>CM052650.1:152279929-152297225 GCA_028533165.1 Leontopithecus rosalia | reverse complement strand
ACACTGAGGTCTATTGGGGGAAATAGGGGAGGGACAGTGGGGGGGAGCGGGGGAGGGATGGCATGGGGAGAAATGCCAAATATGGGTGAGGGGGCAGAAGGCAGCAAAACACACTGCCACGTGTGTACCTATGCAACTATCTTGCATGTTCTGCACATGTACCCCAAAACCTAAAATGCAATAAAAATTAAAAAAAAAAACATGTTTTCCAGACTGGACACTTCATCCTTAGAGGAGAAGGCTAGTGGAGAAACCAGAGGCTGGCACTGGAAATTCACCAACCAAAAAAAAACCATTTCATGGGGTTATTTGTGCATAGAGGCTGGTATAGAAGGAAGATCAAAGGCGCAAACCATGAGGTTCAAATACATGGGGGACCAGGTTGGGTATTTTATTTAAGAAGGCTGGGAAGTGTCGAGGCTGAAGGAGACATATACAGTGCCCTTCTCTGGGATGGAGCACTCATGCCTGGCTTAACACTGCCTTCTGTAATGCAGGACTTTCTGCCCAATACACCCGGGGAATAGCAGGGTTCTGCCAGAGGCCCCATAACAACTTGAGGTTTGCAGGATGCCTCAGCATCTCCATCCCTCCAACTCTTGGGGAATCTTGCTGATTTTCCTTTTCTTTTTGAGGCTGCCCTTTGTGTTTTGTTTTTTTTTGTTGTTGTTTTTTTTGTTTTGTTTTGTTTTGTTTCGTTTCATTTTGTTTCGTTTGAGATAGGGTCTTGGTCTGCCACCCAAGCTGGACAGCAGTGGAATGATCATAGCTCATTGCAGCCTCAAATTCCTGGACTCAAGCAATTATCCTGCCTCAGCCTCTCAAGTAGCTGGGACTATAGGAGTGTGCTACTACAACTTGATTTTTTTTAAGATGGAGTCTTCCTCTGTCACCCAGGCTGGAATGCAGTGGTGCAATCTCCACTCATTATAACCTCCACCTCCCAAGTTCAAGTGATTCTCCTCCCTCAACCTCTCAAGTAGCTGAGACTACAGGTGTGAGTCACCATGCCTATCTTATTTTTCTAAAGACATGGTTTCACTATGTTGGCCAGGCTGTTCTCAAACTCCTGGCCTCAAGCAATTCTCTCACCTTGGCCTCTGAAAGTGTTGAGATTTCAGGTGTGAGCTACTATGCCAGGCTATGCCACCTTTCCAATGATCCTTTGTGGCTTCCTCGAAAGTTCCCCACCAGGTAGCCTTTAATCTGACATTCAAATTCAATAGGTTTGAAGTGCACTCCAGGCATCTTCCTCTGACATTTGAATTCAATAGGTTTGAAAGGAGCACCAGGTGATTCTTGTAATAATTGCAATTGCAAGGTGGGCTGATCACCTGAGGTCAGGAGTTTGAGAACAGCCTGGCCAACTTGGTAACACCCATCTCTTCCAAAAAAGTACACAAAAAATAGCTGGGCACGGTGGCAGGTGCCTGTAATCTCAGCTAATTTGGAGGCTGATGCAGGAGAATTGCTTGAACCTGGGAGATGGAGGTTGCAGTGAGCCAAGATCCAGAAACTGAACTCCAGCCTGAGTGACAGAGTGGGACTCCATCTCAAAAACAAAGAGAAAAACAAAATTGCAATTATTTATTGATCCTAATGTCCATCACTGTGAAAAAGTGTTACTAAAACAAAGGCCCTTACACTTGTGGGGGCATTAGAATTCCTGGGGGATTGTGGCTTTGGGCCTCTCCAGGGCTTCTGATTGCATAGGCTGAGATGTGGCCTGAGAAGATTAATCTCTAATGAGTCCCAGGTTCTGCTTTTCTGGAAAGCACACAAATCAGGAAGAGCAGGAGGAACTCACTGCTCTAGTTCTTAACTCTGTGCAGTTAGAATCACAGGGTGAGCTTCTAAAATTCCCTGAGGTCCAGACTGCATCCCAGAGCAATGAAGTCATCCCAGAACAGTGGAATATCTGGGGGCTGGGCCAAGACCACGTCAGTGTTTTGTTTTATTTTCTTTTTTTAGAGTAAGAGTCTCATCCCTTCACCAAGGCCAGAGTGCAGTGCTGCCATCATAGCTCCCTATAGCCTGGAACTCCTGGGCTCAGAGACCCTCCTGCCTCAGCCTCCAGAGTAGCTGGGATTACAGGTGCATGTCATCAAGCCTTTACTCTTTTAAAAACATTTTTGGGAGAGGAAGGAGGTCTTGCTGTATTGCCTGAGCTGATCTCGAACTTCTGGGCTCAAGTGATCTTCCCATCTCAGCGTCACAGCATTCAGGGATTATAGGCATGAGGCACTGCACCTGGTCAGCAGTGACGTTTTTTAAGAATGTAACTGTCATGTGTAAGCATGGTTGAGAACCACTGCCTGGGAGGGTCTTGAAGCTCAGCTAACTTAAAGTTACCCTGAGAGCAGAGAAGAAAGATAGGGAAAGATGGAGAGGCCAAGATCCCAAGAGCTGAAGTGGGGCTATGAACCCCAGAGAATCTGAGACAGCATGCTATTTTTTTTTTAGTTGGAGTTTCACTCTTATCACCCAGGCTGGAGTGCAATAGTGCATTCTTGGCTTACCACAACCTCCGCATCCCAGGTTCAAGCAATTCTCCTGCCTCAGCTTCCTGAGTACCTGAGATTACAAATGCATGTCACCTTGCCTGGCTAATTTTTGTATTTTTGGTAGAAATAGGGTTTCTCCATGTTGAACAGGCTGGTCTCAAACTCCCAACCTCATTTGATCTGCCTGCTTTGGGCTTCCAAAGTGCTGGGATTACAGGCATGAGCCACCGTGCCTAGTCAACATGTCATTTTAACATGGCTCTGGAGCTCATCAGCGGTTAGTATCTGTGTCTATCTTCTTGGTCCTAGGAAGCTCAGAAATGATAGCAGGGTTCTTGACTGGTGCAGCCAGCCAGGTCCAAACACTGCTGCAGGGCAGATTACCAAAGGAGAGTTGGAGCCCTTTGGCCACACACTGACCTATGCTTGGGGTCTGGAGCATGGGCCCAGGTGTGGAGCACCAGGAACTACAGGTATGTACCCGGGAGCCTGGAACACAGATGTTTCCTCTGCTCAGGGCACTGCCTAGTGATTGAAACCCAGGTTCCTTGGGCCGGGCATGGTGACTCACACCTGTAATCCCAGCACTTTGGGGGGCTGAGGTGTGCAGATTGTCTGACCTCAGGAATTTAAGACCAGCCTAGGAAACATGGCAAAACCCCATCTCTACTCAAAATGCAAAAAGTTAGCCAGGCAGTGGTGTCATGTGCCTGTAATTTCAGCTACAGGGGAGGCTGAGGCACAAGAAGCACTTACACCCAGGAGGTAGAGGTTGCAGTGAGCTGAGAGATCATGCTACTGCACTCCAGGCTGGGAGACAGAGTGAGATTCCATCTTTAAATAAACTTAAAAAAAAACTTTGGGAGGCCAAGTTTGGTGGTTCACCTGAGGTCAGGAGTTTGAGACCAGCCTGGCCAGCATAGTGAAACCCCATGTGTACCGAAAATACAAAACAATTAGCTGGGCATGGTGGCACATGTCTGTAGTCCCAGCTACTCGAGAGGCTGAAGCAGGAGAATCCCTTGAGCCTGGGAGGCAGAGGTTGCAGTGAGCTGAGATCGGGCTGTTGCACTCCAACCTGAGTGACACAGTGAGACTCCAACTCGAAAAAAAAAAAAAAGAAAGAAAAGAAAAGAAAAAAGAAAGAATGAAATCCCAGGTGTCTTGTGTTGTAGGGAGTACAAGACAGAACTTGTCCTCAGGTCTGCACCAGCTAAGGCACCAATCCTCTGTCACTCAAAACAAAGCCCCATGCTATAAGCAGACCTTCCAGATTGGGCAGAGAATCCACGGGCACCTCTTTCTAATTGTGCGTGTGGCTGAACCACAAACCTGTATGGGAAAGAAAAGCCTTCAAAGTTGATTTTGCTCCAAAATCATGGCAAAATTTCAATGGGATTCAAAGGTAGGTTTGCATCTTAAGAGAGAATTTTGTTTTACCTTGGACACTTATCCAGCTTGGGCCCACACTGGACAATGAGTCTTTGGGGGTTCCTTGTCCTCATCTCAGTGTGTCAGGATTTGAGACACTGAGTTCTGTGGTCAGCCCTCTGCCATGTGCTTTGTTATACAGGAAACTCCTGGGTGAATTGCCCAGAAAAAAGAATATTCATAACTAGGTGCTAGAATATAATAACAAAAATGAAACATGGCAGATTGGAGAGAATAACTTCTAAGCCATCATCTCACTGGAATTTTCCACATGCCCCCTTTGATGGAGTGAAAAGCATAAAGAAAAGTGTGTTTTATGCCTGAAACATTATATTTTTAGAATTTTTAAAACAATTACAGGTGCTTAGTGAATTCACCTCATAAGCTACCTTGAGAAGGTATATAAAATGAAATATTTAAAACAGGGTACCCCAGAGGACACTGGGAGATCCAACCCAAAAAACTGGAAACTCAGTCTTTTGGTAAAAACAAGACATCTGGAAAAATGTAGGATAATATTTTTGAGAAGTGAAAAAAATATGAGATGCTTCATGGTTCTTCAAAACAGGAGGCCAACTTCTGGTCCAAATTTGGGCAGTAAACCCATAGTATCGGATACTTGAGAGGCTGAGGTGGGAAGATCACTTGAGCCCAGCTGTTTGATGCCAGTCTGGGCAATAGAGTGAGACCCTGTGTCTGCCAAAAAAATTAAAATTAAAATTAACTGGGTGCAGTCGGACGAGCCTGTAGCCTCAGCTATTCAGAAGGCTGAGACAGGAGGATCACTTGAGCCCAGGAGTTCAAGACTGGCCTGGGCAACATGCTGAGACCCCATCTCTAAAATATTTTTTAAATTATCCATGCATAATCATGCCCACCTGTAGTCCCAGCTACCCAGGAAGTTGAGGTAGGAGGATTTCTTGAGCCCAGGTGTCTGAGGCTGCAGTGAGCTATGATTGCAGCACTGTACTCCAGCCTGGGTGACAGAGGGAGACCCCATATTGAGAAAAGAAGAAAGGAAGAAAAAAAGAAGGAAGGAAGGAGAAAGAAAAGAAAGAGAGAAGAAAAGAAAGAAGAAAAGAAAGAGAAAAGGAAAGAAGAGAAAGGAAGGAAAAAGAGAAAACAATAGCAAAGACATGGAACCAACCCAAATGCCCATTGATGATAGACTGGACTGGGAAAATGTGGCACATATACAACATGGAATATTATGCAGCAATCAAAAACGATGAGTTTGTGTCCTTTGTAGGGACATGGATGAATCTGGAGAACATCATTCTCAGCAAATTGACACAAGAACAGAAAATGAAACACCATATATTCTCACTCATAGGTGGGTGAAGAACAATGAGAACACATGGACACAGGGAAGGGAGTACTACACACTGAGGTCTACTGGGGAAATAGGGGAGGGACAGTGAGGGGGGAGTAGGGGAAGGATAGCATGGGGAGAAATGCCAAATGTGGGTGAAGGGGCAGAAGGCAGCAAAACACACTGCCACGTGCGTACCTATGCAACTATCTTACATGTTCTGCACATGTACCCCAAAACCTAAAACGCAATAAAAAAAAGAAGAAAAAGGAAGGAAGGGAGAGAGAGGAAGGGAGGGAGGGAAGGAAGGAAGGAATGAAGGAAGGAAGGAAGGAAGGAAGGAAGGAAAGAAAAAAGGAAGGAAGGAAGGAAGGAAAAAAGGAAGGAGGGAAGAAAGAAAGAAAGGATGGAGAAAATAGGCCATGTATGGTGGTTGCCCAATGTGAGGGATTACTTTGGGAGGCCAAGGCAGGTGGATCACAAAGTCAGGAGTTCTAGATGAGCCTGGCTAGTATGGTGAAACCCTATCTCTACTAAAAATACACACACACACAGACACACACACACAAAATAGCCAGACAAAGTGGTGAGCACCTGTAGTCCCAGCTACTTGGGAGGCTAAGGCAGGAGAATCACTTGAAACTGGGCTTGTTAGAACGACAATTACTGGGACATTAGTCTACTTAAGGAAGAGGAAAAAAGAGACCTGTGGCTCCTGCAGCCGCTCTCTTCTTGCCCTCACTCCCTGGTCATGGCTGGGTCACCTCAACAGCAGGCATCCCTCAACCCTCATTAACCATTAAAGGGCAATGGCAGGTGGCTGGTGCCCCAGGACTGTTAAACTAATTCCTCACAATTACCAGAGATTGTGACTCTCTTCCTTCTGTGGTATTAGGAATAATTAGAAACCACTATCAACCTATGCTGGAATTGCTATTATAGTAGCCAGAAAAAAAAAGGAAAGAAAGAAATAGCTGGAAATTGTGCTCTTTATTCAGTAGCTTTTAGTAAGACTTTCTCAGATGGAAAAATAAGCAAATAAGCCTCTCTTCTTGGAATCTGTGCTTGTTTCCCCCAACTTTCTTCTGAATTCTGATTCAAGTAAACTTTGGGGAGGTGACTGACTTCCTTTATTTTCACACTTGCCAAGACAAAGACAGAAATCTCATTTTTGATGCTCTCTCCAACTGGCAAGTCCTTAGGGAATAAACAAAACCTTTTGCCTGCAAGATACGAAACACTTGACAAACCAATTTGCATTGTTTCATTTACAGACAGCGGACACAAAAAGAGACTTTATCATAACTGCCTTTTGGGACTTGTGTTCAAAAAGAAGCTCCCATCTTCTAGTGCAATTCACTGGAGAAAGTTCAACCCTCTCAGTAGGGAGCATTCACTCTGTCTTCTTTCAGATGAAACAGATGGAAAGGCTTGTCTGCTTTACTTTTCTTCTGGCTTCAGAGAAACCTGAAGCTAGGGAGGCATGTCACTCAATATAACCTAGATGGTGGAGGAGTCCCACCTTTTGTGCTTTCCCCAGTTGGTAGCACCAACTGCTCTTCCGGTTCTCTCCTCTGCTCTCCTGGCCTCTGTTCAACAGGTCTGAGCACCCTGGGAAAGGCATTCTGGCCTTGACAGATGTCAGCATTCTCCCAGGAATGGCAAGCTACCAGCCTGCTCTTGAAATTTACGGAGCCTGTCAGGTGGATCAAACTGATGGGCAGCCCCATGACACCTGATGCCCTGTGTGTGTCCAAAATAGGCCAGCAATCCAGAGAACACCTTTAGAGGATGGCGTCTGCATCCCTTTAAGAATTTTCTTTGTCTCTTTCAAGTCCAGGGATGGAGCAGTATCACAGCTGCACCTTGTGTTCCCTGGAATGTTTCTTTCTAATTAGCCTGCTCTTCTATCCCACTGGAAAATTCCAGCCTCTGCATCTTTTCCACTTGGGCAACAACTTAATAACTTCTAGCCATGTGAGAAGCACCAGTTTGAAAGCCAACCCATCACACCTGAGGAAAGGAGATGGGTGAGTCAATGCTTGGCATGGCGGCTGTGCTCAGCTGATAAACTATTCAAGGTCAAGGTTGGGGTCAGGTGGCTGGTCAAGTTTCACCCACTTTCAGAGAACTGTCTTGTGGGTGGGACTGGAAAAACCTCATTTTTTTGTGGTATATTTCAAGTCAATGGAATAAAATTAAATTTTCCTTGGACACATTTGAACATTATTATCATGTCTCTCAAGACCCTATGAAGAGTCCCAAATGAATATGAAGGAGAAACCATAGCTGTCAAAATGACCATGTACATTGGCAATGAGCACAGAACATTAAGAGAAATGCTTAGCTCGTTGGTGTAATTGATCTCATTCCTCCAAACCAATCACACAGTTTGGATATTTGTTCCCTCCAAATTTTATGTTGATCTCCAATGTTGGGGGTGGGGCCTGTTGGAGGAATTTGGGTCATAGGAACAGATTCCTCATGAAAGACTCAGTGCCCTCCCTGTGGTAATGAGTGAATTCTTACTTTATTAGTTTATGCAATTGCTGGTTATTAAGAAAAGGAGACTGGCAACTACTCTCCTCTCTTTTGTTCCTGTTCTGCTTGTGTGACATGCCTGCTCCCCTTTCACCTTTCATCATGAGTGAAAACTTCCTGAGGCCTCACCAGAGGCCAAACAGATATTGATACCTTGTTCATACAGCCTGCCAAACTATGAGCCAAATAAACCTCTTTTCTTTATAAATTGCCCAGTGTTAAGGTATTCCTTTATAGCAATGCCAAATGGACTAACATACAACAATTTGTGGCAAGGCTAAAAAGGGCTAAAAATTGAGGACAGTCCCCTGAGTGACTTAGTCAAAGCAAGTAGGAAGCGAAGCTGAACAGTTGTGACACTTAAATTACATTGGAGACTGTGTCTGTAAGAGACAGCCCAAATTCTCCTGTGTTGCCATCAATTTAAATAATTCAAATTGAAAGGTCTAATGCTTCTTTTTGTAAAATTATTTTTTAGGTGGAGTTTCACTCTGTCCCCCAGGCTGAAGTACAATGGCACAATCTCAACTCACTGCAGCCTCCACCTCCTAGGTTTAAGCAATTCTCCTGCCCCAGCATTGAGAGTTGCTGAGATTACAGGCACCTGCCACCATACATGGCTAATTTGTATATATATATATATATATATATATATATATATATATATATATATATATATTAGTAGAGATGAAGTTTCATCATGTTGGCCAGGGTCTTGAACTTCTGACCTCAAGTGATCCACCTGCCTCAGCCTCCCACAGGGCTGGGATTATAGGCATGACCCACCATGCCCAGCCCTTGATGCTTCTTTTCTAATTCAGATGGATTCTTCTCTTCTGGGGCAGTTCAACAATCAGGTGTGGAGAGAAGGTGGCTACAGTAAGGTTTTTAGGTTATGGACTCTGAGCTCAATGAGGATCACTGCAGAGGTCAATGAGAATGTTCTGATTTGAGGTCTTTTCAGACAGATGTCTGAAAAGGGGTCTCAGCTCTGCAGACTTC
The DNA here is from genome assembly GCA_028533165.1 of Leontopithecus rosalia. NCBI lineage: Eukaryota > Metazoa > Chordata > Mammalia > Primates > Cebidae > Leontopithecus > Leontopithecus rosalia. The sequence continues at coordinate 152,288,435 of CM052650.1, read as the reverse complement.
CTGGTTATATACAACCAGGATGTGCTGAAGTCTAGAAGTTTAATCTTAGTCCATCTGTATCATTATGCTGGTATAGAAAGAGGGACCCTTCCTTGCAGGGAGATTCCAGACCCTCCCTGTATCTTGGTGAAATGGTGAAAAACGTCATGACTGTAGGCCTTTGGTGAAGTAGTGTGGCAAAATGACCCAATGGGGCTTGAGACCTGCAGTTAAGAGGAGTGAAGCTTAGTATTTTCTTCAAGGAAAGAGAGCAAGAACACAGCAAACACAGATCCCACACATGGTACATGTGACCACATATGGTCAGGCCAGCCCAAACCAGGAAGCTGTTGCAGGTGGTTACATTCTTTATTTTCTGTCCATGTCCTCAGAGGGCCTCAGGGAAACTGCTACAGTTAGGTGAAGAGCAACAGGCAAAACTGTCTTTAATTTATGTCCTGAGTCTGGACTTAAGCCTAGTAGGAAGTATTTGGAATCAAAGGTAAATGTGTCTCTCTCAGTTCTGAAATACATCACTACAATTCTGTGAATGGGAAGCTGGGAATGGCATTATTGTCAAAGAGAGCTGTTTATTTTTCACAGGCTCTTTTGGATAACCACAAGATCATAGACCATTTGTCAAGTGAAATTTGAGAAAGAGCAGGTGTCAAGAAAGGAGACTCATAAGACACATCTTGTTCTCTGCAAATAAAACACGCAGACATCTCTGAAGCCACTGGGCTTGCCTAAGGCAGCTTGTAAACCTCAGCTGACCAAAGTTTACACATCTGGCTTATGGGAGTGTGTCTCAATAGGCAAACGATGCTTTTAAAGATTGGAGGCTTAAAATCTTGTTTGCCTTCCAAGATAATATTTCTGCCTGTTTTCCTAGATTAAGGGGTCCTGGCTCCGAACCCTGGGAGGAGGCATTGGAAGTAAGGATGAGGAGTTACCAGGGCTTACAGGTAGCTCCTGTTCTCCTGAGTAAATAGAAAAACAAGTTCAAATGCAAGACAAAAGGCAGAGAAGCCACCCAGATTCTTTGAGAGTAATTGTCTCTCTCAGCAGAATACTGATGAAGACAGTCAGGTTGCACTCAGGCTGAATTGGAGTGTTCTTTAAGAAAATGTTCCCTATTTTTGTGTGCCTTGGCAAACTTGGGGTGGAGTGCAAGGGTCGCCATAGTAATATCCCTCTTTTTTTTTCAGATCAGTTACATGAGACCCATGCACATTCTGGAAGCCACTGCTAATAGTTCCACTGCTAGATTCTGTTTGGGGGTTTTGTTGGTATCTGAAGTGGTGGGGTATAGCTTCTTTGGGGATCAAGGGGGATCAGGGTCCATTATCCCTTTTCTCCCAAGGAGAATGCCTTCTTGATCATTATTTGTGTTTTCTGGAGCAGGGGAAGGTACCTGCTCTTGCAGCAAGAATGAGCCAAGCTGCATTTGTCAATAACTTAGCCATCTCTCCATTGGGCTGCCTTGGTCACTGGTTTCTAAGTCTATAAGCTGGAGGACAGAGTGAGGGGTGTGCTTTTCTGCCTCAATTCCTGCAGAAGTCACCTCCACCTGAGGTACATGGCATTCATTGGGCATGGGAGACCAGGACCTTCTGGAACCTTCAGCCATGAACTTAAAGCCACCATGATGGGGACACTGACTGGCATGGGGGCCTGGCATAAAATTTGTATGAGCAGGGATGAGAGTTGCTGCCTGACAAAGAAGCCTTCCCTATACTTAAGACAAACTGTCAAAGCAAAGCAGCCAGTGTGAAAGTCATCAGGACCGACTCTGAGCTCCTGAAGTCTAAGGAACGCTGCTAGCTCAGTGCAGTCTCCATGCACTGTGTCTTTCAGTCCCTGGCTGCCACGTGGGGTGTTACAAGGGTGGGAAGATAACTTGTAGGCTGTCAGAAAGAATTCTGTGTCTTCCTTCTTGCTGTCTCCCTCTAGTAGTCCCCAGACAAATGCATTTTCTTAGATTTTCCCCTGGGAAAGGTGGGCTTGCTTCCAGGTCACTGGAATGAGAAGGGTCACCATCAGGGAAAGAATTCTGCAGGCTTTGTTGGAAACAGGATGTTGGTGCCTCTACAGAACTCCTTTTTCTACCCACTCCTGCACAGCAGCTAACCTTTCTGCCAATGGAATCTAACCCCCACATCCTTTAGGGTTCTCCAGCAGGAGGGAGAAGAACTAACAGAAAAGCCACCTTTGAATAAGTACTTATTGTCTTTCCTGAAGACCAGCCTCAGCTGTGGCATTTTAGTCCCCTTTCATGGGGAAGGGGGCTTTGAAGAATCATCCCTGGGGTTTCTACCCAGTCTACTGAGGGTGTTGCATGCCTGTTTCTAGGAGGACATGGTTTGGTGGTTCAGGGGTCAGAGAAAGATAGAAAAGTATATTCTTTCCATACCTGCTATGCCCTTCCATCCAAGTCCAGTTGGGAGAGGAAAAACTTCCTAGGGCAGAGATTAAGGATGAAGTTGTTTGATGTATCAGTATTCTGCATTTGGACCTGTTCTAGTCCAGAATTCCAATTCTAACGGGACAGTGGTGAGTCAGCCAATGGGAGCAGTGGAAGGGCAGGCATACAGTGTGCAGGTGGCAGGGCAGTCAATGGGGAAAGGCAGATTGCTGCCTTCTTGGTCTGGCCTTGCTGGGCTGAACTCCAGGAAGTTTTGCAGAGGAACGTGTAATCCCCCAGGCTCTTGGGAGCTTACATTTGCACCCTCCTGTATAGTATGGCTCTAACCCTAGTTTTACTTGTGCTTATCAGAAATATACATACTCTCCCACAGAGGAAAAGTTTCTACAGCTGCCCCCAGCTGTTGTTGGGAGCACTTGCAGAGGTGAATGAAAAAACTCATTAGAGACCTTGGGTTCTCCACATCTGAGAAGGCACTAGGGAGAACGCTGAACAGGAAGACAGGCTTAAGAGGGAGATCAGAAACACCCAACACACCAAAAAACCTACCCACTGCATTGAGACAAGAAAACTTCTGGTGCCTAGATACTGGAAGAAAGTGGGGAAGCATGTAGCTTTGGGATGTAATCCAAAGAAGTAGGAGCAAGGTAATTCCATTACAAAATAAAGACCTGAGTTTGGAAAAGTACAAAGGAAACTATTATATCTAGAGATTATTGACTAATGTGATGACACAAGCTGAATTAATAGTAGTGGCTGACATCTAGGAAAGTCAGGAAATTACAGACTTGAAATGGTGTGGAAAACAGATTCTTGAATTCAGTTCCTTTCCCCAGTGAAGGTATTCTGCAGGCAGAAGTAAATTACCTGTCCTGTTGGCTAAACTCATAAACATCTTTCACCCCCTGAAAATAAGTCAGTTTCAGAATCTGAAGGCCAGAAAAGCTTACATCAAATACAGTAGTTTAATCCCTCTATCTTTCCATTTTGGATTGCATTTTTCTATTTAGCTGGGAAGGATTAACTATCAAAGCAAACTCCAAGGTGAGGAACGGGTAAGATGCACAAGAACCTTAACTTACAAAGGCCACCCAGCATAGAGACGTGGTGGGTTTGCATGACTCCAGATGGCTGGGTGTGGGTGTCAAAACCTCACTGCCAGTCTCAGTCCCCACCTCCCCAATCTGCCTCACTCCTGCCCCAAAGAAGCAGGGTTGAGTGTGGGAGGGAGGATGAGCTTATAGTAGGTGTAAGCAATTAGGGAAGAATGCCATCACACATGAAGAAGCCAAGTATATATGTCTGTGTATGTTATAGAGATGCCTACAATTATGCTTTTTTTTATCAATGGCAGCACAGGCAGTAAAGCTGCCTGAGAGAAAGCTGCAGAGAGAAAGGCTCTCTCTGCAGGTTCCCAAATGATGGTGCAGAATGGGCTTTAGGAACAGAAAGCCAAGTGTTGACAGAAACAGAGAGCACCCCAGCTCTACCAATAGGAGTCCTCTAGAAAAGACAGTAAGAATGGAAGAGGTGAGGGGTGCAGCTGAAAACAACCAGGGGCTGCACCCCGTTTATAGTCTTTCCTCTCATGCATTGGAGGGTCTCCACTGGGTGGAGAAAGAAAGACAGGGTGAGATGGAAATCCCCCTCTTCTGTGGCAAACCAGAAGTCAGCTTCTTGGAAGTGAGGGTGGACCTCAGCAGAGAGTCTTCTGTTGACCCTTGGGTTGAAAGAATGGGGAGTGGAGGTGACTGTGTGCTCATGCCTCCCTGTTGCTCTCTCACCATTGTACCTGGATGGCCACTGGAATTCTGAGATGAAGACGAAGTGTTTCTCTAGAGTTATGACTGATAGTTGAAGCAATAATTCAGAAATCCTGGCTATTTATTACATTAGAAAACAAAACCATTAAAGCACTGAAGACAGCCCTTTAGCATCCCTGACAAGGAGATAAAACTGAAATGCAACTCCAGCCTCATTCAACCTTGGGTTCTTTACTGAATGATACCACCATCCGAATCCATCCATAGTCCATGGGCCATGTCTGCTGTGTGGCGGAAGAGTCTGCTCACTCTCACTACTCGTATTCAACATAGTACTAGAATTCTTAGCCAGAGCAATCAGGAAAGAGAAAGAAAAGGCATCCAAAAATGAGAAAGAAAGTCTCCTCTCCCTTTAGAAATAACATAACAATATAAATCTATACCTAGAAAACCATTTAGTGGCTGCCCAAACTCCTAGATCTGATAACTGATAAACAACTTTAGTTTTTTCTCACATCTCATGATACAAAAACAATGTATAAAACTTAATTGTATTATATGTCTATCAACATCCAAGCTGAGAGCCAAATCAAGAATGCAATCCCATTCACAATAACCACAAGAAAAATAAAATGACTAGGAATAATGCTAATTAAAGGTGTGAAAGATCTCTACAATGAGAATTATATCACTGTTGAAAGTAATAAGATATGACAGAAACCAATGAAAAAACATTCTATGATCATGAATAGAAAAAAGAATCAATATGTTTAAAATGATGATACTGCTAAAAGCAATTTACACTCAATGCTATTCTGGTCAAACTACCAAAGCTATTTTTTTACAGAATTAGAAAGAAACCCTCCTAAAATTTATATAAAACCAAAAAATAGCCCAAACAGGCAAAGAAATTTTAAGCACAAAGAACACCTGTGGAGGCATCAAACTACCTGACTTCAAACTGTAATAGGAAAATAAATTTTGGAACCCCCAAATCACTAAGTTAAAAGAAAAAGTCAAGCTGGATACTGTGGATGGCAAACCTGCCTCTCATTGTATTCAAAGTCATTCTTCTGCTCACTGAAATAAATGCATATTTAATTCCTTATTTGGAGGGACTAATCAGAATCTCAAAAACATGCAACCATTTGTCTCTTTTCTACCTATGATATGGAATATTCCTCTCCTCTTCAAGTTGTCCCACTTTTACTTCAAGTTGTCCCACCTTTTTGGACTGAAACGATGTACATCTTACACACATTGATTGATGTGTTGTGTCTTCCTAAATTATACAAAAACAAGCTGTGCCTCTACCACCTTAAGAACATGTCATTAAAACTACCTGAAGCTGTGTCATGAGCCCACATCCTAAACCATGGCAAAATAAACTTTCTAAATTAACTGAGACACATCTAAATTAACTGAGACACACCCCAGAAGGGGTTTACATTTGTGTAACCATGAAGGGATTCTGAGTGAAGATGCCCATGACTTTTGGCAAATTCCTTACTGATTGTTGGTAGCAACATGAGCTAACTTTATGACTCAATTCAGTAGGACAATTTGCTGAGAATTCCTGATCTCTCAGAATTTGGCTAAGATATAAAGTTTATTTTGCTATGCAACTTTATGTGGAGTTTTACTAGTTTCCAACAAGGAAGGCAAGATTTGCTGTTTCCATAATAATAGAAGGCAGGTAACTTTTTAATAGACTTTGATATCACTCCCAGCATAAAACATGAGTTTGAGGGTTTTTCCTACTTCTAGGATGGCATAAAGCAGTCTTAAGCCTGAGACTCATCCCTAGGTAAGTAGATAAATTAAGATTTTGTTTAGGCTAAAGTTTCACAACCAGCTGGTCTTACTTTCTGTACCATTAGAACACTCGTGATTCATATTGTTGGTTGGTTATGTTTTTTCTTTTTGTTGTTGTTGTTTGCTTTTTAGATCTTTCTCCCATCAGATTTGACCAACTCTACTTTACTTGGTCAAATCTGAGTGGAAATTCCAAATTATGGATAAGAAAGTCCCTATAGTTTGGTTAAAATTTTGGACAAATGCAAAAGTAGAAAACAAAAACAAATAAACAAACAAACAAAACAAAACAAATGCACTTGGTTGCTGTGTTTGCTTCCCATTTTAAAAAATAGTTCTTTCACTTACCTTACTTCCACCCTATATCTCCTTCCCCATTGCCATCTCCAGTAACAAAAAATGTTAGGCTTACAATGACTTGAAGTTGTTTAAATAATTCAAAACAAGGACACCACTCACCCCTTTGGGGGTGTCCTTTTTTCTTTTTTTTTTTTTTTTAATAGTCATGGGCAGATTCTTCTCAGGTCTAAATCTCTGTTTTTTTATGTTGCATGACCTTACCTCTTTGGCTTTGGAGGTACTGGAGGTTACCTTGTCCTATGGGAGAACTTGGCTTTTGCATGTGTAATGGTGGACAAAATCTACAAAGTAGGAGTAGCTGAGCACAGTTTATAGAAAGTGATGTTTGCTGTTGTTTTTCTCTCCTAGGTATTAGTTATGTAAGAATCCTGATTCTAGGGTGGATATGTATCCTAAGGGGTCTTCTCTATTGCTTTTTCTCCCAAAATTAATTTTGATTCAGCTTGTCTGTGTGCATTTGTGTGAGAAACTGAACTGTTGTTTTCATAGGTAGAGGAGAGACTTAGATTTCTCGTCTTTGAAGAGAAAAGGTATTTGTTTGTTCCAGTGAATGACACTACGGGTGACTGGAGGCCTTATGGGAGTGTCTGGGGGGTTGACGCCCACATGACATGCAGTGGCTCCAAAAGGAAATCCCCAACAAAAGAATAATTTTTAAAAGCCTTATCCAGGAAACAAATATAAGGGCTGATCACCTGGCATTAAGGCCTCTCGGATTACATAGATCTCTGGAGAGAGAAACTAAGACTTGTAAGAGGGTGGAAACAATCAGTAGTGACACACTGTGAGATCCTGTCCACAAACAACACACATCAAATAAAATCATAGCCCACAGATTAGTTCTTCCTTTAAAAATACGTGGGAAACAAATAATCTAAGAATGAGAAGAAAAGAAGAATTACTGTCTTTCAAGCACTCCATAGGTTCTATGACACATGTACTTACCAAAGTTTAGGTAGAACAGAAGTAATATATCCATTGTGCATATTTACATTAAGAAAAAAGAGCTCTAAGGTTGACCTGTAAATTACAGAGTTTCTAAGTTTACTTTTTCTTTTCTACCTGCTTGAAATCTGCTGTCAATTTTCTATTAAGATGAAATTTACTGTTTGGATATAACCGGTTTTTTTTTTTTTTGCACACCAGTGAATTTGCATATATCTCATGGTGTGACCACCCAATGAGTTCACCTAGCTCACCGCCTAAACAGAGTCAATTTTTTTTTAAAAAAAGAAATTGGAATAGAGAAAGAGTAATCCATACAGAGCCAGCAGTGCAGGAGATCAGAGTTTTATCATTACTCAAATCAGTGTTCCTGAGATTTTGAGGATAACAGTTTTTAAGGGTAATTTGGTGGGTGAGGAAAGACCAAGAAGTCAAGTGTGATTATTGGTTGTGCCAGAATTTAAATCATAGGAAGTTGAAGCTGTCCTCTTGTGCTAAGTCATTTTCTGGGTTTGGCCTCAAGATAAGATGAGCAAGCTAATCAATCTGGGTGTTGTCAGCTGATCCATCAAGTGCAGGGTTTGAAAAATATCTTGAACACTGCTCTTAGAAGCAGATTATGGGGGGTCAAAATTTTGTAGCCTCCAGCTGCATGACTTCCAGACCATAATTTATAATCCTTTGGCTAATTTGTTAGTCCTACAAAAGCAGTCTAGTACTGAGACAAGAAGGAGGTTTGTTTTAAGAAAGGGTTGTTATCATCTTTGTTGTAAACTATAAACTAAGTTTTCCCAAAGATAGTTCACCTTACATCCAGGAAAGAGTAAGAACAGCTTAAGAAATAGAAGCAAGATGGAGTAAGTTAATTTAGGTTATTTTCACTGTCTCAGTCATAATTTTGCAAAGGTTGTTTCAATGACTAAAGTTCTCAAGTAAATGATACAAGATTCTTGTGTGTATGTGTATATATATGTTTTTATTTTTACTGCATTTTAGGTTTTGAGATACATGTGAAGAACATGCGAGATAGTTGCATAGGTACACACTTGGCAGTGTGGTTTGCTGCCTTCCTCTGATTCACCTATATCTGGCATTTCTACCCATGCTATCTCTCCCCATCTCCCCAACCCCCCACTGTCCCTCCCCTATTTTCCCCAACAGACCCCAGTATGTAGTACTCCCCTCCTTGTGTCCATGTGTTCTCATTGTTCAACACCCA
>CM052650.1:152266375-152279829 GCA_028533165.1 Leontopithecus rosalia | reverse complement strand
CATGCGGTATTTCATTTTCTGTTCTTGTGTTAGTTTGCTGAGAATGATGTTCTCCAGGTTCATCCATGTCTCTAAAAAGGACATGAACTCATAGTTTTTGATGGCTGCATAATATTCCATGGTGTATATGTGCCACATTTTCCCTGTCCAGTCTATCATCAATGGGCATTTGGGTTGGTTCCAGGTCTTTGCTATTGTAAACAGTGCTGCAATGAACATTTGCGTGCATGTCTCCTTGCAGTAGAACAATTTATAGTCCTTTGGATATATACCCAGTAATGGGATTGCTGAGTCAAATGGAATCTCTATTTCTAGGTCCTTGAGGAATCGCCACACTGTCTTCCACAATGATTGAACTAAATTACACTCCCACCAACAGTGTAAAAGTGTTTCTGTTTCTCCACATCCTCTCCAGCATCTGTTGTCTACAGATTTTTTAATGATCGCTATTCTAACTGGTGTGAGATGTAGTATTCTAACTCAATGTAGTTTTGATTTGCATTTCTCTAATGACCAGAAATGATGAGCATTTTTTCATGTGTTTGTTGGCCTCATATATATCTTCTTTTGTAAAGTGTCTGTTCATATCCTTCACCCACTTTTGAATGGGCTTGACATTTTAAAGGTCTTTACACATTTTACAAATTTATGTTAATTGGTAAATGAATCCCTTTTAATTTTCCTCTGTCAAAATTTTCTCTCTGCCTTATAGTGTATATTTTGCTATTTGTTTTTCTCCTGCATTGTTTTCTTTAATATGCAAATTTAAGTCTATCTAGCAGAAAACTGCCTAAGGTTACCAATAAGTAATGCAGATTACCTACCGAAACCGGTTATCAAGAATTTGAAAGTCTAAGATGGAAGTAAAAGATTTTTAATGAATCTATAAGATGTACCTTTATTGGTATGCCTAATAAGTCTATGTATTTTTGTGTTGTGTACACAAAGTTTCACTACTGAAAACATAAAAGAGTGTTATGTGTTTCACTACTGAAAACACATAACATTAATTGGCTTAAGACAATAAAAGTGTTTGAATTAAATACTTTATCAGGAAACTAGAAAAGACTAGTAAATGTTTTTCAAGTTTATATAACAAGTAAAATTTTTAGTAAATAAGCTAACTTTAAAATTATTGGTAAGTAATATTAGAAATGTATTACAAATTACCAGCATACAATTTTGTTTGCATTTATTAATGAAGCAATTTTATATTTATCTCTGCCAAATACTCTAAGGTGTCAATATTTGACATAAGTGTTGTAATATTGTAAACCCAGCCCAAAATAGAATAAACTTTGTTTGTATAATCTCTAATAAATAAGACATTAATACAGGTTTAATACAAATAGCTGTATCTTGAATTTAATAAGATTACTATGATTTCTAATCTTGTGTCATTTTGTAATCTAGTTCACAGGCAGTAAGATTTGTTTTGGGAAGGCACTAATATCATCTTTGTTTCAAAGATAAACTATAAACTAAGTTTCTCTCAAAGTTAGTTTGGCCTACAACCAAAAATAAACAAGGACAGCTTGAAGGTTAGATTCAAGATGAAGTCAGTTAGGTCAGATTTTTTTCACTGTCTCAATTATAACTTTTCAATTGCGATTTTATAACTTTAAATGATAACTATTGCGGTTTTTATGGATAATCTATGTACATGGTTAAAATCAAATAATTAGGTACATGTAATAAACACATGTAGATAAACTAATCATAATTGAGTCTAAATATATATTGAATTAAATAATACATATTTTATTACTTGGATATCTTCCAATAAAATGTATTTGTAAGAAATATTCTATTTTAAATAAAAGTTCTTTTAAAAAAGGTGAACAATTTTTGTCTAATTCAAAGCTTAAAGGTTATATTAAACAAGGTAAATGGAACCAGAAAAAAAGAGACATGTAAAGAAACTTAGAGAATTAAATATTTTTTGGTAAGAATGTTTAAAAAAGTTTTATATGAGAAAGAATCTGTATGATACGTTTAGTCTTAGAATAAAGTGACTGGTTGTTTAAGTAAGATCAATGTTCATGAAAAATCAGAAAGTCCAAGAAAGTTATAAATGGTCTGTGTGAGTCACAATATGTGAATTTATTTTTAAAAACTGACATCTTTTATATGTTAAGGTGTCTATAACTAAAGAAACATTATAATGGTCTTTCTAGAAATTTGACTTAATGTAAAAAAACCCATATACACTATATAATTGGTTAGAACAATAAAATTTTCTTAAGATTGTTTTACACCTAATACACTATAAAAGATTTTAATTCTTTTAACTGAAATTTCAACTTTTATTGCATCTTAACATTTTTGTGTTTTTCTTCTTTTAAAGCATGTGAAATGAAGACACTCTCCTTAAACTCATTTTCAGTTGATATAAGTGTTTTTTCCCCTTTAGTTCTGTTTGTTATGGTCTGATGCCAACAATATTTTCTTAAAGGTTTAAAGAAAATGTTTTCTTCCAACATCATGTTCTATACAGTGCAGAATTTTTTTTTTTTTTTTTTTTTTTTTGCCTTTTGGTCACTGGTCTGGCAGATTTTACGGTCTATAAAAACAGTTCCTATGCCATTATTATGAAGGTTTGCTTTGCTTAGGAAATAATTTAATTAAGGTTATTATATCCAAGTATCTTTCTGTATAGGCCTTTAAAGTATTTGTGACATTGAGTTACATGGCTTTGACTCCTGGGTCTAAAAAGACACCAAGTCCAGCTAAACCTTAAACAATGACAATTAATGCCTCATCTTTAGGCCCAGGAGAAGATACCAATCAAAATAAATTGCATTGTTGAGACATAGGGCCAGAAATTAAAGCTATTTAACTCCTCAAGGCCGAGGAACTGTCTTGGAAGAGGTAAGCATGTGAGATTTTAAGGGACAATTAATGTCAAAGGCATACAAATGCAAGACTAGTGTATGACTCCTGGTGTCAGATTAACAAGTTTTTTTTTTTGAGCATTAACCAAAATCCTAATAAACGTTATAAAGGTTATAAAAGTCTTATGAAAGTTATAGTTGGTGGCTATAACTTTAATTATAAGATTAAAACTTTATATATTGCTTATAAAATTTTGAAAACAAATTTAATTGACTTCATGCTGTTTTCAGTAGAGTTTTCTGTTTTGGAATTTAAGTTTCCTCTCTCAAAGAATGAAGGTTTTCACCCTTTTAAAAAAATCCTTGAGTTTTGCCTTTTGTCAAATGAATAACTTATTTTAGAGTGACCTGTGATATCAAGTGTTCCAAACCCTTGATATTTAAAAAGGTTACTAAATCAAATTATGAATTTTGACCATTTCTGACCTAATTAATTTTTTGAGATATTAGGTTTTCTAAAGTCCAAAAAATAACATAATTTGGCTTATATGGTATAAAAATTATACAGAAAGCATCATCAAATATAAAATGGTGTTTGGTTTTGGTTTTCTTTAGTCTGTATTTGTATAAATATGTTATTGGCATGTGTTCCATAATTATGTGAAACTCCTATAATTCTGATACAGCAGTGTACATTATCAGTAATAATTATAAATCTTATTTTAAATTATTGTGTGTCACAGAGGTAATAAATTTCCTTGTAAATTTGTGTCTTTGACTATGGGTTTCTTAAACTTTTTGTTATCCATGAATAATTGTTGTCTTGTTTTGGTCCTCTTTAGAAAGTGGTTTTATAATCACTTATAAAACTCTAAAAGGTGAATTTGAATACAAATTTCTGATAACTTTGAAAACTGTGAGATCAGAATAGAAAAAAACTTTCAGGATTCATGGAGAAATAAAATGTTCATAAATATCAAGCAGAATAAGCATTAACTCATTAACTATATGGATAGAACTAATAAAAGACTGAAGTAATCTTTTTACTTCTTTGCTTAATATGTGCTGTTCTTGTTTTTTTCTCAGAGTCAAGGAAACTTCTTTTGAACTATTGAAAGCTTTTAACAACTTTGTATTCTCAGATGAAGAAAATTTAGAGCATGTTTGTTTCTTTCTGTTGTCTCCAGAATTTGGAAACTATTTTTGAGTATTCTAAACTTACAGCCATACAGTTATTTGCATAAATAAAATATGAATCTGTTTTTATTTATAACATGACACAATTGGATAAACTGGTTATTTCACCAAAACTTTGCCTGAAATGGTGTTCTTTCCTTTTACAAATCAAGCTTGACTTATGAAGGCAATAAAATTCCCTTGGGGAAACTGACCTATACCTTGCCTACAGAGTCCTTGTACAGGGTTTCTGACCTGTGACAGGTAAAGAATGTCACCTGAAACAAAGTTTCATAAAAGCCAATTTAAAAGCCTACGTAAAAGAGAAAATTATTCTCACTGCACTGCATACAAATAATCAGGCCAAGTATAATAAATCAAATCAGTCCTACCATGATTTATTTTTAGAAAAAATAGAAAACTGGAGAGAGAAAATTTATGTTTCAAAAACTATACTACACCTGTGGTTAGATTCTAGTCTTGCCTGACATTATTCAATTGTAATTATTTTCTAGAGTTTAGACCAAATTCTAATTTTTCTTGGCTACAAGTCTTTAAAATATTGTCTTGAAATTGTTTTCTTCAAAATATTGCCAGCCAGTTTCATACCTGAGGTATACACTTCAGAGTCATATGGCCTATATTGATTTTCCAGGAGTGTTCTTTTGTTTGTTTTTTCTTTCTTCTTTACCCTATTTTCTCTTTACAGGACATGAAACTTGAAGACCTGCTAAAAATGAACATTATTAATAACTTGTGACCTACTCATCTATAAATAAACCATTCTAGCTATGAAAGATCAGACAAAATTTGCAATCAGGGACTCATTTAATTTGAAAATAATTTCTCCAATTTTTTAAATTATTATACTTTAAGTTCTGGGTACATGTACAGAATGTGCTGATTTGTTACATAGGATTATATGTGTCATGGTGGTTTGCTACACCCGTCAACCTGTCATTTACATTAGGTATTTTTTCCTAATGCTATCCTTCTCCTAGCACCCCAGCTCCAAACAGACCCCAGAGTGTGATGTTCTCCTACCTGTGTCCATGTGTTCTCATTGTCCAACTCTCACCTATGAGAGAGAACATGCAGTATTTGGTTTTTTATTCTTTTGTTAATTTGCTGAGTATGATGACTTCCAGTTTCATTTACATCCCTGAAAAGGACATGAACTCATGTTTTTTGTGGCTGCATAGTATTCCTTGATGACTGCGTGCCACATTTTTTTAATCCACTATATTATTGATGGGCATTTGAGTTGGTCCCAAGTCTTTTGTTATTGTGAACAGTGCCACATATGTAACCATAAGTCTTTGTAGTGAAATGATTTATAACCCTTTGAGTATGTACCCAGTAACGGGATTGCTGGATCAAATGGTATTTTTAGTTCTAGATCCTGGAGGAATTGCCACACTGTCTTCCACAATGGGAAAACTAATTTACACTCTCACCAACACTGTAAAATTGTTCCTATTTCTCCACATCCTCTCCAGCACCTGTTGTTTACTGACTTGTTAATGATCACCATTCTAACTGTCTTGAGATGATATCTCAATGTGGTTTTGATTTGCATTTTTCTAATGACTAGAGATGAGCTTTTAAAAATATGTTTGTTGGCTGCATAAATGATTTCCTTTGAGAAGTTTCTGATTATACCCTTCACCCACTTTATAATTTTATTTTTGTAAATTTGTGCACATTCTCTGTAGATTCTGAATATTAGCCCTTTGTCAGATGGATAGATTGCAAATTTTTTCTCCCATTCTTCAGGTTGCCTGTTCATTCTGATATAGTTCCTTTTGTTGTGAGAAGCTCCTTAGTTTAATAAGATTCCATTTGTGAATTTTGACTGTGTTGTCATTGATTTTGGTGTTTTAGTCATATCTTTGCCCATTCCTATGTCCTGAATGGTATTGCCTAGGTTTTCCTCCAGGGTTTTTTCTTTCTTTTTTTTTTATCACTTTAGATCTTACTTTTAAGTCTTTAATTCATTTTGAGTTACTTTTAATATAAGGTGTAAGAAAGGAATCTAGTTTCAGCTTTCTGAATATGGCTAGCTAGTTTTCCCAACACCATTTATTAAATAGGAAATCCCTTCCCCATTGTTTGTTTTTGTCAGGTTTATCAATGATCAAATGGTTTTAGATGTGTAGTGTTATTTCTGAGGCCTCTGTTTTGTTCCATGGGTCTACATATCTCTTTTGGTACCAGTGCCATACTGTTTTTGTTACTGTAACCCCGTAGTACAGTTTGAAGTTTGATAGCAGAATGCCTCCAGCTTTGTTCTTTTTTCTTAGGATTGTCTTGGCTATGTGGGCTTTCTTTTGTTTCCATAGAAAATATAGTTTTGTTCAATTCTGTAAAGAAAGTCAATGACTGCTTGATGAGCATTTTATTGAATCTATAAATTACTTTGTGCAATATGGCCATGTTCACAATATTGGTCTTTCCTATCCATGATTAAGAAATGTTTTTCCATTTGTTTGTGTCCACTCACTTACTTGAACAGTGGTTTGTAGTTCTTCTTGAAAAGGTCTTTCACATCCTTTGTAAGTTGTATTCCTTAGTATTTTATTCTCTTGGTATAAAGCAATTGTGAAGGGAAGTTCACTCATAAATTGGCTGTTTGTTATTGGTGTTTAGATATGCTTATAACTTTGCACATTGATTTTGTATCCTGAGACACTGCTGAAGTTGCTTATCAACTTAAGGAGATTTTGGACTGAGATGATGGAGATTCTAAACATACAATCATGCCATCTGGAAACAGAGACAATTTGACATCCTCTTATCCTAATGGAATACACTTTATTTCTTTCTTTTGCCTGATTACCCTGGCCAGAACATCCAATATTATGCTATATAGGAGTGACGAGAGAAGGCATCCTTGTCTTGTGCCAGTTTTCAAATGAAATTCTTCTAGTTTATGTCCATTTAGTAAAATATTGGCTGTGGGCTTGTCATCAATAGCCCTTGATATTTTTAGATACGTTCCATCAATACCTAGTTTCTTGAGAAGTTTTAGCATGAAAGGCTGTTGAATTTTGTCAAAGGCCTTTTCTGAATCTGTTGAGATAATCATGTGGTTTTTGCCATTGGTTCTGTTTATGTGGTAAATTACATTTATTGATTTGTGTATGTTGATTCAGACTTCTGTTCCAGAGATAAAGCTGACTTGATCATGGTAGATAAGCTTTTTGATGTTCTGCTGGATTCAGTTTGCCAGTATTTTATTGAGAATTTTTGCTTCAATGTTCATAAGGAATATTAGCCTGAAATTTTCTCTTTTTTTGTTGTGTCTATCAGGTTTTGTTATCAGGATGATACTGGCTTCATAAAATGAGTTAGGAAAGGGTATCTCTTTCTCTATTGCTTGAAATAGTTTCAGAGGAAATAATAGCAGTTCCTCTTTATATCTCTGGTAAAATTTGGCTATGAATCCACCTGGTCCTGAAATTTTTTTTGGTTGGTAGGCTATTAATTGCTGCCTCAATTTCAGAATATGTTATTAGTCTTTTCAGAGATTTTATTTCTTCCTTGTTCAGTCTTGAAAGGGTGTATGTGTCCAGGAATTTATTCATTTCTTCTAGATATTCTACTTTATTCGCATAGAGGTGGTTTGTATTTTCTGATGGTAGGTTGTATTTTCCGTGGGATTGATGGTGATATCCCATTTATCATTTTTTATTGTGTCCATTTGATTCTTCTCTTCTTTTCTACTTTGTTAATCTTTTACAGAAACAAGCTCCTGGATTCATTGATTTTTGAAGTTTTTTTTCTCCCCTCTATCCCCTTTACTTTCATTCTGATATCAGTTATTTCTTGTTTACTGCTAGCTTTTGAATTTGTTTGTTCTTGCTTCTCTGGTTTTTCAATTACAAAGTTAGGGTGTTAATTTTAGATCTTTCCTGATTTCTCTTGTAGGTATTCAGTGCTATAAATTTCCCTCTACATACTGCTTTAAAAGTGTCCAGGAGATTCTGGTATATTGTGTCTTTGTTCTCATTGATTTCAGAGAACATCTTTATTTCTGCCTTAATTTTTTGGAGTGTTTTACTTTCAATTACATCATCAATTCTAACTGCAATGTGGTGCTGAGAAGAATTTATATTCTGTTGATTTGGGATGGAGAGTTCTGTAGATGTCTGTTAGGTCCACTTGTTCCAGAGCTGAGTTCAAGTCCTTGATATCCTTTACAAGTTTCTGTCTCATTGATCTATCTAATGTTTTCAGTGGGGTGTTAAAGTCTCCCACTATTATTTTGTGGGAATCTAAGTCTCTTTGTAGGTCTCAAAGAACATGCTTTATGAATCTGTGTGCTCCTGTATTGGGTGCATATATATTTAGAATAGTTATTTCTTTTTGCATTGATTCTTGTATTATTATGTAAAGCCCATCTTTGTCTTTTTTGGTATTTTTTGGTTTAATGTCTATTGTATGAGTGACTAGGATTGCAACCCATGTGTTTTTTTTTCTTTCCGTTTGCTTGGTCAATATTTCTCCATCCCTTTATTTTGAGCCTATGTGTGTTTTTGTACTAGATGGGTCTCCTGAATACAGCACACTAATGGGTCTTGACAGTTTATTTAATTTGCCAGTCTGTGCTTTTTAATTGGCCATTTAAATTTAAGAGTAATATAACAATGTGTGAATTTGATCCTGTTATTATGATGTTAGCTGGTTTTTTGCTCATTAGTTGGCACAGCCTCTTCATATTATCAATGGCTTTACAATTTGGTATGTTTTTGCGATGGCTGGTATCAGTTGTTCCTTCCCATGTTTAATGTTTTCTGCAGAAGCTCTTGTAAGACAGTCCTGGTGGTGGCAAAGCCTCTCAGCATTTGCTTGTATGTAAAGAATTTTATTTCTCCTTGTGAAGCTTAGTTTGACTGGGTATTAAATTCTGGGTTGAAAATTCTTTTAAGAATATTGACTATTGGCCCTCACCCTGTTTTGGCTGGTAGGGTTTCTGCAAAGATATCTGCTGTATTCTTATAAGCTTCCCTTTGTGGGTGACCCAATGTTTCTCTCTTGCTGCCCTTAGCATTTTTCCTTTATTTCAACCTTGGTAAGTCTGATGATTATGTGTCTTGGGATTGCTCTTCTCAAGGAGTATCTTTGTGGTGTTCTCTGTGTTTCCTGAATGTGAATATTGGGCTGTCTTGCTAGGTTGGGGAAGTTCTCCTGGATAAGATCCTGAAGCGAGTTTTCAAACTTGGTTCCACTCTCCCCATCACTGTCAGGTACATCAATCAAATGAAGATTTGGTCTTTTCACATAGTCCCCTATTCCTTGAAATCTTTATTTGTTTCTTTTACCTTTTCTCCAATCCTTTCTTGGGACTTTGTTTCTTTTCACTTTTCTCTAATCTTGTTTTCTCACTTTATTTCATTGTGTTGATCTTCAATCTCTGTTATCCATTCTTATTCTTGACTGCTTTTGCTATTGATACTTGTGTATGCTTCATGAAGTCCTCATGCTGTGTTTTACAGCTCCATCGGGTCATTTTTGTACTTCTCTAAACTAGTTATTCTAGTTAGCAATTCATCCAGCCTTTTTTCAAGGTTCTTAGCATTTTTGTATTGGGTTAGAACATGTTCCTGTATTTCAGAAGAGTTTGTTATTACCCACTTCTAAGGTCTACTTCTGTCAGTTTTCAAATTCATTATTCATCCAGTTTTGTTCCCTTTCTGGTGAAAAGTTGTGATCTTTTGTGGAATGAGGGATTTTAGTTTTTGTAATTTTCAGCCTTTTTGCTCTGTTTTCTCCCCATCATCGTGGGAGTCTTTGACATTGGTGACCTTTGGGTGGGTTCTCTGAGTAAACATCATTTTTGTAGATGTTTACCTTATTCCTTTCTGTTAGTTTCCTTTATAACAGTCAGGCCCCTCTGTTCCAGGTCTGCTGGAGGTCCACCCTAGATCCCATTTGCTTTGGTATCATGAGCAGAGGCTGTAGAAAAGCAAAAATTGCTTGCTGCCTGTTCCTTCCTCTGGAAGATTTGTCCCAGAGGTGCACCCACCAGATGCCAGCCAGAAATAGTTATGAAATGTCTGTGAGCCCCGACTGGGAGATCTCTCCAAGTCAGGATTCACAAGTTTCAGGAGTTCACAAGTTTCATGAGGCAGTTTGTCCCTTATCAGAACTTGAACATTGTTCTGGGAGATCTGTTGCTACCTTTAGAGCTGGCAAGTAGAGATATTTAAATCTGCTGAAGCTACATCCACAGTTTCCCTTTCCCCCAGGTACTCTTTCCCTGGGAGGTGGGATCATTTATAAGTTCCTGACTAGGACTGCTGTCTTTCAGAGATGCCCTGCCCAGAGAGGAGGAATCTAGACAGGCAGTCTGGCCACAGAAGCCTTTCTGAGATGCAGTGGGACCCACCCAGTTTGAACTTTCTGGAAGCTTTGGTTACACTACGAGTGAAAAAATGCCAACTCAAGCCTCAGCAACGATGGATGCCCCTACCTTCACCAAACTCAATCATCCCAGATTGACCTCATACTGCTGTGCTGGTAGCTAGAATTTTAAGACAGTGGACCTTATCTTGCTGTGCTCTGTGAAGGTGGGACCTGCTGAGCCAGACCACTTGGCTCCGTCTTCAGCCCTCCTACCAGGGCAGTGAAGGATTGTGTCTTGCAGTCATTTCGGATGCACCTGGGATGCGGAAAAAAAAAAACTCCTGCCATTAGCTCCATGTCTGCCCAAATGGCTTCTTAGTTTTGTGCTTGAAACCCAGGGCCCTGTTGGTGTAGTCACTGGAGGGAATCTCCTAATATGCTTGTTGTGAAGATAATTGGAAAACCACAGT
Source organism: Leontopithecus rosalia (assembly GCA_028533165.1). NCBI lineage: Eukaryota > Metazoa > Chordata > Mammalia > Primates > Cebidae > Leontopithecus > Leontopithecus rosalia. Next base: position 152,269,001 of record CM052650.1, on the reverse strand, counting down.
ATCTGGACTGGAATGCACTGTTATTTCCGGTACAGTCTCCCATGGCTTCTCTGGCTTTGTGAGAGAAATCCTTGTACTCCTTGTGCTTCCTGTTGGGAGGTGATTTCCCCACTTTGCTTTGGCTTTCTCTTTGTGGGCTGCATCCACTCTCCAACCAGTCCCAAAGAGAAGAACTGGGTACCTCAGTTAGAAATGCAGAAATCAGCCACTTTTCCATTGATCTTACGAGGAACTGCAAACTGGATCTGTTCCTATTCAGCCATTCTGAGACGTGAGAATTTCCCATAGATTTTTTTAAAGAAAAATGGAAAAATGTGAAAGAAAAATAAATCTTGGGGACCTAAATTATTGAACTAAAACATCAAGGTAAAAACTGCTTAGGGCAAACCTGCCTTCCATTCTATTCAGAGTCATCCCTGTGCTGAGATAAACTCATATCCAATTGTCCCATTTGGAAAGACCAGTCAGAAAAAATAAATGCAATCATTTCTCTCTTGACTACCTATAACCTTGAAGCCTTCTCTCCACTTCAAGTTTTCCCACCTTCACCTCGAATTATCCAATCATTTCAGAATAAACCAATGTAAATCTTAGACACATATTTAATTATGTCTTATGTCTCCCTAAAATGTTTAAAACCAAGTTGTGCTCTTGCCACTTTGGCCACAGGTCATTTTGACCTCCTGGGCTGTGTCACAGGTGTGCATACTCAACCTTGGCAGAGTAAACTTTCTAAATTAACCGAGACCTGTCTCAGATTTTGGGGGCTGACAAACTATACTTCAAGGTTATAGTAACCAAAGCATCATAGTTCTGACACAAAACATCATCACACAAAACCAACGGAACAGGTTAGAGAAGGTGGTAGGCTGAACTTTTACAACCATCTGATCTTTGACAAAGTCTATACCTAAAGCAATGGGGAATGGATTCCCATTCAATGAATGGTATTAGAATAATTGGTTAGCTATATTCAGAACATCGAAATTGTACAACTTTTTTCTAATGCATTAAAAAAATCAACTTAAGATGGATTAAAGAGCTAAATGTAAAACTTAAAACTAAAAACACTTTAGACAGAAGCCCAGAATATAGTATTCTAGACAAAGGCTGTAGCAAAGATTTTATAATCAGATTCCCATGTTCTCACTTATTTCTGGGATTTAAAAATCAAAACAATTAAACTCATAGACATAGATGAGGGAAGGGTAGTGAGAGAGTGAGAAGCATGTGGGAATTATTATTGGATACAGAAAAATAGAAATAGCAAAACCCTGGTGACCATAGTCAATAAAAGCTTAATAATATATTTGAAAATAACATAAAGCATGTAATTGGAATGAGTGTAACTTAAAGAATGATTGAGGGGATGGATGCCCCATTCCCTATGATGTCCTTTTTTCATATTGCATGCCTTCATATCAAATCATGTAATGTACACCATAAATACTATGTACCCACAAAGTTAAAAATAAAATATAAAAAATTACCATCTTTCTGTGTAGTAAACAGAGTTCCAAATCCAAGGCAGGGCATTATCAGAGTTTCTCTAGGACCTATGATTTAGAATGTGAACTTGAATGTGATTGTGATCATTATGCAGTAATTGCTGTAAAAACCCAGGTTGGTGTTGGCCACATAGGACTACAACATTCAGATGGGAAGAACTAAAATGTTTCTTCGACAAGTTTCTTTAAAGGTGGCAGTAAACTTAGTGCCTTTCAGTGTTCTCCATTTTGCTATAGACTCACAGAGAGCGAGAGACATCTGGCACCTCCACATCACTTCCTTATCACTTCCTTAGCAGCCAAGATCAGCATATCACCCAAAATGAATTCTGGCTGTGGGAGAATATGGCATACACAGAGAGATATTTGGCATTTTTTAATAGCTAGGTGAGAGCTTTCTAAGCTCTTCTGAAGTATATGATGCATAAGGTCCATCTCTAAATACTAGAAACATCATTCTGTGAAAGCACAAAATGTCTATAGTTAAGATAATAATGCCATGCAGAAAAACATGGCAATGTCCAGTGTCAGTAGTTTATGTTTCCCCATTGTGTCACCAGCCCAATACAAAGTACTGTCAAAATTACACCTAGAGGTGCTAAAAGAAAAATAATCTGAGGAAATGTACACTTTCAGTCTCAAGTTCCAAAGATTGGTCATCAAAAAGTGTGTTTTTGTCCATCTTGGCTGTCACCTTTACTACATTGTAGTGGTCTGAGGTGTGAGGGGTGAACACTGCAGAGTTCTGGTTGCCCTTGTGAGATTTGCTATCATAAACTTTGTCAAAGGAAGTATGCCTGACTACAGAAATGAATATTGTTGCCTGACAATCAATATAGAATTCTGGGTCATACTTCTCTTTACATTTAATAATGGCTTCTGCTAAATTTGTGATTTTCTGTGGGATTGTATCACTTATATTGAACATCTGAAATGTGATGCAAGGCACTTTCATCGAAAAGGCTCTAGTCACACCAGAGATGACAAATCCTGTATATATGTATTCCACGTATCTGTTTTGTAAGCGAGAGCTGTCACTGAATAATCATTTTGGTTTTCAAGGCCAAAAGAAAAAAAAATTCCTCATGACACTTTGTTATTAAAATGTGACTGGGCCA
>CM052650.1:152227011-152258691 GCA_028533165.1 Leontopithecus rosalia | reverse complement strand
CATTACTGGGTATATATCCAAAGGACTATAAATCGTTCTAGTATAAGAACACATGCACACGAATGTTCATTGCAGCACTGTTTACAACAGCAAAGATCTGGAACCAACCCAAATGCCCATAGATGATAGACTGGACTGGAAAAATGTGGCACATATACACCATGGAATATTATGCAGCAATCAAAAACGATGAGTTTGTGTTTTGTAGGGACATGGATGAATCTGGAGAACATCATTCTCAGCAAACTGACACAAGAACAGAAAATGAAATACCGTATCTTCTCACTCATAGGTGGGTGATGAACAATGAGAACACATGGACACAGGGAGGAGAGCACTACACACTGGGGTCTATTGGGAGGAATAGGGGAGGGACAGCCTGGGGGCAGCTAGGAAGGGATAGCATGGGGAGAAATTCCAGATGTGGGTGAAGGGGAGGAAGGCAGCAAATCACACTGCCATGTGTGTACCTATGCAGCTATCTTGCATGTTCTTCACATGTACCCCCAAACCTAAAATGCAATTAAAAAAAGAAACTCCAATTACTCCAAGCTTCATTTTGCTCTGAGCTTATGTTGCTTATAGCTCCCGTCACTCTGAGCTCTATTTTACTCTGAGCACTATCTGCTCAGAATTTCATCTACCTGGAGTTGCAGCTTGCTTCAAGCTTCATTTTTCTCAGAGCTCCAATCCCTCCAAACTCAATCTTACTCTGAGCACCCTCTGCTCAAAGCTACATCTTCTTCTAGGTCCACCTTGCTGACATTTCCAGTCACATCCAGCTCCATTTTGCTCTAAGCACCATCTGCTTAAAGCTCCACCTTACTACTGTGAGCAGCATGTTCTCTGAGCTCCATCTTGCTCTGAGCACCATCTACCCTGATCTCCACCTTACACCAAGCAACATCTCCTCCAATTTCCATTTTGCTTGGAGTTCTTTTTGTTCAGAGCTCTGTCTGCTCTGAGCTCCATCTTCCTTGGAGCTCTAATCTGAGCTCCATCAAAACCAAGGAATATCTATTCCAAGATACATCTTGTTTAGAGCTCCTTTTTTCTCAGAGATCCATCTTGCTCAGAGTTGGAACTGCTCAGAGCAATGCTCACAGTTCCAATCACTCCAAGCTCCATCTTGCTCTGAGCTCCATCACACACCAGGAAACAAATTCTGTAAGCTCTATCTCACTTGGAGGTACTTCTTCCTCAAAGCTGTATCTCCTCCTAGCACCATCATGCTCAGAGCTCCAATCACTCTGATCTGTATCTTGCTTTAAGCACCATCTGCACAGAGCTTAATTTTTCTTGGAGTTCTGATCATTCTGAGATTCATCTTGCTCTGAACACCATCTGCGTGGAGCTCTAGATTGCTCTGATTACCATCTTCTTGAAAGCAATTTCTATGAGCTCCATCTGTTCTGAGCTCTAATCACTCTAAGCTCCATCTTGCTGTGAGTACTATATACTCAGAGCTCCATTTTGCTCTAAGCATCATCTACTCTGAGCTTCATCTTGCTCAGAGCTCCATCTACTCTGAGTTCCATCTTGTTCTGAACACAATTTGCTCAGAGCTCCATCTTGCCCTGAGCACCATCTGCTCTAAAACTCATCTGCTCTCAAACCCATCTGCTCAGAGTTCCATTTGCTCCACTCTCCATCTTGTTCTGGACACAATTTTCTCAGAGCTCCATCTTACACTGAGCACCATCCACTTGGAGCTCCATCTCACTGTGAATATCTTCTCTGAGCTCCATTTTGCTCTGAGCACCTTCTGCTTGGAGCTCCATCTTGCTAAAAACTCTAATCACTCAGAGCTCGATGTTGCTCTGAGCACCATCTACTCAAGGGGTCCATCTTGCTCTAAGCACCATCTCCTCAGAGCTCCATCTCACTGTGGACCACATCTTATCTGAGATCCATCTTGTACTGAGTGCCATTTGCTTGGAACTCCTTCGTACTCTGAACAATATCTGCTCCGAGTTCCATGTTGCTCAAAGCTCGCTCAAATCCAAGTTCCATCTGCTTGTAGCTCTAATCACTCTGAGCTCCATCCTGCTGTAAGGACCATCTAAAACCAAGCAACATCTGCACCAAGCTCCATCTTGCTTACAGCTCCTTATTGATCAGAGCTCCATCTGCCCTGAGAACCATCTTGTTGAGAGCTCATTCTTGCTGTGCACTCCATCTTACACAGAAGAACACCAGCTCCATGTTCAATCTTGCATGGAGCTGCTTCTTTTCTGAGCTTTACCTGCTCAGAGCTCGATCTGCTCTGAGCTCCATCCAGCTCAGAACTCCATCTGTTGTGAGCTCCATCTTGCTCAGGGGTCCAGTCACTATGAGCTCCACCTTGCTCTGAGCACCACCTGCTCTTAGCTCCTATCACTCCAAGTTCCATCTAGCTATGAGCTACATCTTACACAGAGGAACATCAGCTCCAAGCTCCATCTTGCTTGGAGCTCCTTGTTTTCTGAGCTTAATCTGTTCAGAGCTTAACCTGCTCAGAGCTCCATCTGCTCTGAACTCTATCCTGCTCAGAACTCCATCTGATGAGTTTCATCTTGCTCAGAGCTCCATCTGCTCTGAGCTCCATCTTGCTGAGAGCCCCATCTGCTCAGAGCTCCATCTGCTCTGAGCTCCATCTGCTCTCAGCTCCATCTTTCTGAGAGCTCCATCTGCTCTGAGTTGCATCTTGCTCAGAGCTCCATCTGCTCCAAGCTCCATCTTTTTCAGTGCTCCAATCATTCTGAGCGCCATCTTTCTCTGAGCACCATCTGCTCTGAGATCCTTTCACTCCAAGCTCCATCTAGCTCTGAGCTCCATGTTACACAGAGGAACATCAGCTCCAAGCTCCATCTTGCTTGGAGCTCCTTCTTTTCTGAGCTGAATCTGTTCAGGGTTTAACCTGTTCACAGCGCCAACTGCTCTGAGGTCCACCTTGCTCAGAACTCCATCTGCTCTAAGCTTTATCTTGCTCAGAGCTTCATCTGTTCTGAGCTCCATCTTACTCAGTGCTTCATCTGCTCTGAGCTCCATCTTGCTCAGTTCACAAATCAGTCCGAGCTCCATCTTGCTGTGAGCACCATCTGCTCTGAGCTTCTTTTACTCCAAGCTCCATCTAGCTCTTAGCTTCATTTTACACAGAGTGACATCAGCTACAAGCTCCATCTTGCTTGGAGCTCCTCCTTGTCTGAGCTTGAACTGCTCAGAGCTCCATCTGCTCTAAGCTTTATCTTGCTCAGAGCTCCATCTGCTCTGAGCTTTATCTTGCTCAGAGCTCCATCTGCTCTGAGCTTTACCTTGCTCAGAGCTCCAACTTGCTCAGAGCTCCATCTGCTCTGAGTTCCATTTGCTCTAACCTCTATCTTGCTCAGAGCTCCATCTTGCTCATAGCTAATCTGCTTTCAGCTCCATCTTTCTGAGAGCTCCATCTGCTCTGAGTTGCATCTTGCTCAGAGCTCCATCTGCTCCAAGCTCCATCTTGCTCAGTGCTCCAATAACTCCGAGCGCCATCTTTCTCTGAGCACCATCTGCTCTGAGCTCCTTTCACTCTAAGCTCCATTTAGCTCTGAGCTCCATATTACACAGAGGAACATCAGCTCCAAGCTCCATCTTGCTTGGAGCTCCTTCTTTTCTGAGCTGAATTTGTTCAGAGCTTAACCTGCTCAGACTGCCATCTGCTCTCACTCTATCTTGCTCAGAACTCAATCTGCTCAGTTCCATCTTGTTCACAGCTGCATCTGCTCTGAGCTCCACCTTGCTCAGAGCTCCAACTGCTCTGAGCTTTATCTTGCTCAGAGCTTCATCTGCTCTGACCTCCATCTTGCTCAGAGCTCTATCTGCTCTGAGCTCTATCTTGCTCAGAGCTCTATCTTGCTCAGAGCTCCATCTGTTCCAAGCTCCATCTTACTCAGTGCTCAAAACACTCTGAGCTCATTCTTGCTCTGAGCACCATCTTCTCTGAGCTCCTTTCAATTCCAGCTCCATCTAGCTCTTATCTCCTTGCTTGGGGCTTCTTATCTCCTATTAACTTCATCTTGCTTGGAGATCCTTCTTGTCTGAACTTAATCTGCTCAGAGCTTAACCTGCTCTAAGATTTACCTTGCTCAGAGTTCCATCTTCTCTGAGCTCCATCTTGCTCAGTGCTCCATCTTGCTCTGAGCATCATCTGCTCAGAATAAACCTGTATGGATTCATTAGAATTTGGTTCAGCTGTGTAAGTAAAACAAAAGATAATAGTGGCTTTATTTTTTTCTCACATAAAATATATCTGAAGGGAGACAGTCCTGGAGTGGGATGGCAACCCCATGGTTATTGTGTCTCAGAATTTTAGCTTTTTGCTTTGCCATTCTCAATGCTTGATTTCCATGTTATGTTCTAAAGTGGCTGATGAAATTCTACCCATTACAACTGCATTCTGGGAAGAAGGGAGGGAGGAAGAAGGGAAGGAAGGAGAAATGAAGGGAGGAAGGGAGAAAGGAAAAAAATCCTTTTCTTACTCTTAAAAAAAAGACTTCCTTAAATTATAGCTTATAGTAATTTATCTCTATCATTGTCCACAACTTACCTGGCCATACAGGAGACTGGAAAATCTACTATTACAGTGTAGGTAGCAATGTGCCTCGAATTAGGTTCAGTTAATAAGATAGAGGACTCAGATAGACAGCTAGCAATTTTTCTTATACTAACATTTAATTATTTATTTTTTAAGTGTCAGGGTGTGGCTGATCCCAAAAGCTTACAAGCAAAATTAATAATTGACATTGGAGCTTTTTTTAAAAGTATTACTGCAATCTTAAATTCAGCAAGAAACAAGCAAGTGTGTGAAACAATGATTCCAGCCCCCCAACCTTCCTAGTATGCCCATGAACAATATTCATTGATTCCAAGTTACACATTTAAAACATACAAAAAACTGTTCTGAGGCCAAAGAACAGCATGAGTAGTTTGGTTTGCTGCCACAAAGGGATGAGAGAGCTTGTGCATGGTTGTGCACGATGAATGGCAGGCCCACACACAAGCTGAGCTCGCCGGAGTTGGGTGTATTCATGTATTTTCCCTCATCCTTCCCAACATCCCCAAGATAAGTTATATAAAGAAAAAAACACTGAATTTAAAATATTTCACTAGAAACTATTACACTGAATCTACAACTTTATACTCTTCAAGCATTGCAATTCTGCAAACAGCCAGTAGAGACAGAAAGGTAAAGCTGGAAGGACCTTAGAGACTGTCCACACTGGGTGCCTCCTTTTCCAGAGAAAGAAACTGCGATGGGCAGAGGTAAAATAGCCTGCTCAAGCTCAAGAGAGATACCATCTCTTGACTCCCAGGCTCACTGCATTCTAGCCCCTTTGGGGCAGTGGTTGTGTCTGAGGGACCCCTTGGCAGTGGAAAACTCCACAGAACAGCCACCTAAGCCTTCAGTGACTGCCAGTGAAATCTAGAACAAAAACATGGAATGAGCATTTTTCCCAGCACCCTTGTGATTAAGCAGAGACATGGGTTCTTCAGAGCTATAGGGCAGCTTTGATGTCCCAGGGTCCATTTCAAATGGCCCTGCAGGGATGCTGGACAGAGTCACCAGGGCAGGTGTGGCCTGGGCTCTGGAGCAGCTCATGGGCAGTGGAAGCACTAACAGGATGCTACAGGGAACATCAAAGGGATCTGGGGGAGGCCTTTCCTCTTTTTCCACATCACCAGCCTCTTGGTTCTCCATGAGTTAGTTCTATATTTCTCTGGGGGTGTGGGTGTATAAGAATACAGACACCTGGACTTTCCTCCAAGAAATTCTAAACTAGAAGGTCTGTGTAGTGCCCAGAAAACTATATTTTTACCATGTGTCCCTGGAGCTGCTGAGGCAGCCATCTTGCTACTATCTGAGAACAAGTGATCAGGAAGCTCTGCACCAGATGACTCACAAAAAGCCCTACCACCATCCCAGTGCTGCTGTTGTCTGGGAAGACTACTTGGTGAAGGACTTGTGATCCATCCTCCCTTGCTATAATTAACATACCCTGTGATTAGAAGTTCTTCCTCTGCCTCAGGCTCCCCTACCTCCCACTGTCAGTGTCTTTTCTTCTCTGGTAATGGGAAACCAGTCTCTCTGTGCTAACCCTCCACAAACTGGAAGCCTATTACTAGGTCACCTGTCAGCCTCTCTGTCCCAGTCAAATAATTCCCATTCCTCTCACCACTTATCCATGCTCCTATTTTCCAACCCAACAATCATTTCCCCACTTTCTTCTAAATGCTCCCCAAGTTATCTCCAGTCCCCCTGCATTGTCTTTGTTTCTAATTCTTCCCTTGAACAGTTTGTGTCTTGTGGGATTAAAAAGAAATTCCTGCTCCAAAAGGATTTGAAGGCTATTTTGACAAGATTAATTTAAGAAACCTCCTTGCAGCATCACAGCAATCTGGGACAGAGGGCAGGTTGCATCAGAAAGTCTAAGGAAGTTAGTACAATAAATATTCCATATTCTCCATGGCAACACACCCCAAAAGTTTTTTGGATGCCCACACAGGCAGGAAGGTCTGAAGTTCCATCTGCTGGCTCACTGGAAAGCCACAAAGGACAGCTTAGCTTTTCCTCCATTCATGTGGTAGAGATCAGGGCAGGCTGGGACTACCTGACAGACCAAGGCAATGGGAGAAAACAAATCAAATATGGGAACTAGAGAGCAAAGGGAAGTAGTGTAGGAGATGGGTGGGTCATCACTGACCCCTGCTGACAATGGCATACATTTAAACCATAAGCAGAAATTCACTTTTGAGATTTCTAAGGACGTCAGAAAGCCTTCTCAAGGGGATAATATGAAAAATCAGCCAGACAAGGTGGAAGGAGAAAGAAGGGAAGTGAGACCAAGAGTAGAACACAAAGCAAGACAAAGTTCAGTGACTGCTGCAGACTTTTTTCTCCAAAGAACAGAAGAAAAAGGAGAAGATAGCAGAGGAAAGAGAGGACAGTGGAAAAGGTGGAAAGCGAGTGAGAATCTGCCTTCCCAGCTTTGGTGGTCCAGAAAATACAGCACATATACACCATGAAATACTATTCAGCCATAAAAAAGAATGAGTTCATGCCTTTTGCAGGGACACAGATGAAGCTGGAAATCATTATTCTCAGCAAACTAACACAGGAACAGAAAACCATATACTGCAGGTTCCCATTTGTAAGTAGGAGTTGCATAATGAGAACACATGGCCACAGGGAGGGGAACATCTCACACTGAGGCCTGTCAGGGGTAGGGGGAAAAGGGAAGGAGAGCATTAGGATAAATACCTAAAGCATGCGGGGCTTAAAACCTAGATGACAGGTTGACACCTGCAGCAAACCACCATGGCACATGTATACCTGTGTAAAAAACCTTCATGTTCTGTACATGTACCACAGAACTTAATGCAAAATTTAGAAAATATTTTTAAAAATATCAGCCTGGGCAACATGGCAAAACCATGTTATATACAAAATAATAATATCTATTATATATACAAAATAATAATAATAATAATAATAATAATAATAATAATAATTCACTGGGAGTGGTAGCACACACCTGTACTTCTACTTACGTGAGAGGCTAACTTGGGAGGATCATATAAGCCCAGGTAGGTCAAGGCTGCAGTGAGCCATAATCCTGCCACTGCACCCCAGCCTGTAAAAAAGAGTAAGACCCTGTTTTGAGAAAAAAAAGATGGAAGAGGAACGTATGAGTGTCAGGAGAGATATTTGAAGATGCTGCACTGTTGCCTTTAAAGATGGAAGAGGGGCTATGAGCTAAGGAATGCAGACAGCCTCTACAGAAGTTGGACAAAACAAGTAAACAGATTCTCCCCCAGCATCTCCAAAGGAATGTAGCCCTGACAATATCTTGATTTTATCTTAGTAAGATGCATTTCAAACTCAGTCTTCCAGAACTTTAAGATAAACTTGCATTATATTAATTGGCTAAGTGAGTGATAATTGGCTACAGCAACCATAGAAAACTAATATAAAAACTTACAGAGGAACAGTCATTTCCCATTACCCACAGTGTTGCTTTCTGCAGTTTTGGTTCCCTGAGCACATCCCAAAAATATCAGATGGAAAATTCCAGCAATAAAATATTCAGTTTTCATTTGCATGCCATTCCAAGGAACATGATGAAATATAACACCATCCCAACTGCCCTGCCCTGGGCCATCAATCTCCCTTTGTGTAGCTTATCCATACTGTCTACACTACCAATTCTGTCAGGCACTCAGTAGCTGGCTCAGCTATCTGATTATTGCAGTACATGCATGGGGCAGCAGTGATGGCAACCCTGGACACTGTAGCATGGAACCCAGGACCAGATATTGCCACAGTCAGCCCGCAGGTGCAGGAGGGCAGGAGACACTCAGTCACAACTCTGCAGCTACACAGTGCCCAGCACCCACGAACCTGTGTTCTGGGTCAAGGCAAAGGAAAAGTGGACCCTAGGGTGGAATGGCGGTACACTCTGTGTTACTCATGCCTTCAGAGAGCAGCCCCGCTAGAATCTGCCATGGGCTCAGCCACAGCTGCCACCTAGAAATGGTGCAGGTCAGTATCAGTGGCAACCCCTGGCCCTGTCCTCCCCCACCAGCAGCAGGAATCCCAGGGCCAGATGTCACCATGGTGCCTAATTTAGGTGGTTGGTGGTACAGCTGCAAGGGGGAGGAAACCAGCACTCAGACTCATCCCAGTGGCTGCAGTGGGCCCAGAGCCCATGACCCTATGTGCTGGGCTTGGGCAAAGAAAACATGGACCTTAGGGTGGGGGAACGTGCCTTGGGTGACCCCAGGCTGTCTGAGACCAGCCTTGCAGCCTCCCGTGCATTCTGCTGCACATGCCACTTATAGATGGCATGCAGCAGCAGCTGTGGCAACCCCTGATCCTGCCCACCTTCACCAGCAACACAGACTCCAGGGCTGGACCCTGCTGCGGGGACTAAATCAGGCCCTGCAGCAGGAGGTGGACTGGAACTGGTGCCCAGCCCCATCCCAGTGGCTGCAGGGTACCCAGCACCCACAACCAGTGATCTGGACCAGGGTCAAAAAGGAACAGAAGGAGGGCAGGAATCGGTGCTCAGCCCCACTCCCAAGGTGGCACAGCACACAGACCCCATGCTTGGGCAGGGGCAAGGAAGATGGACCCTAGGCTGTGCACTGGGCAATTCTCAGGCTGTCTAGGGCCAGCCTTTGCCTTGGGATCAGCTGCAGCTGCCACCTGCAAGTGGCCATGCAGCAGCCATAGTGACAACCACTGATGCTGCCTACCTACTCCACTGCAATGAGGATCTCAGGGCCAGAAGCCTCCGCAGATCTTCACAGGCAGATCATACAGGCAGTCAGCCCTGCTGCTGCAGGAAAGCAGGAACTGGCCAGCCCACCTTGAAGATCGAGCAGCTGCACAGCACCCAGAAACCGTGACCTGTTGCTCTGTGCATTGGCCAAGAAAGAGAGGCCCTAGGCTGGGAGGGCTGTCTGCTGGGTGGCCCTCGGGTCTTCTGGGACTATCCTTGCCAGCTGATGCCAGGGGCTGAGCTGCAGCCACCCCCTGCAGATGGTGCAGGTCAGCAGCAGTGGCAACCCTGGACATGCACATGGCGGCCAGCAGCACAGAACCAGGGGCCAGATGCCACCATGGCCCTAATGGAGGTGGTGAAGCCACAGCTGCAGGAGGGCAGGAAGTGGTGCTCAGCCCCATTCTAATGCCTGCACAGTGTAGGGACCCACAGCCCAGCATTCAGGGAGCCATCAAAGAGGAGTGGATAAGACGGGGGTATTCCTTGACCCTCAGGCCTCACTCAGGTCTGGAACCTGCACTGCCACCCTCTGCCGTAGCCTCAGCTGCAACTGCCAACTGCATATGGCACAGCAGAAGGGGTGGCAACCCCAGTTCTGCCTGCCATAACCAGCAGTGGGAGACCTGGGGACCGAGGCCACCTCCAAAGCTGCTACCTGGCCACCTCTGCAACACTATCCCTGCCCTGGTGGCAGCCAGCCACACTCCTACCTCTCCAGTGTGCTGCTGTCTCCATCACTGCCACCCACCACAGCAAGGAGAGCCATGGTGCCACAGGCTTCAGCCTCCATCATGCAGCAGATAGCTCTTCCTTCTCCTGACATGGAGCAACTGGGCAGGCAAAGCCAGAAAAGCCTAGAACAGGACACAGAGAGTGGTAGCATTAGGCCCCCTCCTTGTCATACTGGCCACTGGGTGGCACAGGCCAGTTTCAGTGAAGGCACTCACACCCACCCTCCAAAGTCCATGGTATTTCTTTTTGGCCCAAACTGGCTAGCGAGTGGAGACTGGAGACACCATGGTGTCTGGGCTTCCTGCTCCACAGGAACCACTGGGACAACCCAGGCTGTGCTCTGGAAGCAGGAGCAGCAGAAACTCAGCCCCGGCAAACCCTCCTCACCAACATGCTGGTTCCCATTCCTGAAACCTCCACCCACAGGGCCCTGTCACCCCATGGTGTCTGCTACTGCATGCCTGGGCATCCCTGGCAGTCTCTGCAAAACAAAATATGAGGGTGAGGTCCTGGGAACCAAAATTGGTCTGGGTGCCCTGCTGTGATCAGGATTTTTACAGAAACTTGTGCCTGCCATGCAGTAGAAGAACCATTAGAGTTTAGAGTTCGGTGAGAGGACGACCACTCCTTTCTCAGAGACCACCACAGTCACTGGAACCTCCATTGCTTGCCAACGGCAGTGCAGCTTCCAACAGAGCCCCTAACTTGCTGCCACTGGCAGTGTAGCCCCAGGATAGTGCCAACACCCCATGCCCTACAACCAGCAGTGAAGCACGTGATGGCAGCCCCTAACCTGCCCCTGCCTTAGACACTGCAGCACACAATGGCACCCACAGACCACCTCCCTGCCATGGGCAGCACAGCCTGGGATAGCACCCCAACCGACTCTCTGTGGTGGGTAGTGTAACCACAGATAGCATCCCCAACCAGACCCCCACTGCAGGCAGTGATGCCCCCATATGGCACACAAACCACCCACGACTGTGGGCACTGCAACCCTGAATAGTGAGTGCCCTAACCCACTCCCCATCAGGAACAGTGTGGCCCTGGATATCACCCCCAACCAACTCCCCGCCTTGGGCAGTGCAGCCACAGACAGCACTCCAAACTCCCTCTCCACCTTGGGAAGTACCCCCATGGATAGCTCATGTAGCCCCTGATAGTGAACCCAACCTACCCCTGCCACAACACACGCAGCCAGGAATAGCACATTCACCTGCTCGTTGCCAGGTAGTGTAGATCCCTGAGAGCACCCAACCCACCCGCTGCCTCCCACCCACTCAGGCTGTGTATCCAGCCTCAACATTGCCCCCACCAACCCTCTACCCCCCTCCACAGGCAGCCTGACCCCATGTATCTCTCCCAGCAAGCTCCTCCGCCTCTGTGTCAGTGTGGTCCCCATGGCGCCTTTACCACCACCCCTCCTCGCCACCAACAGTGTAGCACTCTATAGAACCCTAACCCATCCTCTATCACCAGCAGTGCAGTCCCAGATAGTGCCCTAACCCACTCCCCATGTGGGCAATGCAACCTTGGATAGTGCCCTCAACCAGCTCCCAGACACAGGCAATGATGTCCTGGATATCACACTCCCCCACACACTGGAGGCAATGTAAAACCTGATAGCACCCCCAACACACCCCTCACCTCTGGCAGTGTAACATCCCATAGTGCAACCAACCCACCCCCGACAAGGGCATTGCAGCACCTGATAGCTCCCCCAACTCACCCCCCACCTAGGGCAGTACATCCCTGGATAGTGCCCACAGAATTCCCCACTGCTGCTGGCAGTACTTCTTGGGACAGAACCCATCCCACCCCCAGCAATGGGCAGCGCACCCCAGGAAAGGGCCCGCAACCCTCTCCCCTCCACAGACAGTGGTGCCTCAAATAATCCCCCAACTAGCCCCGCCAACATCAGCAGTGACACTCTGGATAGGGCTCACTGCCCACGGCAGGGCACCCCCAAGCCATCACCCATGCCTCAGGCTGTGCAGGCCATGATGGTGAATCTATTCCACCATCGTTTTACCTTTCCAGCTGTGCTGTAGTCTCCATCACTGCCACCAACCACAAGAGTGACGCCAGCCGATACTGCAGACTCCAGCCTCCAGCATGGTCAGTGTGTGGCTGCTGCTACTTCTCCTCTAAGCCACCTTGGAGCAGGTAGGCCCACATACGTGGAAGAGTCTGAAACAGCGAGACTAACGTGTACACAAAAAAATACTACAAATTAGCAGAAGAATCCAATCTAGAACCTGACCAGACAATTCTGCAGACATAAAATCAAACAACAGATAAAAGATTAGTTCCTCAAAATGAACTATTCATTAGAAAACTAATTCGACAGGCAAGGTGGCTCACACCTGTAATTCCAGCACTTTGGGAGGCCTAGTTGGGCAGATTACCTGAGGTCAGGAGTTTGAAACCAGCCTGACCAATATGGTGAAACCCCATTTCTACTAAAAATACAAATATTAGCCTGCCATCATCGTGTGGGCATCTGTAGTCCAAGCTACTCAGGAGGCTGAGACAGGAGAATTGCCTGAAGCCGGGAGGTGAAGATTGCAGTGAGCCAAGATTGCCACACTGCACTCCAGTGCAGTCCAGTCACTGCACTGACTCCTGGGCGACAGAGCCATACTCAGTCTCTTAAAATAAAAAGCAGAAATGCGGGTGTGGTTTTAGAAAAAGGGGAACTCATACACTGTTAGTAGAAATGAAAATTAGGATACTCCAGCTCAGAGGGCCGTGGGGCTCAGAGGGACGCAGGTTCTGGGCTTCAACATGGGCTCAGCCTTCCTGTCCATGGCCAGGACCCTACAACCGCCCCCATGCATACAAGGAAGTCAGGATTGGAAAGCAGGGAGCCACGGAGAAGGAGCCTGGAAGGTTCCCGGTGGGGTACAAGTTCCCGCCACTTCCCGGAGAGACCTGCCTCCTCCTCCACCACCACGTGGAAGCCGCCAGCGCTTCTCCAAAGAAACTCGCTCCTACCATGCTGCGGCTTCTTCTCTCTCTGACCGTGCTACTGCTTAATCTCTCTCCTACCGCGCCGCTGCTTCTTCTCCCTCCTACCGCACCGCCGCTTCTTCTCTCTCCTACCATGCCGCCGCTTCTTCTCTCTCCTACCTCGCCGCCATGTATTCTCTCTCTGACCACGCAGCAGCTCCTGCCGGATCCTCCTCGCAGCAAGCTCAGTCTCGGCTTCCATAGGGGCAGTCACGCCGGCAGCCTCGGCAGCTTCCCTCGCCTCAAGCTGAAGCATCACCCCCCTCTTACAGGGGCCGAGGCTCAGCCTGGCCAGAACTGCTTCAGGTTGCCTCACAGGCTGAGCCTCTGTCCAGCTCCACGGATGAACTAAAGGCCTTCTCTCATCCTCCCTGACTCTAGGGCCCTAAAGGTGTCAGGAGTGGAGCCTTGTGACCCCAGCCCTGAGATCAGCTCCCTTTGTCTGGGGAGCACCTGGGATCTGCCCCTGCTTCCTCTGGACCTCAGCTTGAAGATCTGCCAAGGAAGCGGCCTGGAGGGAGCGCTGTGCTCCCTCAAGCTCTGCACCTCAGAATCCAGGGTGGGCTTCCTTGCCCCTCTGCAGAGGGGACCCAGAGAACCATGGAAAGCTGCAGGCTAGAGACACAGTCTGGAGGGAAGCAAGGCCTCCTCGGCCTCACTGTCCGCATCTGTCCTTTGGGAGCCCGGGGAACTCGCTAGGGCACAGACACCCACAGCCTCACCAGGGCTGCCTGGGTCACCCAGCTCCCCAGGAGACAGGCAGGGACCCTGGGGTCCAGCGCTACCCCCACCTCAACTCCATCTTGGGTCAGCGCCCTCAAAGGGCCCTGAGGACTGGACCCAGGCCCACCCACTTCTGACCTCCACAACCCGTCATTTATGCTAGGTATTTCTCCTAGTGCTGTCACTTTCCTAGCCCCTCAACCCCTCACAGGCCCCAGTGTTTGATGTTCCCCTCCCTGTGTCCATGTGTTCTCACTGATCAACTCCCACTTATGAGTGAGAACATGTGGTGTTTGATTTTCTGTTCCTGTGCTAGTTTGCTGAGAATCATCATTTCCAGCTTCTTCCATGTCCCTGCAAAGGACATGAACTCATCCTTTTTGATGGCTGCAGAGTATTCCATGTTATATATGTGCCACATTTTCTGTACCCTGACTATCTTTGATGGGCATTTGCATTAGTTCCAAGTCTTTGCTATTGTGAACAGTGTTGCAATAAACATATGTGTGCATGTGTATTTATAATAGAATAATTTATAATCCTTTGAGTATATGCCCAGTGATGGGATTGCTTGGTCAAATGGTGTTTCTAGTTCTAGATCCTTGCGGAATCACCACACTGTCTTCCACAATGGCTGAACTAATTTACACTCCTACCAACAGTGTAAAAGCATTCCTATTTCTCCACATCCTCTCCAGCATCTGTTGTCTCCTGACTTTTTAATGATCGCCATTCTAACTGGCGTGAGATGGTATCTCACTGTGGTTTTTATTTACATTTCTCTGATGATCAGTGATGATGAGCTTTTTTCCAAGTTTTTTGGCCACATAAATGTTTTCTTTTGAGAAGTGTCCATTCATATCCTTCACCCACTTTTTGATGGGGTGATTCGTTACATTACAAAAGGCCACTTAATTTATTGAAGACAACATTGGCAAGCACATTGTGCATTTGAATTTTATTGCTTTTCTGTAGTTCTGTTTTATTTGACTTGAAAATATCATTTGGTGGTGTAGATCTATATGCCCTTTAACCATAAAGAGTGTGCCTTTTGTTTTATATTTGTGGTTATATAAGTAACTTTTAATAAAAATAATTTTAACTACATTTATTGAGCATAGGACTTTATATTTTGTTAAATTGGCCTGTTTATTCCTGAAGTTTGAGTAGCACTACACTATACCATGCATGAAGTAAAATGTCTTAACACTAGGGGAAGCTGAGCTTGGTTCTTTGCAGAAAAACACTATCCAGGAGACATACGGTTAGATTAGTATGGATATTCACACATACCTCCACAAATATAGGAAGGTTGAAGAATTTTACGTCATCATTTTACTAAAGCAAAATATGTCTCACAACATTATTGGGTACATACTCTGATCTGTCTTAATAATATATAGGATTTAGCTTCCTGTACTTGATATGCTTGGAGGTAATATTCCTGCAGTACAAGCCAGGGCATCAGTTCCCCTCTGGTACTGTTAGCATGAAAAGTAGCACTAGAGGACAAAATGAATTTGAACCAGTGAAGCCTTTATGCAATACCCAGAGGGTACTAGTGTAAGATAGGGGCAAGAAAGAAACAGTGATGATGTGAGATGTGACCCAGTAACTGTCCTTCTTGGATCTACACAACCTCTGAAAATGCCTTGTGCCTGCCAGAAGCATCAGGAGCCCTAGAACATATGTTAATATACAGAATCTAAGAGGCCAAAAACAACCATGCCCCTCTATTCAATGACATTTACATATTTTCATATATACACACATAAACACATTCCACATATACAGAAATGTGTGTATTGTAGTTTGAGTTTCATAATAAAACTGTCTTAAAATTGAAGACAGTCTAGGCGCTGTGGTTCATGCCTGTAATTCCAACTCTTAGGGAGGCAGAGGCAGGAGGATAGCTTGATCCCAGAAGTTCAAGACCTGTTTGGGCAATATAGCAAGTCTTTGTTCTAAAAAGAAAAAAAAAAGACAAAAGTGAAGACAGTTCACACACACACAAATAAACTACTTTAAGAAATAAAAATTGGAAGGAGGTAAAGATAAGGACAATAAAACATCATGATAATAGACTGCAAGACTTATGATTCTGTCTTCTTTATCTAAAAATGAATTTAATAAATTAATATAACTTAAATTGCAAGAGAAAGAACAGATTGAGTTTCTTATGTATTTCATATCTGATTGCATAGCTATGAAAGCCTTGATGAGGGCAGGCACTGTGGCTCATGACTCTAATCTCATCAGAGAGATTAGAGGGAGGCTGAGGCAGGTGGATCATGAGGTTAGGAGTTCAAGACTAGCCTGCTCAAGATGCTGAAACCCCATCTCTACTAAAAATACAAAAAGTAGCCATGCATGGTGGCAGGTGCCTACAACCCCAGCTACTCAGGAGGCTGAAGCAGAGAATTGCTTTAACCCAGTAGGTGGAGGTTGTGGGAGCCAAGATTGCAGCATTGCACTCCAGCTTGGGTGACAGAACGAGCCTCCATCTCAAAAACCGAAAGAAAGAAAGTCTTGATGATGCCAATGCTAGGCATCCAAATTTGCAGAAGTAAAATCTGTGCTCAGACTGAAAATTTGTTATGGTTAGGAGGAGGTCTAATCTCTCATCTTTTTTCGCTGCATACAATTTTGAATGTGCTAACCACATAATAAGTTATCAATAACTACTCTTTTTTATTTATTATATTAGTCCAATATCAAAATGAGGAATGTTTGTTGCTTTACCACTTCCTTTTTAACTCCTAGTAAATGTTAATCACTAAACAAATGTTTCTGAATGAAGAAGGAATCCAAAAAGAAATGTTTTATCCACACCTCAGGAATGCCCATTGGTGATCTACAGTGGAAGTGGTCAAAGTGTATTAGTGTTATATAGAAAGGATTCAGGCAGGCAATGTAAAGGAGGCTTCCATGGCATTAAAATAGAAAAATATGAGGACAACAAATATAATAATACAGAATGTTGAGCACCTCAGTTACATTTAAAATATTTAAATGCCATGTATTTGTAGTGATTCAAAAAAATGGATGATGACAAATAAATAAAATATTCACTGGTGCTGGGTGCAGTGGATCATGCACATAATTCCAGCATTTTGGGAGGCTGAGGCAGGCAGATTACAAAAGAGGTCAAGACCATAGTGGCCAACATGGTGAAACTCCCTCTCTACTAAAAATACAAAATCAGGTGGGTATGATGGCACATGCCTGTAGTCCCAGCTACTCAGGAAGCTGAGGAAGGAAAATAACTTAAACCCAAAAGGTGGAGGTTGCAGTGAGCTGAGATCACACCACTGCACTCCAGTCTAGCCACACAGTGAGACTCCATCTCAAAAAAAATATTCACTGATAACTTTTGGAAGATACTAGAGCAATAATTCATTATTTTGAAAATTGTTCTTTTGGCAGTGAAACTGAAGCATTTATTCTACTTTATTTTGTATGAATTGTACTACAAGGCAAACAAATAGAAATGCCAACTTCTCTTTATAAGCCAGGCACTGTGCCTCATGCCTGTAATCCCAGCAGTTTGGGAAGCAGAGGTGGGTGAATCACCTGAGGTCAGGAGTTCAAGAACTGCCTGGCCAACATGGTGAAACACCCTCTCAACTAAAAATTATCCAAGTGTGGTGGCAGGCACGTGTAAATAGTTCTCTTTATAGATTACTTCTCCTAACAAATGAAGAAGTGATAACATTATATATCATTGTTTTGCCACCCATAATGAAATAATTAATCAAGACCATGATAATCAATGGCTGCCAATATCAAACATTATATACCTTTTGGTGAAAGTACACATTGCTTTCTATACAATAATCTTGAGTGAAAAAAAGAAAACCAAAATCAAACTGACTATAAGTAGCTCTCCAGACTTAGCGCCTAATTTGTCAGTACCACAGGAGACAGTGAAACACATTAAACAACACTACATGGATGTAATAAACAAACCCAGAAAAAAGGTCCTTTTTCTTCAAACCTGTGAGAAGAAGGAGGGTGTGGAGGAGGAGGAGGATGTGATGTGTGGAGAAAACAGAGACAACAGAGACAAGAGAGGAGTTCCATAGAATAGTCTCCAAAATACAAACATTATTTGATGATATTAAGAAAATATTTTCTGGGGCTGGGTGCGGTGGCTCATGCCTGTAATCCCTGCACTTTAAGAAGCCAAGGTGAATGGATCATTTGAGGTTCGGAGATTAAGACCAGCCTGACCATCAGTGTGAAACCCCATCTCTACTAAAAATATTTAAAAAGTATCCAAGTGTGGTAGTGTGCAGCTATAATCCCAGCTACTCAGGAGGCTAAGGCAGGAAAATCTCTTTAATCCAGGAGGTGAGGTTGCAGTGAGCTGAGATGAAGCCACTGTTTTCCAGCCTTGGCAACAGAGAGACTCAGTCTCAAAAAAAAAATTCTGGGTGTGACAGCAGTATTGTGTTTATGTTTAAAGAGGGGTTATTTGGAAACACAAGCTGAATGTTTAGAGCAGAAGTGATACACTTTCTGGGATTTGTTTCAAAACAGAGAAAAGGAAGTGGGTAGGTAGAGAGGAAAACCACAGTCATGATAATGGTTAGAGGTGAATTAGCAGTACATTGTAATCATTATATTAGTTTTTTTTTTATTTTTGTATATGTTTGAAATTCATCATAAGAGAAAAAAAGTAAATGATCCATGTGCACCTGCAATATAATGACAAGATATGCCACCCTAAGAATAAATATGTCTTAAGTTATCCCCTTTACCTCAACTGGGCTTCAAAGTAACTATACACTTTAAACATGATATTTTGTCTAGCCCCCCAGCTCTGTTTTTAGATTTTTGTTTGTTAGTTTATGAACTTCAGTCAAGTTATTTAGAAAGCCAATATAATAAAATAGTCACATGCAAGCATAAATAATCCTCATTTATACTTCCATAACAACACTGACATTGAATTACACTCAAAGCAAAGTATCTAAGATTCAGAGTAAGTCAGATTCTCACTGGTCCAACACAAAGATTCAGCTACATCTGTTGGGTATAAGAGTTAAATATTAACCTTACTTTTCAGTATCTATTTACATTGAATTTGTATAGAGGGTTAAGAATTTCCTGATAAAAACAAAATTAATGACTTAAAACTCTCCATAATTAGACAACATATTAGTTTTCATGCTAATATCACATCAAATGTGAGAAGCTGCAGGAAGCACAATGTCAAGGGCTAAGTCTAGTGCTCTCACGTAAAAATCATCCTGCAGATATAGACAAGATAAACTAAATAATAATAGGGCCTAAGATTTGGAGTGGAGAAGGAGTCCCAAGTACACCTTGATGGTTGTTACATGCACTTACTACCAAATCAGTCATTTTGATGTCAAACATGTGCCCTGGATACAAAAATCTATGGATAAATTTTAATGAATTGTTTTATTAAATGTCAGTCTTTGGGGTCCAGCAACTCTACTCTGCCTCCTTTGTAACAGAGAACAGATAAAATGCTGAGGGTGGCAAGTTTCCCCTGGCTGCCTCATGAATATAAGTTGAGTAGCTGTGACTTCATGCACATTGAAAGCACCAAGCAAAGCACCAGACAGTGGCATTGAAGAGGTGGATGGTGTCTAGAGCCCACGGTTGAGCTGCAGTTCCTGGGGAGGAAAACCTCTGTCTAGGTTATCTATAGTGTAATTGATAGAGGTGAGAAACGTTCTGGGATAAGCATCCAATTGCAGAGCTATGTCAAGCATCAGTCCAAATTTCAGAATGTCTGAATGATAGACATCTTGCAGGAACAGCAATGCAATTTGGAGTAGAAAACACTGAAGAGTGGCCAAGGTCTTGCAAATGCACATGCAGATGCTAACAACCTAGCAAAATCCAGGGACTAAAGCCAATACTTTCCATTATTACAAAGGTTCATAATACCACACACAGTTTAGATTACAATAAAATTTATGAATTCTTCAGTGCTTGGCTGGGCGGAATGTGTACTGAACAAAGCACCCTGAAAGGCAGTACATACTCACTAACTGGTGCTGTTATTTATCTCTTTCCTGAACCAGCAACATAAGAGCCCCTTTGTCCCCTCTCTCACCCCTCCCAGGCAGTCTATCATTCAATATCTAAAACTGGATTCACCAAGATTGGACTTAAAAGAGGAATTTGAGTCTGTGTAGCCGATTATGATGGAGATCACAGGAAACATCAACAAGGAAGTAGGGAAGTGAGATAGAGAAGATAGGAACATACAGGGTCCATTAATGAGCAAGTTATGACTGTGGATGACTGTGACTCAATGCCACTAAAGACTTCTAGCAAATGATATAGACATGTCCCATGCATCCTATTCAAGTGTAAAAAGTTTAGAGTTTTAGAATCCAGTTCTCATATATTATTAACACCAAGGATGTCACTTGGGTCTTCAATATTCCAGCACTTCTACCTTCCTGACAGTGGCAAACTCATCAGAGAATGTCTTCAGGTGCACACAAGTAGGTCACGAGTCAAAATGGGAGAGTGAAAAGGGTATGGGCAGTGTCCACTAAATTTAATGAGTACACTACATTTATCTTAAAGTGTATGCTATACCTGTTCTTGCTCTTTTGTACCAAATGACTTATCTTTTATTTTTTCTTCTTTTATAAACAAGATTGAAAATATAATCTAGGTTGAACAAGAAGCATGTAGATAGTTCAAGTGACTTGAAAATTGCTGGCTGTAGAATATTTCTATGCATTCTTTAAGACAGTGTCATGTGAAGCCTGTCCTGACTTGCCCAGTTAGCTTCTATTTCTTTCTCTTTTCGTGTCAGCACTGTACTTTAACCATCTTATCGTTTCATGATTCACACTTTTTAGTATTATATGTGTTGATTTACCACTACATTCTTCCTAACAGACTATCATTTTCTTGAGAGCAAGACTAGGGGTCTTTGTTTATCTTTGTACTTTAGGCATGGATTATACTCCCCAAGTATCAGTAAGTGTTCATCAAGTCTTCATCTGTTGAATGAATAAATGACTGTGTGCATTGCTGCTAATGATCTTGTTCAACCTTTTCTTGAGCATCTGCTTCTGCTGGTCATATTAAATGGCTTTACTTGACGTATTTCCAATTTTTAAACAGATTTTTTTTTCTGACAGTAATTTAATACCACTGAAGGCTTTCAGTTACCTTCCAATTGTTTTACAAAATGAAATAGCTATTTCTGGTGAAAAGAAATAAGGGAAAAGAGATATGTCTCACTTCAATTTGAGTTTTGAGAGAATAGAATTGCTTCAGCCCAAGAAATCATTACTGATGGGTCATCTCTAGCAGCTGGAGAGTATATCAAGATATTACTCCAAAAGATATTTTTATCTTTCTTTTGCTGCAAAGATAAATAAATGCATATATACAAAGTGAACACATGCTTTGAAAATAGTAAAATGTTAACATAGGATAGTATAGTCACTGTTATTGAATGAATGTTTGCATCCACTGAAAATTCATATGTTGAAATCCTAAGTCCCGCAGTGATAAAATTAGTAGATAGCTTTGGGCTTTTTGGGAGGTGGTTGAGTCACAAGAATGGAGATTTCTTTAATGTAATTAGTGTCCTTATAAAAGAGAATCTTGAAAGCTCCCTTTCCCTTCCACCATGTAAGGACTCATGGACAAGATGAATGTCACTGAAGAAGCAGGCTCACCAGATACCTAAAATGCTGGTGAGTTTTGGACTCACCAGCCTCTAGAACTAGAAGAAACAAATTTCTGCTTTTTATAAGGCACCCAGAAACATATTTATAGCCACCACTCATATATGTACATACACATGTACACACACACACACACACACACACAGTTTATAAATTCTTGAAGTGAAATAACATACAAATTAGCAAAAACACTCTCATGTGCTACCAACATCACTGCCTGAATACATAGATAAAAATTCAGCTACTATCAAATTCTCCTTTCTTCCTATCTATAAAGCTATAAAATGGGTGGTATGAGACTAAACAGAAATGTTCTGTGCTTTTTGGCACAAACAAATATTTTTTGTTTATTTATTATGCATGTATTTATTTATACTGTTTTTATACAATTTGAAATATATACAAAATAAATTAGAACACATATGCACATATGCATTACATGTATATATGTGTACATATGCACATATATATGTTCTACTTTTGTGCAATTAATGCTATATAATGATCACATTTCAACATCTGTTTATATAAATTCATCTCTTCTTTAAATCTGCAGTATAAAGGAATCAGGCATGGACTACCACCAAGCTATGTGCATTTAGATTACCTAGCTAAAAAGAAAACCCATGTCCATCTAAATGCTTACTCATGTAAAAACATAAATGAAGGGCAAACTCCTTGAAGTAGAATTGCTATGTAAATATATAATCATACTTTGAAGTTTGAAAGATAATGCCAAATTAATCTCAAGAGTCTCAGCTTGTGTTACTCTATACACAGTGATGCTTCGTTCTTCACACTCTTGCCACAAATATGCCTTGGCACGCATTTCATTTTTGTCAATATAATAGTATAGATATGTCTGAATTTTTAATTCTTGAATGATGTCTTCCTTAACAAATTGTATTCCACTTAGTTTTAACTGCCTGTGCATCTCTTGCTAATATTCCCTAGAGCAGACATTTTTCTTCTTGATTTGTAAATTTCTAAGTATTTTTAAAATAATTATTCTATTCCTAATTTTATTTTCTATTAATTTACAAATTTTGTGAAACAAACTAGAACTTTCCCTATTGTTTAAGTTATAAACTTAAGATAAAACTTTTTTTTTGCTTTATTGTCATGAGTTATAAAGTACTAATACTGTCAAATTTTTAAAAAGGTTATACACGTCTATAGATAACAATGCAATACACTGAGTAATTCTATCTGTTGACAATGTGAGGTTTTTTTTCTATATAGCTAAAATTTACCCTTGAAAATTATGAGGCAATGTGACTATCATTCATTTTTTATCCATTTATTTCATTCATGAGCACAAATTTTCAAGGACATTACTTGAAAACTGCTGTTATTGGAGAGAGATCCAAGATGGCTGATTACTAGCAGCTTGGGATTGTAGCTCCCAGTGAAAGCTCAGAGAACAAGAGGACACCACACTTTCAGATGAAATTTTGTTGCTCATGGACCAGGAAATTCCAAGTGGAGGAGCCCCATGGGTCACCAGCACAACTCTTGTGGCTGGAGCAGCAGTTTTGCCAGTGCCCTGGTGTGGCAGCTCTTGGTGCAGAGTAAATGGGACTGGCTCCCCTTTTGGCCAACGTTTGGAGCTCCAGAAAGGCAGAGTCGCCTATTCAGCTGATTGAAAAAGGGACTCAAGTAGGAAGCCAGACCAGAGATTCCCAGGCAGAAGAGAACCATGAATCTTAAAACCACTGTTTTGGCTGGTGCAGTGGGTTGCTGAGATTTTGGTGCTAGGAATCAACAAGTTGGATGTCCACTCAGAGACCTAATTTGAAAGTCAGTAATTACAAAGAATACAGGTGAATAAATTTACAATCATGGGAAGAAACCAGTATAAAAAGGCTGAGAATACCCAAAATCAGAATGCCTCTCCCTCTACAGGGGATCACAGTTCCTCATCAGCAAGGGAACAAGGCCTGATGGAGATCAAGTGCCTTCCATTAACAGAATTGGGCTTCAGAAAGTGGATAATACGAAACTTCTGTGAGTTAAAAGAACATGTTCTAGCCCAATGCAAAGAAACTAAGAACCTTGAAAAAAGTTTCATGAAATTCTAATGAGAATAAACAATTTAGAGAGGAATGTAAGTAAATTAATGGAACTGAAGAATACAAGAATGCTGCAAAGTATGTACAGGTTTTAACAGTTGAATTGATTAAGCAGAAGAAAGTATATCAGAGGTCAAAGACCAACTTAATGAAATGAAATGAGCAGACAAGATTAGAGAGGAAAGAGTAAAAAGGAATGAGCAAAGTCTCCAAGGAATATGGGACTATGTGAAAAGACCTAATTTACATTTGATAGGTATATCTGAATGTCATGAAGAGAATGAATCCAAGCTGGAAAATATTCTTCAGGATATTATTCAGGAAAACTTTCCTAACCTAGTAATACAGGACAATACTCAACTCCAGGTAATACAGAGAACACTGCAAAGATATTCCTCAAGTAGAGCAACCCCAAGACACATAATTGTTAGATTCACCAGGGTTGAAATAAAGGATAAAATACTAAGGGCAGCTAGAGAGAAAGGTCAGGTTACCCATAAAGGGAAGCCTATCAGACTCACAGCAGATCTCTCAGCAGAAACCCTACAAACTAGAAGAGAGTGGGGGCCAATATTCAATATCCTCAAAGAAAAGAATTTTCAACCCAGAATCTCATATCCAGCCAACTTAAACTTCATAAATGAAGGAAAAATAAAATTTTTCACAAACAAGCAAGAACTCAGAGATTTCATCACCACCAGGCCTGCTTTACAAGAGCTTCTGAAAGAAGCATTATACATAGAAAGGAACAACCAGTATCAGTCATCCCAAAAACTCACCGAAAGGTAAAGAGTATCTCCATAATGAAGAATCTATATCAACTAATGGACAAAATAACCAGTAAGCATTAAATGACAATATTAAACTCAGAAATATCAATATTAATCCTAAATTTAAATGGATTAAACACCCCAATCAAAGATACAGACAGGCAAATTGAATAAAAAGTCAAAATCCATCTGTATGCTGTATGCAGATTCATCTCATAAGTAAGGACACACAAAGATTCAAAACAAAGAGTTGGTGGAAGACATCAATCAAACGTAGAGCAAAAAATAATAACGGGAGTTGTAACTTTTGTCTCTGACAAAATAGACTTTAATAGTAACAAAGACTAAAGGAAACAAAGAGGGACATTACATAATGGTAAAAGGATCAATGCAACAACAGGAGTCAATTATTATAAATATATATGCACCCAATATAGGAACACCCAGATACATAAAAAAAAGTTCTTAATGACTTAAAAGGAGACTTGGACTCCCACACAAAAATAGCAGGATACTTTGACACCACAATGTTAATATTTGACCGATCAACGAGATAGAAAATTAACAGGAACATCTATGCTTAGAACTCAGACTGGAATAAGTAAACTCAGTGAATATTTATAGAATTCTTCACCCCAGGTCAACAGAACATACATTTTTCTCAGTATCACATTACACCTATTTTGAAAGTGACTACATAATTGGAAGTAAATCTCTCTTCAGCATTTGCATAGCATTCCACGAACTTAAATGAAATATTTGTTGGCTGTTTGTTATTTTCTTCCCTTATTCCTTCTTGTCTCCACTGTTAAGCAAAATTATCAGCATAAAGGAGGTTTTTGATAACTATTTTTGGATTGCATTCCAGACTGGGCAATAGAGCAAGACTCCTGTTCTCTCTCCCCCTTTCTCTTTCTCTTTCTTTCTTTCATATATGTATATATATATATATATATATATATATATATATATATATATGAAATAGCATATATATATATATGAAATAGCATATATATATATATGAAATAGCATATATATATGCTATTTATTTTTTATTTTTATTTTTTGTTGCATTTTAGGCTTTGAAGTACACGTGAAGAGCATGTAAGATTGTTGCATAGGTACACACATGGCAGTGTGGTTTGCTTTCTTCCTCTCCATCACCTATATCTGGCATTTCTCCTCATGTTATCCCTCCCCTCTGCTGTCCCTCCCCTATTTCCCACCCCCCACTGACCCCAGTGTATGATGCTCTCTGCCCTGCATTCATGTGTTCTCAATGTTCAATACCCACCTACGCATGAGAACATGTGGTGATTTATTTTCTGTTCTTGTGCCAGTTTGCTGAGATGGATGGTTTCCAGGTTCATCCATGTCCCTACAAAGAACATGAACTCATCATTTTTTATGGCTGCATAGTATTTCATGGTGTATATGTGCCGAATTTTCCCTGTCCAGTCCATCATCAATGAGCATTTGGGTTGGTTCCAAGTCTTTGCTATTGTAAAAAGTGCCATATGTATGCTACTTTAAACATCTAATTACTTTTATGCAGTTTGTATTATTGTAATATTATGTTGCAGATTTCTAATTTACAGTCTTTCTTTTAATGCTACTGTGATTTGTCATGTACTGTTGTGTGCCTTTGTGCTTGATCTTTAAGGGGCTGCTTTTCATTATTCCTAACAGTTGTTCTATAGGATGCTACATGCTATGTCTAGTTTAGCCTTCCTCCTGTTCAGCTGCTGAGTTCAACAGGCTTTCTCCACTCTGTGGATGAAAAGTCAGATGTCTCTGTTTCATCTCAGCTCTAGTCATTTAATGGGTTACTGTTCACCAATAGAAGTTAATTTTTTGATAGCAGTTTTTTTTACTTTATGAGGTTTAATTATATTTATATTTCTTTAGATGCATCCAGAGGCAAGCAGACCCTATGCACATATGTGGGACATTTTCTTTTTCTAGCTACCTCTTCTCTTACTCTGTTGCTTATACACTGACCATTTCAGTTGTAAGATTTGAAATCAGTACAGTGAGATTAGCCTGTTCTTACCACTTGAGGTGTAGTCTGAGAATTGCTTCCAACCTCATCCTCACTATCTCTAGGATCACAATCATGAGCTGGCTAATTTCTGGTATCATAATGAGTTGTATTTTATCATTGTGTTTTTTCTCTTATAGTTTGCAGTGAGAAGAATTCTACTTCCTCATACTTTATTATTATTACCAGCTACAGTCACAGTCTGCTTTTCAGAGTCCTTTTTTCCCCTTAAATTGTAAACTTCTAAGTCTATCCAAGCCCCAAATTTCACATTTTTGAAAAAAACTCTTGAGGTGAAATCCAGTTATTTACTTCATTGCCCTGATTAATCTAATTTATCACCCACCTGATCCAAGCAGTGTTACTGTGCTGATGCTAAGTTTGATGCAGAAACCTCCCAAGTGAATAAGCACCTGCGGAGGTGAGCACAATTCCCAAAAATTCTTCCCTATGAGTTTTCTTATCCCAGTCAATTTTTCTGATTCAAGATTTCTGATGTTGCAAAAAACCATGATTTTGGAATTTTAAATATAATTTCCAAATTTTAGTTTGAATTGTGTCACCTATATTATCAACCTAAGCAAATAAAGTATTGTACTATCCAGAAGTAGATTTTGTGGGATGTCATTGTGGAAGAACTGTTTCAGCCATTGATAAAAATATGATCTGATTTCTGGTCTCTTTTCTCTGGAACAAGATATATAGAGATTGCAAAGTCTATACTATTCCTATTAACATACTCAGGCTGAGGAGCAAAGTTGGGACTTTTGAAATTAAGAATCACTCCTGTGTCAAATCCACTTGCATTCCTCAGTCTATGAAATATAACTGAGGTGCAGGGGAGTTTTGCCCTACCAGTCAGGACACTAACACCAAGGGGCCACATAGACAAGTGTAGCAAAGTGGTCACTGCTCTTCTGGGGTGCTTCATGCTCCACTTTGGATTTAGTCCTCAGAAAAGTCACTTCTGTGATGGCAAATCAACTCAATGTTTCCATAAATGTGTCCTTGGCAGGAAAAGCCTGATAACTGGATTTTGACCTAAAGGGGCAGGATGCTCTAGCCATAAAAAAGAAGACTAAAAGGGGTGTAGTTTTCAACTCTCTTTTAAAATTTGGAGCTCAAAATACATTTCATATTGGAGACAAGGATCTAAGAGATTACCTCTGTTGTTTAATTTATGTTCTCAATTATTTCTAAGGGTTTGAACTTCTGAGATATTCAACATATATCCCTCACCAGCTTGGCAGTGATGATTTCAACAAATAAAGCTTACAATCAACACAAAGAGGGTGCCTCCTGCCCCTAGATGTCTCAGATGGTTCATGCTACCAAAAGCTCATATTCATTTTTTCATTGGGTATCACCCACAACAACAAACACAGTAAAGTTATATGATCTTACCACATATTGGGCTTTGTTGAGGGAAAATCACAAGAATGGCTGAGCAAAATCCCCAGCTTTTCCACCCTCTCATGAGCCTTACAAGGAGCAAAGTGATGGGGTCTGGGTGCAATAGAATGGATGTGAATAAAGGGCCATCCCTGGGAGTTGGTCTGAAAAGCAACTGGCTTGGTGCATGCTGGGTCCAAGTGTTCCTACTGCATGCATTGCATGTATACATGCCTGGCCCTCATTGACAACACTTCACATCAAGGGTTCATTTAACTTCCTTGGTTGAAACACTCCACTTATGTTATCATGCACACATGCTGGGCATTGTATTCTTACTCCACTTGGAGAGAATGCCTGGAAGCATGCACCTTTCTCATGGACTCTGCATTATGTGCCTTTCTTTTTGCTGATGTTTAACATGCATGATCACATTATAATAAATCAACAAACCGCAACAAGGAGAACAGCTTTTATGAGTTCTGTGAGTTTTTATTTTTGTCATGGGGCCTGTGAGTGGTCTTCAAAACCCAACACACCACAGTACAGGTCCTGTTTGCCCAAACTGGTTGTATTTCTTCTCTATTGCTTCTGTAACTAATAGGGTGCCTGAAACAATAGAAATGTATTTCCTACAGGTCTGTAGGTCAAAAGTTTAATACAAAACTCAATGTGTCAGCAGGGCTGCTTTTGTCTCTGCAGTTCCTAGGTGAGACTTTTGTCTTTTCCAGCATAAAATAGACTAACACAACACAGTATTCTGAAATATCACACAGGTCATATAAGTAACCATAGATGAAAGAAGTGCCTTGATATATTTTTGAAACTTGAAATGTGGCTGGGTGTGGTGGCTCACACTTATAATCCCAGCACTTTGGGAGGCCAAGACAGGTGGATCATGAGGTCAGGAGTTGGAGACCACCCTGGCCAACATGGTGAAACCCCGTGTCTACTAAAACCACAAAAAATTAACTAGGCATAATGGTGCAAGCCTGAATCCCAGCTACTCAGGTGGCCGAGGGAGGAAAATTGCTTAAATCAGGGAGTTGGAGGTTGCATTGAGCTGAGATCATGCCACTGTACTGACTGGTGACAGAGCTAGACTCCATCTCAAAAGAAAAAATAAATAAAATGCTAAATTTATACGCCACAACTAAAGCATTGTGGGTTTTTTTTGTAGAGATGGGGATATCCTTATGTTGTCTAGGCTGATCTTGAAGTCCTGGCCTCAACCTACCATCCTACCAGGCCCTCCAAAAGCATTAAGATTGAGATTACAGGCATGAGCCACCATACCCAGCAAAAGCACTGTTTAGAGATACATTTAGAGTTATCAATGTTCATATTAGTATAAAGATCTCAAACAAGTAACCTCCATTTCCACCTTAAACATCTACAAAACAGAAAGGCAAACAAAATATAATGAATGCAAGCAGAAGGAAAAAAATGAAGATTAGTAGAAATTAATTAAACAGAACTCTAAAAACAGTACAAAAAATCATCAAAACCAAAGGGGTTTTATTAAAGATTAACAAAACTGACAAATTTTTAGTTAGAC
This sequence comes from Leontopithecus rosalia, assembly GCA_028533165.1. Lineage (NCBI taxonomy): Eukaryota > Metazoa > Chordata > Mammalia > Primates > Cebidae > Leontopithecus > Leontopithecus rosalia. The sequence goes on along the minus strand of CM052650.1, from coordinate 152,229,395 downwards.
TAATACAAAAATAAGAGTTGAAGAAAGCAGTCACTCCAATATTACAATCAGCAAACACAGAAGACATTACTAACCACCTTGTATAAAGAAATAAAATAGTGAAAAAAGCAGATGCAAACTCATGACAAAAATTAGATAACTTTGATGAAAGGGACAAATGCCTAATAAGACAGAAACCACCAAAACTAACTCAAGAACAAATGGAGAATCAGAATTGACAACTTAAAAGACTGTATTGGTAGTAATAGTAACCGCCAAAGAAAAGCACAAGCCCAGCTAGTGTCTTTATTGAATTCTACCACACTTTTAAAAAAGATCAGTTTTTAAATATTAAAAGTTCACTGGAGGCTTGGCAGGGTGGCTCATGCCTGTAATCCTAGTACTTTGGAAGCCTGAGGTGGGAGAATTGTTTGAGTTCAGGAGCCTGAGACTAGCCTGGGCAACATGGTGGAGTTAGTCTCTACAAAAAATACAAACAAAAATTATCTGGGCTTGGTGGCACACATCTGTAGTCCCAGTTACTCAGGAGGCTGAGGTGAAAGGATGGCTTGAGCCTGGAAAGGGGATGTGGCAGTGAGCCAAGATTATGTCACTGCACTCCAACCTCAGTGACAGAGCCACACCCTGTTTCAAACAAACAACAGGAATTCAAAAAGGTTCACTGGAATGCATACATTTAAAAAGGGAGATCATAACAATTGTTGATAAGGATATGTAGAAATATACCCATAATATTGCAGGTGGGAATTTTAAAAACGGTAGCCATTTTAGAAAAAAAATAGGACTTACTCAACATGTTAAACATAGAGTTACAATGTAACAGAGGATTCCTAGGTACATAACTCAGGGAAATATATATTATACAAAATTGTATACATGTATGTCATGACTGCCTAATAGCAGTAAAGTGGAAACATCTTAAATATCTAATTGGTTTATGAATGAATAATCAAAATGTAGCATATTCATATAATAAAATATTGCTTGAAAATTTAAAAAGAATTTAGTACTGATTTTTTTTTGTTTGTTTTATTGCGTTTTAGGTTTGGGGTATATGTGAAGAACATGTAAGATAGTTGCATAGGTACACATGTGGCAGTTGTGTTTTACTGCCTTTTGCCCCTTCACCCACATTTGGCATTTCTCCCCATGATGTCCCTCCCTCGCTCCCCCCCACACTGTCCCTCCCCTATTTCCCCCAATAGACCTCAGTGTGTAGTACTCCCTTCTCTGTGTTCATGTGTTCTCATTGTTCATCACCTGCCTATGAGTGAGAATATACGGTGTTTCATTTTCTGTTCTTGTGTCAATTTGCTGAAAATGATGTTCTCCAGATTCATCCATGTCCCCACAAAGGACACAAACTCATCAGTTTTGATTGCTGCATAATATTTCATGGTGTATATGTGCCACATTTTCCCAGTCCACTCTATCATCGATGGGCATTTGGGTTGGTTCCAGGTTTTTGTTGTTGTAAACAGTGCTGCAATGAAAATTTGTGTGCATGTGTCCTTACAGTAGACCGATTTATACTCCTTTGAATATACACCCAGTAATTAGATTGCTGGGTCAAATGGAATTTCTATTTCTAGGTCCTTGAGGAATCGCCACACTGTCTTCCACAATGGTTGAACTAATTTACACTCCCACCAACAGTGTAAAAGTGTTCCTATTTCTCCACATCCTCTCCACCATCTGTTGTCTCCAGATTTTTTAATGAACGCCATTCTAACTGGTGTGAGATGGTATCTCAATGTGGTTTTGATTTGAGTCTCTCTAATGACCAGTGATGATGAGCATTTTTTCATATGTTTGTTGGCCTCTTGTATGTCTTCTTTTGTAAAGTGTCTGTTTATTTCCTTTGCCCATTTTTAGATGGGCTTGTTTGCTTTTTTCTTGTAAATCTGTTTGAGTTCTTTGTAAATTCTGGATATCAGCCCTTTGTCAGATGGGTAAACTACAAAAAATTTTTTTCCATTCTGTTTGTGGCCAATTGACTCTAGTGACTGTTTCTTTTGCTGTGCAAAAGCTGTGGAGTTTGATTAGGTCCCATATGTCTATTTTGGCTTTTGTTGCCAATGCTTTTGGTGTTTTGGTCATGAAGTCCTTGCCTACACCTATGACCTGAATGGTTTTGCTTAGATTTTCTTCTAGGGTTTTTATGGTGCCTGGTCTTATGTTTAAGTCTTTAATCCATCTGGAGTTAATTTTAGTGTAAGGTGTCAGGAAGGGGTCCAGTTTCTGCTTTCTGCACATGGCTAGCCAGTTTTCCCAACACCATTTATTAACAGGGAATCCTTTCCCCATTGCTTGTTTTTGTCAGGTTTATCAAAGATTGTATAATTGTAGATATTTTGTGTTGCCTTTGATGCCTGTGTTCTGTT
>CM052650.1:152200063-152226511 GCA_028533165.1 Leontopithecus rosalia | reverse complement strand
TGAAACCAGAACACCTCACCGCCTATGAAAGATCAAAACTCCTCACCAGCAAAAGAACAAAGCTGGATGGAGAATGAGAGTGATGAAATGATGGAATCAGACTTCAGAAGGTGGGTAATAAGAAACTTCTGTGAGCTAAAAGAACATGTTCTAAATCAGTGCAAAGAAACTAATAACCTTGAAATAAGATTTAAAAAAGATTTGAGGAAATGATAACAAGAATGGACAACTTAGAGAGGAATATGAATGAATTTAAGGAACTAAAAAACACAACACGAGAACTTCGTGAAGCATGCACAAGTTTCAACAGGTGAATTGACAAAGCAGAAGAAAGGATATCAGAAGTTGAAGATCAACTCAATGAAATAAAACTAGAAGCCAAGATTAGAGAAGAAAGTACAAAAAGGAATGAACAAAGTCTCCAAGAAATGTAGGACTATGTGAAGAGACCTAATCTATGTTTGATAGGTGTACCAGTACTGATATTTTATACAATGTGAAAAAATCTTGAGAACAGTATGCAGGCTTTGCAAATCAGTCACAGAATACCACATATCAGATAATTTTATTTACTGGAAATGTCAGTAACAGGCAGCTCCATTAAGAAAAAAATGTAGATTACTGTTTGTCAAGATCTTTGGGTGAAAGGAATGGGGACTGATGCAAATGTGTACTGGTCTTCTTTTAGGGTCATGCAAATATTCTAAAATTAGATCACGGTTATGATTATCCAACACTGAAAATGTTCTAAGAAAATTGAACTGTACATAGAATCTGAGAATTATGTCACAAGAAACAAATGTTATTGTTACTTAAATTTACATTTGAAATCAGTGCTCTTAAAAGTTCACAAAGTAAACCTATCACTTTAAGGACAGCAATCCACAATGTTAATATGTATTGTCAAAATTTAAAAAGTGTGTTTCTTTACCTATGAGGTTGATATCTTGCAAATATTTAAGTGTTCTCTTGGGTAAAAGCAATGCTCATATTAAAAAATATAACTTTTTGATCCTATCTTAGAAGTTACTATGGCATTATTTGAAAGAACTGCATAACTCAATGTAATAATATTTTTCAAATGACCAATGCATAACGTTACAAAATCACATATAAATAAAAGATGCATTCAAATTGCAGGAAAATCAATTGATTTTATAGAATCCAAACAGTTGATTGATATTATTTCTGAACACATTGCAACCAACATTTGAGAACCTCCCATTTGTAAATGTTTGGTGCAGTATTAGGAGAAATATTCAAAAGTATCTGGAAAAGTTATTAAGATACACTATCAGAACTATGTTTCTATGTGAGGTCACCTTGTCAGTGACCTCACACTCACATCACAGCTCCTGAAGGGCAGGGAAAAGAGGAGACTGACCTGTTAAGTGTTTGACAATTGACTGATAGAGGCACAGTCAGTTTTGGAAAATAGAGTCTGTTTTATGAAGATACTTCAATGTACTCTTATTATTTCTATGACCTATATGTATTTGACACTACCTGAGGGTGTCATTGGCTGTATGTGCTGGCATGCAGAATCTCATTCCTAATTGCTCTGCTGCTCTGGAACAGGACTTGGCCTATCTCACCCTGAGCAAGAATGTTTGTCTTCATCCTTAAGGTGGAACCAAGAGCTCTTGAGGGAGACTGACATGAAGGCAAAAAGAGAACCAAGATTCTAAGATGATGTGGTTGTTTCAATAAGTCCAGAGTTTTAGTGAGATATCCTGGTACCAAGGAGTCAAACTCACACAATTACATCCCATGCTGTGTCTTCCAGGGCAGTAGACATTCTCTTCAGTTCTGAAAGCTGAGCCTCAGCAGGAGGCCAGACCAGCATGGAGGGACCCAGAGACCTGTAAGCACAGGTGAGGGTCCACTGTGTTGTGGGCACAGGTGGGAAAAAGACTGGCAGGAGCATCAGGAGCCAGTTTCCGGGTTGTGTTTCAGGACAGTGAGGAAGAGGGGACCCAAGGCAGGATGGGAACACCCATAACCCTGCTTCTTAGAACCCAAAGAGAAGACAGAGCTGCCTCAAATTTTTTTGTAATTCTGTTCACGGAAGAAAGAATCCTTCATAAAACTCTGCATTCCTATCTGATTTTTCTGTCTCCTTTCTGGTTCCTGTTCTATAAAACTATCTGTGCTAACTACAGGCAGATAATGAATTGTGGTCCCTAGGTCCCTAACAGTCTTTGACAGGAAGCACAGGTCAAGGAATAAAAGATTTCCCAACATGCAAGACTGTTCCCTCTCCACAACCTCACAAGATTGGCCCAACAACCCCTATCTGTGCAGAAACGTATGCCCAGCCTGTATGGGACAGGCCAAGGCAAGGAATGGAGGATATAAAGTATTGTGAGAATGGTTATCATATTAACTGCATAAGAAATCATAGATATGCATTCTAGCTTTAACCCTTTGGAAATGGAGTTAGTGATGCTGAAATTACACTGCACCATTTCCTAGAAAGGGCCCTCTATGTCCTGAATTTTGAGCAGTAGGTAAGAGGTCTCAGGGTCCATCACTGGGGTGAAGGACAATCAGAACCATGTAACCATGGTGCACACTGTAGGTGACAGCAGTCTTAGCCCAGCAACAGCTAGCTCCAGGGCTTCTGCCCCTCACTCTGCCCACCAGCCTCAGAGCAGCATGTTCTGCACCTGCTCCATTCTCTTCCCTAACTGAAACTGTCAGTCCTTGACTCCTCCTTATTAAATATCTGAAAAAATGACCTTCTGGATTTTAAAACCAATATGTTACTCACCTGTTTCTCAGAAACAGGGCATATGAAAATTGATTAGAATTAACCAAGGGTGATGTGTCACTGATGCCTTTAAAAAATTCAGTTTCTTTGTTGAAATGTCTACCGTATCATTCACTGCAAATATATTTTAGAGAAAGACCTTGTAGTCAATCTATTTTAAATTTGGAATGAACTGTTATCTTAACCATATTGATTATTTGAAAACACAAATAGGAATACAAAAGACATTAACTGGGAAAACGTTATTCATTTATTTAATATTTCTTTAGTTTGTCTTGTAAAGTTTTGTTATTTTCAGGTTATAAGACATTTATGTTTTCTCATTTTATTAAGAATTTTATATTGATATTACTATAAATGCTATTGTTTTTCTGTTATTATATTAAGATGGTTCATGGCAAGTATATAGAATGCAAGTCCCTCTGGGTGTTGGTGTAGTATCTTAAAATCTAATTGAAGCTCTCAGAGAAGAGCATTTGTGAGTCACTCTGGGCTCTCAGTGGGGCATGGATGGGATCAACCTCTTTGAATTTCACCAATGAATCCCATGCAATGTTGCTGTTGTTGTTTTGGTTAGTTTTTTGTTTGTATTAATCTCTGGGCAAAAAAATTTCTATCTAGACAAGCTGCATAAAGGACATAAGAACAATGCGCCAACCTAAAAGTCAAACTTAGAAAAAAAGATAAGCATTGTCAGATCTATTCTTTGGAGAAAAATCAATGGCTCACAATACAAGTCACCCAAGAGCTCCACTTGCCAGAGCCACCAGGAGGGGTAAGTGAGCAAAGTCCAGATAGAGAAAGGGAGGTTTTTATGTTATTTCCTCTTGGGTCTAGAACACTCTGTGAGTCTTAGAGATGTTGTGCCATGTGGTATGGTAATAGACTCATCCTCAGGCTGCAGCGCAGAATTGTGAATTCCTGCATTGGCTGAGGCATCTTTGGATTCTGAACCCCAGAGCCCTGGTGCTTACCTGAGTGAGGCCACTGCTCAGGGTGCAGGGAGGTGTGGCTGTTGCTCCTAAAGATGCAGAGAAGGTGGAATGCTGAGTCAGCACTGGCTGTGAGAGGGAACCTGCAGACACAGACATAGCACAGTGAGGTGCAGGCCCAGGGTTGAGTTGCTGACGGATCTGAGCCATGGGGAACAGATCAAGCTGGGGCCACCCTGGGCTCAGAGCCCTGTCTCCACTCATGCGTCAAAGAGAAGCAGGAGGAGGAGAGGAGACAGGGACATGGTGGACACAACTGCCTCTGAAGCCACAGATCTGGGGCTGCACTGCCCCAGACCTCTCGTATCCCAGCTCTGCTGAGCTCACAGAAAAAGCATTGCTCATGCAAATGTGTCCCCCCATCACCTCTTCCCCAAGTTCATGCACAGGGTTCAGGCCTTTGAACAGGGAGGCTGGTATGAAGCAAGAGTTTGCCCCACGGGTGGGGTCTAAGACAGAAGCAGCTGCTGGGACTGCACAGGCCCTTTTGCAGGGGATTCTGTCAGATTCAGAGGGCAAAGCTACAGAGTTCTGAGAGGAAGCAGTAAACTAGTCCTGGGGCCCCTGTCAGTTCAGGGCTTCCCCACTGTGAGCACCTGTCCTACAGAAGCCCCTAGAGAAAGTCTCACCTTGCCCCCTGCTGACCCCTGGGTGAACTTCTTTTTTCAGTGGTCCAGAATCTCCCCTTCCCCTTGTCTCCCTGGTGAGAGGAATCCCTAAAGGAAATAATGGAGCTGTGGTCACAACACAGCCATCCCTGAAATAAAGTCTCTCTCTCATGGACAGTGGCCCAGTAGGGAAGGCCACACGGAATTGTGGCCCAGGAGAAATCTTGATCTGCTATGAACCTGGCACACAATGCATGAACTGAGTGCAGAGGGACCTTCTTCACAGGGACAGCTCAGAAGAGGAGGTACTTGCTCAGGCTGCTTAGTGTGACTAGGAGTTCACTGATAGTGAAACAGATCTTCATACAAGGGAAAATAGGTCATGGGGATGCTCAGCCTCTTCCAGGGCAAGGCATTGAGAATGTGGGCACAGAGGTGGCAGCTGCGGGTGTACAGGAGTGTGTGTCCCAGGCCTCCAGCAGGGAGGATGTGTGGGGCTCTCAGGTGATTCTCTTCCATCTGCTGGTGAGATGCTGTGCCTATGTGTTATCCTATGAGAGACTCAGCTGTGGGAAGTTCCAGGACAAGTTCCAGAACTTGGGACAAGAGATCATACAAGGGACATTCCTGAGCACCTGGAGGAAGATGACAGCAGAGGAATTAGGGAAGGAGTGGAGTGGTACATGTCTCAGAGGCAGAAAACAGGGACCGGAACAACTGAACCACAGGCTGCAGCAGGGAAGGAGATGGTCCAGAGTACGTGGTAGACAGAGAGTGACTTTGAGAGAGTCTGTGAAGCTACAGCTGACAGAGATGAGGCAGGTGGAGAGTGTACCTGAGGGGCTGCAGCCAGTCTGGTTTTACTTTTGTCACATTGTGGTGATGACACGACAGTATGAAATGGGTTAGCACACTTTAGAGATCATTAGGGCCAAAAACCTTGCTTTTGTCTTCTAAAAGTGTAATGCAGATGTTAACCACCAGACAGAGAACTTGGAATAAGTCATTCATTCACTCATTCATTCTTTAAACACTTATTAAAGGAAGCCCTGGCATTTCAAACACTGGAGATGCAACAGAGCTTTGGAGACAAGGCCCAGGTCACTGGAGCAGGAGGGTCTGGGCACAGAATGGGAAAGGAGATGACCCCAGAGCACACTCCAGGATTGAAAACTTTTATTGTCCCCTAGAAGAACTGACTCCTTAGAGTTAGGGTCATTTACAGATCTTTCCCTCCCCATCACGTAGCTCAGACTAAAGTGGCATCTCAGTGGCTGCAGGGCCTATAGGTGGCAAAAGCTTCAAGATACCTCAGCTCTGACCTCACATGGGGCCCAGGTAGAAGAGGAGGCAGTGGGGAGAAGGGCATAGCCCCTTTACCAATTGAGGATGCAGCAGTAATGCTGGTGATGGTGGCCATGGAACTGTCCCAATCAGATGTCTCTCCAGGAGAACCTGCAGGAGGAGGAGACAAGACTGACTGCCTCCTGCTCCTGGACTGGATCCAGGCAATGAGGAGCCAAGGGGTGGCCACAGTCAGGTCTTCCCACATGAAGCAGGGATCCTTAAATAGGCACCTCCTAGGCAAAGATCTTCTCAGCCTGCTGTCTTTTACTGACCTGCCTGTAAAAGCCTCAGCAGGCTGAGCATACACACACACACACACACACACACACACACACACACACACACACACCACACAGGCCAGGTGCCACCATGCCATTGCCTATTATTTTAATGGAGGTAGGTGGGAGCAGGGACTCCTTTTGCAAAAATGACAAAGAATTGGCATTAGCAAGCTCTGTCTGTCTGTTCCTTTAGGGAAAACCACATAAAACCACCAGAGTCACTCTGTTGCCCTTTCTTGGCCCAGTCTGGAAAACCCAGCCAGCAGATAAGTAGGAGCACAGTGCAAGGCAAGGGTTGCCTTTGCTGCAGGGGGGGGGGGGTCTATTCTACTGTGTACTCCTTGATGTCCACACAGGGTGGATAGGGTTCCCCACACATTCCTGCCTTCCTTTGGGCTGCGTCAGGTACTGTAGACTTCATTCACCTACGCTGTGTAGGATTCCTCAGCTACCCACAGGATCCTGGGGGGTGAGAAAGCATTTGTGGTGAAGGCTGAGGTCTGCAGGCTTATTAAGAATCAGCATTTGATAATGGTGGCTCAGCACTCCTGCGGGGAGAGAAGAAAGGAAGGGGAGAGAATAGGGATGTGAGCAGCTCTGATTTGCTGGTTCAGGGATTTCTGAGACCAAAAAGCAACCCACCAGCAAAGCAGAATTAGCTGTGTTATTTAAAGTTATTCACATCAGGAGATTAAATGATCTATGCCCACTGTGTTTGTGTGTTTTCTTTTTATTTTTATTTTTATTTTTTGAGATGGAGTTTCGCTCTTGTTACCCAGGCTGGAGTGCAATGGTGCAATCTCGGCTCACCGCAAGCTCCACCTCCTGGGTTCAGCCAATTCTCCTGCCTCAACCTCCTGAGTAGCTGGGATTACAGGCAAGTGCTACCATGCCCAGCTAATTTTTTGTATTTTTAGTAGAGACGGGGTTTCACCATGTTGACCAGGATGGTCTCGATCTCTTGACCTCGTGCAAATTATATCCTGATAAGTTGTAGAATTTATTTTATTTTTGGAACAGAGTTTTACTATGTTGCCCAGGCTGGAGTGTAGTGGTGCAATCTCAGCTCACTGCAACCTCTACCTCCCAGGTTCAAGTGATGCTCATGCCCCAGCCTCTTGAGTTGCCAGGATTACATGTGTGCAACACCATGCACAGCTAATTTGTGTATTTTTAGTAGAGACAAGGTTTCGCCATGTTGGCCAGGCTGGTCTGAAACTCCTGACCTCAAGTGATCCACCCACCTTGACCTCTGAAAATGCTGGGATTGCAAGCATGAGCCACTGTGTCCAGCCTAGAATTTAAAGTAATTAACAGAATGCTAGTTATTCCTCCTTCGTGTAGGTTAGAGCTTGTCTGTGATCTCTAAAAGTCCTAAGCTTGATTCCTCTGTGGACATGCACCTGGGTAGAGGGACTGAGAACCAACTGAAGCCTGGTCAATGTGATGCTATTGACATATTGGGCTGGATGATTGTTTTGTTGTAGGTAATGGTCTCGTGCATTGCTGAGTGTTTAGCAGCATCCTTGGCCAATAAATGTCTTCAAATCTTGCCCCATGTTCCCTTGGGGGCAAAATTGCCCCTAGTTGAGAAACAGGCTACACATGGAGAGCCATATTGTTTTCCTAGAAACCAGGAGAGTAACGGGTTCCTCTGTTCAGGGCTGAGAGTGAGAACGGTAGTGGAAATGGCCAGCATGGTTCACAGGGAGAGAAATGAACAAGGGGCCTGCACAGGGTGGTTACATGGTTGCTGCCTGTCACAGCTTCCCCCAGAGGCTCTGGGGCTGTCATGCCATCATTGATTACACAGCATTCCTGTTGGTGCTCATGCATCTTCAGATGAAACCAGAAAAGAAGCTGAACTATCTTCCACTGTGCCATAAAAGAGAATATAATAAAACTCAATAAAACACAGCTTTCCTGGTACTGTTTGTGGAGTCATGGGTTGGGAGGGGAGGCTGGGAGAGTCCAGCCCATGCTGGGGGCCACCAGGCCCAGGTTCTGGGCCAAACACAAAACACCCTGGTTTCTTGAGCCCAACCCTGATGCTTAATTCTGTTTATTTTGCTGAATATGAAATCCGTATTGTTTTGATTTCTTTCTTGTAATCCATTATCTGTGTGTGGCTTCAGAGCCAGCAACCATGCAAAGTGGCTTTGAAGTTGTTGTTCTGGTTTAAGCAGAAGGTTGTGTTCTTCCAGGGTTCAGTGGGACAACCATGAGGTTTGCATCTAATTTGAGAACTGCTCCAGGAGAGGGAAGCAGATTGGCACAGTCCATTTTGGTCCTGCCTAGGAGCTTGGGCTGGGCAGAAGGGAGACCATTTGCAGAGCCTTCTGTGTACTTGCACAGCCAAGACCTCTCTCTGGCACTCAACTTAGGTTAGATGTACTTTTGGTTCCAGGTGTCTCTTTGGAAACAAGAGGTATCTCTGCAGGGAGATGATGCACACACTTAGCCTCCCCCACCTCCATCATGACAACCAGCAAATGTGCCCAGAGCTTGCCAAATATCCTCATGGGGGGACAAAGTTGCCCTGGTTTAGAATCACAAGCTACACTCGGGATTTCTGGGCCACATGATGAATGTATGTTTCATGTTGCAGGAAACTACCACATTGCCCTGCAGGCCTGTACCATTTTGTTTCCACAGGCAATGTGGGAGAATTCCAGTTGCTCTGCATCCTTGCTGTCACTTGGTATTGTCAGTCTTTTAAATTTAAGTCTTTCTAGATCACACTTCATTTAGATATACAAAAATGAAACCCAGAAAGGTACAAGATTTGTCCAAGGCCCCTTAGCCTTGTAGGAGTTCCTTGAAGACCAGAATCCAGACATTCTGTCTTGGGGGTGGTGGCAACATGTACAAAATGAAAGGAATAGGGTTATTCTATGTGCCAGATCTGGGAATCAGAAGCTTCTGTGTGGCCCTGGGGCTTCAGCAATATCTAAGAGGAATGTAGTAAAAGGAGGTGATAGGCCAGGCCCTTTGGCTGATGTCTGTCATTCCAGCACTTTGGGAGGCTGAGGTGGGCAGATTACTTGGTCAGGAGATCGAGACCATCCTGGCTAACATGGTGAAACCCCATCTCTACTAAAAATATATAAAAAACAAATGAGACGAGTGTGGTGACAGGTGCCTGTAGTCCTAGCTGCTTGGGAGGCTGAGGCAGGAGAATCACTTGAACCTGGGAGGCAGAGGTTGCAGTGAGCCAAGATTTTGCCATTGCACTCCTTCCTGGTGATAGAGTGAGAATTCATCTCAAAAAAAGAAAAAGGATATAGTGACCACAGGGAAAATGCACATTCTAGAGTCCTGAGGTTGAAGACCCTAGGCTGCCACTCCCTCCTCCCACTCCTGGCTTATTTTAAGCTGGAAGCTCGGAGAGGTACAGAAGCCTGCCAAGTGTCCCTCAGCTAGTTGGTGGCCTCTTGCCCATTTGCTATGGCAGGCAGTGGCAGAAGGCCAGAAGCACTCTTCCTAAAGCACCAGGGCCCCAGGCTGCTTCTCTTTGGCACTTTAAGGAGTAGAGGTTTTGCAAATTGCTCTACCTGGTTGGATCATCACACTCCCTTGGGTGTCTTGGCCTCGGGTCCACTCTAGGCTGGAAGGAGCATGTACAGGGGATGATGGTTGTGGTTGAAAGCAGAGTGGGTAACCTAATGGGGATGTGGAGGTTCATCAAGACCAGATACTTCTCCAGAGGTGTCCCGCCCATCCTCAGAGGGAAGGGACCCAGCTGCCCTAGAAGGCTGTGGAAATGCTTTCCTGATTGCAGAATACTTCTCTTTCATTTTGAACATTATTTGTTTGGTAACCACAGCAATGTCAAGTATCTAATGCTAACCTGCGTGACTGCAACTTTCTCTCTCTCTCTCTCTCTCTCTCTCTCTCTCTCTCTCTCTCTCTCTCTCTCTCTCTCTCTGTATATATATATATATATATATATATATATATATATATATATATATAAATGCTGCATTGCACAGTGAATTAGCTGATGCCACAGGGAAGCAGTGGATATGAGGATGGTGGTAGAAAATAACCAGCATGTCAGCTTTGCATAAGGACAGAACACAGCACTTAGGTAAGTTAGAATGAGGGCTCTGCTGGTTCTCTTTGATGCAGATGTTCAAAGCCAATTGGACCAGGTTGAATGCAAAGCAGCTGCCACTCATGTAGGAGGATAAATCTTCCTCAGATGACTTCTTGCATGGGAAGGGTTTCACTGTGCTCTGGTGGATTCTTCTGTTTCCCTGTATATCCATCCTCCTCATGCTGCCAGTGAGTGTGGGATCTAGAAAGAAGAGAAGGCCACTGGGCAGGGGAGGTAGCTGAGGTGAACTCTTTGGAAAGTGAATGTTTCTTGATTTTCTGGAATTTACCTCAGTTTCCTGTTTTGGATCTTCTGCTCCTCAATTTGCTTTTTTTAATTCCCCAATGTGGATAGATTTTTAGAGGCCAGATGGCTCCAACTGGCATGGTAGAGTTCTCAGGAGACGCCTGATATGGTCTTCTTTGGGAGCCAGCAGGTGCAGTTCCTTCAGGCTCTAGATGAGGGAGATGCTGAGAAAGGTGATGCACTCTGCCAAACATCACACAGCTGCTCTTGGGAAAATGGGAAGGGAAACCAGATCCACACTGGTCTCCTGACTTACTCATGCATGCCAGGTTTCTGCACATTCTATCATAGGAGCAGGGTAGCATGTGGGTGTGCACCACAGTGAAAGGGAGTGAAGCACAGACAGCATGCCCAGATGTTTCTTTCTGGTTTTGCAATCTGAGGACATGTAATGAACACAGGATTGTATAACTCCATCTGGACAGGCCTCTGGAAAGAGCATGGAAGTTTGAATCTACAAAACTTGGATTGGCATGGATTCAGCCACTTTCTACCTGTGTGATTGTTTTGTCAACTTTTCTGAGGCTCTGTTTACCCCCTAACTTGGAGGTGTGCTAACTGTCTTTCCATGACATTGTAGTGAGTCAGTGTGATGACCACTGTGAACCTACTGAGGACTGTGATAGGGACGGGATGTGTCAGAGCAGAGTGGATTGCAAGCTATTAGGCATCCTACCATAGCAGGCCACATCTCTGTTCTCCTGTGGCTGAGAGAGTGTGGCACTCATATCAGAACACTGGCCCAGCCAGAGGAGCTGTCTGAAGACGGGTTTTTTTCAGGCAGCCCACTGGTTAGTAATATATAAAATGTAGTACAGTTTTATTGCTGTCAGAATATGTCATTCAGGGTTCTCCTATAACATCAAACATTTGACAGATATTTTAAGTGTTGGATCCAAAGACTCAAGACCCTGTTCTTTTATTTATTTATTTATTTATTTATTTATTTATTTATTTATTTTCCCCAGAGTGAAGTTCTCACTCTGTTCCCTAGGCTGAAGTGCAGTGGCAAGTTCATACTTCATTGCAGCCTCGACTTTATGGGCTCAAGTGATCCTCCCACCTCAGCCTCCCGAGTTGCTGGGACTACAGTTGTGCACCATCATGCCTGGCTAATTTTTAAACTTTTTGTAGTGATAGTATCTCAGTCTGTTCCCCAAGCTGAAGTACAGTGGAATGGTCATAATTCATTGCTTCCTTGAATTTCTGGGCTCACATGATTCTCCCACATCAACCTCTTGCATAGCTTGGGCTACAAGTGTGCGTCATCATGCCCAGCTAATTTTAAGTTTTTGTCGAGATAGGCTGTCGCCATGTTGCCTGAGCTCGTTTTCAACTCCTGGGCTCAAACAGTCTTCCCTCCTCAGCCTCTCAAGTAGCTGGCACTACAGGCATACACCACCATACCTGGCTAATTTTGAAATTTTTTGTAGAGATGGGGTCTCACTCTGTTGTCTAGACTGGTCTCAAACTCCTTGGAGCAAGTGATCCTTCTGCTCTGGTCTCACAAAGTACTGGGATTATAGATATAAGTCACTGAACCCAGACAATGAACCCTATTATAGAAAACAGTTATGTGACTATGATCCAAGTGCCTGTGAATGATGTATATAGTCTGCAGGGGCTGGGAGATGCAGAATTGGGGATAATTTCCTTCTGTCTGGTGGGTCAAAGAAAGCGTAATGAAGGAATCCTTCATAGTGGTTGTTGATTTAGATGGAGGTTAAAAAAAGAGATTCTGAAAAAGGAGGTTGGGTCCAGGTAAAGCAGCATTTTCCAATCCATACATTATGAACCACACAGTGCATGTAATCAGTGTCAACCCACACAAAAACCAGAATGGGAAAATGTCAGAGTGAGTTATGTGTGGCAAGGGCAAACATTGCTACATGAAATTTTTGCTTTGTTTGTATGTTGAATTGCAAAGTAAAATGTATTTTTTTTTATCATGAATCAGACTTTGAGAATAAAGTTTGAGAACTGCTGACCTCCAGTGGTGGCTGAATGGGCCTGGATAGTCTTCAGAGGTGGCTGCAGATTTCCTGGTGAAGGAAAACAAGACCAACCTGAAAAGGGAAGAGACGGGTTTTCAGTGGAGTGGGGATCAGGATGCAATGTCATTTTGGGAAGCTGATGTGCAGCACAGTGCAGACAGGAATTAACAAGCCAGTTGGGAAGTGGGAAGTCTGGAGACTGGGAGGTGGCCAGGGTCTGAGGTCAGCCAGAGGACAGCCCCCATGGGAAGAGTGAGAATGTCTATGGTCAAATCATTGTGCACTCTTCCCAGTGGCCCCAGAGCAGACATTCCAATTCTCCCTACCACCTCGGGAATCTTGTCTTGTTCCTCCAAAGACAAGTCATTTGAAGAGGGATTTCCCTGGTTCTAACAAATTGAATACCACCACCTTAGACAAAAGTACCAATCAGCACATCTTCCCTACAGAAGAGAAGATTTCCAAAGGTTAGGCCTCAACTCAGGGAGCCCAGTGCTTCATTGGTTGGGAGCAGGCCACACATTTGCAGCCCTTGGGATAGGTTGGTTCACAGATCCCCTGGAAGCTGGCATCCAGCTTCACCCACCAGTGTAAGAGGTTTTGGCTAAAAGGATGTGTGGTAGGGGACAGATGTGCCAATTGGCACTGTAGTCTAGGGTTGTGGTATTTAATTTGTTAGAACCAGGGAACCTCCTCTTCAAATGCCTGCTTATAAAGGTCCCCAACAGTTACTATCAGGAGTTGCACACTGGTGGCTGGTATGCAAAATCAAATGCATAATCGTGGGTTTTTGTTTTTGATTTTTTTGCCCATAGTTACATTTAAAAATGTTTAAGTTGGTTGCCAACATCTTAAAATCTGCAGGGTTTACGTTAAAAATTCAGATTACCAGCTTTTCTTGCAAAAACGTGATGCTGTAGCAACACCAAACCTGCCGTCCTGCTTGGCAACAATAAGCTGATGATTAGAAGTGGGTTTCCAATGTGCACAGGCCCCACCTAGCTCTGCTGTTACCAGCACAAAGGCCAATAGCAGAACAATTGCCATTATTATTTCATTTAGATTCCTTTCCTTACAGTTAGGGAAATCAGAAAATAGTCCCTGCATCCACGTTGATGAAAAGAAAGTAAGAAGGCCATGCCTTAAAAAAAAAAAAGTTAAAGAGTCTATTTCTTTCCGAAAGGGAATTTACGTTTCCTAAAGATTAATCTTCTATGTCCAGACTGTCTCTGTTTTTCTTTTGAAATCAGTGGTTCTCAAAGTGGAGTGCTTATGTGTGCAGCAGTTGCATCAGTTGGGAGCTTGTGGGAAGTGCAAATAGTTGGGTGCTACCCACACCTACAGATCTAGAAGCTTGGAGGGTGGGCCCAGCAGACTGCATTCTAACAGCCCTTCTGATGCATGCTGAAGCTTGAGAATCACCACTCTGATGCTCAGGAAATGGATAGGATGCCAGCAGCTGTGATTGTCACTTTTCTTTCTTTTGAGACACATGGGGGAGAGAGGTGAGGATCCCTAGACAGAGAGGAGTTAAGGATTTCACTTCCCTGCTTCTCCAGGCAGAGTCAGTACCCATGGAGAGGGCTGGAGGAGTTCTTCCAGCTTCTGAGATCTCAGCAAACCCCAGTCCCTTTTTTCCTAGCCACCAACTGACTATTCTGCATTTGCATCTGTGGACCCCACAAATGCCATATTGATGAAGAGGACTTGTGTCTTAAACTGTCCTGGAGAGATGGTTCCTGGGTTTCCTTCCCATTGTGCCAGTGGTGTTTAATTCTACAAACAAGGCCATGGAACTGAATAACATCAAGGTGGCTGCTTAGGCTTCTCCAGGGTGATCAAGCATTCAGGTGCTGAGGGTCCTTGGGTGAAAATGTGCTAGTTATTTAAAATTATATAGGCAAGAGCCAGACACATATGTACATTTCAGGTCAGCATTAGTAACTCAGACTGTTGTTTTCATAAAAGATCATTTGCCCTCCTTCGGCTTTCTCTCTAATGGCCTTAGTTACTTTGGTAGAGAGTTCACGTGAGGAAACCACGTCTTTTCCAAATGTATTTACTTGGAGGGCTCTAGGCCCATGAAGGCCTTGATGATCTTTTCGTGTTGGTCCATTTTATTCATTTGTGGTTTGGGGATCCCCGAGAGCATTTAAGTAGCCCAGACCCCTCCTAGGGTAAAATAGTTAAACGTATGGACAGTGCTTTTGTCTCTGCCTTCTGGTTTTCTTCTCTTCCCCTGCCTTCTCCCTTGGTGACTGAGTGACCCAGGAAAGTAAGAAACTCACTTTCCAGGTGTGCTGAAAATCCTACTAAGAGACCAGAAAGAACTGTAGTCCGTGTGTGTGTGTGTGTGTGTGTGTGTGTGTGTGTATTTAGAGACAGAGTTTTGCTCTGTCACCCAGGTTAGAGTGAAGAGCCATGTTCTCAGCTCACCACAACCTCAACCTCCCAGGTTCAAGTGATTTTCCTGCCTCAGCCTCCTGAGTAGCTGAGATTACAGGCATGTACCACCATGGCTGTCTAATTTTGTAATTTTTTTTAGTAGAGATGAAGTTTCTCCATGTTGGTCAGGCTGATCTTGAACTCCCAACCTCAGGTGATCCACCCACCTAGACCTCCCAAAGTGCTGGGATTACAAGTGTGAGCCACCATGTCTGGCCACCTATGTGTGTTTATTTTGTCCATTTTCTGTGCCTGGGGATGGATTTGACTAGGAAACTTGTTCTCAAGGAGCTCCCAGGAGTAAGAGATGAAGGCTACTCATCACAGGCCACCCAAAGGAGAGTCACTGTACAAGTGATGTATGGATTGTGCACAGGGGAGAAGGTGGGCATGGGTGGGGGCTAAATAGCCCAGGAGACAGTCCCAAAGGGAGGGACCTGGCCCACTAGACTGAATAAGGTGGTTCCCCTCTGGGCTGGAGAGTTAAACCCAAGCTTTCAGAATTCAGCATACACAGATGGGGCTTTCTGGTGACTGAGCATGAGTGTGTGAGTCATCAGGGTGAGTACGGAGCCTTGGGAAGCCTGTGCTGCTTGCTTTGCATGAGTAGTCAGGGGCTGCTTTCTGGGACTCCCAGCTCTGCCAGCTGAAAACCAAAACTGCTCACAGCTATGCAGTGTGTGACACTCAGTTGACATCCTTCTATGGTGTCATTTCACTTGGGGGTGCTGGTCAGGGTTCTTTGCTGTGGAGATGCTTCTCTTGGTGCTTTTCTACCTACCCTCTTAGACCTGTTTCCCCTCAGGGACTATTCCTACCAGTTAATGAGGCTCCCCACTGGCAATCTGCTGTTACCGTCTACCTGATTATCAATGTGAGAGTTGATGATCAAGCCAGGGTGGGTCATGGCTTCGACTGTAACTTCCACTCTGGAGTATTTGCTTTTGGATATATGTGATTTCTAGACACTGCAGAGGATCCTCAGGTATGATGGGAAAGTGTTTTGGAAACTGCTTTTTTGCAGTTCTTGGTCAGGAACCATGTTTGCTTCTGGGACTTGCTTTCATCAGCCCATCAGATTTCTATGATTGTAGATGGAGGAATCAGGGGACAATGTGGAGTGGGGTGAGATGGAATTGGCACCAGCCTTGGAGACAGACCGCTGGGTTCCAGATAGCCAAATTATAAAATGAAAATAAATACCTTTTTTCCCAGGTTTTTTATAGGTCAAATAAACTACTGTATATCAAGTTACTACTGTATATCAGGTTCACAATAGTCCTCTAGCAACTGAAAACAACAAAAAGATAAGATCTGATGATAAGATAAAGGCAGTGAAATTGATCAATGCTGGCGATAAAGGGAAACTTAACTTATTTTTCCTCCCTTTTACCCAACCATTTTTGGGAGAGTGAACAATCGATCTGGGCTATGATACTCTCTTGGTATGTTCTTGCCCATAACAAGAGTGTTCAAATGAAGGTATATGCAGCCACTTTCAGAAGTTTGCCAGGGTCTTGCACTGGTTTGTTTACAGTTCTTGGTCAAGTTCTTGTTTTCATTTACCCCAGTAGCTTTCTATGGTTGTAGCCCTGGTGCCCTTGGGTGTTTTCAGCCTTGTGAGTTTTACTGGCCTATTCTGATGGTTTTCTGAATTCTAGCCTTGTCATTCACATGCTCTTTCTCTTATTTCTTCGATTAGCTCAGTCTATGTCAGAACAGTTAGAAGGTGGCATTCTGGAGCATTTAGCTGGGTGTTGGGAAAGTTTTTGCAACATGAGAGTCTCAGCGTTGATGGCTTTTCTTAAGGGAGTGGGAAAGTGTGGGGTGAAGCTAATATATACCTACCATTGTTTCTACCCTTTCATTTAATAGCTATAAAAAAATCTATGAATTAGCTGGTATCATCTGCATTTTCCTATGTGGAAAAGAAAAAGAAGGGGTTTGTAGAGGTAAAGTGCCTTGGACAAGATCATATGGCCGAGAAGCTGTGGAACCTGCATGTGAGCTTCCTTTCTGGCCAAAGGTCAGAATCTGGGTTTAGGGGTAAGCAATGGATGTCTGTGAGTAGTTTGGAGGGCATATGTGTTGTGTCCTTAATCCTGTCCTCATCCCAGCACAACAATACTGGGAAATCTCTGTAGCAGAATGAAAGTTTTGGTTTCTAGAATCTGCTGGAGTCTTCCAGGCCCACTTGTTTGAATGGAGCTTTGCATCTCAATGAGTAGGAGAAAAAAATAGGCAGAAGAGGAGTTTCCAAATGGGAAATCAAGAGGGCTTGTGACATCACCCCTCTTGTATACACGGATATTTCCTCCCTGGGCCCTTTTTTTCATGGGATCTGCCTGACTGCTAACAGTTGGGAAGGAGCTTGTGCTTGAGCAGAAGACAGCTGGGCCTGATGGAGCGGGCTGCCTGTCACAGCAGTGTGGAGGTCAGCTTGGGGAGTTGTCCTGAATGGGGCCTTGGTTCTGCTATGCCTTCTGACCATGGACTAGCCCTCTAGTAATGGGGGCAATATCGGTACCTGGGTTTAGGGCAGTCAAAGAGTGAGCACAAGACTCTGTGTGGGTACTGGAAAGACTCGGTGTCCATTCTCTGTCTCCGGGCCTTGATTTGCACATTTGTAAAATGGTGAGATGTGATCAGATAATTACTAAAGTGCCTTTCATCTCTAATTTTTGTGTTAGCCTTGCCTTGGTTGAAAAAGTTATTATATCTCTGTTTTTGGAAAGATAAAGCATCCCCACTAAGTGTCTTGCCATTTGAAAGATAATACAATAAACTCTACCTGATAAATAGTGGTCATTTTAGAGGATGTCAAGTGTAATGGAATATGTCAAGGGGGGTTTTATTGACCCTTGTTTAAATATTTTTTTGTAAGCTGATATTCATGCACTAGCTGATAATAGAAAATAAGCTTAGAATTTACAAAAAGGCATTAAAAGTAATATGCTTTTTACAGAAAACATGGAAAATATAGAAAAACAGAAACAATAAAGTAATTAGGGGCATTCATTTTTATGCTGTGTATCTTTTTCTCCATAATTGAGATCATATGGTATATTGAGAATTGTAAATGATGATTTGCTCATTGTAAAAGTAATTCGAAACACATTTTAAGAATTTAAAAAGAACATTAAAAAAAATTTTTTTTTTGAGACGAGTTTCACTCTTGTTACCCAGGCTGGAGTGCAATGGCGTGATCTCGGCTCACTGCAACCTCCACCTCCTGGGTTCAGCCAATTCTCCTGCCTCAGCCTCCCGAGTAGCTGGGATTACAGGCGTGCACTACCATGCCCAGCTCATTTTTGTATTTTTAGTAGAGACAGGGTTTCACCTCCTTGACCAGGATGGTCTTGATCTCTTGACCTCGTGATCCACCCGCCTCGGCCTCCCAAAGTGCTGGGATTACAGGCTTGAGTCACCGCGCCTGGCCCATTTTAAAATATTTTTAAAATTTATTTTACTTTTGGTGCATACTATATCTGGCATTTCTCCCCATGTTATTTCTCCCTTTCCTCCCCTCCCTCCACACCCCCATTGTCTCTCCCCTACCCCCACAACTGTCGTCTGTGTGTGATGCCCCTCTCCCTGAGTCCATGTGTTCCTGTTGTTCAACACTCACCTATGAGTGAGA
This sequence comes from Leontopithecus rosalia, assembly GCA_028533165.1. Lineage (NCBI taxonomy): Eukaryota > Metazoa > Chordata > Mammalia > Primates > Cebidae > Leontopithecus > Leontopithecus rosalia. The sequence continues at coordinate 152,208,026 of CM052650.1, read as the reverse complement.
ACATATAGTGCTTGGCTTTCTGTTTTTAAGTAGAAGAAAATTTTAAAATTGGTATAATAAATAGAATTAAAACAACCAGAAGAATCCCTCAATATAAAGTAAACTTTTTTAATGTGTTGGTGTCTTTCTTTAGTACTTCATTTGGGTGGGGGAGTGTTATTTTCTGTATTGAGATCATACTGCATACTTTGATTTCTAAAGCAGAGTCACCTCTTAGAGGAGGGATCATATAAAGAAGGTTTTGATGATAGAAAGCATTGGCTAGTTTATTGAGATTTTTTAGCATGAAGCGCTGTTGAATTTTATCAAAGGCCATCTCTGCATTTATTGAGATAGTCATTTGTTTTTTGTCTTTGGTTCCGTTAATTACATTTATGGATTTGCATATGTTGAACCAGCCTTGCATCCTCGGGATGAAGCCTATTTGGTCGTGATGGATAAGCTTCTTGATGTGCTGTTGCAATCTGTTTGCCAGTATTTTATTGAAGACTTTTGTGTCGATGTTCATCATGGATATTGGCCTGAAGTTTTCTTTTTTAGTTGAGTATCTGCCTGGTTTTGGTATCATGATGATGTTGGTCTTATAAAATGAGTTAGGGAGGATTTCCTCCTTTTGTATTGTTTGATACAGTTTCAGAAGGAGTGGAACCAGCTCCTCTTTGTAGGTCTGATAGAATTCAGCTGTGAACCTGTCTGGACCTGGACTTTTTTTGGTTGGTAGGCTATTGATTGCTGCCTCTACTTCCACCCTTGTTATTGGTCTATTCAGGGTTTCAGCTTCCTCCTTGTTTAGTTTTCATAGAGTACAAGTGTCTGGGAATTTATCAATTTCTTCCTGGTTTACTGGTTTATGTGAGTAGAGCTGTTTGTAGTAATCTCTGATGGTTCCTTTTATTTCTGTGGGATTAGTGGTGATGTCCCCTTTATAATTTTTTATTGCATCTATTTGATTCTTCTCCCTTTTCTTTTTTATTAATCTGGCTAGCAATCTATTTTGATAATCTTGTCACAAAACCAGCTCCTGAATTTATTGACTTTTTGAAGGATGTTTTTGTGTCTCTACTTCCTTCAGTTCTGCTCTCATCTTAGTTATCTCTTGTCTTCTGTTAGCTTTTGATCTTGCTCCTCTCGTTCTTTCAATTTTGATGACAGGGTGTTGATTTTTGATCTTACCTTGCTTCTCTGGCAGGCATTTATTGCTATAAATTTTCCTCTCGATACTGCTTTAAAGGTGTCCCAGAGATTCTGGCAAAAACAAGCAGCGGGGAAATGACTCCATGTTTAATAAATGGTGTTGGGAAAACTGGCTAGCAATGTGCAGAAAGCAGTACCTGAACCCCTACCTCTCACCTTACACTAAAATTGAATCCAGATGGGTCAAAGATTTAAAAATAAAACCTAACATCATAACAACACTAGAAGAAAATGTAGGCAAAACCAACCAGGTCATAGGCATAAGCAAGGACTTCATGACTAAAACACCAAAAGCAATGGCAATAAAAGACAGGATAGACAAATGGGATCTACTTAAACTTCAGAGCTTCTGTACAGCAAAAGAAACCATCATTAGAGTGAATCAGCAACCAACAGAATGGGAAAAAAAATTTTGCAATCTACCCATCTGACAAAGGGCTAATATTTAGAATCTACAAAGAACTAAAACAGATATAAAAGAAAAAAACAAACAACCCCATTCAAAAGTGGGCACAAGATATGAACAGACACTTTTCAAAAGAAGACATATATAAGGCCAACGAATATATTAAAAAAATGCTCATCATCACTGGTCATTAGAGAAATGCAAATCAAAACCACACTGAGATATCATCTCATGCCAGTTAGAATGGTGATCATTAAAAAATCTGAAGACAGATGCTGGAGAGAATGTAGAGAAATACAAACACTCTTACACAGATGGTGGGAGTGTAAATTAGTTCAACCATTGTGGAAGACAGTGTGGCGATTTCTCAAGGATCTAGAAATAGAAATTCCATTTGACCCAGCAATCCCACTATTGGGTATATACCCAAAGAACTATAAATCGTTTTACTATAAAGACATATGCACATGTATGTTCATTGCAGCCCTGTGTACACTAGCAAATACTTGGAACCAACCCAAATGCCCATCAATGATAGATTAGACAAGGAAAACGTGGTACATATACACCATAGAATACTACACAGCCATAAAAAATGACAAGTTTGTGTCCTTTGTAGGGACTTGGATGAATCTGGAAACCATTATTCTCAGCAAACTGATTCAAGAACAGAAAGCCAAGCACCATATGTTTGCGCTCATAGGTGGGTGTTGAAAAATGAGAAAACGTGGACTCAGGAAGAGTAGCATCAGACACAGGGAACAGTTGTGGGGAGTAGGGGAGAGACAATGGGGGTTGGAGAGGGAGGGGAGGGTGGGGAGGAATAACATAGGAAGAAATGCCAGATATAGTATGCACCTTAAATAAAATAAAAATAAAAAAGAAAGCATTGCCACTGCATGGTTTATTGTCTTTCCCAATTTAAGGATGAAAACAAGACTCTGTCTATTCAACGTGAGTTTTTAAAATGCAGTAAATCAAGACTGAAGTTCCACGGCAAAGAAAATGGCCACTGTGGTGTCTTACACAACACAGTGTTGTTTTGGTGGAGACAAAAAACAAAGACTTCTTGTTTGTGGATTTTGCCAGCACAGGGTTCTCAAAACTTGAATAGTAGCCATTGTTGGCATGTGCCTGGACAGAAAGGGAACATCGGTTATACATGCTCCCCACACGTGTCCCAAGGTTTTATCTGCACTGGCCTTGCAGGAGAAACCCTTATCCTGGTTCTGTGATGGATGGGAGCAGAAAAGGAGGTGAACGAAATACTAAGGCACCAATATTCACCACCCATGAGGTGGAAAATCCACCAGGCAGCATACAGTTCACCGGATTTCTGTGTTGGGAGTTCGTCTGTATTGAGCAAGAAATGACTTACACATGCATTGCGTTTATATTGTTACTTCCCCATGGCTGTGTTGTCTTCTAAAAATTTAATTTACCTCTCAGTGTCTGGAAGGTAAGAAGGTGGTGTCTTCATTTGGATGCCTCTAAGAGAATCTTCCTATTTCTTTCATATAAAATACTAATACAACTTGATGGATTTATGTCTTGAATTACAATCTTTTTAGATTGAAATTCAAATTTGTCATTTTGCTTCAACAGACATTTACTGAATGCTCACAGCAATGGACATAACAATGACTGTACCCCATGAAGCTTTAAACTCAGTGGAATTTGTCTTCCAGCACTTTCAAAGAGGTGATGCCAGACCCTGGATGCACTGTGATAGAGCAGTGAGCAAAACAAAATCCCTGCTGTATGGAGTTTTATTATGGTTTGAACGAGCTCTTTAGCCACCAATAGGCTAAAGGAGAAGTCTGAGGAAAATTGGATTTCCTGGGTAACCCTTTCTCTTTTTACTTGTTTATATGCTTTATTTATTTATTTATTTATTTATTTATTTATTTATTTATTTATTGAGGCAGAGTTTCGCTGTTGTTAACCAGACTGGAGTGCAAAGGCACGATCTCGGCTCACCGCAACCTCCACCTCCTGGGTTCAAGCAATTCTCCTGCCTCAGCCTCCCAGCATTATTTATTTTTATTTTTATTTTTTTGAGATGGAGTCTTGCTCTGTCACTCTGGCTGAAGTGCAATGGCATGATCTCAAGTTACTGCAACCTTTGCCTCCTTGGTTTAAACAATCCAGCTGCCTCAGCCTCCAAGGTAGCTGGGATTGCAGGCATGCACCATCATGCCTGGCTTCTAAAATTTTAATTTACCTCTCAGTGGCTGGAGGGTAAGGTGGTGGTGTCTTCACTTGGATGCCTCTAAGAGAGGCATAATTTTTGTATTTTTAGTAGAGACAGGGTTTCACCATGTTCACCAGGCTAGCCTTGAACTCCTCACCTCAAGTGATCCACCCACCTTGGCCTCCCAAAGTGCAAGGATTTTAGGCATGAGCCACCACACCCAGCCTATATGCATAATTTTTTATTATTTTTTGCAATTTATCATTAATTTTTACCTATTTATTCTGGTCTTTAATAATAGAATACTTCTTAAACATATATGTAGACTTCTGATTTCCTTGCTTTTTGTTCTTTGCAATTTGGGGACACTTTTTCTGTTATCCCTGAAAGTCACTGACTTAATTGTGTATATTTGCAGTTATCCACAACTACAACCAAATATGGTTTTAAATGTGCAATTTTTATATAATCCTCACCTCATCCATTATCTTGTTGGTTATTCTCTTTATTTGAACTGATTTTTTTTCCTGTTATGCTTTGCTGTTTCTCTTTCAAAGAAATTACAGCTTCTTGCATTCTGACAGTTTCCTGGCAGATTTTCTTCTGAATAATTTTCTGAGACATTCTCTTCTTTTGAGCTTTCAGGATGGTGTTTCCTTACCCTGATTTTGCATATTTTCCTTTTTCCTTTATGCGTTCTTGAACATGGCAGGATCTATGTAAACTTGGCATGTACCAACAGAGCATATTGGCTGTTACTAGCCTGGGTGCACTGTCGGCTTGGGGGAAAGGTCAACTTCCCTCACAGTTACCTGCCTGTAGGTTTGATGATGCACCCATCTCTCAGTCCAGTTCCTGTTTTCCAATTGGCTTACACCTGGTGAACTGTCAATGTTACTCCCTGGGTCTCTGGTACTCTGAATTGATAGAGAATATGAAATCCTACAGTTCCTGGGGTATCTTCTCAATGTCCTACCATGAGAGCATTGGCCTGACATGGCCTGTAGCATCCATACCTCTGAAAACTGTGAGTACTCCCCCATTCCCCTTGTTCTACCTTGCACTTCCTGCACTCTTGTTTTCTGGGAATTGCTGTATCTAAATGGATAATGGGAAGTCCTCTCTGACAGCCTCTGTGCCAAGAGGAGAGGGCTGGCTGCTCAGTGTTCAGGTCAGTGCAAATTCTACATCTCAAATTAGAGACAGGGAGTGGCGGAGCCATGAAGTGCATCTCAGATTACGAGCAGACAGTGGTGAAGGTGTGAAGGGTTATTTCCCCTTTTACAACTCGTCTTGGTTTGTGAGATTTTCTGCAGTTCCTTCATTGTCCTCGTGGTTCTTGAGGTTATATTTTTCCCTTTTCTTTTAAATTGTACTTTAAGCTCTGGGGTACATGTACACATATGCCATAGTGGTTTGCAGTCTCCATCTCACCATCAGCTACATCAGGCATTTGTCCCAGTGTTTTTCATCTTTAGCATCCCTGCCCCCTGCTGTCCCTCCCCTGGCCCACCATCCCCCAACCTACCCCAATGTATGCTGGTCCCTTCCCTATGCTCACATGTTCTCATTTTTCAACACCCACATATGAGGGAGAATATGCAGTATTTGGTTTTCTGTTCTTGTGTCAGTTTGCCAAGAATGATGGTTTCCAGATTCATCCATGTCCCTACAAAGGAAACGAACTCATCATTTTTTATGGCTGCATAGTATTCCACGGTGTATATGTGCCACATTTTCTTTGTCCCATCTATCATTGATGAGCATTTGGGTTGGCTCCAGGTCTTCTTGAGGTTTTCTTTCCCCTCCTGTTCTGTTTGTCTGTCGTTTTTGGATTTTGTTTTTAAGATTATTGGATGAGTTGTTTCTTTTTCTTTTCCTATTACTGCTTGTTTGATAGGTGGTGTCCTGGGGCGGCTGTCAGATAACCCTTACAGGGGTGTCCTCTGCGTCTCCCTTTCCCATCCCCCTAACCTCCCAGTGATTCAGTAGCACATTCCTATTGTGGGGACGTGATCAGTAGAGAATTCTAATTTGGTTTTCTGGATTATAAAAAGAATCTCTGAAACCAATTTGTGGTTGCTGCATGGTGACTTTATGAGTAGCCAGAGACAGTGCTTCTCAAAGCATGCCAAGTTTACAGCTCAGGGTCTGTGAGATAATTTTAGATCATGTCAAGATGACAGTTTTAAAGTTATATTATTTTAGTGTGTAGTAGAAGGAAACCCAAACAAATCAAGTATGTGATTTGATGAATATTATTGCTTAGGGCCAAACTACATTTCAATTGGGATATAAGTCAGTTCAAAAAATATTGAGTAAATTATAATGCAGTTAGTACACAGTGATGGAGGAAATGAGGTGTAACAGTGGGATGTAAATGGCTGCAGAAAGGGAAAACAGAGCTATGGAATCCCTCAGAATCAGGGCTGTTTGGAAACCCTTTAAACTGTGTGCCGTTTCTAATATGTCCAGTTGATACTGCAAATCATTTTTTTTTTCTGAGACAGAGTCTTGCTGTGTTCACCCATGCCGTAGTGCAGTGGTGGGATCTTGGTTTACTGCAACCTCTGCCTACTGTGTTCAAGCAGTTCTCTGCCTCAGACAGTCACCTGCCACCACACCCATGTAATTTTTGTATTTTTAGTCAAGACAGGCTTTCACCATCTTGACCAGGATGGTCTTGAACTCCTGATTTCATGATCCACCTGCTTCAGCCTCCCAAAGTGCTGGGATTACAGGCTTGAGCTACCACGTCTGACAACACAGAAATTTTACAAGGGTCCTTGGGCTTTGCCATGATGTGTACAAGAAACTGGCTGCAGCCACTTCACATAAGCCCCCTGCCCAGCAAAACCTTGGCCTGGAGCCAGTCATGGTCTATGGTCTGTCCTCTTTCTAGTTCTCTTCTTTAACAGCATGTTACCTAAAGATCTTGCTTCCCTTTGTGTCCTATGCTTATAGCTCCTTGTGTGCCTGTGATCCATGTCTGCACCCATCTCACTTCCATATTCCTCTTTTCAAGTTCAATGAGGCATCTCCTCTCTGTATTCTGTGGGCATTTTCCTGGGCATCTCATCTTTTTTTCTTCTTTTTTAAATTTGTGAACCATTTTATCTTCCAGTCCACCCTTATTTCTTCCCAAGTGCTTAAAAGCCGTAGCTTTAGTAGTAACCTGTTAAATAATTTTGCAGGAATGTGACACATGGATTGAACACCAGAGTAAACTCTGTGCAACAAAAAAGAATGCAACCAATTCACTAAGAGAAGCCAGAGGAGAAAAGTAGAAGACAGGTAGTGTTCAAAACTGAGTTCAAGTAGTTCATAAGCCATTCTTGGGCATCATGAGACAGTGAGCTGTGTGAATTATTTTTTTCTTTTTTTTTCTCCTTCCTTCCTTCCCCTTCCTTCCTTCCCCTTCCTTTCTTCCTTCCTCCTGGCCTCCCTCCTTCCTTCCCTCCCTCCTTCTTTTACTTTCTTCCCTTCCCTTCCTTTATTTTCCCTTCCTTCCTTTCTTTATCTCTCCTTCCTTCCCTCCTTCCTTCCTTCTTTCTTCCTTCCCCCTTCCCTTTTTCCTTCCTTCCAATGAGATGAGTTTTTGAGACTTGCTATTGAAATATTTCTAGCTAATATACATATATTGCCTTTTGTGCTTTCCTGAGAATGTTTATACCTTCTTAGAGTACAGTGTAACCTCCCCTTCTATGAGCTTTGTTTCTTTTGAACGAGACATGCTTTTGTTTTCCATTGTTTCTATTTCTTTTCATTTTTATCTCGTTTGTTTCCTCAGGAACACATTCTTCTTCAAAATCTCAACCACCACTCAAGACTCACATAAAACAACTAAATAAACCATGAAACCTGTCCTAAGCCTATCCAATAAAATGTCACGTTATTTGAACTACACTGATATTTCTTTTCTTTTCTTTTTTTTTTTTTGTAGACTGGACTGGGAAAATGTGGCACATATACACCATGGAATATTATGCAGCAATCAAAAATGATGAGTTCGTGTCCTTTGTAGGGACATGGATGAATCTGGAGAACATCATTCTCAGCAAACTGACACAAGAACAGAAAATGAAATACCACATATTCTTGCTCATAGGCGGGTGATGAAAAATGAGAACACATGGACACAGGGAAGGGAGTACTACACACTGGGGTCT
>CM052650.1:152182649-152199563 GCA_028533165.1 Leontopithecus rosalia | reverse complement strand
ACACCATGGAATATTATGCAGCAATCAAAAATGATGAGTTCGTGTCCTTTGTAGGGACATGGATGAATCTGGAGAACATCATTCTCAGCAAACTGACACAAGAACAGAAAATGAAATACCACATATTCTTGCTCATAGGCGGGTGATGAAAAATGAGAACACATGGACACAGGGAAGGGAGTACTACACACTGGGGTCTACTGGGAGGAATAGGGGAGGGACAGCAGGGGGGGAGCAGGGGAGGGATAGCCTGGAGAGAAATGCCAAATGTGAGAGAAGGGGAAGAAGGCAGCAAAACACACTGCCATGTGTGTACCTATGCAACTATCTTGCATGTTCTGCACATGTACCCCAAAACCTAAAATGCAATTTAAAAAAAAGAAACCACAATGGGTGAAAAACAAAGCAAAAAAAAAATCTCATCTTAACTACAATTGACCCTTGGACAGTAGGTTTGAACTGCACAGATTGACTTATATGTGGATTCTTTTCTATTAATATATTGGAAAAATTTTTTGGAGATTTTTGACAATTTGAAAAAATGGAAGACAGACTCCCTAGCCTAGAGTATCAAAAAAAATTAACAAGTTAGACATGTCATGAATGCATAAAATATAGTAGATACTAGTTTATCATTTACTACCATAAAATACTACAAATCTATAGAATGTTAAAATTTATAAAAGTTTACCCACACACACACTCAGATTGTATATAGCTCCATTCACAATTTAAGGGAAATGTAAACAAAGGTAAAGACACAGTGTTAATCCTAACTGTGTAAAACTAGCCATGGTATATACTGTAGTACTAGAATAATTTTGTGGGCACCCTTAGTTGTTTTGCAGTGAACTCAGGTTTAAAGGCTAAAAATGCTATGTGTTGCTAATCATCCCTGCATGAACAGTTCATCACTCCAGTAAATTAGGTATCGTGGTAAAAAGGGATTGTCACTGTTCTATATATTTTTCAGCATGTTTATTGCAATGCCATAAGCCTCGAATAACACCTGGGACCCATAGAGTGGGCTACTAGTGATGCTGGAAGTATTGACCAGAAGCAGAAAAAAGTCCTGACATTACAAGAAAAAGTTTAATTTCTTGTTATGTACCATAGATGGAGGTCTGCCACTGCGGTTGCCACCATTTCAAAGAATTCATTTGTAAACAGATGATGTAAACTTATGGGATCAGTAAATAGGGTACAGTACTAGATGTATTTTTCTCTTTCTTATGATCTTATTTATTTACTTAGAGACATGGTCTCATTCTATTGCTGAGGCTGGAGTGCAGTGGAACGACCTTGGCTCACTGAAACCTTGACTTCTAGGACTCAAGGTTACTCTTTCTCAGCCTGTCTAGTAGCTAGCTAGATCTACAGGCAGGCACCTTGCCAGGTTAATTTATTTTTATTTAATTTATTTTTGTAGAGATGGGGTCTCATTCAATAGACTGCCCAAGCTGGTCTTGAACTCCTGGGCTCAAACGATCCTTCCACCTCAGCCTCCCAAAGTGTTGGAATTACAGGTGTGAACTACTGTGCCCAGCTGCTTACAATTTTCTTAACATTTTTTCTCTAGCTTACTTTAGGAAAAAAGTCTGTGATATGGATAATATACAGAATAAATGTTAATCAACAGTTTAGGTTATTGATAAGGCCTCCATTCAATAATTGGCTGTTAGTAGTTAATAGGAGTCAAAAGTTATGTACAGATTTTTGACTGCATGGGCAGGTGGGGGCTAGCACCTCTAAGCCCCTGTGTTGTTCAAGGGTTGACTGTATTTATTTCTTCTTATATTCCCCTCCACGTTTGGTTTCTGTGCCTGATTCTTAGAACTAACATCATTTATTCCCCATGTAGACCCTGAAACTGTTCTGGTTAGAGGTGAAAAGAATAAAGACCTGGTTCTTGCCTTTGAGAGTCTTGGAGAGGGGCCCTAGGGGTGTTGCATGCAGTAATGAAAGACACAGCTAGAGTGAGACTGAGACTCAGGAGTGCCAGGTGAGTATTTATTCACACTGTGTAGGCGAGAGCATGCCCCAAGGTTCACCTCCTTTGTTTATTTGCCTCCCTCCCTCCCTCCTCCCTCCTTCCCTCCTTCCCCTCCCCCTTTCTTCCCCTCCCACATCCCCCCTTTCTACATGAAGTCTTGCTCTTGTAGCCCAGGCTGCAGTTCAGTGGCATAATCTTGGCTCACTGGAGCCTCTGCCTCCTGGGTTTAAGCAATTCTTCTGCCTCAGCCTCCTGAGTAGCTAAGATTGCAGGTGTCCACCACCACACCCAGCTACTTTTTGTATTTTTAGTAGAGATGGGGTTTCACCATCTTGACCAGCCTGGTCTGGAACTCCTGACCTCATGAGACACCATGTCTGGCTTGTTTGTTTTTTATTTTTATGTGGTAGCTGGGATCTTGCTATGTTGTACTGGCTGGTCTTGAACTGAACTCTTGGCTTCAAATGATCCTCCACCTTGGTGTCCCAAAGTGTTGAGATTACAGGCATAAACCACCATACTTGGCCTGTAATTTCAGACATCTCTTACCAGGACTTTGGTGGTATTTGTGTAGAAAAGGTCTCTGTGTCATCATGGGCTTTCTACTGAACACTTGCCATGTGCCTGGCCTGGCCTCAGTGCCCTCTGCAGGCTTGCTGTGGCCATGCCTCCCTTGATAGCTGCATGGGGCAGGTACCCTCCAGGCCCTACATCCCAGCCATGTGCCCCTCAAGGCCAGTGTGGGGGACTTTACCTGTACATCAATCTCTAGAGTGGAGGAGGTGTCTGTTTTGCAGTAAGCTAACCCAGTGCCTGGCATCACATATTAGCTGGGTGGCTGACTTTACCACTCCATACACTATGTCCTTTAGGAGGGCACAGGTCATCCCTGAAGCCCTGGTACAGGCCTCAGCCCAAGTAATACCCCTTGATGATGCCTGAATGGTCCAGAAAAGGGTAAGTTCAGCAAGGGATGAATGAGGGCAGGAGGATTCCCAGAGGATGCTGGAAGAAAGGGAGATGAACAGTGACTGATAGGGCCACCTATGCCCATCAGGTTCCACCAGTCTTTCCAATGACACCAAAGGCAGGAGGTCACATCAACCACTCCCCTGACAATGAGACAGAGTCTCACAATTTTGCCTATTACAGTCTTGAACTCCTAGCATCAAGCACTTTTAGCTAAGCCTCCTGAGTAACTGAGATTACAGGCACACAGCATCAAGCCATGCTTTTATCTTTTTTTTTTTACTAAGTCACTGTTTTGTTGTTGTTGTTGTTGTTGTTGTTTTGTTTTGTTTTTTAAAACAACATCTCACTCTGTAACCTAGGCTGGAGTGCAGTGGCATGATGTCATCTCACTGCAGCCTCTACCTCCTAGATTCAAGTGATTCTACTGCCTCAGCCTCCAGGTAGCTGAGATTACAGGCATGCCCCACCACACCCAGCTAATTTTTGTACTTTTAGCAGAGGTGGTATTTCACCATGTTGGTCATGCTGGTCTTGAACTCTTGACCTCAGGTGATTCACCCACCTCAGCCTCCCAAAGTGCTGGGATTAGAGGTGTGAACCACCAAGCCCAGCCAGAAAGTTTGCATTTCTAACAAGCTCCTTGGTGATAGTTAAGATGGCCAGAAATGACAGTCTGAGAACAACTGCTCTGGAAGATTTTATCTGTGACCCAGAACTTTGAGCATTTTGGAGATTTGATGTCACATCCTCACTGCTGGAGTTTGGCTTTTTTTTCTTTTCTGAGAGTGAGTCTTACTCTGTTGCCCAGGTTAGAGTGCAGTGGCATAATCTCAGCTCACTGAAACTTCCTAAAATCTACAGGATTCAAGTGATTTTTTCAACTCAGCCTCCCAAGTAGCCTGGACTATAGGCACACACTACCACGCCAGCTAGTAATCACAGGTAGCTGTGATTACAGGCATGTGCCACCACGCCTGGCTATTTTTTTTTTTTTTTTGCATTTTCAGTAGAGACAGGGATTCACCATGTTGGCCAGGCTGGTCTCCAACTCCTGGCCTCAGGTGATCTGCTCACCTCAGCCTCCCAAAGTTCTGGGATTACAGGTGGGAGCCACTGCACCCAGTCTTGGTTCTTCAGTTAACAAAATATGTCATTACTCCGAAGATCACTGGGTAGGGGTTATTCATCCTTCCTTGAGTTTAGCTTGTTTATTTTTGCTGTTAATAAAATGTTAGTTTCAGACATTTCCTTTTTTTTTTCTCTCTTAGGGACAGGGTCTTGCTGTTACCCAGGCTGGAGTAGAGTGGTGCCATCATAGCTCACTGCAGCCTCCCTCTGCTAGGCTCAAGCAATCCTCCTGCCTCAGCCTTCCAAGTAGCCTGGACTAAAGGAACACACCACCACAACCAGCTAGATTTTTGTTGTTGTTTTTGTTGTTGTTGCTTTTAGACAGAATTCTACTCTGTGGCTCAAGCTGGAGTGCAGTAGTGTGATCTCAGCTCACTGCAACCTCTGCTTCCTGGGTTCAAGCAATTCTACTGCCTTAGCTTTCTGAGTAGCTGGGATTACAGACATGTGCAACCACACCCAGCTGATTGCTGTATTTGTATTAGAGATGGGATTTCATCATGTTGGCCCAGCTGTTCTTGAACTCCTGACCTCAAGAGATCCACCAGCCTCACCCTCCTACAGTGCTGAAATTATAGGTGTGAGTCCCCTTGACTGACTTGCCTAGTTTTATTTATTATTATTATTATTTAATGTGGTAGCTCAAGCCTTGCTATGTTGCCCAGGGCTCCCAAAGTGCTAGGATTACAGGTATGAGCCACTACTCCTGGCCTAGGAGGTCACTGTGATACTTGTTTGAAGGGGATGGGCCCTGGACAGGGCAGAGACTGTGACTGGAGCCCTCTCTTCCCTCCCATCTATGACTCTCACTGGCCTTGCCCAGTTTTCTCCACTTCCATTATTTTTTAAGACATAAGGTCTCACTCTGTTTTCCAGGCTAGAATGCAGTGCCGTTATCATAGCTCACTGCAGCTGTCACTCCTGGGAGCAAGTGATCCTCTCACCTCAGCCTTATGACTATCTGGGACTACATGCTTGTACCACCGTGGCAGGCTAGTTATTTGTTTTATTATTGGGTAGAGATAGGGTCTCCCTGTGTTTCCCAGGCTGATCTCGAACTTTTGGCCTCAAGCATCTTCACATCTTGCCCTTCCAAAGTTCTGAGGTTACAGACCACACTGTCCTGCCTCTCTAGTCCCTGACTGTCCCCACTGACCAGTCCCAAGAGCCCAGCATCCAGGGAGACAGGCTGGAGAAGAAAACACTCAGCAGTCTCCTCTCACACTCACTTTATTTGGGGGCAGGTGCCGGAGGACCTAGGCCTGCTGTGCCTGCAGTACCGACTGCAGCTGGAAGATCTCTCAGTCAATGCTGGAGCATGCAGTTATACCCAGGGCACCATGCTGCTCCATGCTGTGCTCATAGACCCACATTCAACTCATCTTGCTCAAGAACAGGAGGCTCGGGAGAGAGGAAGAGGTGGGACAGGGCACCAGGCCACCCTGGCCTCCAGGCACCCAAGCTCACCTTCTAGGAGGCAGCGTGGGGAAGTGGGCCATACCTGGTGGTCTGCAGCTCTTGCAGAGACAGCTAGTTGAGGGTGACCCCCTTGGTCTCAACCAAAAACATGGCTTTCCTAGAGGCCTCATGGGCCTGGCAGAATGGCATGTGGGTGCCAGGGAAGAAGGTGGCACTGAGGCAGTTTCCTCCATGCCCTTATCTGCCTCCATTGCCTGCACCACTTCCTTTTGTTGATTGATACAAAGTCTTGCTCGTCACCCAGGCTGGAGTGCAGTGGGTCAATCTCATCTCACTGCAACCTCTACCTTTCAGGTTCAAGAGATTCTCCTGCCTCAGCTTCCTGAGTAGCTGGGATTACAGAAGTGTGCCACCATGTCTGGCTAGTTTTTGTATTTTTAGTAGAGATGAGGTTTCACCATGTTGACCAGGCTGGTCTCAAACTCTTGGCCTCAAGTGACCCACCTGCCTCAGACTCCCAAAGTGCTGGGATTACAGGTGTGAGCCAATAGACCTGGCCGCCTATGCCCCTTCCTGAGCTCCATGCCCTCTGGCAGACACCGTATCTCCTTACCCTCCCCCTGGCTGCTACACACTCACCCTTTTGTGTACCAGGTAGTAGGTGAGTTCAGTGGCCGGTATGTTGGGGCTGAGAGCCTGTCCCATGTTCTCTTTGTGAATCTGGGGGTGCAGGTCTGTGATTAGTGAGCCCTGGGGACCCTGGGGTCTGAAGCTTCAGGCCCAGGACTTGCCCCTCTGACAGAATGTTCCTGTCTTGGGCAGATCCTGTTACCCACTCAGATCTGTCTCTCAGCTTGAACCGTCTTCTCATAATTATTGATAGTATTAAGTGTGCCATTAATGCTTACTGGACTATATATTTTGCTGGCCTTTATATTTTCAGAGTCCTTATCTTTAGCATGCATCAGAAATTCCTGGAGGATTTGTTTTCTTTTTTAGGAGACAGGGTCTTGCTCTGTTGCCCAGGCTGGAATGCAGTGGCCATCATAGCTCACTGGTACCTGGACCTACATAGCTCAAGTGATCTTCTAGCCTCGGCCTTCCAAGTAGCTGAGGCTACAGGTGCAAATGACATTGTGCCCAGATAATTTGTTGTGGGTTTTTTTTTTTTTTGGACTTTTTTTGAGATAGAGTCTTGCTGTGTCACCAGGCTGGAGTGCAGTGGCACCATCTTGGTGCACTGCAACCTTTGCCTCCCAGGTTCAAACAATTCTCCTGCCTCAGCCTTTCGAGTAGCTGGGACTATAGGCATGTGTCATCATACCCAGCTAGCTTTTTTTTTGTATTTTCACCGGATACAGGGTTTCACCACGTTGGCCTGAATGGTATGGATCTCTTGACCCAATGATCCACCTGTATTGGCTTTTCCAATGTGTTAGAAGTACAGGTGTGGGGCACAACATCAGGCCTGTTTTTGGCTTTCTTTTTCAGACAGGGTCTTGCTCTATCACCCAGGTTAGAGTGTAACGGTGCAATCATGGTTTCCTGCATCTTTGACCTCCTAGTCTCAAGGGATTCTCCCTCATCAGTCTTCTGAGTGGCTGGGACCACAGGTACACACCATCATGACTGGCTAATTTAATTTTAGAGACAGGGTTTTGCTACATTCCTCAGTCTGGTTTTGAACTCCTGGGCTCAAGCAATGCTCCTACCTCGGTCTCTCAAAGTGCTGGGATTACAGGCATGAGCCACCAGGCCTAGTGACTGGAGAATTTACTAAAAATACAAATTGCTGGGGACCACCCCCAGAGTCTCTAATCCAGCCATCTGGAGTGGGGCCTCACATTGCATTTCTCAGGAGTTCTTAGGTGATGCTGGTGCTGCTAGTTGGGGTACTAGCTTTGAGAAACACTGCTTTTGTTGTTGTTGTTATTTTGGGGGTTTTTGGTTGCTTGTTTTTCCTATTAGCACCCAAATATACTCAGGATATTCTGTACCAAAACATGGTCCTTGTAGTCATTTTCACTGCAGATAAGTCAGCAGTCACATGGGCATTCAGGGCACCTATTTCAGTTGGAACTTCATAACAATTAAGTACATAATAACATTACTGTGATGCTACTGGTTGGCAAGAAGTATCAGCATAACCTTTGCATTGGCAAGTAGTAACTCAGGACTGTACTGAATTTCAAGGCAAGGACCAATCCTATTCCCCAATCCCACCTTTGAGCGTCTGCCTCCTGGGACTACTTTTGGTAGCAATTCTGTATCATTCAGTGTCCAGTCAGAAAATCACACCAATAATTTGGAGATGGGAAGTTCAGTATAAGAAAAATCAATTGGTAAAATTAGTTAAAAGTGTAATGGAGTACTTTAAGTGGTATAGAAGTAGCAAATTTAGAAAGCAGCTACTTTCTCTAGGATTGTAGGATGTTAAGTAAAGAGACTAAGAACTTAGCAAATCTCTCTTACTCCCAGACTATGATTCAAACCTTTTTGGAGAGGATGGCTGAAACAGGAAAACATAGCCTCATGGTAACAAAGAAATTTGCCGGAGACTGCAGGCCAGAGGTAGTTCATAAGTGTGGTTCTCCTTGTGGCTGGAAACAGTTTCCAGAGGTTGCTGGCTGGAGCTGGTATACAGAATCAGCCATATGGTGGATAGAGAGGCTTGCTGGAGAGATACGCCATAGTTCTGTGAGGGTCATTAAGGACAGTACTACTGGGCCGTTCATATGTAATCTGCGGGAAACCAAACAGCACCCTGGAGTCTGAAAAGAAGTTTTTTTCTATAATGGCTTTACAGTGTCCCTCCATTAGCCTCCATCGTCAAAGCATAACAGCAAACTGTCTGGCAAGTATCACAAAGCAAGGAAAAGAAGAGTATATTTGGAACTGAGATAAATTGGTAAGATAACCAATGTAGTTTTGGACGTTGGGACTGAGGTGCCTGTAAGACATTAACATAGATATGGTGTTTTAATCAGGAGTATTAGCTTTAATACAGGAGTATATATCTTTAGATAGGGTGTTCTGATAAATTTCAGGGCTTTTAATGTGGGTGGTACTATTATCCACATAAGCGTGTTTGAGATCTTCAAAGAGCATACAGAGGAGAGGCTACTGGGCTAAAAGAAGAGCCAAAGGAAGCGCATTGCTTAAGTGTTGGTTAGAGAGGATGTGAAGCCCCAAGAGGAGGGCTAGAAGAAATCAGAGTAGGACAGGAAAGGGTGATAGGTTTCATGGATGCTCCAAGAGTAGAGGTGCAAAGAAATGAGAGGGATCACTAGGGCCAAATTTAGCAGAAGGAAATAACAAGAAAAAACCTGACTAATGGCAATACTCCTGATTAAAAGAAATCTACAATAAGATGAATCTCAGTTTTATTTAGAGAGATATATGATAATTTCAAGAAGTTTAGCTGAAAAGAATAGACAGGATGCAGCCATCTGGGGTCATGGTGCAAGCAGCAGCCAAATGGTCAAATGAAATAGATTATTTTGCACAGGAAAAAACATGAACATTTTTAGCCTGCAGATGTCCTTTGTTTGGATCACATTATGTTCTTTTGAAAAAATGTAGCCTTCAGTGTCTGAAGGTAGAGACCACGAATTCCCTAATATATTTTATCCATCTTGAAACATTCATTTATGTTAACTGCTTTGCCCTGCAAACATTTTAGTATACTGACATTTGGGCTGCATATTTCTTAAATTTAAATTCATGGAAAAAAGGAGATCTGGAGACAACAGATGCTGGAGAGGATGTGGAGAAATAGGAACACTCTTACACTGCTGATGGGAGTGTAAATTAGTTCAACCACTGTGGAAGACAGTGTGGTGATTCCTCAAGGACTTAGAAATAGAAATTCCACTTGACCCAGCAATCTTATTACTGGGTATATATCCAAAGGACTATAAATCATTCTACTATAAGGACACATGCACACGAATGTTCATTGCAGCACTCTTTACAATAGCAAAGACCTGGAACCAACCCAAATGCCCATCGATGATAGACTGGACTGGGAAAACGTGGCACATATACACCATGGAATATTATGCAGCAATCAAAAACGATGAGTTCATGTCCTTTGTAGGGACATGGATGAATCTGGAGAACATCATTCTCAGCAAATTGACACAAGAACAGAAAATGAAATACCGCATGTTCTCACTCATAGGTGGGTGATGAACAGTGAGAACACATGGACACGGTGGGGGAGCACTACACACTGGGGTCTATTGGGGGGAATAGGGGAGAGACAGTGGTGGGGTTGGGGAGGGATAGCAGGGGGAGATATGCCAGATGTGGGTGAAGGGGAGGAAGACAGCAAATCACACTACCATGTGTGTACCTGTGCAACTATCTTGCATGTCCTGCACATGTACCCCAAACTTAAAATGCAATAAAAAGGAAAAAAATATTGTATTGGGGATTTGAAAATCTATAGTTTTAAGATTAGTAATTTTAGCTATGTGATTGATATGCTAATCTGCTTCACTATAGTAACCATTGTACTATGTGTTTATATGTATCTATGTATTTATATATATTTAATGACATCATGTTGTAAATCTCAGATACACACAAAATAATTTATTTTTTTTTAAAAAGAACATGTTCTTATTAATCACATTAGTTTGGTGGCTGAAAGAACACATAAACCAAGAGATGCTTTAAGATATGGTTAAAATCAGACATATTATTGAATTTAAACCCAAGGGATAGCAAATTGCCAGCCAGAGCTTTGACTTATTTGATAACAAATAGAAAAAGAATCTCTGTGCTGAAAAAGAACAGTGAAATAATTTTCTGCTCAATTCCTAAAAGACATACTTGTATTTTTTCATAAGCTTTCTCTTTTGTCCACATTTTCTTTTGAAACTAGATACTTAAGAGAGTGTCAGGATGGTACTTCAGAATGAGGTAATATTCTGAAGAGTACAAAGAAGCAAAGCTTCAGTTTTAAACAAAGATCTGCCATTAATGACTGTGTTATCTTGAGAAAGTCATCTACCCTTTCTCATGTTGGGAGAGCACTGGTCTTAGGACACAAATATTAAATGAAGGCATGGAGGCCAATTGTTTCAAATTCTTTTGGTTCCAACATTCATTTTATGGTTTATGTTATAAATTGCTTTTCTAGAAAAATGACTAACACTGCTTTTTTTCCTCTTTTGAGATGGAGTCTTGCTTTGACAAACATGTTGTAGTGCAATGGCACAGTCTCTACTCACTGAAATCTCTGTTGCCCAGGTTCAAGCAATTCTCCTGCCTCAGCCTCCTGAGAAGCTGGGATTACAGTTGTGTGCCACCAAGCCCAGCTAATTTTTATATTTTTTTGGTAGAGATGGGTTTTTGCTGTGTTGGGCAGGCTGGTATCAAATTTCTGACCTCAAGTATTCTGCCCACCTTAGCCTCCCAAAGTGGTGGGATTACAGGCATAGCCTCCAATCCCAGCCAAGAAACACTGATTTCAAGTCACATCCTGAAATATATGGTAAGGAAATGGTGTGATGAGGAGAATTTACTTCAAAATAATAATGGGGTGAAGGAGTGGGGGAGGGCTGTGGGTAAAGACAGCTGGAACCAGAATGTCCATGAGTTGATTGGTGTTGAAGTGGGTGTCAGTACATAGGATTTATTATGAATTCTCTACCTGGTATATACAGAAATTTCCATAATAAATGATTTTAAAAGAAATCAGCTAGGCAAAAATGCTCATGCCTGTAAGCCCCACATTTTGGGAGATGGAGGTGGAAGGCAGGCTTGGGACCAGGAGTTTGAGACCAGCCTGGTCAACATAGGGAGACCCTGTCTCTACAAAAAGTAAAAGAATTAGCCAGGTGTGGTGGTTCACACCTGTAGTCCCAGCTACTCCAGAGACTGAGGTGTGAGGATTGCTTGAGCCCAGGGGTTTGAGGCTGCAGTGAGCTACAACCACATCACTGCACTCCAGCCTGGTTGAAAGAGAGAGACCCTATCTCTAAAAATAATGGTTTTAGATATTTAATTTATTATATATTTGAAGATAGAATTTCACCGTGTTCTCCAGGCTGGTGTACAATGGCATGATCTCGACTCACTGCAATTTCCATCTCCAAGGTTCAAGCCATTCTCCTAGCTCAGCCTCCTGAGTACTTGGAATTACAGGTGTGGTCCTCCACGCCCTGCTAATTTTTGTATTTTTAGTAGAGATGTGGTTACACCACGTTGGCCAGGCTGGTCTCAAACCCCTGACCTCAAGTGATCCATGCGCCTTGGCCTCCCAAAGTGTGGGATTCCCTTACCTGTTCCCCAGGAGCAGGAGCGAGCACACCTCTTCTTCCCTGTCCCAGGCCCTCTGGCTCCACCTCCTCTCCTCCCAAGGCCACCCTCTTGGCATGCCCACCCCAGTGCCTGGAACCTAGGGGAGGAGAGGCAGGTGGGTGGTGTCTTGCCTGCAGCGTAGAGACATAAATGGCCACCTGGAGCACAGCACTTATTGTGTCTGACACTTAAACATAGCTTTCTTGTCCTCCTGGGATGCACACTGCAGGAGGTGAGGGCCTCGTAGTAGTCCCCTGGCACCCAGGGTCCCTGCAGACCTACCCTCCACTGAGGCATCCCCAGTGCCTTCCATGAGAAGAACACTCAGTACGCCAACAAAGAAAGGACAGAGAGCTCTAAAGGCAGCCATGGATGGGGCTGAGTGCACAGGGTGGGAGGATGTATGGCAATCCCAAGGGGACCCTGCCTGGGCTTACCAGAATCCTGAGATCTGGCACGTGGTATGTAGGTAGGCGAGCCTCCCCCTGCCAACATCCCCAGCCTTGGACCTGCAAATATTTATTGGAGGTGCTGGTAAGTTCCTTGAGGGTGATCAGGAGCCTGGCATGCTACAGGAAAAGGGAGGTACAGGGGCTGAATCCAGGATCCTGCCCCTGGTCACCCTCATCAGCTCTACCCATTTCCCTGCCCTGCTCACCTGCCCAAAAACACACCCCACCTTGCTCCAGATAACCTCCAATCTGTGGAGTTTTGTTTTTTTTTTTTTCTGGGGCATCAGGCTGCTTTTGGTGCTAGGGACAGAAGTGCAGGCACTGGAGGGACTGGGTCCTTAGCTGGTCCAGCAGTGCACTGGCCAGATCTGAAAAAGGGGTAGGGCATGGAGGAAGGAAGCCATGCCCGAGGTGGGTGGGGAACACAGAGGCCTGGAGGGGCAGGTGGAGGTGGCAGCATGGGGCTTACCTTTAGGCATCTGAGAGCTACACGAAGCTGAATTACTTGATGCTGCAGAGGATGAGGTCCTTGGCCATCCTGCTGAGGTGGGTCATGCAGAGCGAAACCCAGAATAGGAAATTGGCTGGGAGGGAGAAAAGGTTTCCATTCACCAGGCCTTTTCCATCCTCACCCAGCATGACCATGCAGGGGTGTGAGGAGGTTAGGTGGTGGGGGAACTTGGCTAAATTTTTTTTGAGACATAGTCTCGCTCTGTCATCAGGCTGGAGTGCAGTGGTGAGATCTTGGCTCACTGCAGTCTCTGCTTCCCAGGTTCAAATGATTCTCCCACCTCACTCTCTAGATTGGCTGGGACTACAGGTGCCCACCACCATGCCCAGCTAATTTTTGTATTTTTAGTAGATACAGGGTTTCACCATGTTGGCCAGGGTGTTCTTCATTTCCTGACCTCATGATTTGCCCACCTTGGCCTCCCAAATTGCTGGAATTAGAGGCCTGAGCCACCATGCCTGACCCAAATTTTCATTTTTTTTGTAAAGATGGGTTGTAAAGATGCTATGTTGCCCAGACTGGTCTGAAACTCCTGGGCTCAAGTAATGTTCCTGTCATGACCTCCCGAAGTTTGGGGATTACAAATGTGAGCCACTTCACCTTGCCTGTTTTTTGGTATTGTTGCTGTTTTAAATAAACGTGCTTTATTAAGATATCATTCACATACAATTTACCAATTTATTCATTTATTTTTATTTTATGAGGTGGAGTTTCACTCTTGTTGTCAAGGCTGTAGTGCACTGGCACGGTCTTGGCTCACTTCAGCCTCAGCCTCCTGGGTTCAAATGATTCTCCTGCCTCAGCCTCCTGAGTATCTGAGATTACAGGTGACTGCCACCACACCCGGTTAAATTTTGTATTCTTATTAGAGATGAAGTTTCATTATGTTGGCATTATTGGCATGAGTGATTGTGCCCCACCCAATTTACCCATTTAAAGTTTACACTTTATTGTCCAGCCATCACCACAAGCAGCCTGACCATAGATCGGTGGGAGGAGACTGGAGAGACACTGGGCTGGGGGTAAAAGTGAGACAAAGGGCAGAGTACTGTCTCCCCAAGACTAACCATGAAGTTACAATCACTGGTGGCACCATACTGTTGAGAGTGATGGCCCTAAAGTTGAGTTCTAGGGGGTGGCAGGAAGCTGGGCTGTGCTGGAGCACAGGGAGTGGCCTCTTCTCCCCCAACCAGGTTGCCCAGCTTCCTCCCCCTGGAAAGAGGATCAGGGAAGAGGATCAGGGCTGGTGGGGCGGGTGCTGGAGTGAGGAATCTTTTGTGCAGTCCCAGGAGGGAGGCAGGAGCCCTGAGTCTTTTAGTGCCAGGAACCCTGCCATGGGTGACCCCTGGCTTGGATGACCACAGTACCCATAGGCAATGAATGAAGGTTTCATAAGGAGCTAAAGGCCCCTCTCCTCTGGTCTCAGGTGTGTCTGCATGTCCTTTCAGGTGCTGAGGGCAACTCTGCCTGGAGAGGAGGGGCAGAGTATCTCATCTGCGCCAAGCAGCTCTAGGTCTACACCCAGGGGATTGCCTGTTATAGCCCCACTGCAAGTACAGGGATTCGTGGTGACCAGGGCTTCCGGTGGGCAACCCTGACACACACACACACACACACACACATACATACACACAACATACACACCACACACACAAACACAACACACACACACACACACACACACCAAGTCCTTGTTGCCAGGGCAACCACCTGGAGCTCAGCCTCTTTCCTGGCCAAGTCCCCTTAGGTGCACAACACTTGTCCCCAACTGTCCCCAGGACATTTATCTCCCAGCACCAAGTAGCCTTGGGTTCAGAACACTTGTCTCCTGACACATGTCCGCATGTCAGGCTGAGGGCAGCAGGTTGGGCTCACCAGGAGTTCTGGCCTTGCTCATACACATTCACTGGCTTGAATGTCCTCTCTTCGAGAGAGCTTGGGCTCCCTGCAGGGTCCCCTCTGAGAAAATAACCTGACTTTCTGTCCCACTTTTTTTAGGATATGCAGCAGCTACCCTCAACCAGGCACTAGGGGCAGTAGAGTCTCACCCACCTCCCCAGGGATAGGACAGCAATCCCCTTCTGCACCTCCAGCAGCCACTCAGAGTCTCCAGTCAGAGCCATGGCATGGCTGTGGGAAGCCAGGGACAGGAGGGTTAGGGCAGCCGAGGTCCTCCCCTGTAGCAAGGCCCCTGAACCTCACCTGGCACACCTCAGAATCCAGTGGCTCCAACAGATGCATTGGGCCCTCTGCAGGTGGCTGTACCCTGGAAGAGGATGTCACATTCCTTGTGAGAAAGGAGGAACAGGGTCTTGGGTGCAGGCTTGGGCAAAGCCTACCAATGACTGACAATGGGATCCTGCAGGCCTGGGTCACCCCTGGAAAGAAGTGTTGCCCTGAAGCACTGCACCTGAATGAGGGATCCACTGATCTCCCAGGGATGAATTGCAATTAAGGGAAAAAAACCAGAAGTAGGGTCATGAGAATCAGTGACTCCTCCTGACCTGTGAGGCCTCCTGGGGTGAAGTTTTGCCAGGAACACCTGAAGCCTGAGCCTCTGTCACTCAGAATCTCTGGGCAGGGTTCAGAACAGGGAAAGAAACCCTTTTTGGGTATGACTTGGCCATAGGAGGTTTCCAACCCCACAAACAGCTGGGGCTCATACAAGATCTCCTCCAGGCAGGTGAGATGCCCAATCCCTTGTTCATGTAGACAGAGTGGAGGTAGAGGTGCTGAGTGATGGTTCTGTTTTCTTGTTGTTTTGTTTTAGGGACAGGCTCTCATTCTGTTGCCCAGGCTGGAGTGCAGTGGCATGATCATAGCTCACTTCTACCTCAGTCTCCTGAGTAGCTTGGACTACAGGGATATGCCACCAAGCCCAGATAATTTTTAATTTTTTGTAGAGATGGGTCTTGCTATGTTGCCCAGATTGGTCTAAAACTCCTGGGTTCAAGCAATCCTCTGGCCTTGGCCTCCCAAAGAGCTGGGATTACAAATGTGAGCCACCAAACCTGGCCTGTTTTTTCTTTTGTGGTTGTTTCTGATATGGAGTTTCGCTCTTGTTGCTCAGGATGGAGTGCAATCTCCCTGCAACCTCTGCCTCCCAGGTTCAAAACATTCTCCTGCTTCAGTCTCCCAAGCAGATGGGGTTACAGGTGCCCACTACCATGCATGACTATTTTTCTTTTGTATTTTTGGTTGAGATGGGTTTCAATATCTTCTTCAAGCTGGTTT
Organism: Leontopithecus rosalia; assembly: GCA_028533165.1. Taxonomy (NCBI): domain Eukaryota; kingdom Metazoa; phylum Chordata; class Mammalia; order Primates; family Cebidae; genus Leontopithecus; species Leontopithecus rosalia. Next base: position 152,183,542 of record CM052650.1, on the reverse strand, counting down.
CAAACTCCTGACCTCAGGTAATATACCCACCTCGGCCTCCTAAAGTGCCAGGATTACAGGCATGAGCCACCATGCCCAGTCTGTTGTTTTAAATAAGCCAGCTTTACTGAGCCATCAATCACATACAATTATTTTTGTTGAGATGAAGTCTTGCTCTTTCACCCAGGCTGTAGTGCAATGGTGTCATCTCCCCTCATCACAACCTCTGCCTTTTGGAATTAAGCAATTGTCCTGCTCAGCCTCCCAAGCAGCTGTGATTACAGGCATGTGGAAACACGCTCAGCTAATTTTTTAAATTTTCAGTAGAGACAGGTTTTCACCATGTTGGCCAAGATAGTCTCGAACTCCAGACCTCATGATCTGCGCACTTCAGTCTCCCAAAGTGCTGGGATTACCGGCTTGAGCCACCGTACCCAGCCTCATTCACATACAATTTACCTATGCAAAGTTTACTCTTTAGTGTACTATCATCACCAGAACCAATTTTAGAACATTTGTTAGCCCATAAAGAAATTCTAAACTCAAGGCCAGGCAAAGTGGCTGAAATCTATAATCCCAGCCCTTTTGGAGGCAAAAGGGAAAGATCACTTGAGGCTGGCAGTTCGAGACCAGCCTAAGCCACATCAAGAGACCTTGTTTCTACAAAAAAAAAAAAAATTAAAAAAATGCTACAGTGGTCCTAGATACTCAGAAAGCTGAGGGGGAAGGATTATTTTAGTTCAGTAGTTTGAGGCTGCAGGGAACTGTTACTGAGCCACTGCACTCCAGCCTAGTTGCCAGAGCAAGACCTCATCTCTAAAGACAATTTAAAAAGTTAAAAATTTAAAAATTAGGCCAGGCGCAGTGGCGTATGCTTGTAATTGTAGCAATTTGGCAGGCTGAGGTGGGTGGAT
>CM052650.1:152162337-152174014 GCA_028533165.1 Leontopithecus rosalia | reverse complement strand
CAATTCTCCTGCCTCAGCCTCCCGAGTAGCTGGGATTACAGGCACGCGCCACCGTGCCCAGCTAATTTTTTGTATCTTTAGTAGAGACGGGGTTTCACCATGTTGACCAGGATGGTCTCGATCGCATGACCTCGTGATCCACCCGCCTCGGCCTCCCAAAGTGCTGGGATTACAGGCTTGAGCCACCGCGCCCGGCCCTGTGTATGTTTTTCTTTATCTACTTGTTGATAGAATTCAGTAGTGAAATCAGCAGGCCTGAAGATTTCTTCTTGGAAAAGTTTTTGATTACATTTTCTTCAACAGATATATGACCATTTAGATTGCCTATTTTCCATTGTGTCATTTTATAATTAGATTTTTACAATGAAATTTATTTATTTTTAAGCTTGTTGGCAAAAAGGTTATTTCAAATTAATTGACAAATATGTGTATTATAATTTTGATATATATATATATATATATATATGCGGTCTTCAGTAATATTCTTTCATTTCTGCTACAGCAATTTGTGTTTTGGCTGTTTTTATTAGTCTAGCTAGGTTTTAATCAATCCTTGAAAGCCGCAAATTTTTGTTTATTTAATTTTCTCTAAGACCTGGGGATTTTACTTTTTTTGTTTTTGTTTTTGTTTTTGTTTTTGTTTTTTTGTTTTTGAGATGGATTCTCCCTCTGTCACCCAGGCTAGAGGGCAGAGGCATGATTTCAGCTCACTGCAGACTGTCTCCCTGGTTCAAGGGATTCTCCTGCCTCAACCTCCTGAGTAGCTCTGATTACAGGCACCCACCATTATACCCAACTAATTTGTGTATACTTAGTAGAGACATAGTTTCACTATGTTGGCCAGGCTGGTCTCGAACTCTTGATCTCAGGTGATCCACCTGCCTTGGTCTCCCAAAATGCTGGGATTATAGACATGAGCCAGTGTGCCTCGCCATGCTTTCTGCTTCTGTCATAATTTTATAGTTTTTTATGTCTCCTAAGATTTCTGTCTTTTTTACTCATTGTATATGCATATTTTCCTTTATGTCTCTGCACATTTATGATAGCTGTTTTAAAATTTCTTAGTAGATTGGGCTCAGTGGCTCACACCTGTAATCCCAGCCTTTTGGAGGCTAAGGCAGGAGAATCTTTTGAGCTCAGGAGTCCAAGGCCAACTCAACCAACATGGTGCAACCCTGTCTCTACCAAAAATACAAAAATTAGCCAGGCATGGTGGCTCACACCTGTAATCCCAGCACTTTAGGAGGCCAAGGCAGGCAGATCATCTGAGGTCAGGAGGTTGAGAATAGCCTGGCCAACATGGTGAAAGCCCTTCTCTACTAAAACTACAAAAATTAGCCAGGCATGGTTGTGCATGCCTATAGTCCTACCTACTCAGGAGTCTGGGGCTGGAGAACTGCTTGAGCCTGAGTGATGGAGGTTGCAGTGAGTTGGGTTCTCTGCCTCCTGGGTTCAAGTGATTCTCCTGCCTCAGCCTCCTGAGTAGCTGGAATTACAGGCACCTGACACCATACCTGCCTAGTTTTTGTATTTTTAGTAGAGACAGGGTTTCAAGCAATTTCATGCCTCAGCCTCCTGAGTTGCTGCGACTACAGGGGAGGACCACCATGCTTGGCTAAATTTTATATTTTTAGTAGAGACGGGGTTTCATTATGTTGGCCAGGCTGGTTGTGAACTCCTGGCCCCAAGCAATCCACCCACCTTGGCCTACCAAAGTGCTGGGATTACAGGCGTAAGCCACTGTGCCTGGCCTGTATTTCTTTTAAAATTTAGAAACAGAGCACCTTTAAGTGTGCTAAGAGAGATTCACTTTATTTATAAAATTAATAACCAAATCTATGTGTTTGAACACAGACTTCTATTTTCACAAATTCACTTAATATATTTGCATCTTGTCTGAGGTATAATCATCAAATTATAATCCATTGTAATTTCTTTGATGTACTATAATCATTTTCCTTTCAAATGACTTCATTTTCTATTCTAACAACTCTACATTTTTCTTCAGCAATGCGTTTGTTGAGTCCAGCCCCGCCAGCCTCCAGGATTGCCAGGAAGTCAGGGCTCTCCAGGACCCAAGGGCTCTAAAGGAGAAGTGGGACACCAGCCCCCATCCATCACCAAGGTGGTTTCCTTTTGACTTTCTTCAGTTGGAGGCTGAAATGAAGGGAAAGAAGGAAGATCGAGGTGAGCAGAACAGAAAGGCGAAAGGGGTAAGCTGGAGGCAGTGGCTTCTTTGGCTCCTTCTGTTCCAGCCTGCCAGGCCACCGCTGTTCCCCAGGACCCCCAGGCTCACCTGGCTACCCGGAGATTCCAGGGCCAGCCTGGCCCACCTAGACCTCAGGGACCCTCGGCATTAGCTCCAAGGGTAGTCAGGGCCCTCCTGGTCCCCCAGGCTCCCAGGGCCCCCTTCATTTCCTGGCACTCACAGGCAGACTATCATTGTTCCTGACCCTCCACCCCTCCTGGACCCCCTGGAACCATGAGTGCCCCTTAAGGGCAGGTGAGGCTCTGGGCCACACGCCAGGCTATACTGGGCCAGGTGCACTAGGTGCTCCATGGCCAAGCGGGAGGAGCTCTACGTCCACGTGCAGAACAGGTTCTGGAAGGTCCAGCTGGAGGCCCTGATGCCACTTGTGCAAGGAAGAAACAATGAAGTGGCGGCCTTGCAGCCCCCCATGGTGCAACTGCATGACAGCACCCCCTACCCCGGTGGGAGCGCCCCCTGATCACGGTGCAGCCATGGCAGGTGGACATTTTGGTCACATTCCCTACCTGCTCCAGCCCCAGCCCTACCATGGAGTCCGACACCGAATCTCCTATGTGCACCTGTGGCTGGCGGCTCCAGAAGCCTGCCCGGCCACACCAACTGCGACTTCCAATCTGTGCTCCACCTGATTGTGCTCAGCAGCGAGGTGACTAGCAGCATGTGGGGGCATCAGTGGGGCCAATTTCCAGTGCTTCCAGCAGTCACGGGCCGTGGGCTGGCAGGACCCTTCTGCGCCTTCATGTCCTTGCGGCTGCAGGGCCTGTACGGCGTCATGTGCAGCCAACACCAAATGCGCAGCCCTGCTCATGATCAACCCCAAGGAGAAGGGGTAGCTCTGAGGGCCCTCTGAAGCCCAAGGCACGCATCTTCTCCTTGACAGCAAGGACGTCCTGAGGCACCCCACCTGGCCCCAGAAGAGTGAGTGACAGGGCTCGGACCCCATCAGGCACAGGCTGACCCAGAGCTACTGCGAAACATGGCGGACCAAGGCCCCTTCACCCACAGGCCCAACCTCTTCGCTGCTGGTGGACAGGCTCCTGGGGCAGAACGCTGCAAGCTTCCACCATGCCTACATTGAGCTCTGCATCCAGAACAGCATCATGACTGCCTCCAAGTAGCTGCCGCCTGGATGCAGGTGGCCAGAGAGGACTCCTGGTTGGAGGGAGCCTTCGTTGTGGGCAGGGAGCTGCCGGCCGGCCCCAACTCCAGGACCTGGCTGCCATATTTTCCTGTATAGTTCATGCTTCATGTAATCCTCCAGAAATAAAGGGAAGCCAAAGAGTGTATTTTTCAAAAGTTTAAAATAATAATAATAATAATAATATTCATTGTTTATGATTGGACATTTTGGTTTTGAATGTTTGCCCAATCAGTTGGTGAACAGATCCATCTGACAAGGATTCACTTCTAGTATTCCCTGTGTGGGTAACTGTCAAACACCTGTTTTCAACTATTCTTTTTCCCAGTGTCCAACTTATGTTAAGCAGCGTAACACTGATGCTGTTAATTCAACTATATGTTCATGTTAACAATGATTTTCATCTTTGTCACGTTATGTACTCTTTTCTTTCTTTCTTTCTTCCTTTTCTTTCTTCCTTTTCTTTCTTTCTTCCCTTTCTTTCTTTCTTTCTTTCATTCTTTTTCTTTCTTTCTTTTTTTCTCTTTCTTTCTTCTCTCTCTCTCAATCTTTCTTTCTTTTTTTTAAGACAGGGTCTCTCTCTGTTGACCAGGCTAGAGTACAATGGTATGATCATGGCTCATTATAGCCTCGACCTCCTGGGCTCAAGCAGTCCACCTGCCTCAGCTTCCCAACGTGCTGAGATTACAGGCATAAGCCACCACACTCGACCTGTAATGCTTTTGTAAAATTGAAACATTTCTGTGCTCTTCAGCCTGAGGTAGCTTACTGTATACTTTCTTCTTTTTTCTTTTTTTTTTTTTTTTGACACTGAGTCACCCTTTGTCGCCAGTTTGCAGTGGCACAATCTCAGCTCACTGCAACCTCTGCCTCCCAGGTTTGAGCGATTCTCGTTCCTCACCCTCATGAGTAGCTGGGACGACAGGCGTGTGCCACCATGCCCAGCTAATTTTTGTATTTTTAGTAGAGATGAAGTTTTACCATGTTGGCCAGGATGGTCAATCTCTTGACCTTGTGATCTACCTACCTCAGCCTCCCAAAGTGCTGGGATTACAGGCTTAAGCCACCCTACCTGGACTCTCAGTGTATATTTTCTTTCTCCATTATGTTAGTGACTGAGAGAATCAGGGCTAGCATGTGTAGTTTCAAGGCCATCCCAGTATTTGAAGTATTTGGGACTCTTTATTTATTTTTAAAATTAATATTATTAATTGAAAAATTATAATTATATACATGTATGGATACAATGTGAGATTTTGATGTATTTTTACAATGTGGGATGATTCAATAAAGCAAATTAACATCTCTATTACCTGGTTTATCTATCTTTTTTTTGGGCTGAGATGTTTGAAATTTATTCTCTTGATTATTTTGAAATATACAATAAATACATCAACTATAGTCACTCTGCTGTGCAATAGATCTCAAAATGTATTTCTCCTCTCTGTTTGAAACTGTTAATTTGCTAAGGATGATGGCCTCTAACTCCATCCATGTGCCTGCAAAGGGCATGTTTGTGTCCTTTTTTCATGGCTATGTAGTATTCCATGGTGTATATATACCACATGTTCTTTATCCAGTATATCATTGATCAACATTTAGGTTGATTCCATGTTTTTGCCATTGTGAGTAGTGCTGCAATGGGCTCTGTTAGTTTTCTAAGGATGATGGACTTCTGCTCCATTCATGTTCCTGGAAAGGTCATGATCTCTTTTTTATATGGCTGAGAACATGTGCCATGTTCTCATTTATATGTGGGAGCTAAGTTATGAGAACATATGGACACAAAAAGTGGAATAATAGACACTGGTGTCTAGTTGAGGGTGCAGGTTTGGAGGAGGGAGAGGATCAGACAAAATAACTATTGGGTACTGTGTTTAGCACCTGGGTGATTAAATAATCAGTACAACAAACCGTCATGAAATAAAAGTAAAAATATGAATAAAAGCAAAAAAAAAAAGAAAGAAACTTTGTACCCCTTGACCAACAGCTCCACCTTTCCTTTCTTCCTGCTCCCCCAGCCTCTGGCAGCCAGGATTCTACTCTCTACTTCTATGAGTTCAACTTTCTAAGATTTTTAAAACCACTGTAGGAATTCAAAGCTTTGCTTCTTCTTAGTCCCTTTATGCCCCTATGGCAATGAATCTCTGTCAATTACAGGGAAAACTGGAATTGGAAAATCAACACTGATTGACACATTGTTTAATACTAACTTGAAAGATAGCAAATTCTCACATGTTTACTCAAATGTTGGACTTCAAATTCAGACATATTAACTTCAGGAAAGCAATGTTCAGTTGAAATTGACTGTTGTGGAAACAATGGAGTATGGTGGCAAAATAAACAAAGAAGCCAGGTTAGTGTTTTCTTGTTTACCTCAAAAAGGTTTTCTTAATTCAGGGAATTTGTCTTCCTTTACCATAAACTAATTTTTATAAGTAATACCTTTTCTTTCAGATTTTGATATTTTTCTAAGTAATGGTCTTATCTTGTAAGATTAATACTTTTGTATATAATTGATATTCTTCCAAGATATTTAACCAGTTAGAGCAAAAAATTTTAAATGTAGCTTCTATTAGTTTTAGCTTATTTTCTTATTTCTTTATTTAACTTTATTTGTACAAATTTTCCATAGATATTGTACTAATTTAAATTCTCACCAGCAGTGTCTAAGGGTCCCCATTTCTCTGTATCCTTGCCAAATTGTGTTATTTATTTACTTTTATTATTATGTTTTGAGACAGTGTTTCACTTCGTCACCCAGGCTGGGTGCAGTGGTGCAATCAGGATTACTGCAACTTCAGCCCCCCAGACTCAAGTGGTTCTTCCACCGCAGCCTCTTGAGTAACTGGGATTACAGGCACATGCCACCATACCTGGCTATTTTTTAAAGTTGTTTGTATAGACAAGATCTTGCTATGTTGTCCAGGCTGGTGTCAAACTTCTGGCCTCATGTGATCCTCCCACCTTGGCCTTCCAAAGTGCTGGAATTACAGGCATGAGTACCTGGCCTTTTTTAAAAAATCTTTTTAATGATAGCCATTCCGTCTGGGATAAAATGGTATCTCATTGTGGTTAACTTTATATTTTGGTCTTTGGAAAAATGTCTATTCATGTCCTTTGCCCATTTTTTGATGGGATTGTTTGTTCTTGTTGTTGTTTAGTTGCTTGTGTTCTTTGTATCTTATGGATACTATTTCCCTGTAAGATGCACCCAGCATTCTTCTTCGTGTATATTTTACATAACCATAAAGCATGAGCCTTATTATTGCTTTGGAATTAATATCTTTGTATGAAGATGTTATGAACTTTTTCTTTATCACTATAGCAAATTGCTTAGCATACATTAACTGTCTATTAAGTAGTCAGAAAGTAGGCTTTAGATTTTATTAATCTGTTATGCTAAATGTATAAATTATTGTTTTTAGCTTCCAACCAATAATTGACTACATAGATGCCCGATTTGAGGCCTGTCTTCAAAGAGAACTAAAGTTTACATGTTTCTTGTTTGAGCACGATGATTCTTGCATCCACGTGTGTCTCTACTTCATTTTTCATACACTGGACATTCCCTGAAGTCTCTTGATCTATTAACAATGAAGAACCTTGACGGTAAGGTATATTTGGTAAATCCATGAAGCGTTCTTTTCTTTTTCCTTCCTTCCTTCCTTCCTTCTTTCCTTCCTTCCTTCCTTCCTTCCTTCCTACTTTCTTTCTTTCTTTCTTTCTTTCTTTCTTTCTTTCCTTTTCTCTTTCTTTCTTTCTTTCTTTTTTCTTTCTCTCTCTCTTTCTCTCTCTCTTTCTTTCTTTCTTTTTTTGTATTTGAGACAAGGTCTTGCTCTGTCACCCAGGTTGGAGTGCAGGAATGCAATCATAGTTCAGTGCAGCTCCAGCCTCCTGGGCTCAAGCAATCTTCCCAACTCTGCCATTTGAGTAACTGGGATACAGGAGTAGTGTGCTATCAAGCTCCACTAATTTTTGTATAGATGAGGTTTCACTGTCTTGCCCAGGTTGAACTCCAACTTCTGGGCTCAAGAGATCCACCCACCTCGCCTTCCCAGAGTGTTGGAATTACGGACATGAGCCATTTTACCTGGTTCAAACCTTTCATGATGTAATATTAATTTTGAGATAACACAACTTGAAGGCACTTGCATGCAAGTGCAGTTACGTATCTTTAGGTGATTTCATTATTATGAAAACCTCGTGGAGTGTACCTACACAGACCTAGATGATATAGCCTACTACACACCTTAGGCTATAGTCTTTTATGGTATTGCCCATTGATCCTAGACTACAAACCTGGGCAGCATGGTACTGTATGGAATACTGTAGAATTATAACACAGTGCTGAGTATCTGTGTAAATATTTTATTTTACTTATTTATTTTTGAGACAGAGTCTTACTGTCTTTCAGGCTGGAGTGCAGTGGCGTGATCTCGGCTCACTGCAATCTCCACCTCCCAGATTCAAGTGATTCTTTTGCCTCAACCTCCTGAGTAGCTGAGACTACAGGCCTGCGCTACCACACCCATATAGTTTTGGTATTTTTAATAGAGACAGGGTTTTGCTGTGTTGGCCAGGCTGTTCTTGAACTCCTGACCTCAAGTGGTCTGCTCACCTCAGCCTCCCCAAGCGCTAGGATTACAGGTGTGAGCCACTGTGCCTGGCTGTATCTAAACATAACAAAAGTGCAGTATTAGACAAAAATAATAGACACTGGGCCCTTTATCAAGGGGAGGGCTGGGAGGAGGTTGAGATCTGAAAAATTTCCTATTGGAAACAATGCTCACTATTTGGTTGATGAACACAATAGAAACCAAAACCTCACTAATATGCAACATATCCCCTAAAGCCAGAAATTAAATATGTGGATGTATAAACAACTGGGTGCAGAGGCTTACACCTGTAATCCCAACACTTTGGGAGGCTGAGGTGGGTGGACCACCTGAGGTCAGAAGTTTGAGACTAGACTGGCCAACATGATGAAACCCCGAATCTACTAAAAATACAAAAAAAAAATTGGCCAGGTGGGGTAGCGGGTGAGTGTAATCCCAGCTACTCAGGAGACTGGCAGGAGAATCACTTGAACTCAGGTGGTGCATGTTGCAGTGAGCTGAGATTGTGCCACTGCACTCCAGTCTGGTGACAGACAAGACTTAGTCTCAAAATAAATAAATACATGTATAAATAAATAAATAACAACAAAAAAAAAAACAAAGGTACAGTATTAGAATATTATGGGACCACCATCATATATGTGGCCCATCATTTACTGAAATACCACTATGTGTTGCATGACTATACCTGTCATTTTGCAACATATATAAATAGACTTGGTGATTTAAACAATGAAAATTTATTTTCTCACAGTCTCGGAAGCTAGAAGTCCGAACCCAGTGTCAGAAAATGCGGTTTCTTCTGAAATCTCTCTTTTTGTCTGGCAGATGACTGACTGCCTTATGTCTGTGTTCTCACATGGTGATTCTCCTGGTGTCTCCTGTGTGTCCACATTTTATCTTCTTATAAGGGTGTCAGTGAGTTTGTATTGAGCTGCACTGTAACAGTCTCACTTTTCTTTCTTTTCTTCTTTCATGCCCAGGCTATAGTGCCATGATGTGATCTTGGCTCACTGCAACCTCTGCCTCCCAGGTTCAAGTGATTCTCCTGTCTCAGCCTCCTGAGTAGCTGTGATTACAGGCATGCACCACCACACCTAGCTGATTTTTGTATTTTTAGTAGAGACAAGGTTTCTCCATTTGGACCAGGTTGGTCTTGAACTCCTGACCTTGAGTGATCTGCACAACTTGGCCTCCCAAAGTGCTGAGATTACAAGTGTGAGCCACCATGCCTGACCCAGTCTCACATTTTAATCACCTCTTTAAAGGCTTTGTCTCAGTTAAAGTCACATTCTGAGGTACTGGGGTTTGGAGCTTCAACATAAGCTTTTTGGTTGTGGGAGGAGGAAATTCCCATTTGATAGATTTCAAGCTTGACTTACCTTCCACATTATGGCCATTTGCCTATGGTAGTAGTTCTTTTGGAGGCAAGTTCCAAGACCCCCAGTGGTTGTCTGAAACCATGCATGATGCAGAGCCCTGTATGTACAATGTTTTTTCTATGCATACTTACCTATGATAAAGTTTTATTAACAAATGAGATGCAGTTCTCTTTTATTATAAGTTACTATTGCTAACTTCTTTGTTGCAGGCTGAAGATAACAACAGTAACTAATAACAAAATAACAATTCTAACAATACGCTGTACTAAAAGTTATGTAAATGTTGTCAGTGTCTCTCAAAATATTTTTTAAGACAGAGTTTTGCTCTAGTTGCCCAGACTAGAGTGCAGTGGTATGATCTCAGCTCACTGTAACCTCTGCTTTCTGGGTTCAAGCGATTCTCCTGCCTTAGTCTACTGAGTAGCTGGGATTACAGGTGCTCTTTACCATGCCTGGCTAATTTTTTGTATTTTTAGTAGAGACAGATTTTCACCATGTTGGCCAGGCTGGTCTTGAACTCTTAACCTCAGGTGATCCACTGGCCTTGGCTTCACAAAGGGCTGGGATTACAGGCTTGAGCTGCCATGCTTGGCCTCAAAATATCTTATTGTACTGTGCTCACTCTTCTTATGATTATGTGAGATAACACAATGCCTATGAGATAAAATGAAGGAAATAGTGAGATAATTCATATCCAGGCTATGATGGGGTGGGTCAACATGACATGACATCATGGTACTTAGGATGGCATGCAATTTAAAACTTGTACATTGTGTATTTCTAGAATTTTTTATTTAATATTTTTGAACTGCTGTTGATTATGGGATATTGTGAAAAGTAAAAGTGGGCTGGGCTCTGTGGCTCCTGCATACAATCTCAGCATCTTGGGAGGCCAAGGCAGGAAGATTGCGTGAGCTCAGGAGTTCAAGGCCAGCCTGGAAAATGTAGCGAGTCCTCATCTCTAAAAAAAATACAAAAATTAGCCAGGCATGGTAGTGTGCACCTGTAGTCCCAGCTACTGGGGAGACTGAAGTGGGAGGATCATTTGAGCCCAGGAGTTTGAGGCTGCTGCAAATCAACATATCAGCCTGGGCAATAGGGCAAGTCCCGGCCAAAAGAAAAAAGAGGACGGAGGGAGAAGGAAGGAAGGGAGGGAGGGAGAAAAGGGAAGGGAAGGGAGGAAGAAAGAAAGGGAGGGAAGAGAGGAAGGAAGGGAGGGAGGGACAGAGGGTGGAAAGAAGGAAGGAAGGAAAGAAGAAGGGAGGGAGGGAAGGAAGGAAAGGGAAGAGAAGATAGGGAAGGGAAGAAAGGAAAGGAAAGGAAGGGAAGGAAGGGAGGAGGAGAGAAGGAGGGAGTGCGGGATAGAGGGAAGTAAGGCAGGAATAAATAAGAACGAAAGAAAAAGATGAAAGGGAAACTTGATAATGGGGGATGCCTGTAATTTTAAAATAAAATTTACTATATGATACTATAAAATAATCCCACTGATGTTTGACTAGTACCACTGATGATGTGAAACAGACGGTGTTTATGATCCTGGATACAGATCCTATCAGAGAGGATTCGGAATTCAAGAGCCTGCAGGCAGCTACTGCTTGTTATATAGAAATAGCTAAGAAAAGCATAAAACTCGGGACACATGAGGACTTCTTTCAATATGCTGCTTAAGCCCCATGGTTTCAGCAAAATCTTAAAACTGATATGAGACTCTGTTCATTTGATTAATTCTTCTAATTATTCAGCAGTTTTTTGTAGTTCAGTTTTATTGTACAAAATACGTCTGTTGAATGTCTATGAAACCTAGAACATGCAACATTGTAGTTTTATCTGTACAGACAGAATTTTAATTTTTGTATATATAAAGGTCACAGGACTTGTCAGTGGAAGTGGCTTTTGAATATTTGCTTTATCACTTGCTAGTTGTCTGTGACCTTGGGATAAAGGTCTAGAACTTTCTGTGATTAAAAGCATGGGCAGGCCAGGCACGGGGGCTCATGCCTGTAATCCTAGGAATTTGGGAGGCTGAGGTGGGTGGATCATCTGAGGTCAGGAGTTTGAGAACAGCCTGACCAACATGGTGAAACCCCATCTCTACTAAAAAAGTACAAAATTATCCAGGTGTGTTGACAGAGCCTGTAATCCCAACTACACTGGAGGCTGAGGCAGGAGAATTGCTTGAACCCAGGAGTCAGAGGTTTCAGTGAGCCAATATCACGCCATTGCCCTCAAGCCTGGGCAACAAGAGCAAAACTCCGTCTCAAAAAAAAAA
>CM052650.1:152141264-152161837 GCA_028533165.1 Leontopithecus rosalia | reverse complement strand
CTCTCCTAATAAAATGAAAACACACTTCCATCATCTAGGAAAACAGATTTACCGTTTTTGAATGATTAATGTAGTTGACTCTTGGTTACCTAAGGACAGATTACAAGACATGAGTGAGCCATGGTATGAAATAACAGTGTGCTTGATATCATGAGGAAATGAAGTTTCAGTCATGTAGGGAAAAATTAATGTTTACAGTATAATGTAATTCTGTTTAGAATTATTTGATATGTAGTCTAGCATGTAAATGCTCCCAAATTTCAGCTGTCTGATAAATTTTTGAAAGCAGGGCCTCCTTTTTCTTCCACTCTCTAAGGAGCAGCTGTCTGCATAGGGAACCACAAAATCTTTGCAGAGAATGTGCTGTGATTGTTGGAGCTTTCTAACATATTGGCTGCAAATACTCATGTACTTTGAGTTCTGTGACACATTTCTGTATGATCTTTTCAATGGTAAATGTATTCTGAAATCAAGGATGTAAATTTTAAATAAATTAGTTTTAAGTGATCTTTTATAAGGCATTTTAGTTGGTTTTACATTCTCTAGGCCTTCGGATATGTGAGAACTTTTCCTTTAGTGCTTCTCAGTTGCCAAGAAATTATTTGTTTCCATAGCCGTGAATAGCCTTACATGTATGTGGGAAAATGTTGTGTGTGGTTGTTCCCAGGTTGAGCATTTCAGATGTAGCAGTCATTTGTGATAAGTTGTGAAACCTGAAACGCTCTGAGTAAATCATAATTTTTTTTTATTTTTAAATTTTTTTTATTGCGTTTTAGGTTTTGGGGTACATGTTCAGAACATGTAAGATAGTTTCATAGGTACACACGTGGCAGTGTGTTTTGCTGCCTTCTTCCCCTTCACCCACATTTGGCATTTCTCCCCATGCTATCCCTCCTCTGCTCCCCCGCCTCGCTGTCCCTCCCCTATTTCCTCCAATAGACCTCAGTGTGTAGTACTCCCTTCCCTGTGTCCATGTGTTCTCATTGTTCATCACCCGCCTATGAGTGAGAATATACAGTGTTTCATTTTCTGTTTTTGTGTCAGTTTGCTGAGAATGATGTTCTCCAGATTCATCCATGTTCCTAAAAAGGACACGAACTCATCGTTTTTGATTGCTGCATAATATTCCATGGTGTATATGTGCCACATTTTCCCATCCAGTCTATCATCGATGGGCATTTGGGTTGGTTCTAGTTCTTTGCTACTGTAAACTGTGTTTCAATGAACATTCGTGTGCATGTGTCCTTATAGTAGACCAAGTTATAGTCCTTTCGATATATACCCAATAATGGGATTGCTGGGTCAAATGGAATTTCTATTTCTAGGTCCTTAAGGAATCGCTACACTGTCTTTTACAATGGTTGAAATAATTTACACTCCCACCAGCAGGGTAGAAGTGTACCTGTTTCTCTGCATCCTCTCCAGCATCTGTTGTCTCCAAATTTTTTAATGATCACCATTCTAACTGGCGTGAGGTGGTATCTCAATGTGGTTTTGATTTGCATCTCTCTAATGACAAGTGATGGTGAGCATTTTTTCATGTTTGTTGTTCTCATGTATGTCTTCTTTTGTAAAGTGTCTGTTCATATCCTTTGCCCATTTTTGAATGGGCTTGTTTATTTTTTTCTTGTAAATCTGTTTGAGTTCTTTGTAAATTCTGGATATCAGCCCTTTGTCAGATGGGTAAACTGCAAATTTTTTTCCCATTCTCTTGGTTGCCAATTCACACTAGTGAGAGCCTCTTTTGCCCTTCAGAAGCTGTGGAGTTTGATTAGATTCCATTTGTCTATTTTGGTTTTTGTTGCCAATGCTTTTGGTGTTTTGGTCATGAAGTCCTTGTCTACTCCTATGTCCTGAATGGTTTTACCTAGGTTTTCTTCTAGGGTTTTTATGGTGCCAGGTCTTATGTTTAAGTCTTTAATTCATCTGGAGTTAATTTTAGTGTAAGGTGTCTGGATGGGGTCCAGTTTCTCCTTTCTGCCTATGGCTAGCCATTTTCCCCAGCACCATTTATTAAATAGATAGTCCTTTCCCCATTGCTTGTTTTTGTCAGGTTTATTAAAGATTGTGTGGTTTTAGATAAGCTGTGTTTCCTCCAATGCCTCTGTTCTGTTCCATTGGTCCATATCTCTGTTTTGGTACCAGTACCATGCTGTTTTGATTACTGTAGCCTTGTGGTATAGTTTGATGTCCGGTAGTGTGATGCCTTCTGCTGTGTTCTTTTTGCTTAGAATTGACTTGGCTATGTGAGCTCTCTTTTGGTTCCATATGATGTTCAAGGTGGTTTTTTCCAGTTCTGTGAAAAAGTCAATGGTAGCTTGCTGGGGATAGCATTGAGTCTGTAAATTACTTTGGGCAATATGGCCATTTTCACGATATTAATTCTTCCTAACTATGAACATGGAATGTTTCTCCATCTGTTTGTGTCCTCTCTTATTTCACTGAGCAGTGGTTTGTAGTTTTCCTTGAAGAGGTCCCTTACATTCCCTGTAAGTTGTATTCTTAGGTATTTTTTTCTCTTTGTAGCAATTGTGAATGGCAGTTCATTCTTGATTTGGCTCTCTTTCAGTCTGTTATTGCTGTATAGGAATGCTTGTGATTTTTGCACATTTATTTTATATCCTGAGACTTTGCTGAAGTTGCTTATAAGTTTCAGGAGTTTTGGGTCTGAGATGATGGGGTCTTCTAGATATACTATCATGTCATCTGCAAATAGAGACAGTTTGACTTCCTCCTTTCCTATTTGAATACCCTTTATTTCTTTTTCTTGCCTGATTGTTCTGGCTAGAACTTCTAGTAGTATATTGAATAGGAGTGGTGAGAGAGGGCATCCTTTTCTAGTGCCAGATTTCAAAGGGAATGCTTCCAGTTTTTGCCCATTCATATGATATTGGCTGTTTGTTTGTCATAAATAGCTTTTATTATTTTGAGATACGTTACATCAATACTGAGTTTATTGAGGGTTTTTAGCATAAAGCGCTGTTGAATTTTGTCAAAGGCCTTCTCTGTGTCAAATGAGATAATCATGTGGTTTTTGTTTTTGGTTATGTTTATGAGGTGAATTACGTTTATAGACTTGCATATGTTGAACCATTCCGGAACCTTGCATCCCCGGAATGAATCCTACTTGATCATGATGGATAAGCTTTTTGATGTACTGTTGCAATCGGCTGGCCATTATTTTATTTAAGATTTTTGCGTGTGGGCTCATCATGGATATTGGTCTGAAGTTTTCTTTTCTTGTTGGGTCTCTGCTGGGTTTTGGTATCAGGATGATGTTGGTCTCATAAAATGATTTGGGAAGGATTCCCTCTTTTTGGATTAGTTGGAATACTTTTAGAAGGAATGGTACCAGGTCCTCCTTGTGTGTCTGGTAGAATTCGGCTGTGAACCCATCTGGACCTGGGCTTTTTTTGTGTGATAGGCTCTTAATTGCTGCCTGAACATCATTCTCAGCAAACTGACACAAGAGCAGAAAATGAAATACTGCATATTCTCACTCATAGTTGGGTGATGAACAAAGAGAACACATGGACACATGGAAGGGAGCACTACACACTGGGATCTATTGGGGGAATAGGGGAGGGACCGGGGGAGCTGAGGAGGGATAGCATGGGGAGAAATGCCAAATGTGGGTGAAGGGGAGGAAGGCAGCAAAACACACTGCCACGTGTGTACGTATGCAACTATCTTGCATGTTCTGCACATGTACCGCAAACCTAAAATGCAATAAAAAAAATAAACTCTAGGAACTGAAATAAAAAAAAATTTAAGTAAATGCTAGGATCTTAGTATCTTTCTCCCAGAATTCTTGCATGCATTTTAAAGTAAGAACTTTATTTTTGTTTGTATAAATTACGGGATACAGTGTCATTTTGCTGCATACATGGATGGTTTAGTGGTGAAGCCAGATCTTTTGTAGTATCCATCACCTAAATAACATACATTCTCCCCATTATTTAATTTCTTATTTTCCCCTGGCCCTCCACTGTCTGTCATTTCACATGCTATGTCCATGTGTACACATTATTTAGTTCCCACTTACAAGTGAGAATGTGTGGTATTTGTTGTTAACAAATTTATTGAGGTGTAATTCACATAACACCAAATACAGTTCAATTCAGTGTTTTTTCAGTATATCACAGTTGTATATGCATCACCCCAGTCAACTTCCAGAACATTTTTATCACTCCAAAAAGAAACCCCATATTCATTAGCAGTCGCTCCCCATTCCCCGTTTGTCTCAACCCCTGGAAACACTAATCTGTCTATGGATTTTAGCCAGTTTGAACATTTCATATAAATAGAATCCTGCAGTAGGTGGCGTTTCTTTCTGGCTTCTTTCACTTAGCACAATATTTTTCAAGGTTCATCCTTGTCATAGCATGTATCACTACCTTGTTTTTTTAATGGCCAAGAAATATTCCATTTTATAAACATACTACATCTGAAAAATCAATTTATCACTAAATGGACTTTAGGATTGTTTCCATTTTTGGTCTATTTTGAATAATGCTGCTGTGAACATTTGTGTACAGGTGTTGGTGTGGACACATTTTCATTTCTCTTGGGTATATATACCTAAGAGTGGCATTTTTAGGTCAGGTGTTTAACTTCATGTTTGACTTTCTGAGGAACTACCAAACTGTTTGCTGAAGCAGCTATACCATTTTACAGTTACACAGTAGCATGTGAGGGTTTCAGGTTCTCCATGGCCCCACAACATTTGTTATTGTCTATCATTTTCTATTTTAGCCCTCCTTGTGGGTGGCTCATTATGGTTTTGAAGTGAAGAGGTATCTCTTTATCGTTTTGATGTGCTTTTCCCTAATCACTATTGACATGGAGCATATTTTCCATGTCCTTATCGGCCATTTATACATCATCTTTGTAGAACTGTCTTTTTAAATCCTTTAACTGTTTTTCAGTTGAAGTATTTGCCATTTTGTAAATTGTTGAGTTGTAAGTGTTCTTTATTCTGACAAGTTCCATGTAGGATTTTTGGATGTTTTCTCTCATTGTGCTGGTTATCTTCATCTTATGGTATTTTTATTTCTTAAATGTTTGACATTAATTTTGGGTATCATTAATATTTTTTCATTGTTTAGTATTTAAATTCTATTGTTTATGATTTAATTTTCTTTTTTTTTTTAGAGGTGTGATCTCCCTATGTTACCCACGCTGGTCTCAAAGGTCTGAACTCAAGTAATCACCTTGCCCTCTCCCTGCAAAGTGCTGAGACTACATGCATAGCTGCTACACCCAGCCTAAAGATGACATTTTTGACTCAGAGCATGGTTTTACATAAATTGACCATATGACCCAACAATTCTACTCCGAGTTTTCTACCCAAGAGAATTAAAAACATGTCCACACAAACCCTTGTACATGAGTTTTCATAGCAGTGTTAATAGCCAAAAAGTAAAAACAACTTAAATGTCTATCAACTGATGAATAGTTAAGGAAAATGTGGGATATCCAAACAATGGAATATTATTCAGCAGTAAAAAGAAATGAAGTAACCAGGTGCTCTGTCACACTTGCAGCCCTTGCTACCTGGGAGGCCAAGACAGGAGGACTGCCCAATACCAGGGGTTCAAGGTTGTAATGCATTATGATTGTGCCTGTCAATAGCCACTAGGCTCCAGCCTAGGCAACATAATGAGACCCCATCTCTCATATACCCCATCCCGAATCAGGACTGAACATTCCAGATACTTAACAGCTCTCAACTGCTTAGCCAGGGAAAGGCTTTGCTGAGGTGTCATTGTCACTCTGCTCCTTCAGCTTTTTTACTGTCTCAAGCTTTTTTACTGTCTCTCACTCCACAGGTCCCTTTCAGTGCCTACCAGCAGAACAGATACATTGAGGCAATGATGGAGACCTCTGGGTGTTGGGGTCCATCACGTCTGCAGGGCAGCTACCAACCTGCAGGAGTCCCTGAGACAACCAACGTAGATGTCTCATTCAACCTGAGGGAGAGAGTGCACAGAAGTGAAAGAAAAAAGAAAAAGCGGAGTCTGGAGGGTTGTGTGACTTTTAGTCAAGACACAGCAATTTATTTTTGTAGGTGACAGTTGTTATACCTTTTTTCTTGTTACACTTACTTTATCTCAGCAGAAAAAGGGGTAAACAGAAAAGAGAACAGAAACCACGTAAAAATAGTTATCACGGGCTTGTGAGAACAGCTCACAAAGCAGTTTTAACGGGGCTTGTGATAATAGCTTACAAAGCAGTTTAAGGGGGCTTGTGATAATAGCTTACAAAGCAGTTCAAGAGTTAATATATGTATTTTAAAGATACACAGTGCAAGCAAACAATGGTGCCTTTAAGGTAGCTTGTTAATCATGTTTTCCATCAGGAGGTAGAACAAAGGCTCAGCTCCTGGGAAAATATGGGCAGGGGTATCTGCCCCTCTCAGGCGTCTCAATTACAGCAAGCTATTGCTTACACAGAGACTAAAGGGGATATGAAAGCAGTCAGCACAATGTCCTCATAAACCGCAGGCCCTTGCTCTGCATTCTGTTTTTGCCTCAGTGGCTTAGCCATTTTTATTTCAACTCGACAGCCCTCGAGATTGGAGGGAGAGCAGATCAGTCCAGCAGCCAAGATGGGGCGAGTCACACTAACTTTCTCAAGCCCTTGGCATGAACGCTGCATCTCCCAGTTTTTTACTTTGCAAATGAAGGGCAAACACCTTCAATTGCACTTCTCGGAGGGTGGAGAACAAGAGGCGAAGACACATGGCAAGCACCTCAGCAATACAAGAAAACAAGCAGCAATGGCAAGCAGTGACAAAAAAGAGGGGATATGAAACTGTTGTACCCAAGAAGACATGGCATCAACAAAACTGTGAGCAATAAAGTCATCATCAGGTAATTGTGACCGAGAAAGGTCAATAGCTGAAATTTCTTGCTGCAAACGTGAGATGTTGAGAGAGATTGTTATGAGACCAGATGTCCTGTAAATGGGCCTTAATAAGTGGCCACTGCCACTGGGAATCATTGTAGGGAGCACTGGTAACACAAATATATTTATAATGAGCATGACAGTGAAGTGAAAGTTGATTTTGTAAGTTATACACTTTGTCCCCTAGTATGGTTACAATTTGTTCTAAGGCATTCATTTTAGCTTCTAACTTATCATCAATAGACATTTGAGTTCCCATAGCAATAGAAACATTCTTTGCTAAGTGATTCCCATATACAGCAGTATTAACAGATTTAGTAAGACCAACAGCAGCTGTAGCTGCAGAAGCTATCACAGACACAATGGCAACAATTCCAGCAATGAGCATACCAAGGAAACGTTTTTTGCATCAAAGGAACAGAGATTGGGTTTTGTAGAACAGAGAGTATGAATGCTCATCATACCAAGGACCTGAAATATTTACAGGGAGCATAACATAAGGAGGTTGATGAACAATCATAATAATAGGAGTTGGGAAAACAGTTGAATCAATACAATTAGTAAGAATACAATTAGAGCAAGTTATAATGTCCATTGATTTCACTTATAGCTATAGCTTTGAATATTACAGTTGGAGTTCTTGGGGTACCCTGAGAGTCCACAAGTTGGTCTGCTTCAGTACAAAGGCACTTTAGTTGACCCCAAGTAGGAAGATGCTGTGTGTTCTGGGCAGGCTGACGTCTCCTTTGATGACAACGTGGCAGTGGAGGGGACAAATGCAGTCGTCTCAGTCAAGGGATTAGTGTCCTGGGCTTTTTCTCTGAGAGGAGATCCATGTTTCACCAGCCGATCTGGGACTTACAGAGGACTTTAAGCAGATCTAGGAAAAACACAAATGTGACCTCTGCCCCAAACTAACACTGGGTCAGGGCCATTCCACTGATTAGAGAATAAATCTTTCCATAACACCGTAGGTGTGACTGAGTCCCTTGGGTGCCAGAAACGATCAGCTGCTGAGTTGTCCTGAACATCAAGGGTTAAAAAAATTTAGAATATAAAGAGCATACCGAAGTACATCATGTGGAGACTTGTAAATGGAAGGAGGTGAATTATTTAGTTTAAGTAATAAAGTCTTGAGGGTGGCATGAGCACGTTCAACAATTCCCTGTCCCTGAGGATTATACGGAATTCCTGTCTTATGAATCACCTGAAATTGAGAACAAAAGGTTTGGAATGAAGAACTGGTGTAAGCTGGAGCATTATCAGTCTTCAAAATTTTTGGTGCACCTAGGCTGGAGAACACGAGTAGGCAATGAGCAGTCACGTCCTTGACTGCCTCTCCTGTATGGGCTGAAGCTATTATGAAATGAGAAAAGGTGTCAATAGTTACATGCACATATTTTAGATAACCAAAAGAAGCAATATGGGTGACATCCATCTGAAAGATGTGGCCAGGTTGTAGGCCATGAGGGTTTACCCCGGTATGTGCAGTTTGAGGCAAGTAAGTCACACAAGCAGGGCATTGCTTAACAATGGCACGAGCCTGTTTGGTGATGTGAAACTGCAGCCACAGGCTACGTGAGCCTTGGTTGTGTAAGGCGTGAGATGCCTCAGCCTGCTGTAAAGGAGAAAGGGCAGGGGTGATGACTGGTCGAGTAAGAGCATCAGCATGCCTGTTGCCTGCAGAGAGAGGACCGGGTAAATCAGTATGTGCACGAATGTGACCAATAAAAAATTAGTGAGTCCGCTTGTGGATAGCCTTCTGTAAAGGAAGAAGTAGGTGTATTATAGCAGAACTTTCAGAAAATGACAAGGGTGCTGTCTCCAGCAGATTGATCAAGTTAACTACATATTGACTGTCAGAGTATATATTAACTGATTGACCACAAGTGGAGAGCACATGTTGAACAGCAAGCAATTCCACCCTTTGGGCGGAAGTTTCAGGCATCTGGAAAGAAAAGGGAACATCATTAATCTGTCCTGTGGCAAGTTCCATTTGAGGAACCATCTGTAAATGCCAAAGTGGCCTGAGAAATTGGCTGCAAGGAACAAGTCTTGGGGAAAATAAGATTACATTGAGAATAAAAATGCAACATTTTGTCTTTGGGATAGTGGCAGGAAAGTTGTCCTGTGAAACTTGCAAGAGCTACTTGCCACGAGTCAGAGAATGACCATAACCAGGACTGTTCTTGGGTGGTGTAAGGAATGAATATAAGAAGTGGGTCAGAGCCAAAGAGAGCAAGTGCTCTGAGGCGGCCTTTGGCAATTAGCATGGACACTAAGTCATAGTAAGGAGTGACAACACGGGGCCGACTGGCAGACAGATGGAGCCACTCCAAAATTCCCTTTTGCCAGAAAAGACCTGTGGGGGTGTAGGAAGTGTGTAAAATGCATAAACACCAACATACACCAACAGTGACATGGTTTAGTTTCTGTTCAGAGAGAGCATCTTGCACTAATTGCAAGGCATGTCTAGCCTCATCAGTAAGTGTCCGGGGAGATTTTGGTTCTGTGGGGCCTCTGAGCATATCAAAAAGAGGCTTCAGTTGACCAGTAGTTAATTTAAGGCTAGGTCTGATCCAATTAATGTCTCCCAGAAACTTCTGGAAATCATTTAATGTACTGAGATGGGCAGTAGATAAGACAGGAGTCTTATAGGACACTTGATTTAAGTCAATGGGGCGACCCAAATAATGGAAAGGAGTTACCTTTTGGACTTTATCAGGAGATATAACTAAATTTGAATTTGTAAGGAGGTCGCTTAAATCCTGAAAGGCTTCCTGTAGGAGGCCGGGGGAAGGAGCGACCAAAAGGAGATCATCCATATAATGTAGCAAAAGAACATCTGGATAGCACTCATGGAGGGGCGCAATTGCCAGAGCAACAAATTTCTGACACAAGGTGGGGTTATTTGCCATACCTTGAGGCAAAACAGTCCACTCATAGCACTCAAAAGGCCTGTCAAAATTGGTAGTAGGAACACTAAAGGCAAACCTGCAGCAATCTTGAGATGCCAAGGAGATGGAAAAAAGCAACCTTTCAAATCAATAACTAGTAATTCCCAATTTTGAGGAACAATAACAGGTGAAGGGCAACCAGGTTATAGAGGTTCCATGACTTCCATAATTTCATTTACTTTCCTAAGGTCTTATAAGAGTCTCCATTTACCAGATTTCTTTCTAATGACAAAAATACGAGCATCCCATGAACTATTAGAATGTCTTAAATGGCCAGCTGCGAGCTGTTCCTGGACCAGCTCTCTAGCTGCAGTGATTTTTTCAGCAGAAAGGGGCCACTGGTCTACCCACACAGGAGAATCAGAAAGCCAAGTGATGGAATCAGCGTGGGTGCCAGGAGTCACAGCAACCCGCTGGAAAAAAACCCTGAATGATCATTTTTAGGAACAACATCCAAGGGCATAGGGTCACCTTGTAAATTTTGACCAAGACCTTTAGAAGGATGAAAGCCTTGTTTCATCATGATATCTAGGGCAGGGCTTGAAGTAACCAAGTGAGCATTCATAGACTGAAAAATGTCATGGCCCCACAAGTTTATGGGAATGCTGGGCAAAACATATGGATGGAAAGAACCACTATGGCCTTCTTCATCTGACCAGGATAACAATTGGGAAGACTGATAAGGGTCAGAAGTGCCTATACCCTGCAGAGACATATAAGCCTGTGTGACAGACCATGCAGGGGGTCAAAACTCTGAGGAGATTACAGAAACATCTGCTCCAGTGTCTAAAAGGCCCCTAAATTTTTTTCCATTAATGGTAATAATCATTTCTGGTCGTGATGCCGAAATGGCTTGTACCCAGCACAGGTAAGAAGGATCTTTCTTGTCCCAAGGAGGGGTTCTATCTGAGGAAGCACTCTCTTTGTGAGGCACAAGCAGAAGCTGCATGAAGGGAGTGCCTGGCTGTAATGTAACTACCCCTCCGGTAGTAGAAGCTAACACAGTCAGTTCCCCAGTGAAGTTTTGATCAACAATAGTGAGTACAATATGTGAAATTGCCTTACATCCTAGTAAAAGGCCTATATATCCATCTGGTAGTGGGCCAAAAATACCTGTTGGGACTGGAATCACAACTGAATCAGGCGTTAATAAGATTTCGGTGGTGGGTCAGAGGTCAAGTCCTGAACAGTAGGTCGAAAGAGAGGAAGAGCCTCGATTGGTTGCAGGGTAGAGCGCACCACAGGCTTAGAGGAAGGCATAGTAACTACAGAAAAAGCCTGAGCAGGTTTAGAAAGCGAAGCCAGGAGCCTGGAAAATTGCTCAGGAGGGAGAGAGTTAAAGGCGCAGCCAAAGCACTTATCTGTGCGTTCTCTGAAATGCTGTTTCTTACTTCAGTTCCTATCCCTTCATCCCCAGCTCCTTTATTTCCAGCTCCAGGTCTGACTCCGAGGGCAGAATCGGGCTCATTTCGAGGATTACAAGGTGGTAAATTACAGCCGCCCCCTCCATCATCAGGGTTAGATTTGTAAGAGGAAGAGGGATTAGAAGCAAGAGAGGCAGCAGGGGAGCAGTAAGTGTCAGCACTTGCAGCATTGCAGGAAGGCAGGCAGACAGCGTGGAGCAGCTGCGGCCAAACTGAAAGTTACAGTTCTGCCTGCAGGGAAGATTGATGAGTGGCAGCGTATTCCTCAGTCTTAGTTCCTATTTTACTCCAGGTGGATTCATCTAACGATCCCTCCTCAGGGACCCATGGGCACAATTCATAGACAATCTCTAAAAACCTAGAAACATGTTTCATTTTTACATCAGCACCTCTATTTCTTAACATTTGATGTAATAACTTCGTGAACATAGACTGATTTCTGGACTCACATTGCCCCATTTTACTCCAGATGAATTCTGAGTCCAGAACTACAAGAACCACGGCTTTACCTTGTCTCCTTTGATTTTAGGGTGTGTCACTGTACCTCTCGTACTCAGGTCCCTGTCCCGGGCGCCAGATGTTGGGGTCCAGCACGTCTGCCATGGAGGGGGGGGCTACCGACCTGCGGGAGTCCCCGAGACCACCAACGTAGATGTCTCATTCAACCTGAGGGAGAGAGTGCGCGGAAGTGAAAGAAAAAAGAAAAAGCGGAGTCTGGAGGGCTGTCTGACCTTTAGTCAAGGCACAGCACTTTATTTTTGTAGGTTACAGCTTTTATACCTTTTTCCTTATTACATTTACTTTATCTCAGCAGAAAAAGGGGTAAACAGAAAAGAGAACAGAAACCACGTAAAAATGGTTATCAGGGGCTTGTGATAACAGCTCACAAAGCAGTTTTAAGGGGGCTTGTGATAATAGCTTACAAAGCAGTTTAAGGGGGCTTGTGATAATAGCTTACAAAGCAGTTTAAGAGTTAATATATGTATTTTAAAGATACACAGTGCAAGCAAACAATGGTGCCCTTAAGGTAGCTTGTTAATCATGTTTTCCATTAGGAGGTAGAACAAAGGCTCAGCTCCTGGGAAAATATGGGCAGGGGTCTCTGCACCTCTAAGGCATCTCAATTACAGCAAGCTATTGCTTACACAGAGACTAAAGGGGATATGAAAGCAGTCAGCACAATGTCCTCATAAACCGCAGGCCCTTGCTCTGCATTCTGTTTTTGCCTCAGTGGCTTAGCCATTTTTATTTCAACTCGACAGCCCTCGAGATTGGAGGGAGAGCAGATCAGTCCAGCAGCCAAGATGGGGCGAGTCACGCTAACTGACTTAAGCCCTTGGCGTGAACGCTGCATCTGGTTACCACTTATGCCTCTCATTGGCATAAGAGGATGGGTTGCCAGTGGAAAAACAAATGACAAAGATACTGGTCTAGGAATAGGAGAACATTTGCAGTTGGTCATACTCCTCCTCTTGGCCATTGGTGTCCCACAGGTTCAGGCTGATAATTTGGCCATTCACAGATGTCTGGGCACTGTAGTTACCAAAGACATTGGGAATATACTCCTTAGGAAAGGCATTTGTTGTATAACTGAGGGGATGGCAGCTTTTGCCTACATTCAAATCTTCTACAACCACTCATTTTATTGTCTGCATTCCTCCCTTAGTCTGATCATCCTCCAGTGCCATTCAGCTATGACTGCCAGAGCCTCCTGGGCATCTCTTGTTTGGCTTTATAATTATTGCTTTAGAAAAGCTAACAGGAAAAACAAAGTAGTTAATGAGGCATAAAAAATTGTGGGTATAGTAAAGTTAATGTAAATAGCACATTTCTCGAGATGAAAAAACTAAAACTGGTTTAAGATCTTGTGCTATCAAGATCTTGTTTAATTGTCCTTTATCTCAGAATAGCAAGTATAACATAGTGGAATGTTATTTTTCTGGTCAGTATAATCCCAAATAAAGCTACTCTTTATAGCAGTAGACATTTTTAAATTTACTTTAGTCTTTATTTAAAATTCGGAATTTTTAAGTAAAATTTTGATGGCAAGTGACAAATAATGAATATTGATTACATAATTTTGAAATGTGAGTAGAGCAAAGATCTCTTAATCTTTTTTTAATTAGAGAAAGAGATGCTGTAGTGATAAAAATTTTCCAATCTAGCAGCTATGACCATCAGTAATACTGTGTATTATGAAAGGAATTTTAATTATTATCAGTATACAGACTGGGAAGATGATCTGCCTCTGGTCAAGGCTTTAAGCAACCTGTGTAAGATGAAAATAATCCAGCACCTTAGGAGACACTTCTAAGGTTCTAGGGTAGGAGAGGCTGCTATTGCTATAGTTGACTCTTTCCTTAACCCCGTGCAATAGTGGTGGATGGCATATATTTGTGATCTTTTAAACAATTTGATGTCTAAAACTAGTCGTGATTACAACTCAAATTTCTAGTTTTATAATTACATTATATACCTTTAAAATTTGGAATATATGCCAATCTATAAGCAGAAGTTAATAATTTACAATT
This sequence comes from Leontopithecus rosalia, assembly GCA_028533165.1. Lineage (NCBI taxonomy): Eukaryota > Metazoa > Chordata > Mammalia > Primates > Cebidae > Leontopithecus > Leontopithecus rosalia. Next base: position 152,148,016 of record CM052650.1, on the reverse strand, counting down.
AGCACAATAAAAAATTGTAAGTCATTTTCTCATGTATTTTCTAACCATAGGCCTCAGGAGTACAAGTTGCTGATGAAGTATGTCATATTTATTTTTTATGACATGAAAGTTTGTAAATGCTCCACACCAGAAGAAATCAAGAAAAGAAAGAAGGCTGTCATTTTTTGTCTCAGTGCAGACAAAAAGTGCATCATTGTAGAAGGCAAAGAGATCTTGATTGGAGATATTGGTGTAACCATAACTGATCGTTTCAAGCATTTTTTGGGAATGCTTCCTGAAAAAGATTGTCGCTCTGCTTTTTTTTTTTAATTTTTATTGCATTTTAGGTTTTGGGGTACATGTGCAGAACATGCAAGACAGTTGCATAGGTACACACGTGGCAGTGTGTTTTGCTGCCTTCTGCCCCCTCACCCATATTTGGCATTTCTCCCCTTGCCATCCCTCCCCCACTCCCCCCCCGCTGTCCCTCCCCTATTTCCCCCAATAGACCTCAGTGTGTGGTGCTCCCTTCCCTGTGTCCATGTGTTCTCATTGTTCGTCACCTGCCTATGAGTGAGTATATCACTCTGCTTTAAGATGCAAGCTTTGAAAGAAAAGAATTATTTCAAGCTTTGAAAGAAAAGAAGAGTTGATTTTTTTGTGGTAAGCATGTTAGAAATATTGAGACTATCTAAAAATCATTTTGTTTGCACTTGGAAAACCAGTTCCAGCACCAAAGTAATTTTTCTTCAAGCTATTTGCAGTTGTTGTCATTTAATGTTACCTGGGTTGATGTTCATGGGACCAAAACTAAATTTTCACTACTTTCGGTCTACCCCTTATGTGACTCTCAGTAATTGATTTTTGTTGTTGTTGTTTTGGTGGGGAAGGGACAGGAGGCATCCTCTGAATATACTCCTTTTATAAGCTAAAATTTTCTACTTATTTTAAATTTCTTACCTATAAACCAAAACTCTACTTTTCCAATGAGCCATGCCAGGAGCCAGCCTTCTACTCTTTTAAATATATACCCTTTACTTATGTCTCTCTAGTCTTTTACTTTTGAAGAAGTTAATACCATTCCCTACCTGCTATAATTTGCTCTACATTTGCACTGTCTAGTAGTGTAGTCCCGAGCCATATGTGGCTATTTAAATTATTTAAAATTAAAAATTCAGTTTGTTTGCAGAATGAATTACCACATTTCAAATGCTCAGTAGCCATATTTGACTAGCAGACACCTTATTGAGTAGCACAGATACAGAGCATTTCCATCACTGCAGAAAATTCCATTGGACAGTGCTATTCTAGATAGTGAAAAAAGTGCTATAAAGTTATTTTTATAGACTTTTTCTTGAAATGTTGTTTAGTTATTCTGGTCTTTTTAGGTAGGTCAGTATTTGAGATGAAGTTTAGAGAAAAGTTACATCTGGATTCCTCATTTATTGAATATTACACTACATTCCTTGAATAGCCAAGAATAGAATACTCTGTAGTTTCCAAGGGGAGGTAGAAATGGTAACATCATCTGATTTTTTTTTTCTTTTTTTGAGAGGGGTGAGGATTCTCTTGATAGGTTAGCCTGAGTCAGGTCAAGGCAAGAGGGACATACTTTTAGCTGAGTACCATCAATAGCTTGGAGTGTAAGGGATATGGGAGTAGGAGATGCAGAATATTGAGGTTAAAAAGGAAGATAACTTGAGCCGGGTGCAGTGGCCCACACCTGTAATCCCAGCACTTTGTGAGGCCAAAGCAGGCAGATTACCTGAGGTCAGGAGTTCAACACCAGCCTGACCAACATGGTGAAATCCCATCTCTATTAAAAATACAAAAAATTAGCTGGGCTTGATGGTGGGCACCTGTAATCCCAGCTACTCAGGATTTTTCTCAAACCCAGGAGGTGGAAATTGCATAGAGCCAAGATCATGCCACTGCACTTGAGCCTGGGCACAACAGAGCAAGACTCCATATCAAGAAAAAAAAAAGATGATAACTCGAGTTCACACTTCACTTCTGTTTTAGTAAGCTTTTACTTCATGCACTTTATTAAACCAAGTTGCTGTGAGGAATGAAAATACGAAATCAGGGTGCACGTATTCAGGCAGGCAGCTTAGAGTCCATTGAAGCTGGTACATAAGACTGAAAATTGGCCGGGCGCGGTGGCTCAAGCCTGTAATCCCAGCACTTTGGGAGGCCGAGACGGGTGGATCACGAGGTCAACAGATCGAGACCATCCTGGTCAACATAGTGAAACCCCGTCTCTACTAAAGATACAAAAAATTAGCTGGGCCCGGTGGCGCGTGCCTGTAATCCCAGCTACTCGGGAAGCTGAGGCAGGAGAATTGCCTGAACCCAGGAGGCGGAGGTTGCGGTGAGCCGAGATAGCGCCATTGCACTCCAGCCTGGGTAACAAGAGCGAAACTCCGTCTCAAAAAAAAAAAAAAAAAAAAAAGAAAATTAACAATGATTTGAATGCAGGTGCATTTATTAAACTTTATTTCTGGTACATGCCAGCTGTTGTGTTAGGGCCTGTGAAAACAGCTGTGAATAAAACAGCTAAAGTCCCTGCTTTTCTGGCATTCACAGCTTAGTGGCAGATAGTCCAGGTAATGGTTTAGGCTTTTAAGTTGGCCAGTATTTTCTTAATTTGCAGGGTTTTTTTTTCCCAGGTTTTTATGTATTTTTCAATTGTGAAAATTATACATTCTTATTAAAAACATTTGGAAAATAATAGGAAAAGAAATTTAGTGTTAGTGCAATGGTTTATTTTGCACTATGACTTGTTTTAAGAAAAGGTAGAACCTTATTTAAAGGCATTTTCTGTAACAAGTTCTGTCCAAGGCTAGGGAGCAGCTCTTTAATTAGTTTAACAGTTTGGTTAGAATAAAATCAGAATAGCTGATGCTTTTTTTTTCTGACCTATTTTCATAAGATAAGTACCTACTCTGTAGCTGAAACATCTGCCAGTCCTGAAGTTGTGATGGCTTTACTTCCTTCACCGGACCTTAGGATTGGGAGGAATAAGCCTCTGAGAGACAGAGACTGCCCATTTCCTGTTTCCTAAGAATAGAATCTCTCTTCACTAGGGTAAGGAGTACACTAGGTGAGGGCCACATGCCAGGGCTCAGGGTAGTTGAATGTCCTGGAAATATGGCAGCTAAATGGAATTATTAAATGCTCAGAAGTATTTAACTATACAGTAATGTCTCACTTAATGACCATCAGTAGGTTCTTTGAAACTGCAACTGTAAGTGAAACAACATACATCAGGTCCTCAAATAATGTCATTTCCTTCCATGTATTTTTGTTACAGCACTGAGAAACGTTTTGGTGTATGTCATTTTGTTTTAAGTCACAGGCTCCAAGAACCCATTGATAACATTAAGTGAGGACCTACTGTACTGCATCTTCTCTGTGATAGTTTAGCAGTGTGGAGTGAAGGCTGGCCTGTGGGTTGGTGTACAGAGGAAAGAAGGATGCATGCAAGCAGTCTGTGGGACAAGGGTTTCTATCCATTACTAATATTCGTAAGTATCGCTGTTAAAGGTGTTGTGACACATATGCTGTGCTTCCATCACGCAAAGGCACTCAAATTTTATAAATACAAGGTGGTAATAATATTGACAGTTAATACATGATTGTTGGTGTGTTGCCATTTAGAAATCTTTGTGAAAGCTTTATTTAGAAACATGACATTATACAAGTGGATTTAATATTTTTTCAAGAGAATTATTGAAACTTGGACTCCCAGATCTACAATGAACATGTGCTGTTGTGTTAGACAAAGATGAAGAACAAGCACCTGTGAGATCAAAACCTGCTATTGGAATAGATGATAGACTGGGGAGGTCTAAGAAGAAGAGGACTTTTATTTGTAGTTTATTATTATTTTTTGTTGTTTTTTTTGTTTTGATTTATATTTTAGAAAACAATCTGAAGCAAAGATGCAAAAATATTAGCATTTAATTCTGGGTCTCAAATACTTACAGATTATTCTCTGTTGTTTTCTGTATTTTAAAACCTTTTTCCAACTAGAAACACTGTTACAAACCTTGTGTAAATGTGATTATCTGCCTGAACCTAAGCCTTTATTAATAAAAAATGAAAAATTATTTTAAGGGAAAATAGTTGGTTTATACAGTGAAGTACTCAGTGTTGGTTCTTTCATTATGGCCACTTTAATCTGATTTTTAATTGGAGGTTGTGTTTTTCCACCACTAGTACTCTTTTTTCCCACCCTGATTAATCTGAATGATTCTGTGTTCACCTGTCTATAGCATTTCCCCTCTAAGCTGCTGGGGAGGTAGAAAAAATGTGTAGTTACAAACAAAATCTCTGAAGAGATTCTGAGGATTCTCACCTTGACACTGAAGTAAATGTTTAACAAGATGTACACTGTACTTTCTCTAAACCACTTTTTTTCATTTTTGGCATATTTCTATCTAGGGCATCAGTACTAGCACCTCTGAAAAGTGGAATGATCTATGCAAGCTCCAAGGATGCAATCAAAAAGAAATGTCAAGGTGTGGTCTAAATTACCTCTGAGTATGTAGAGTTGTGGTGACCGTCCAGAATGGGGTAGCAGCTTTTCTGAGAAGTACCTCATTTTCTTGCAAAGCTTTGGGCACAGGAGAGAAGTGCTGCTTGTTTTGAGGAAAGCCAAGGTTGAAGCTGGCTTTCCATGTATCTTCTGCTTTGTGTTGGTTGCTCTGGGACTGCCCAGCCTATATTTGATAACTGTACTCCCTTCACATTGTCTATATATATTGTTTAGTCAGGCTGATTTTAAACTAGATTGAGGTGCAGCCAATTTTCTCAGAAAGGAGGTGGAGACTAATTGTTTTACATGGGATATAATAGTAAATTTGCTCTTGCCTTTGAATATAGTTGTTATAATAAAGTTGCAAAAAAGGAAGTGTTCCTAAATGAGAAAGAATGCTCTTTACTCCAGCTTTACTGTTGAATGGCATGATTTTAGGTAATTGATTCATCTGTGTCCCAAGGAAAGTGCACCCACTCCTGAGCTGGTCAGTTCTATTTGACTTGCTACTGGGTTATTGGGATCCTGATGAGATGGCCTGGCCAGACTCCAGCCAGGAGAAAATGTTGGTATGATTGAAAGAGCATGCATGTGGCAAGTTCCCAAAGGCCTGCACTGAGGGTGAAGCCTGACCAACTGCTGTGTGGCCTTGGCCAGAACTGCTTAACCTCCATGGGCCTTGATTCTCTCAGTTGTAGAAGGGGAGACTTGGTCTCATGTGTGCTCTTTAGTTTAAGAGTTTGCCCTGCTACCTTCCTGCCATGGCTATTTTCAAACAGCTGAGTGAGCCAAGGTCACAAGGGCTTGGCCTGATGTTGGTTTTGTTTTGTATGTATTTATTATCACTGGTTTTTATATATTCTCATGGTAGAACAGGTTTGTAGCCTGTTTTACTTAGGAAAATGAAATTCTTGCCTCCTTTCCCAAGCCTTGCTGCTGCATAGTTTATTGCTAGGTCAGGTTTTTGTGCATTTGGGTTAATGCCTGTAATCCCCCAGAGTGTGTCACTAGACTGCTAACTGGTGCTTTTAAATGATTCCTTAGCTTCAGCGCTATTTTAGCCCATCCAAAAGGTTCAGAGTAGATTCCTTCTTATTATTATTCTACATTGACTTTCAGTAAAGGGAATTGCTTTGCACACTTGATTTGGTGATACTAAAAGACAGTGACTGGCCGGGGACAGTGGCTTATGCTTGTAATCCCAGCACACTGGGAGGCTGAGGCAGGTGCATCAACTGAGATCAGGTGTTCAAAACCAGCTTGACCAACGTGGTGAAACCCTGTCTCTACGAAAAAAAAAAATTAGCCCGGTGTGGTGGCACATGCCTGTAATCCCAGCTACTTGGGAGGCTGAGGCAGGAGAATATTTGAACCCAAGAGGCAGAGGTTGCAGTGAGCTGAGATCACACCATTTCACTCCAGTCTGGGCAACAAGAGCAAAACTCCATCTCCAAAATAAATAAATAAATAAAGAAAGAAAGAAAGAAAGAAAGAAAGAAAGAAAGAAAGAAAGAAAGAAAGAAGATGGTGATCATGCTACCTTTTTTCTAATGAAACCATCTACTGGCTTTCTGAGCTCAGTCCTGTGTAGCTGAGTAGTTCAAAAGCTGACCCACTGTGCTTTCAATAGCTTGAGAAATAAATGGTCTTTAAATGATGGGAATAACCATGCAACAATTTAAAAGATAGTGGCTGTTTACAGAGAAGCTACTGTATGAAATCCATTATTGAGTTCATTTTTGCAGTGCTGTGATGCAGTTTTTCTAAGAAAGGAATCAGTAACATATTTCACATAGTTTACATTGTGATCGATTTCATAAATGTGTAGTGTAATATTGAAGAGCCAGCTGTTTACTTTTCTTTTTTTTTTTTGCTTTTTTTTAATTTTTATTGCATTTTAGGTTCTGGGGTACATGTGCAGAACATGCAAGATAGTTGCATAGGTACACACGTGGCAGTGTGTTTTGCTGCCTTCTGCCCCCTCACCCATATTTGGCATTTCTCCCCATGCCATCCCTCCCCTGCTCCCCCCTGGCTGTCCCTCCCCTATTTCCCCCAATAGACCTCAGTGTGTGGTGCTCCCTTCCCTGTGTCCATGTGTTCTCATTGTTCATCACCCACCTATGAGTGAGTATATACGGTGTTTCCTTTTCTGTTCTTGTGTCAATTTGCTGAGAATGATGTTCTCCAGATTCATCCATGTCCCTACAAAGGACATGAACTCATCATTTTT
>CM052650.1:152078612-152140764 GCA_028533165.1 Leontopithecus rosalia | reverse complement strand
GCCCTTTTGCTGTGGGCTCTGTCCTGCTGTTTTGGGCTCTGCCCTGTGACATAGGCTCTGCCCTGCTGATGTGGGCTCTGCCCTGTAGGTGGAGTCTCTCTGTTATTGTGGGTTGCCTTGGCAAAGGCTGACTGCATCAGCAGTGGACGGGTACCTCAGTAAGGGCCGAAGCTCTGGGCAATGGCAGACGCACCTCCCCGACCGAGCTGCTGTTTAGTTTTCAATACAGTTGATGAAATCAACCGTGCAATAAAATCATTTGTATTTTTACTTATATTTTAAAAATCAAGAAAAATTTTTCACTAGACCTACTTTTTAGCAAAGTACAATATATCTGTAGAAAAGTATATGTCACAGATTATTGTGGAATGTGATGAATTTTTCAGAATGAATATAATGGTTATTTCATAATCTAATGACCAACACCCCAGAAGCCTCCCTGGGATGGCTTCAATTCATAGCACTTCTGCCTGCTCCTTCCTCCTCAAGGTAGCCGGCACCCTGACTTCTAGCATCATAAGTTAGCGTGGGATGATTTTTGTATACTACACCTATACATATAATAGAGTGTATGCATTTTTAATCTGGATTCTTTCAGTAAATGTGTTTTTGAGGGCCATCTATCTTGATGCATGTAGTTTTGTAGTTATAATTATATATTCTCATTACTGTGTAGTATTCCATGTTTGTATATATCACAGTTTATCCATATTATAACTGGTCTTTTAAAAGTTTGGTATATTAGAGAAAGAGGTAAACTTCAGGCATAATTCTAAGTAGAATTGTTTTTTCTCTCTAGGCATAAAACATGAATGGCAAGGAAATGGACCAGAAGATCTCAGTTGGGCTTGTATTCCAGAAAAGTTAGGTGGATCTTTAATTGTAGCCTTTGAAGGATGCCCTGTGTAGATCATCATTCAGTGCCACAAATTGAGAGCTTCCATGTTTAATGTTATCCTCTTGCTATATAAATAAAGCAAATATTTAGGCCAGGGTCTCACTGAGAGGGGGCTGTCTTGTCATCTTTTAGAGTAAAGTAAATATTCTATGAACACATGCAAACAGCTCTAAATAAATCTAAAAGTCTAAATTTTTATTGGTGTGACATTAAATCCTTATTGGCCAAATGCCTGTTTTGATGAGTTGATTTATAAAGATTTTTTGTTAAGCTCAGGATTTTTAATTATGCCATTCACAAAACTGTACAAGGCCATGTGAAGAGAATTACTATATCTTTATTAACCTCAGCACTTACTTTCTTTTGCTTAGAAAATTGCGCATAATCTGGTTATAATTTTGGCCCAAACACTTTATTCTTCCATGAGCTAAGCAGAATAATGGGATATAGTATGTCTTCATAATATAACAACACTAATACACTACTAGTAAGACTAAGTCAGGCATTATACTTCTACCAAATGTATAATGGAGATTCTACCAAATGTATACATTATACTTCTACCAAATGTATAATGGAGATTGTCTCAAAATTGTGTCCACATAATCCACGCTGATCTTGCAAAGCACTATTTCAAGCACATCACTGGAATACAAGTAGCCCTGCACCTGCTGGTGACCTCAACATTCATTGGTTGGAAGAGTGACCTGGCATCTTGGAAATCACAGTGTTTCTTCAGGAGAATCTGCAGTGTCTTGTAACAACTAATTATAATGCAAATTAGTGCTATACTGTAATCTGCTTTGTTAATGAAAATGTTAAAACAATATTGACAAGCTAGGACACCTGTGGTATTTTTAATTGTATGTCCTTCAGAAGTTTGCTTCTTATGATATAACAAAGTGTGGAAGAATATTGAGTATATGTTTACTCTGGGCCTGGGAGAAGTTAATTTTCTAGAGCATTTTGTTGGCTGTGTGCAATGGGGAGAAGGTATCATGATAACACTCACAGGGACCCACTGTTCACTGCCACTTGGAAGTGGTCATTGTTAACATCACAGGAATAATACTTTGAACAATATAGAGACGCACAAACAGTTGAACTTAGAATTAGCAATATTGGCTTTATTTAATAAAGGAAGCATTTTTGACTTACCTCTTGTGTAATTATACATGTGTGAATTGGGAATATAGAATTTTGCCTTCCATATTGGGTAAGTCATTGAGGTTTGGGTATTTCCAGTAACTAAGAATTAAGGTTGGCTGAGCGTGGTGGCTCAGTCCTGTAATCGCAGCACTTTGAGAGGCCAAGGCAGGAGGATAGTTTGAAACCGTAAGTTTGAGAATCGGCCTGGACAACATAGTGGTATCTCATCTACTAAAAGTAAACAAAATTAGCCGGGTGTGGTGGTGCACATCAGTAGTCCCAGCTACTTTGGAGGCTGAGGTGGGAGGATCACTTGAGTCTAGGAGGTCAGGGCTACAGTCAGCCAAAATCGTGCCACTATACTTAACTTGGATGACAGAGCAAGACCTTGTCTCAGACATAGGGTTACAACTCCCTCTGGTAAATAAGAAAGTTGGTGTAAAAGTTGGGAACCTTTTAAATATTTATTACACTTTTAAATGTTTATTACATAATTTATAAAGGTAATTCACATTTAAAATTTAGAAAATAAAAGGGATTAATTATACATTCTCTTACCACACACCATCACATGGTCAAAGACTGCATTTACCATGGTGGTCCCATACAATTATAATACTGTATTTTCTGTTGTACTTTCTGTAATTCAATACATAAACACCATTGTATTATGGTGGCCTACAGTATTCAGCATAATCTCATGCTGTCCAGGTCTGTCGCTTAGGAGCAGTAGACTCTGCCATACAGCCTAGGTGTGTGGTAGGCTACACTATCTAGGTTTGCGTAAGTGCAGTCTAGGATGGGGAACATTTTAATGTTGAACCACATGCCAGGCTTTTGTGAGACAAATGAGTTTATGTTTTAATCAAAATGCTTATTTCAGAATTGTCTAGAAAATAGTGCTGGCTGCTTGTCATTCATCCTGAATTTCTTGTTTCTCCACTGTGTAGCAGTGCTTTTAGTGTGGTTTTTTCTTTTGAAACAGGGTCTCACTCTTTCCCAGGCTAGAGTGCAGTGGTGCAATCATAGATCACTGTGTCCTTGAACTCTTGGGCTTAAGCATGCCTCCTCCCTTGGCCTCCTAAAGTGTGGTGATTACAGGTGTGAGCCACTGTGTCCTACTAGTGATTGTGATTAACCGGCCTCCAATTAACAGGCCTCCAGGTAAGTGCCATAAGCCAAAGGTTGCCTTACTCAAAAGTTAGCCATGTGGGTAAAGCCAGATATTTGGTCAAGGAGTTTTAGAAGAAGGAAATTTTTTCTTCAGTGTTGGCTTAAGTGTGGCACTATTGTGTGTGTAAGGTGCATTCTGTGGGAAGGATTTAGAACAGTATAAAGGGATGTGGTTGCAAACATCTAGAACTCATTCCAGAAACAGTAAGATGCTAGTAGTTAGTCTATCTATGGCAACTTTTGAGAAAGTTTCAATGGATTCTCAAGGCCCAAGAATTGTGCTAATAAGCACTCAGGGTGATTCTGGTACAAAATTAGGGTTCAGACTTCAGCTGATTGGTCTGCTACTGGTCAGGAACAAAATTAGGTATACTCTGCTTCCAGAAAATACATTTACGTCTGCACAAATGCTAACACGTTGCAAAAATGTATTTGTGGAAAGCTTAGTTTCATCTAGTGGTTACTCTTGCCCTGACAAAGCAGCAAATAAAGCTCTGCTAATAATACAATCAGAGCTTGACTGTGAAGTCATCTCAGAGAATATTACTCCACAAACACAGTGGACACAGTGACTTGTCTAATAGGCTTAGTTTGGTGGTTTCCTTTCTGCAGAACTGCTGCCTGAGTACTGGCTGCTCCAGGCATGGCAAGTGCAGCTTGTTTCTTGACTGGTTCATTGCCCTCCAGACCACCAGAGACTGAATATGCCTAACACACATCACTTCGTGATTTGAGGCATTTCTGAAATTTAGAATAGGCTCTACACTGGGTTTGCAGCTGGAAGGGGCAGTAATTCCATTATGTCCGGTGAGGGGAGTTTTTCAGGAGTCGGTTTCAGTGGAAGAAAGGTTTGAGTACTGTGTTTCATTACTGAGGGCTCTCTGGGTTCTGCACAGTCCCAAAAGGGCATTGGGGAAGGGACTTATGGAGCTTTTGGCCACTACCCTCAGTAGCCAGGCCAGAGGTGAGGTAATCTGGCTAAGGTTAATTGACTCACAAGTGGCAGAACTAGGACAAAAGCTCAGACTTCTTGATTTCTATTCCTGAGCTATTCCCACCATCTTAGGAGAACTTCATTTCTCTTATTATAATTGAATCATTTTCCCATAACATTTCCAGCATCTGAAATTCAAAGGTTGGATCTCACCTAGGAATGAGATTTCAAAGGGCCAAGAAGGAAAGCATTTCTTTTGGGCTCTGAGCTCCTGTTAGACCCAGCCCTGAAGAAAGCGCAGTGACAACATCTGTGGAAGGCCTGGAGTGGCTTATATAACTAAACTTCACTTTCCCTATCGTCCCTCAGGCCTCACTGGCTTCCTGCCTTCACTGCACAGCTTCCTTCTCCAGGTGCTGTAGGTGCGGCCTGCAGGCACAGCATCCTGGGGCCCATGTGTTCCAGAGTATCATGCAGAGATGACCTGAAGAAGCTTGTCAGGCACAGCTGTCTGCGAGGGGCTTTGAGTCTCATGCTGTCTGTGGGCCCTGTTAACCTGGAACTTCACATCTACTCTGTGGGCTCTGGTCATCTTCACTTAAGGGCCCAAACACAGGGTCTGGCTTTGTGGAACCATGCCCGGGAAGAGCAGCGGTTCCTCTGTCAGGTGGCAGCTGGGTGAGTCCTGCCTCCATAGTGAACTTCATTCCAATAACAGCACAAGCCAGTCCCCCAGTGCTGCCTGAGCTCGGCTACAGCTGCAGGAAAGGAGGCTGTGAATGGCCAGGCGAGTGACCTGTGCCATTCTGGGGAACTCCATGGGGCTGGGGAGGGCTGCTGGCTCCTTCTGCAGGAAGTCTACAAGTGCTGTGCCTCAGCAGGCTTCCTCAGAGCCTGACCTGGAATCTGACCTGGGACAGCTGAGGAGGTCTGGCCCACCGGAGGCAGGGCCCAGCCGATGGCCTGGCAGACTCGGGCTTCCTCTGCCTTCCTGGGAGGTGCCACTGCCAGGACTAAGGGCTGCTCTGGCCCTGCTAGGGCAGGCAGGGACAACACATGGTCAGTCCTTAGAACTGGAGCTGCAGGAGAAAAGCTCCCGTGGCATTTTTCTGAACTCTCAGGAGGTCAGCTACACAGGAGTTCTACACCCTGCACTGCCTGCCTTCAGCTTCCTTTCTTCTGCCCGCACAGACCCAGGGATCCCAGCAGGTGGTCTGAGGAAACAGCCAGAGTCCAGGAGTAGGCCACTGCCTCTCAGAGGTGGTAGCATGGCATCCCAGCATCCCTTGTCTTTTCCCCCAAGGTCTCCCTTTCCTCTGCTCACAATAGGTATCCCTGCCCCATTCCTGTGTCCTCAGATGGCATCATCCCAGCATGGGGCACTCAGTCCCATAGTGTGGTAGGATGAGGAGGAAATCTGGTGGCAGCACTGGTTCAGGGCACAGGTCAGCCCGTTCCCCACACTCACTGGGGCCCACTCCACTGACCTTACCTATGGCCACCCATGTGCAGAGTTCTGCTTCCTGCAGGCGGCCTCCCTCACCCAGAATCTGTGCTTCCACTCAACTCCCTGTCCCGGATGCATGGGGTGTGGATGCAGGGGGCCCAGTGGCTGCTGTGGGACACTTGGCCCTGGGTGCTCTTCTCTGGGATCCCCACATTCCAGAGACCAGCCCTGCCTTGAAAGCACTGACCTCCTAAGCTGCAGGTCTTGGTCACATGTCAGAGGTGGGTTTGAACCCACCCTGGCTTTAGCCCAGGGAGGTTCTTCACTTCCACAGGGCAGGGCTTACCTCACTGGGAGGACTGAGGGTTCACTGAGTGCCAAGCACAGGGCTGGGAATGGGCAGCTACCAGGTGTTCTTGCAGGCACTTCCTGCTACTCAGTCTCCCAGTCAGAAGCCAAGGTGTCAATGTCCTAAGATCATGGGCTCCTTTTCCACATCATCCTCTAGAGATTGTTCTACAACAGGCAGGCTTGGCTCTCCCTGCTCAGAAACCTTAGTAGCTGTACTGCCTTCCCCGGCCAGCCCCACTGGCCTTTGTGACCTGGCTCCACAATGGGCTGCACCTCACCCTGACCTTAATGCCCCTCTGCTGATGCTGCCTGGCTTCCAGCCTCCCTTGCCTGACACACATCTGCTCTTCCTGGGGGCTCAGCTTAAGCCCACTTCTCCAGGGACCTCCCAGGATTCCCTGCACCTATAACAGCCAAGACACACAGCACTGCACACCATGGCTGGGTGGCCCATAGGCACTTCCTGAGAGCTGGGAATAGCTGGGCTGAGCAGTTCAAGACTGCAGGCAGAGGTCATGTGGGGGATTGAGGGAGGGAGGCAGGGCTTCCTGAGGCCTAGAGGTTCTGTGAAAACCACCCCTGAGCCAAAGCCACCACCTGAAAGGGCCATGCACAACAGGAGATCCCAGAGCAGGCCACCTGCCATGCCTGCTGCCACTGTTCTGACAGCACCCGCCTCACAATGCCACCCTGCAGGACCTGACAAGTGCCCAACTATCTGTCCCTCAGCCAAGTTCAGCCAAGCAGAACCTCTCCCCAAATTCTGAGGCTTGGCAGGGAGAAGAAAGTGTAACAGTCCTTGGTCAAGACAGAGCTGCCTTCCATTCCAGGCATGGTTAGGGCTCTCCTATGACTCTGAACCTCCAAATGTCTTTTTGTGGCCTAAGCTGCAGGTTCCTATTATTTACACTCAGTGACACATTTCTTGGGACCAAGGACCACCCTGTCAGGGGCCACTGAGGACACTGGGTCTGAGGGTCATGGCAAGTCTAAACTGGCTTTGGTGGGTGAAACTCTGCCTCCCAAGGGCAGGGGGTGGGCTGCTGCAGCCCTGGCTCACCTTGCTGGGGTGTGGGTGTTTGTTCAAGCTCCAGGCAGGACATAGACAATTTGTTCATTCCTGGAGCTCTGCCACACAGTGGCAGAGGCCACCAGCTGCACTCACAAACCTCAGGCCCTCCAGGGTGGGAGGGCAGCAGTCAACGTGTATGGCTCTCAGGTATCAAAATCCTGCTCTCTTATCCTGCCCGGTGGGCACTGAGGTCCTAGAGTTAATAGAGAAAAGTGCTGGCATCTCCGGAAGCAGCAATCTCAGCCCCGCGCCATGCAGAGCTGCAGAGGCCCTGCCTTCAAAGCAGCTGAGGCCCACACCTGCTTTCTCCTTGAGGGAAGCCCCCTGGGTTCTTCATTTTGAGCCCAATAGCAGGTGGGGAAGCCCCAGCAGAAGACCAGATGGGACTGCAGCACCAGGCACCAACGTTGGTTTTAATGGCTTCAACATCCAGGAGGTTGCAAGTCAGTTCTGGTTGGCAATGTCTGTGGCCTCCGGTCTGCCCTACAGCCTTCGAGAACTCACTGCCCGGTCTCCCCACCTCCCACCCCACTGAAAAAAAGACAAAACAATTGCACTGACAGACCCCATAGCGCCAGCCTCCCACACAGCCCCGGGCTGTCAGAGTCAGCGAGGGCTTCGGTGTCACTTGGCGGTGGCCCAGGGCCATGCTTGGGATAGTGTTTATCAAATGTGACACAGGTTCCTTTACAAACTGGGGCTCTGGAAGGTCTACTATGGTTCTAAGAGACTCGTCTCTAATGGTTTCTCGAGGAGCTACCAGAAGTTGGGCCTGGATAACGCTGTAGGTTGGTTGGTTGATGTGTAGGAAATGTGTAAGGCATTTTGGTAAGTTGAACAGTAACTTCGTTTTCCACAGAGAAGACTAAGACACAGGTGTACTCCTTTGAGCTGCTACCATCCTCCTGTGAACCAAGGCAGGCAGCATGAGTGGGAGGCTGGACCAGGAGCCACAGCAGGACCACCTGTCCTCCCTCCCTGGGCCTTCGGTCCCTCCCTGGACTGACCCTCTCAAGCTACTCCAGTCCCTCTGAGAACAGGAGCCTCAGACCCCTGGGGCTGGGGCACAGGGAGGAGTTGGTGTGGACTGAGGGCTGAGGTGCCAGCTAAGGGGCCCAAGCCAGTGCAAAGTGAGGACCTGGACTGGCAGTGGTCTCAGACACTCGCTTCCCAGTGAGGGAACACCAGAAGTGTGAGTGCTGGGCCTGGTGGTCTGAGGCCCTTGTTAGCAAGTCTCTGTCCACCCACCTCCACCCAGCTCTGCCTCTCCTGGTCCTGCCTCCCCAGGGCTCCCGGCCCTGTGCTTCCAGAAGCTCCGCTTCATCCTGCCCTGCTTTGCAGTTGGGCATGCACTGTCTTTTCCAGCTGTTCCTGCAGCGTCTTCACGGTGTCCTTCTCTCTTGCCAGCTGCTCCTGGGTCATCTTCAGAAGCTCCCGCAGTTTGGCAGAGGCAACCCCCAGGTCACTCATTAACTTTTTCTCTTTTCCTAGTCTCTCCTGACGGTCAGAAGGTTGACAGGGGTCAGCCTTTGAATGGCACCAACAGGAGGGCCACCCCAGCTATGCCATGGAACCTGGACGCCAGGGGGCTGGAACCCTCTAGGGGCATAGGGAAGGCAACTCCTGGTCATCCAGAGACAGGTGCTGATGACAGGGAGGAAACTGCCCATGCTGACCATCAGGTCTGGGTCCCGTTGCTCTTGGCACTGCCAGGAGAACTTCCTGGGGCAGGAGCAGTTTACTCTGTACCATCCAAGGCAGCACAGGAGACGCGCCTGACCACTGAGTGCAGGACATGCGGATGAGGTATGCCCTTCAGTTCTACATGATTTGAATTTCAAAAGTCACCCAGATTAATGGCTGCCATGTGACCGACCACATGACACTGCAGGGCTAGAAGCCCTCATCCCAGCCCTGGGTAGTGACAAGATGAAGCCAGTGCCCTCGGGCAGCTCTCCCCTTCCTGCCCCCTTTTTGAGGCCGAGTGACCCCAACCCCAGGGCAGACCCCACAGGTGTGACCCCCACTCCAGCCCCTGCCTGCCTTCAGCTGTGAGGTCTCCTCTGTTTCTGAAGACTCCAGGGGGCTGGCTTTGCAGAGCTTCTTCAACTCTTCTTGTAACCGATATGCTGAGGTCTGAGCCTTGCCAGATAAGAAAGTGGGGTCTGGGTGAGACACCTTATAAATTGCCGAGCTGTCAAGACCCCACCAAGCATGACTGGGGACCAGGAGGCACCCCCCAGCCTGATGGGGCAACAGCTCTATCCTGCAGCTGGAGTGAGTGGGCTGGATCCCCAAGTTCAAGGAAGCCAGGGACTGACCCCAGCCTCAGGCCAAGACTTCTTAGGGATGCAGACCACCCACAGAGGTCCCAAAGCACCTCCAGCCTGTGTTCCACTTGACCAGGCCCCACCCACTGCTGCCCAGAAGGCCCAGGTCCAGCCCACGTGCTTCTGGGCACAGCCAAGGGGCCAGAGCCAACCCACTTATTCCTTGGAGACTCGGGGCCCAAGGGCTGATGGGGGCTGAGAGCCACTGGCAGGGTGTGACCTCCTCAAACTTGGCTATGAGCTTCTGTCGCTGCATCTGCTTGTCCTCCAGGATGGCTTCTGTCCGCTCCAGCTGCATCTTCAGCTGTGCAAACACCACAGACGTAACCTGGCCGTCCGACGTGGAACCCTCCGGGGGCCCAGGGTTCCAGTGCAGGCCCCGCTCTCTAGCTGCTTCTAGCTCCCCCTTTCCCTATCCCAACATTCCCCTCGCTGGGGAGAAGGCACCTCAGCCCCTGGGATAAACTCCGGTGTGGCTGAGGAGCTGCTGATGAGGCCTCTGCAACCTCAGGGACCTTTAATGAGACTCACAGGACAAGAAAGATGCCTCTGAGCCCTGGCCCCAAACGACGGCCATGTACCCCAGAACTTAAAGTATAATAATAAAAAAGAAAAAGAAAAAAAAATCTTCACCAAAGTCCCACCTAGGTCTGTGACAGTTTCGCGGCTCATAGGTTTCTGGAGCAAGCACTGCAGCAGTGCCATCTAGTGGGCAAAAGGCCAAGTGTCACAACAGAGAGGATCCTCCAAGAGGAAAGCAAAGTTTGCGGAATTCAGGGGCCAGAAAACAGTTAACCCAGACACAGCCGGATTGAACTTTAGATTCTCATTCCGACCTCGCTTCTCTTCTACCACTAACTGTAAAAAACACTGCCAGGTATGGTGGTGCCTGCCTGTAATCCCAGCTATTCAGGAGGGTGAGGCGGGAGGATGGTTTGAACCCAAGAGTTCGAGGCTGCAGTGAGTTATGACCTCAACACTGCACTCCAGCCTGTGTGACAGAGAGAGATCCTGTTTCTGGAAAAAAAATAGCAAAATGAAACAACAAGAAAAACTTAACACTGCAGATTTTTTCTGCCTCCTTTGAAATGTATATAAATCTTCCTCCAGCCTCTTTACCACTTTTACAACACAAAGATGCTTTTCTGGAAGACCTGGGAGCCATCTCTTTGAAATGTAATCATCCAGAAAGATAGTACCCATATCTCCTAGTTACAGTGGAAATGTAGCAGCCTAGCTTAGATGGATAGCAACCAGCAACCACAGATGACCCAATCACACACACAAAAAAAAAAACATTTGCAAACTCAGGAAGAACACAACATACTGGACGCATCCCACCCCACACCCTTCCCCCCAACATTCTCCAGGACTCTCACACTAGAGCACCCCGATGCTGATGCTTACAAACCCTCCAGGCCCAGCGGGGTGGCTGACATCTGTAATCCCAGAACTTTAGGAGGCCTAGGCAGGTGGATCATGAGGTCAGTTGTTCAAGATCAGCCTGGCCAATATGGTGAAACCCCATCTCTACTAAAATGCAAACAAAAAAAAATTAGATGGGCATGGTGGTGCATGCCTGTAATCCTAGCTACTTAGGAGGTTGAGGCAGAAGAATTGCTTGAATCCTGGAGGAGGAGGAGGGAGTGAACCAAGATCACGCCATTACACTCCAGTCTGGGTGACAAAGTGAGACTCCATCTCAAAAAAAAAGAAGAAAAAAAAAAACTCTCCAGCTCATGGTGTCAGCAAAGTCAAGGTTAACCTTCCCTATCATCTTGAATAATGTCTTCCTTACCTGCTTAACTCTGTCTGACACAAATTTTCTTTGACATAGCTTTTCTGAGGATCCACCCTAGAGCTTAAAGTTCATTCCCAAACTCCAGGTTGCTTCAGAAGCAACAGAGCTCCCTTCGTCCTATCTATAAGGTAGACCTACTGCATACACACTCATACATCCCCATCACCCCCACTGCCTCACAGTACCCCTTAACCCAACTGAAGCCCATGTTACAGAATTTGGAAGTTTACAAAGTCAGAAACACAGCTTCTGGGGTGCCCTGGGAGAAGGTTTTATTGCCTAGGTTCTTATTTTTTTTTTAATTTTTCTTTTTAAAGCTATCTTCTGCTTGGGTGCGGTGGTCATGCCTTTAATCCTAGCACTTTAGGAGACCCAAGTAGGTGGATCACCTGAGGTCAGGAGTTTGAGACCAGCCAGTCCAACATAGTGCAACCCTGTCTCTACTAAAAATACAAAAATTAGCCAGCTACTCAGGGGGCTGAAGCAGCAGAATCACTTAAACCTGGGAGGCGAAGGTTACAGTGAACCTAGGTCACACCATTGAACTCCAGCCTAGATGATAAGAGCGAAACTTCATCTAAAAAACAAAACCAACAAACAAAAAACTATCTTCTCTGTTCTCCATGGGATTCCCAGTAGGAGGGTAGTAAAGTGCTCAGGCCACCTGCCTTGACGGCATTCTGGATCAGTGACTGTAAGTGTTTATCAATACACACACAGGTTGCTATTCAAAATTGCAGGCGATAGGGCCAAAGATGTCCTCTTGCCTAGGACATCACCCACCAGCTCACTTAAAGAACATCTAAGCAACAACCGGTTTCATGATCTCTAGTCGCACATTGTCAATCCTAAAATTTCTAAAGTTTAGGTGGTTGGAAGTTTATTAAGAGCTATCTCTAGAGGCCAATTGTAAGGGTAGCTGAGAGAAAGGAGAATAGACCCAAAGTCAGGCAAGAACATTTTATTAACCTTCCAGGCTGCTCTCTAACAGTCCGAGGAGGCAGCCCTGAGCTTAAAAAATTAGGGGTTTATGTGGGTTGGGGGGCAGAAAAGGGTTTTAGGACTGAAGTAATCTGTCCACTGGTAACAGGCACAAAGATAGTTTGTTAACTTGTAACAGACCTACAATGCATCATCCTATCACTTGTGGAGGCAGTTTTGTTTTTAAAGACAGAAACCAGAATTTTTTTTACAGATCTGTGTCAAACAAAAATTCACAAGTATGGATAACCAATATATGTTTTCTCTGTCCTCCCTCCAGCTGCCTGGATAGTTGTAATCAGTCTTTGCTTAATTGCCACATGTCTGGCAGCCTTGGTGTGGCTCCTAGGTAGGGGTTCAGGAATGCAGCTGCAGAGCAATCCGGGGGGCGGGGGAAGGTGTCAGCCTACACAGCTTGTCCCTAACACCAAGTACAGTGGCTCATGCCTGTAATCCCAATGCTTTGGAAGGCCAAGGCAGGAGGATTGCTTGAACCCAGGAGTTTGAGGCTGCAGTAAGCTATGATTGCACCACTGCCCTCCAGCCTGGTCAACAGAGGAAAATCCTGTCTGTAAAAAAAAAATTAAATTTTTAAACATAAAATAAATTTTCTAAAAAGCAAATTTTTTCAGTTAATTCAAAGTTTAAACTTCTCTCTCAACTTTACAAACATAACCATATATAGCCTCCTGGAAGCAGGAGGTGGTGTCTCTGGCATGCATGCTGTCCTGGGGGTCACTACTGGCCTCTCTTAAGATGTCCATCATCCTGTGCCCAGTGGATGGTCTTAGAGCAATGTAAGCCTGCTGGTGTCAATCTATCTTAACCAGGAGCATCCATAGTGGATGGCCACTTGTTCTGTCCCCAAGCCTTTCCAGGTCCTTACAGTGGTACCTTTAGAAATTTCCAGGTTTCTATAGACCCTGCACAGGATAAGGAACTGAAAACCTCACTCAAACCTATAATCCAAGCACTTTGGGAGGCAGAGATGGGTGGATCACAAGGTCAGGAGTTCAAGACCAGCCTGGCTAACATGGGAAAACCCTGCCTCTACTGAAAATAAAAACATAGCTGGGGGTGGTGGTGCTTGCCTGTAATCCCAGTGACTTGGGAGGCTGAGGTAGGAGAATCGCTTGAACCGGGAAGATGGAGGTTGCAGTGAGCCAAGATTATGCTATTGCACTCCAGCCTGAGCAACATGAGCGAGACTCTGTCTCAAAAAGAAAAAGAAATAAAGAAAACTTCACCTGCCTTCAAGGGCAGAGCGCCTGTTTCCACAGTCCTCTGGCCACCACATGTTGGCACAGGACACTCTGCAAGGAAACTATTTTCCCATGAAATTCCAAAGCCCTTTCTGTTTCAGCTTCTACATCTATCTTTCCAGCTTTCTTCTTTCCCACCTTCTCCAAATCTCTCCTGCACAATTCTCTAGTTGAAAGGTGAAAGGGAGTGGTTATCCCTCTGGGGGGAACAGGACCCCCCTGATAACAAAGCTCCACACAGAAGCAGCCACAGTGAAAGCCTATATGCAGACCACCCAGCATCACTCTCACTGCTGTGAAAAGAGGCAACTGGAATTTAGAAACCCTTTTCTCTGCCAACAAAAGCCTACAGCAGCAAGTCTCCTATTGGCTCAGATAAGTATTATTTGAAACACAGAACTAAATGAGAACACCTTGTCCTGGGCTACATCCATCCACTCTTGGAAGCTTGGAAGCCATGAATTCTTCTTGTTGAATAGGTGAGGGAGCGAGAGAGACCTGGCTGACCTGAGAATTAGGGATAGCTGATGGTAAAGTGAACTAAATATGGCCTGAGGAGAACTCTGTGCTTCTGTATTTGTGTCCTTGTGAATGAACCATAACCTAATGTAATAGGTAGACAAGACTGAAAATAGGAATATGCACCTGTAACAATAGCTCAGTCTTGGTCAACTCCAGTGGCCATACTTCAACCAGTCACACACTGCTGAGTGTCCAAACTGTGTCCAAATAAGGCAAACACTGGGCTGTATGAAACCAGTGTAGCTGTTTCTGAACCTCACTTCCAATTTCTGGATGTCACTTTTCTTTTTCAGTCTGTAAATTGATTCTGACAATGAGTCACCCTTGGAGCCTCTTTGACTCTGCTGTGATGCTGGGGGCTGCCTGATTCACAAATCACTTTCTTTCTTTCCTTGTTCCTTGCTCAATTAAACTTTGTTAAATTTAATTTGTCTGGAGTTTTCTTTTAAACTAGGAATGAAAACACGTTGGTTTACTATCTAAGAACGTGTGATCCTTTGTTAAAATTTTGTGTGTATGTCCATTTGGGGGAAAGAGAAAGTTCACAGCTTTCATCAAATTGACAGAATGTCATGTTATCGAAATGTTAAGACCTGCTCTTTTAAGGACTCTATCTGTGTAGTCTAGGCTTGGATGGTATAATTTGCCTATGTTTTTGGGAAGCACGTTACTACTTCAATACATAAAAATTAATTGTGTTTACTTTGTTGTATATTGGAGACTCCCAGCATCTTTCTGTGGCAGACAAGACTATGTTTGTGCCTGGCTCTTACAGACAAAAATGGTTAAAACATGAGTTTTCTCATTTGGATCAGCAGCTAGTGCTGTTGGCCAACTTTAAAGAAGCCTTCGCCACCTAGATTGTCAGATGGCAAAAAGGCCTGGGGGAATATCTTGGCCAAGCTCTTGGCTTTCAGGGGAGGAAATTTAGGCTAAAAGTTCACACACACACACACACACACACACACACACGCCACACACAGATACACACACATACAGACACACACACAGACACAGACATACACACAGACACACACACATACAGACACACACATACAGACACAGACATACAGACACACATAGACACATATACAGACACACACAGACTCACACACACAATCTGAGAAGGGTCTTGTCTCCTCCATACCCCTCAGTATTGGTACAGAAACAAAACTAAATGGGCGGGTAGTCGAGGAAATGGAACAGCATCAATTCTGAAGACGGGGAAAGAAAAATCAAAGATATCCCATCTTAGAAATGAAAAAGCCTGGGCCAGGTGCAGTGGCTTATGCCTGTAATCCTGGCACTTTGAAAGCCTGAGGCAAGTGGATCACGAGGTCAGGAGACAGAGACCATCCTGGTCAACATGTGAAACCCTATCTCTACTAAAAATACAAAGAAAAATTAGCTGGGTGTGGTGGTGTGTATCTGTAGTCTCAGCTATTCGGGAGGCCGAGGCAGGAGAATCACTTGAACCCGGGACGCTGAGGTTGCAGTGAGCTGAGATCGCCCACTGCACTCTAGCCTGGAGACAGGGAGAGACAACAAAACCATAGCTGTCAAGATTGGGGCTTGATGGGAACTATCAGATTCGGGGGTGAAGGTGGTGAAAAGCAACATTAAATGTATTTTTTAAAACACAGCTAATAAAAATTCTATAAGGCTTCTTCTCAAAACAAATCAAATTGCTTGGCATTAAAAACTTCCCAGTGTAGATAATGCTTTTCCTGAATCACTATCTTAAATTGTTCAGAAAATGCCAACAGTCATCATGATTTTTCATGTTTGGTTAAGGCAGAGTAAACACAGTGTTTTCTTTCTTTCTTTTTCTTTTTTTTTTTTTTTTTGAAATGGAGTTTTGCTCTTGTTACCCAGGCTGGAGTTCAATGGCGCGATCTTGGCTCACTGCAACCTCCACTTCCTGGGTTCAGGCAATTCTCCTACCTCAGCCTCCTGAGTAGTTGGGATTACAGGCACGCGCCACCATGCCCAGCTAATTTTTTGTATTTTTAGTAGAGACGGGGTTTCACCATGTTGACCAGGATGGTCTCGATCTCTTGACCTTGTGATCCTCATGCCTGGGCCTCCCAAAGTGCTGGGATTACAGGCATGAGCCACTGCGCCCGGCAACACGGTGTTTTCTTTTTATTTCTTTGTCTTTAAATATTTGAAACAAACCCTGCCAGCTTGAAACTTAATAACTTTTCAATTACATTCTCCTTTTACTCTCTCTCTTCTTTCTCTTCCCCTCCCCTCCCCTCCTCTCCTCTTTCCTCCCCTCCTCTTCCCTGATGTTGAGCATCTTTTCATGTGTTTTTCAGCTACTTGAGTGTCTTCTTTTGGGAAGTATCTGTTCATGTATTTTCCATTTTTTAATGGGCTATTTGTTTTCTGCTTCTTCAAATTGTTTAAGTTCTTTATAGATTCAGAATATTAGACCTTGGTTAGATGCATAGTTGTGAATATTTTCTCCCATTCTGTAGGTTCTCTGTTTATGCTGTTGGTAGTTTCTTTTGCTGTACAGAGAACAGATACTCTTCAATTAGGTCACACTTGTCCATTTTTTTTTTGTTTGTTTCTGTTGCCATTTCTTTTGAGGACTTAGTCATGAAATCTTTACCAAGGTCGATGTGAAATGCTGCATTCTAGGTTTTCTTCTAAGATTCTTATAGTTTTAGGTCTTACATTTACACCTTTGATCCATCTTGAGTTAATTTTTATATATGGTAAAAGATAGGGGTTCAATCTCCTTCTTCTGTACATGGCTAGCCAGGTAGCCAGCACAATTTATTGAATAGAGAGTTTTTTGAATAGAGAGTTTTCTTATTGCTTATTTCTGTTATTTCTGAGTTCTCTGTTCTGTTCCATTGATATATGTGTCTGTTTCTGTTGGGTTACCATAGCCTCATGGTAAAGTTTGAAATCAAGTAATGTGATGCCTCTGGCTTTTTTCTTTTTTCTTAGGATTCCTTTGGCTATTAGGGGTCTTTTTGGTTCTATGTGAATTATTTTAGAATTGTCTTTTCTAGTTATGTAAGAAATGCTATTGGTACTTTTATAGTAATAGTGTTGAACCTATAACTTGCTTTGAACAGTATGACTATTTTAATAATTTTGATTCTTCCAATCCATGAGCATGGAATGTTTTTCTGTGTCATCTATGATCTATTTCCGCAGTGTTTGTAGTTCCCCTTGTAGATACCTTTCAACTCCTTAGTTAGATGTACTCCTAGGTATTTGTGTGAGTGCATGTGGCTGTTGTAAATGAGATTCTGTTCTTCATTTGGCTCTCAGCTAGAATGCTATTGGTATGTAAAAATACTACTGATATTTGTATATTGATTTTTACATCCTGAAACTTTACATAGGTCATTTATTAGTTCTAAGAGCCTTTGGGCTTTCAAAGACTCTTTAGAGTTTTCTAAACATAGAATCATAGTATCAGCAAAGAGAGATAACTTGACTTCTTCTTTGCCTATGTGGATGACTTTTGTTTTTTTTCTCTTGCCTGATCACTCTGGCGAGGACTTGCAAATTTTTTAATTAATAAAATTAATGTAAGCATAAAACCATAAAACCAGTCTTTTCAAAACTCCAGGTGGAAGTTTATACACATACTATGTACCCACAAAAATTAAGGATTAAAAACAGAAGAAAAAGAAGAAAATTTAATAGTGGTATTGTGTGAGGGCTTGGGGGAAGTCCAGGTGGGGAAGGCTTGCCAGTGCCTTTTACTTGGCTTGTAACCTAGGCAGTTACTCCCGTGTTAGAAGTAAATAGTCATTCTTTTCTTTATAATGTAATATGGTTTGGCTGTGTCCCCATCCAAATCTCATCTTGAATTGTAGCTCCCATAATTCCCACTTGTCATGGGAGGCAGCTGGTGGGAGATAATTGAATCACAGAGGCAGTTTCACCCATGCTGTTCTCCTGGTAGTGAATAAGTCTCGTGAGATACGACAGTTTTATAAAGGGTTTCCCCCATTTCTTGGGTCTTATTCTCTCTCTTGCCTGCTGCCATGTAAGACACATATTTTGCCTTCTGCCATGGTTATGAGTCCTCCCCAGCCACATGGAACTGTGAGTCCATTAACTGTGTGCTTGCTTATGGTTTTAAAAACTCCAAGAACTAGCTTTGAAATAAAACTAAGGCTGTGAAAGGTCCACCCCCAGAAAAACGTGGAGCAGTTAATCTTCAGTCTTGCTGCAGTCTGGCTGATACCAGCTGGGCCTCCAGATGGCCCATTACTCAAGATAACCACTGGAACAAGACATGCTGACTCGCGTGTAGGCAACTTCTATACAAAGTTTACTTAGACCCTTCCTTTAAAACCTCTTCAGCCAGCCCGAGAAAGGGGAGACGGTCTTTACAATGCAAGTCTCCCATATCCTTAGGTTATCAGCTCCTGAATAAACCTGCTTTTTCTCCCACCAACATTTGACTCTAAAGTTTTGGTTTTGAAGCAGTTAGCAGCTGAATCTGAGTTCAGTTACAGGCTCATGGACTCACCAGAAGATTTGCTTGTTGAACCTGGGAAGTTCCTAAAAATTTAGATTCCTGAAGGCTCATTCCAGCCCTTTTATTCAACCGGAACCTCCCAAGTCTGAGGACTTTTGTTTTCTTTGAGTTCTGCAGGTAAGTCCTATGCAACTAACCTAGCATAAGCTAGTAAGAACCAGGCCCGATGTGGTGGCTCATGCCTTTGACCCCAGCACTTTGGGAGGCTGAGGCAGGTGTACCTGAGATCAGGAGCTCGGGATTAGCCTAACCAACATAGAGAAACTCTGTCCCTACTAAAAATACAAAATTAGCTAGGCATGGTGACACACATGTGTTATTACAGCTACTCAGGAGGCTGAGGTGGGAGAATAGCTGGAACCCAGGAGGCAGAGATTGCAGTGAGTTGAGATGGTGCTACTGCACTCCAGCCTGGATGACAGGAAAAAAAAAGAATGAGTGAGAGTCAATACCATTTTGGGTGGAGGTGGTTCTAGTAGTGTGTGAATTGTGTGATTGCTGTGCAAGGTAGAGGTGGGTCAAGAGAAAGTGCATTTTCCTTTGTCCTCCAACTTTACTACTGAGGAAATCTGCCTCCTTGAAAAGATTTTGGTGTGGTTTTGGTGGCATACATAACATGGCATGTCCTTGACTCTCCAAGTCTTAACCTCCAGTCAGCGTGAAACACAGCATCCTGACAGCAGATGTATTTGTCTAGCTTTTCCAGCGAAACAGAACAAATGAAATGGATGGATGAATGGCTGGATGTGTCTGTGAAAGAGTGTATACACAAAGCAGCCCTCAAATGCTAAAAGAGCCAGGAAACCAAAAAATGAAGCAGACAGATTCAGTTTGTGGGTATGCGGTGATTTATTAAGTGAGCTTACAAACAGAATCACGGCTTTGGGTGGCTGCAAGACAGGTAGGAAATGTGCTTGAGGAAGATCCATTCTCTCAGGCATCTTCATAATCCAGCTTTGAGTGGTTTACATAGTTCTTATTTGATTCCCTGTGATATCAGACAACGAAATGTGGCTGGTGCAAGGCTGCTTAGAAGATTCAGGAAAACTGTTCGAATTTTTCTCATCATATAGGTACTGCTGATACTCAAAATTCCACAGATAACTTGGAGGTTTTCCAAGTGTGTTCCCAGGAGCTGCAACATTAGAACTTCTACAGGACCACAAGTGTGGCAGGCCCACTGTACAGTAACAGACCAATTACACTGAGACAACAGTTTGAAGCAGAGAAAGAGTTTAATTTAGAGTGCAGGGCAACTGAGTGAAGAGACAGAAAGAACCCTCTAATCCATCTCCCCAAGGAGTTCTGTAATTGGTATACTAAGGGAATCGTGGAAGGCAAGGGATTGAAGAACTGAGGTTGTTGATCGGTTAAGGAAATAGAGAACAACATCATTAGAATGTGGAAACTTCATTCTTTGGTGAGTGGGCTCCTTGTGGAGTTTTTCAGACCAGCTGATGTCAGTAGTTTCACTGGTATGCAGGACCTCTAAGAGTATCTCAAAGGGAAAACTTAACATTCAACAAAGTTAGGTTGTTATCTACAGAGCAGTTAAGGGGAACTGTGATCTTATGGTAGGAAACAATTATGAAGAAGCAGGTCAGAGAGCAAGCTGCTCTAATGATGAGTGCTGAATATGCTGCAAGCTTGGTTTATCTTCATTTCTTCCCTGACTAATTTTATAAAGTTTACAGGAGGGTTTCAGAGTAACTTGGAAACTTGATAGTAATGCAAGTTCTCAGGCTCCACCTCAGATCCACTGAATCTGAGACTCTGGAGTGGGCTCAGTAATCTGTGTTTTTGCTTGTTTTTGTTTTGTATTTTAGAAACAAGGTCTCATTCTGTCATCCAGGCTAAAGTGCAATGGTACAATCACAGTTCAATGGAGCCTCCAAATCCTGGGCTCAAGTGATCCTCCTGCCTCAGTTTCCCGAGTAGCTGGGACTACTTTTTTCATTTTTGTAGAGTGAGCTTTAGATATGTTGCTAGGCTGGTCTCAAACTCCTGGCCTCAAGCAGTCTTTCTGCATCAGCCTCCCAAAATGCTGGGATTACAGTTGTTAGCCACCATGCCCAGTCTCAACCTGTTTTAACAAGCCCTGCAGGTGATTAGGATGCACACTCAAGGTTGAGAACCACTGAGGTTGCAATTTAGCCTTCTTGAGGAAGCATCATCCTAGGGCTTCCTCTGAGTGTCCAAATCCTTAGATGAAGGCAGAGATCAAATCAGTGGGGGAGTGAGTGTTCATTAAGAGAGAGAGCAACACAGGGAGCCCAGAAGCAGGCAACAACCACAGTCCCTTACATACCCTAACATGTAACAAAATAGCAAGCTCACTCACATGCTTTCACTGAATCTTCATAATGTAGCACTCTAATGATGTCAGCAAGCTTCCTGTGCCAGGTAAGGGCACTAAAAACAGAGAGAAAAAGGCCAAGGCTGGGGTTTGGGGACAGGTGGAACCTGGGTTCACCAAGGCCTTGGAGGTTTGCTTGGAGCAGAAGTAAGCAAGATTCAGTCAGAATGGTGATTATTAAAAAGTCAAGAAATGACAGATGCTGGCAGGGCTGTGGAGAAATATGAACACTTTTACACTGTTGGTGGGAGTGTAAATTAGTTCAACCATTGTGGAAGACAGTGTGGTGATTCCTCAAGAATCTAGAGCCATAAGTACCATTTGACCCTCCAATCCCATCACTGGCTATACACCCAAAGGAATGGAAATCATTCTATTATAAAGATAAATGCACATGTATGTTCATTGCAGCACTATTCACAAAAGCAAAGTCATGGAACCAACCCAAAACCCCATAAATGATAGACTAGCTAAAAATGTGGTACATATGCACCATGGAACACTATGCAGCCATACAAAAAGGAACAAGATCATGTCATTTGCAGGGACATGGATGGAACTGGAAGCCATCATCCTCAGCAAAGTAACACAGAAAACCAAACATCGCATGTTCTTACTCATAAGTGGGAGCTGAACAATGTGAACACATGGACACAGGGAGGAAAACAATGCAGACTGGGGCTTGTTGGCAAGGGAAAGGGGGGTATCAGAACAAATACCTAATACATGTGGGGCTTAATACCTAGGTGAGTGGTTGATAGGTGCGGCAAACCACTGTGGCACACGTTTACCTGTGTAACAAACCTGCACATTCTGCACGTGTATCCTGGAATTTAAAGTAAAATAACATTTCTAAAAAAGAAAATAAATAGACAGAATGATATTTCTAGGGCAGTTACAGTGGGCAGTGCGAGATGCTGGAGGGCATGGCCCTGTCCTTGGTACACGCAGGTGTGAGGGCACGAAGGCAAATTCTGTGATGCTGGCTATGTCAGAGGCTAGCCAAGGTCACCTTTCTCTTTTTAAATTTTATTTTAGACTCAGGGGCTATATTTGCTGGTTTGTTACATGGATGTGATGTGTTGTATCGTGGTGAGGGGCAAAGGTCACCTTTTCTTGCTTTTGGCTGTAAAGTTATTAAAGCAGTTCCCTGTAGCCATACCTGCTGCCTCAGCCGACCTCACTCTACCTGGAATTCTGATTTTTTTCTTTTTCCAAAAGGAAGTGTTAGATGTGATTTTATTAAATACAGAAGATAAGGCTTTTCACAGCACAGGGTCCAAGGAAGTGCAAGACAACAGCGAAATGCAATAGCCGCAGCAGCACAGTGATGGGCTGAGACTCCTCCCCGGTGGCGGAGAAGCTGACATCCCCTCTGGGCTCTAAGCGCTGAGCTTGCGGGGGGGACCTGGCGTCCCAGCTCAGGACAGTCAGGTGCGTGGAGCCGGCGAGTCGGAGAGCTCTTGGCCGCTAGAGGGCGCTTGGTGGCCGACAGTAGAGCGCGCGCCCCTACACCTGCTCCCAGCTCTGCACCTGCTCTGGGCTCTGCACCTTCTCCAGGGGTCTGCCTGCTCCCAGCCCTTTGCTACCTCCTGCCCTGCCTGCTCCCCAACTCTGGCCATTGCGGTCACAGCAATAGGAGCGGCTGTGCCCAGGACGCTCCAAACCTAGGTCACCCGCTGGAGGAGGGAGAGTTCACCTGCTGCTCTGCAGAAAGACTTCCTTAAGCAGCAGAATAGCTGAGATTGAGACACACATCACTACACTAGGCAACCACTGGCCTTTGAATGCCCGGTCTCACCCCACATGCCTCATGCCTGCCGCCTCCTCCACCTAATTTCTCTCTGCTCCCTTTCCTCCACACTGTTCTCAGAGCTTCCATAGGCAGCCTTGATGGAAGAAGCAGCAGCCTTCCAGCTTGGCCTCTGCCATGTATTACCCAAGGTGCATCTCTCTCTGGGCCTCAGCTTTCCCATCTGCCAAAAGTCTTCTGCGACTTCTTAAGTCCTTTACTGCTCTGACATTTCAAGTAGTCAAACCATTCAGGCTCCTACATTTTCCTGGCTCAAATATTAAAACTGTCTGGGGAGCCTTAAAATATTATGGCCTGGGCACTGTCCCCCCTCTCGTCATTGAGAAGTAATCGCTCTGTGGTGGAGCATTGCAGCAGTATTTTTTAAAAGTTCCCCAGATGATTCAAATGTGCAGCCAGGGTTAGGAACCTCTGGCATCAAATTCCTGTTCTGAACGATTTGCATGTTCCTAAGAGAGCACTGGAAACCATGAATTTCCCCACTCAGCTTATCTCTGATGATGGAATAACAGGCAGCGACAAAGGTTTGGGGTAATATTTGGGGAGAGCCGCCTCAAAGGCTTATGGGTCCCTTGAAACCCTGTGCAACCCAAGGTAGACAATGGGCATTAGAAGGAGAGGAGAGGGGCTTGACACTCTCTCTCTCTCTCTCTCTCTCTCTCTCTCTCTCTCTCTCTCTCTCTCTCTCTCTCTCTCTCTCTTTCTCCCTCCCTCCCCTGCCTCGCCTCTATGCCCCTTACTTTGACCACTTCCAGCCTGCTTCTCACCTCCCGCTCCTCCCAATCTAACAGCTTCTAGCATCTGAAATGGCTTTCCTGACTCAGCCTTTCTGCCTGGTTTCTGTGTTCTCTTTCGTTCTCTCTCTTTGAGACAAGATCTCACTCTGTCACCCAGGCTGAAGTGCAGTGGTGCAATTTTGGCTCACTGCAACCTCTGCTTCCTAGGCTCAAACAATCCTCCCACCTCAGCCTCCCATGTAGCTGAGACTACAAGCATGCACCACCATGCCCAGTTAATATTTTGTATTTTTAGTAGAGACCAGGTTTCACCATGTTGCCCAGGCTGGTCCAGAACTCCTGAGCTCAAGTAATCTGCCTGCCTCAACCTCCCAAAGTGCTGGGATTACAGGCATGAGCTACCATGCCCCGCATCTTCTGTGTTCTCTCGAGACCCTTCCTTCTCCAGGATAAGTTCCTTCTTCTCTCTCTCTCAGTCCACAACCTGAAGTGGCAACCAGAACCTGGCAGCTAAGCCCTGTGGGGCGATGAGTCCCAGAGAAGGGAGAATACGTCTTCAGGATATTCCAGGGCCCATGCATGGAGCAAACACATCAGTATCTTCATCACCTGGGTTGAAGCTGAACTCAGACTCATTCTGGGAACTGTGAGATGCTGTGGCTGTCTGGAGGCCAAGAGGGGAAGTTTTGTGCTGTGGAGAAGAGGCAGGTGCTAAGCCAGGGGTTGGAGACCTGGTTCCTGACCCAGTTCTGCCATGAACTACTTGTTGCATAACCTTGAGCTCAGTACTTCTCCCTGGGTGATATGGTTTGGCTGTGTCCCCACCCAAATCTCATCTTGAATTGTAGCTCCCATCATTCCTATATAATGTGAGAGAGACCCAGTAGGAGGTAATTACATCATGCTATTCTTGTGATAGTCAATAAGTCTCACAGAATCTGATGGTTTTTCATAAAGAGGACTTCTGCACACACTCTTTTTGTCTGCCACCATGTAAGATATGCCTTTGTTCCTCATCTTCCACCATGATTGTGACGCCTTTCCAGCCACGTGGAATTGTGAGTTCTTTAAGCCCCTTTCCTTTGTAAATTACCCAGTCCCAGGTATGTACTTATTAGCAGCATGAAAACAGACTAATACGCTGCACCTGGAGTTTGTTTTTTTTTTTTTACCCTGCCAAATGAGGGGCTATCAACTATTCTTTTTAATGCAGACATGGAATGAATTTCTGCCACTCTCTGTGGCTCATCTTGAGGCCAGAAGGGGCAACATGGCCTTCAGATTCAAAAGACATGTGCTAAAATGGTTTGATTTATTTCATGATTTTTGAGCACCTTTTACATTCAAGGCATGGTTGTGGCTGATGGAAATATGGGTGCACACTCAATCAAGTTCTTCGCCTCATGAGTGGACAGTGTGGAGGATGCTCAGGCATTGGGTTTGAGAATCTCCAGTGGCATCCTATGAGTCTTTGCAGGAGACATGACCCTGCAGTAGGGCTCTGAGGACCTCACAGAATAGGCACAAGAGGTACCCAGTCATGGGCTGAAGTCAAGGGAGGCTGAGATGCTGGTGAGTGCTCTGAGCTGCAGACACAACCTGAAAAAGTCACACTGAACCAAAGGGGTGAGAGGGAGCGTGGGGTCTGGGGGAGGCATATCTATAGGTCTACATTGGATAAACTGGAGTTGCATCAGGGAAAGGGCAGGAGAGGAGAGGAGAAATCAAATGAGATAAGACAAGGGGAAGCAGAGCACCCGCATGTATTATTCAGCCAGCAGAGCTGATGCACAAGCTCATTTTTGTTTGTTTTATTAAGAACATATTTATTTACAAATAATAAGCTTTTGCTTACTTTTGAGATGCAAGTACTTTTATTTTGAGACAGAGTCTTGTTCTGTTTCCCAGCTGGTCTTGAGCTCCTGTGCTCCAGTGAGCCTCCTGACTCATCCTCCCAAGTAGCTAGGATTAAGTGCTTTCCTAAAAACAGCTTTTTAAATAAGCTGCACATAATTCAAGTGTACAGTTTGAAAAATTTCGATATCCATATGCACCTGTTTAACCATCGTCTATCCAAGTCAGTGTACACATCCCTCACATTCAAACCTTTCCTTGTGTCCCTTTTTGTCCTTCCTTCCTGCCCACCTCTCACCTATTCCTTCTCCATCCCCAGGCAATCACTGATATGCATTCTGTCATGATAGTTTGCATTTCCTAGAAATATTTACAAATGGAGTCATTTCATGTACCCTTATTTGTATTATTTTTCATTGTAATTAATATGAGATTTATTCAAGTTGCTGCCTGTACCAATACCTCACTCCCTTTTCATTGCTGAGTAGTATTGCCTTCTAGGAAAACACCATAGTTCATGTATCCATTTATCTGTTGATGGACATTTGAGTAGTTCACAGTTTTTGGCTATTACAAATAAAGCTGCTATGAACATTTTTGTAGAAGTCATTGTGTGGAAATATTTTTTCATTGCTCTTGGAGTGAGGTGGCTGGATTATACGTTGAGTGTATGTATATTTTTTTGTGAAACTGCTAAACTGCTTTCAAAGTGGTTGTATCATTTTATATTTCCACCAGCTGTATGAGAGATCCAATTCTTCTACATCCTCACCTACATATGGGATGATATGACTAATCATTTTATTTTGGTCATTTTGATAGGTAGGTAGAAATATTAACTTAAGGACTAATTTGGCATTCAATGTAGTGCAGGTCTGCTGGTGATAAATTCTTTCAGCATTTGTTTCTATGAAATCTTTTTTTTTTTTTGGCCGCTTTTGTAAAAAGAGATTTTTTAACTGGGTAAAAGTCTACACTGATACTTTTTTCTCAGCCCTTTAAGGAAATTACTCCACTATTTTCTAGATTGTTTCTTGATGCCTTTAGTCATTCTTGTCGTTGTATCATTGGTTCTTTGTATATAATGTCATTTTTTTTCTTTTGAGACAGAGTCTTGCTCTGTCACCCAGACTGGAGTGTAGTGGTGTGATCTCAGCTCACCACAACCTCCACCTCCTAGGTTCAAGCAATTCTTCTGTCTCAGCCTCCAGAGTAGCTGGGACGAAAGGTGAACACCAGCACATTTGGCTAATTTTTATATTTTTAGTAAAGATGAGGTTTGCCACATTGGCCAGGCTTGTCTTCAACACCTGACCTCAGGTGATCTGCCTACCTCAGCCTCCCAAATACTGGGATTACAGGTGTGAGCCACCATGCCCAGCCTACTGCCCAACCTCTGGATGTTGAATTTTTTTCTTTTTTTGCTTGATTTAAGAAATTCTTCATGTTCTTGTGTTTGGGATTCACTGAGCTTCTTGGATCTATGGTTTATAGTTTTCATCAAATTTGGAAACATATTAGCAACTGTTTTCCCCCAGATTTATTTAAGTATAATTGATGAATACAAATTGTATACATTGAGGTATGTAGTGTGATGTTTTTATATATGTATATATTGTAAAACAATCACCGCAATCAAGCTAATAGACATGTTCATCACCTCATGTAGTTTTTTTGTGTGTGAGAGAACACTTAAGATCTACTCACTCTCTTAGCAAACTTCCAGTGTACAATCCCTTATTACTAACTATGGTCAACATGCTAACCACGAGGTCTCCAGAGCTTGTTCATCCTGCATAGCTGAGGTTGTGTACCCTTTAACCTAGATCTTCCTCTGTCCTCTAACACCCAGCCCTTGGCAACGACCATTCTACTCTCTGCTTTTATCAGTCTAACTATTTTAGATTCCTCATATAAGTAAAATCATTCAGTATTTGTCTTTCTGTGTCTGGCTTATTTCACTTAATATAATGTCTTCTGTGTTTATCCATGTTATCACTTACGACAGGTTTTTTGTTCTTTTGTAAGGCTGAACAATATTTCATTGTGTATGTACACTACATTTTTTCCATTCATCCATCAATGGACACTGATTTGTTTCCATATTTTGGATATCATGAACAAAGCTGCAACTAACATAGGATTGAAGATATATTTGTGAGACACTGATTTAATTTCCTCTGGATATATACCCAGAGTGCTGGATCATATGGTAATTGTATTTTTAATTTTTTAAGGAGTCTCCATAGTGTTTTTCATAATGACTATACTAATTTACATTCTCACAAACATTGTACAAGGATTCATTTTTCCTCACATTCTTGCCAGCACTTACTTTTTCTGATTTTGAGAATAACCAATCTAACAAGTATGAGGTCATATCTTGTTATGGTTTGGCCATGTCTCCACCCAAATCTCATCTTGAATTGTACTTCCCATAATTCCCACATGTTGTGGGAGGGACCCGGTGGGAGGTAATCAAATAATGGGGGTGGCTTCCCCTATACTATTCTAGAGGCAGTGAATAACTCTCATGAGAGCTGATGAATTTTTAAAGAGATTCCCCTTTCACTTGTCTCATTCTCTCTCTTGTCTGCTACCATGTAAGACATGCCTTTGACCTTCTGCCATGATTGTGAGGTCTCCCCAAGCCATGTAGAATTGTAAGTCCATTAAACCTCCTCTTCTTTATAAATCAGCCAGTCTTGGGTATGTCTTTATCAGCAGCAGAAAACAGACTAATACATGTCTCATTTGTGTTAGCATTTCTCTGATGATTAGTGATATTGAGCACATTTTCATATACCTGTTGGCCATTTGTATGTCTTCTCTGGAGAAATGTTTATTTAGGTATTCGTCCCCTTAATAACCAAAGTTATTTTGGATTTTTCTTTTGTTATGGGAGGTTTTATTTCTTTGGCTATTGAATTGTTTGAGTTTCTTATACATTTTGAATATGAATCCATAATCAGAATCATGCTTTGCAAACATATTCTCCCAATCCATAGGTTGTCTCTTATCTCTGTTGATTGTTTCCTTTGCTATGCAGAAGCTTTTTAGTTTGATGCAGCCCCATTTGTCTATTTTTGCTTTTGTTGCCTGTGCTTTGAGGGTCATATCCAAAAACTCATTGCCCAGACCAATGTCATGGAGCTTTTTGTCTATGTTTTTCTTCAAGTAGTTTTAAAGTTTTAGGTCTCATATTCAAGTCTTTACTTGATTTTGAGTTGGTTTTCATATGTATTGTGATATGAGGGTCCATTTTCATTCTGCATGTGGAAATATCATTTTCTCAACACCATGTATTGAAAGCTGTCCTTTACTCACTGTATGTTTTGGGCACTTTTGTTGAAAATTAATTGACTATAAATGTGTAGGTCTATTTCTGGATTATTTGTTCTATTTCATTGGTTATTGCATCTATTTTTATGTCAGGGCCATGCTGTTTTGATTACTATAGCTTTGTCATATATTTTGAAATCAGGTAGTATGATGCCTTCAGCTTTCTTTCTTTCTCAAGATTGTTTTAGTCCATTTGGGGTTTTTGTGGTTCTGTACAAATTTTATAATTAATTTTTTATTTCTGAAAAATATGTCATTGGAATTTTGATGGGGATTATGTGGACTCTGTAGATCACTTTGGGTAGTATGGACATTTTCACAATATTAATTCTCCCAGTGCATGTACAAGGGAAGGCTTTCCATTGCATACCTACTATGAGTAAAGTGAAATTGTTCTTCTTACCCTTTTCAGTGCATCTATTTTCAGATTTTTTGCTCCTCTGAGGTGTTGGGACCACTCTGTTGGGCTCCCAGGCTCTCAAAAATGTACTCTCATCCGTAGGTGGTTGTCAAAATCAGTGCTTCTGTCGGTGAATGAGCGCTGAAAACTTCTAGTCTGCCATCATGCTGGTGTCACTCCCCTTCAACTTTTTAAAAAAGACTTATTACTTTAGAGAAGATTTAAGTTCACAGCAAAATTGAGTGAAAAGTACAAAGATTTTCTATTTATCTCCTGCCCTCACACATGCACAGACTTTTCCATTATCAACATCCCCACCAGAGTGACATATTTCTTACACTTCCATTGACACATCATTATCACCCAAAGTCCATATATGAGGCTTCATTATTTGTGTTGTATAATCTATCGTTTTGGAGGTTTGCCCTTAAAATCCTCTATCCCTGGTCTATTCATTTCTATCTTCCCTTTAACTCCTGGCAACTACTGATCTTTTTATGGTTTCCATAGTTTTGCCTTTTTAAAATGTCATATAATTGGAATAATACAGTATATAGTCTTTTGAGTTTTGCTTCTTTCATTTACTATAGCAAGATGCACTTGAGGTTTCTTCATGTCTTTTCATGGCTTGCTAACTCATTCTTTTTAATACTGAACAATATCCTATTGCCTGGATGTAACACACTTTATTTATTCACTCACCTATTGAAAAAGATTTTGGCTGTGTCCAAGTCTTTCCAACAATAAATGAAGTCGCTATAAACCACTATGTGCTGGTTTCTGAGTGGACATAAATTTTACACCTCCTTTGGTCAAATTCCAAGGAACAAGATTCCTGAAACACGTGGCAAGAGTAAGTTTAGTTTTGTAAGAAACTGCCTGTCTTCCAAAGTGGTTGTACTGTTTTGCATTTCTACCAGCAATGAATGAGAAGTCCTTTGTTTCACATTCTTGATGTTGTCAATATTCTGGATTTGAGCTATTCTTATAGGTTAGTGGTATCTCATTATTTTACTTTGCATTTCTCTGATAATATATGATGTGAACATCTTTTTATATGCTTATATTCCATCTGTTTGGTTTTGGGAGGGATCTTTTAAAGTATTTGTCTCTTTTTGAGTTGGATTGTTTGTTTTCTCATTGTTGCGTTTAAGAATTCTTTGTATGCTTTGGATAATCTTTTACTAAACATGTCTTTTGCAAATATTTTCTTCTAGTCTGTGACTTCTTTCATTCTTTTGACAGTGCCTTTCACAGAGTATAGAATTTTAATTTTAATAAAGTTTAGCTCATCACTTCTTTCTTTTACGGATTGTGCCTTTAATATTGTATGTAAAAAGTCACTGCTAAGCCCAAGGTCATCTAGATTTTCTCATATGTGATCTCCTAGGAACTTTCTGGTTTTGTCTTTTACATTTAGGGCCATGATCCATTTGGAGTTAGTTTTTGTGAATGGTGTAAAGTCTGTGGCTAGACTCTTTTTTGTTGTTGTTTTTGCATATAGGTGTCCTTTTGTTCTTATACCACTTGCTGAAAAACTATTTTTTCTTCCATGTTATTGTTTTTGCTCCTTTTTAAAAGAAAAGTTGACTATATTTAAGTGGATTTATTCCTGAGCTCTTAATTCTGTTCCAGTAACCTATTTTTCTATTTTTTACTGATACCGTATAGTCTTGATTACTGTAGTCAGGTATGGCCAGTCCTCCAGCTTTGTTCTCATTCCACAATGTGGTGGCCATTCTGAGCCTTTCTTATTCATAAGAAATTGTAAAACCAGTTTGTCAACTTGACAACATAATTTTCTTTGATTTTGATTGGAATTGCATTGATGCTATAGATCAAGTTGGATCAAGTTGGGAAGAAATGACAACTTGACAGTATTTGATCTTTCTATCTATGGACATGGAATGTCTTTCTATTTATTTAGCAATTATTTTATTTCTTTCATTAGAGTTTGGTCGTTTTCCTTACATTGATCCTGTACATATTTTGCTATATGTATTCCTAAGTATATTATTTTGGGGGGTAACAATAAAAGTGGCATTGTGTTTTTAATTCCAGTTTCCACTTGTTCATTGCTGGAATATAGGAAACTGATTGATTTTTATATATTAATCTTGTATCCTACAACCTTGCTATAATCATTTATTCCAAGAGTAATTTATGTCAGTTATATCATATTTTCTTCTTAGACAATCATGTCATCTGCGAATAAAGACAGTTTCATTTATTCCATACTGACCAGTATATTTATTTGAATCTCCATTTTTATGCTTTATTAAATTAGGTAGGACTTGTAGTATGATGTTGAAAGCAGTGGTGGGAAGGGATATCCTTGCCTTGTTTCTGATCTTACTGGGAAAGTCTCATGTGTCTAACCAGTAAGTATGATGTTAGTTGTAGGTGTTTTGTAGGTAGTATTTATCACATTGAGGAAATTTATTTCTATTTCTAGTTTACTGAGAGTTAGTATCATGAATAAGTGTTGGAGTTTATCAAATGCTTTCTCTGCATTTATTGATATAAACTTGTAATTTTTTTAATCTTTAGAAGGTGGTTTATTAAAGCACTATAAATTGTCTATAGAAAATATATTTTATATCGTAATAATAAATGAATTATTACCAAATTGATTTTATTGCCAGCTATGAAACTAGAACTAATAGTTATCATAATTCTCCCTCCTCCATCCCAATATCCCACATGCTTTTCTCTCAGAAATAAGTCATGTTGTGATGCTGAGGATCTGGTGGATGATGAGAAATTAAAAATTCCTTGACCACACTAGGTCTCCTAATAGCTGGCCATGCACAGGAATCTGTCTTCATCCATAAATGAAAGGTAATTCAGTCTGTTGGTTTGATTTATTTTGGTTCATGTTTATTGTCTTATAATTTAAACTTTTATTTTAGGTTCAGGGGATACATGTGCAGGTTTATTACATGGGTATATTTCATGAAGCTGATGTTTGGGGTATCAACATTTCCATCACTCAAGTAGTGAGCATAGTACCTGATAGGTAGATTTTTAGTCCTCGCCCCCCTCCAGTAGTTCCCAGTGTCTACTGTTCCCATATTTATGTCCACATGTACCCAATGTTTAGTTCCCAATAATAAGTGAGAACATGTGGTATTTGCTTTTCTGTTTCTGCATTAACTCACTCAGGATGATGGCCTCCAGCTGCATCCTTGTGGCTACAAATGACATTACTTCATTCTCTTATGGCAGAATAGTATTCCATGGTTTATATATACCACATTTTATTTATCCTATCCACCACTAATGGGCACCAAGGCTGATTCCATGTCTTTGCTATTGTGAATAGTGCTGTGATGAAAATATGGATGCAGATGTCTTTTTGGTAGAATGATTTATTTTCCTTTAGGTATACACCCAGTAATGGGACTGCTGGGTTGAATGGTAGTTCATTTTTAATTATTTGACTAATCTCCAAAGTGCTTTTCATACTGGCTGAACTAATTTACATCCTCACCAATAGTGTGTAAGAATTCTTTTCTCTGCAACCTTGCCAACATCTGTTATAGTTTAACTTTTTCTTTTTTAGAAAGTGATGTGATGGTTACATTAATTGATTTGTCAAGTACTGAGCAAGCCGTGCATAACTTGGATGAATTCCACTTGATTGTAACATATAATTCTTTAGACATGTTGGTGGATTAGAGTGGCTAATTCTTTGGAGAATTTCTGCATCTATCTTCATGAAAGTTATGAGTTGGTCATTTTTTTTCTTGTAATATCCTTGCTTCATTTTGATATTAGGGTGATTCTGGCCTCCTAGAATGAGTTAAGAAGTGTTTCCTCTGCTTCTGCCTTCCAAAAGAAATTGCAGAGAATTGTTATAATTTTTGCCTTAAATATTGGTAGAGCTAACCAGTAAACAAACTTATCTCAGCCTTGTCCATTTCCTCTATGCTGTTATTTTCACAAATTACACCTTTATATTTTATTTGCCCATTTAACATAGATTTATATTTCCTGCTTTATGAGTTGTCTTTTTAGTCAGGAAAAAAAACCCTTAAAAACAAAACATCCATTTATAGTGACTTTAGTTTTGCTTGATATGCAATTATTGGTTCACAGTGTTTTATTTCCTCTCAGCATGTTGGATATGTCATCCTGACAGCTTTTGACCTTCATGTTTCCTGATGAGAAATTAGCTATTAGGCCCCAACCTGTGCTCCTCAGATGAGATCAAGGTGAGAATAGGGGATATCTCTAGGATGGAGGGCTTCTGATTTACCCAAAACCACAGATTTGGGGAATCAGGGAAAGAAAAGGACACTTACTATGTCGGAAAAGAAAGGTGTAGGCTGTTCTACTTTAAGCTGGCTGTAGACTCCCCATTGCTTGTAGCTTGACAGAATTACTGTGGTTCAGAAGGTAGCATGTAAGTTAATCACCCATTGCATTCAGTTTTTCTGGTTCTGTAGTTTTCAAAAATTTTCTTGTAAACTTTTATCTTCGGTTTCTAGTGTTAAATTTTGTCCCTCTATTTGTACCTCTTTATTGTTATTTTAATGGAAACATAGGTCAAAAATGTATATAATAATAATATAATGAAGCATTATATTTTAACTTCATTTATTTATTTATAGATAGGGTTTGGCTCTGCACTCAGGCTGGAGTGCAGTGGTACAATCACAGCTCATTGCAGCCCCTAACACCTGGGCTCAAGCAGTCCTCCTACCCAGCTTCTCAAATGACTAGAATTATAGATGCACACCACCAGACCCAGCTAATTATAAAGAATTTTTTTTTGCAGAGATGGAGCATCGCTATGTTACACAGGTTGGTCTTGAATCCCTAGCCTCAAACAATCCTTCCACCTTGGCTTTCTGTAGCACTGGCATTACAGGCATAAGCCACCATGCCCAACCTGTTTATAGGTTCTTGAATGGCTTTTACATAACAAATAATTGAAAAAGTAAGAAAAAACCTGGAGAAAATTATGACTGATGGGAAAACAGAAGATAGTTTCTGAGAATAGTTGTCCCTCTTTTCCTTGTGGAGGGACAGGCAAGAGAGGGCTTGACAGGAAGAGCCAGGTTCTAACCCTTTGGGTATATAAATCTCTGTGGTTCAGCTAAAATATATTTGGAAACTAATCAAGTAGTGTTGTGAGGGTCTCTCATATTTCACATCAGTTTTTACACTAAATGTTTCTGTCCTGGCAAGTAAGTATAAACAGATTCTCGGGTCTTTCAGTATGGTGACAGGTGCTAATATGTAGTTACACTTGAAAAATGGCTCAATGCTAAGACTCTTGCATAAATATTCTGAAGCCTCCAAGCTTGCTGAGAGAAGGCAGAGGAAGTGGTTTTGCCAAAGTGATTCAACTGAAAATATTTCCCTTTTTTTAAACCCTCCAGTAAAGCAGTTCAAAGCATATTTTATTCTGAAAGTCAAGTAAAGAAAATTCCCTCCAATAACAGGGATATTTGATTTTATACTTCTCAGACAAGATGAACTATTCTGTTCTGTGGACTGATGCTAAAACTTTTGCCAACATTCTATTTGGCTTTAATAGGATAGATTACCTTAAAGTTTCCTAGAGTCAAAATAAGCAACCAGCAGAGATTGCTGAAGACAGAGAGTATAAGGTCTTCCAGGAATCACAGAGAAAACTCAAGTTAAGGAGCAAAACCACAAGAGTTCAACTTGATTTCAACCCCACATTTCCTGGAAATCATGCATGAAAACCCAGGTTTGGTAATAAATCTGTTAAATGATTGAGCTGAGGTCAAGATGAGCAATGTGTGTGGTGGAGCAGTGAGGGTTGTGGCTAAGAGGGCAAGTGGCCAGATCGCTTAGGCGTGCACATAAAGGGCCTCACAGGAGTTCAAGGCCAGCCTGGAAAACATAGCAAGACCCTATATCTCTCTAAAAAAAAGAATTTTTGTTTTCTAAAATTAGTCAGGATTGATGGCATGTGTCTGTACTCCCAGCACTTTGGGAGGATGAGGCAGAAGGATTTCTTGATGCCAAGAGTTGAAGGCCAGACTGAGGAACACAGTGAGACCTCATCTGTACAAAAGTAAAATAAACATAAATTAGCCAGGCATGCTGGCAGATCTAAAAGTCTCCAGTTTTAGCTACTTGGGAGGCTGATGCAAGAAGAACACTTGAGCACAAGAGTTCCAGGCTGCAGTGAGCTTTGATTATGCCACTGCATTCCAGCCTGGTGGAGCGAATGGGACCCCAACTCTAAAAATGAAATAAATGCATAGAAAGAAACACTGGCCTTGAAAGGGATCACACTGAACAACTGGAACAGGATTCTTGGAATGGAGTTTTGATCCACCGCCACTAACACTGTTTATTTGAACCTTGGAAACCACTAGAGAGTTTTTCCATAAATTATTTGAGAAGTCAGTGAATACAAAGGAACCCGGCAAAATCAGCAGCTGGGTTTCTTTTAATTCAGGTGACTGAGGTGTTGTGCTCTTTCTCTTTTTTCTTTTCTTTACTTTTTTATTTTTGTTGTTGTTGTTAAGATGGAGCCTCGCTCTGTCACCAGAGTGCAGTGGCACAATCTCCACTCACTACAACCTCCATCTCCCAGGCTCAAGCCAGCCTCCCACCTCAGCCTCCCAAGTAGCTGGGATGACAGGTGCTCACTACCACACCCAGCTATTTTTTGTATTTTTAGTAAAGATGGGGTTTCCCTGTGTTGCCAAGGCTGGTCTTGAACTACTGACCTGAACTGATCTGCCCACCTTGGCCTCTCAAAATGCTTGGGATTACAGGCACGAGCCACCGTGCTCAGTCGGCTGTGCTTTTTCTCCATGACACCAGCCAGTTTACCTTCTCAGGGATGGCTTTGATTTTATTCCCACCTTCCAGTCTGCTATTGGCATGAAACTCCCTCACGTTCCCAGTTCCTGTAGAGCCAGGCTGCTGCTGGGTCTAAATGATACCAGATGGCGTGGAGGAAACTGAGCAATTTCCTTGAACACCAGATGAGTCTAAAGTTGGAAGAGTGGCAAATACCCAAGACAGGCTACAGTTTTCCCTTTGGTCAGGAAGTAGAAAGGGAAGGAAGACATGGATAAGAGGTTTGAACACAGACTTCTCTCGGGGGGGTGCTTTATTCTTTAGTTTGTAGAAGGGCAGACAGACTGACTTGTGGCTTGTTTTTCTTCAGAAAAAGCCAAGCAGCCCAAATCTCTCCAGCTCCCTATCTGATATTACCTGGGTGCCCTAAAGGCATGACTGAAACCAAAGTCTGTATCCCCCACCTCTTCTGAAGCCAGAAGCCTGGAAGCCTGCCAGTACCACCAAGTAGTCTGGATGTTACACCTAAATCACTGTCTCCTTCAAGCCAGGAGAGTCACCAGGGCCTACAGAATATCCTTCCTCAATTTCCCTCGGGTTCGCCCTGTTCTCTATAACTCACTCTTACTTTCTGAGTTTAGGCCACCCACATTATTCCCCTGGATCAATGCAAAGTCCTCATAACTCATCTCAGGCAAGTGTGCCAAGCCTTTGAGCCTTTGCACATGCTGATCCCTCTGTCTGGAACACACTGTCCCCACACTCCCTGGTTAACTTTTGGTGGAGTTTTGCTCTTGTCACCCAGGCTGAAGTGCAGTGGTGCAGCCTCGGTTCACTGCAACCTCTGCCTCCCAGGTTTGAGAAATTCTCCACCTCAGCCTTCCCCGTAGCTGAGATTATAGGTGCTCACCACCATGTCTAGCTAATTTTTGTATTTCTAGTAGAGGCAGGATTTTGCCATATTGCCCAGGCTGGTCTCAAACTCCCGACCTCAGGTGATCCACCAGCCTCAGCCTCCCTAACTGCTGGGATTACAGGCATGAGTCACTGTATCTGGTTCCTGATTAAGTTGTTTTCCTGGGAGCTTTCCTGCCCCTCCAACAATCATCATACAAAAAGTATAGATGGGATCCATCTGTGAAGGTGAAATTTATGCATCAACTTGAGCAAACCACAGAATGCCCAGATTAAACATGTTTTCTGGATGTGAGGATACTTCCAGATGACACCAGCATTTCAACTCGTTGACTGAGTAAGGCAGATTACCCTTCCCAGTGTAAGTAAGCATCATCCAATTCATTGAGAGTGTGACAGAACCTAAAGGCAGAAGAGGAAGAATTTGCCCTTTTTCTTCCTGCCTGCCTGCTGAGCTGGGATGTCCCATCTCATCTTCCCCTGTCCTTGAACTGAGACTTACACCATCAACTCTTGTGGTTCTCAGGCCTTCAGACTCAGAGTAGAATTGACACTATGGGCTTTCCTGGGTCTCTAGCTTGCAGGCAGCAGATTATGGGACCTTTCAGCTTCCAAAATTGCATGAGCCAATTTCTCATGATCACTCTCCTTTCTCTGGAGAACCCTGACTACTACAGTGTCAATTTCAGGAATGAAGTTACATTCAGATAGGGAGGGGAAGTGAGAAAGCTAGAGTAAGCTGGGGCAAGAGCAGCTTTTCTAAGGTTTTATTTCTTTTTCTTTTTTTTTTAGATGGAGTCTCACTCTGTCGCCCAGGCTGGAGTCCAATGGTGTGATCCCAGCTCACTACAACCTCCACCTCCCAGGTTCAAGCAATTCTCATACCTCAGCCTCTGGAATAGCTGGAATTGCAGGTGCACACCACCACGCCTGGCTAATTTTTTGTATTTCTGGTAGAGACAGGGTTTCGCTATGTTGCCCAGACTAGTCTTGTGCTCCTGGCCTCACTTGATCCACCCATCTCAGCCTACCAAAGTGCTGGAATTGCAGACATAGCCACCATGCCCAGCCTCTAAACTTTAATTTCTTGAAAAAGAAATAGAGCCAGGTGTTGTGGCTCATACTTGTAATTTCACACTTTGGGAGGCTGAGGCAAGAAGATTGCCCAAGGCC
The DNA here is from genome assembly GCA_028533165.1 of Leontopithecus rosalia. NCBI lineage: Eukaryota > Metazoa > Chordata > Mammalia > Primates > Cebidae > Leontopithecus > Leontopithecus rosalia. The sequence goes on along the minus strand of CM052650.1, from coordinate 152,102,940 downwards.
AGGAGTTGAGGACATTCCTGGGCAATATAGCAAGACCCTGTCCCTACAAAAAATAATATAATAAAATATTAGCTGAGTATGTGGCTTTGGGCCTCTGGAGAGGTTTGTTTGCAAACAAACCCTATTCTGTTTGCATAGGGTGGGATGTGGCCTGAGAAGATTAATCTCTAATGAGTCCCAGGTTCTGCTTTCCTGGAAAGCACATAAATCCGAAAGAGCAGGAGGAACTCACTGCCCTAGTTCTTAACTCTGTGCAGTTAAAATCACAGGTGAGCTTCTAAAAAATCTCTGAGGTCCAGGCTGCATCCCAGAACAATGAAGTCATCTCATAACAATGGAATAGCTGGGGGCAGGGCCAAGACAATGTCAGGTTTTTTTTTTTGGAGATGGAGTTTCGCTCTTGTTACCCAGGCTGGAGTGCAATGGCACAATCTCGGCTCACTGCAACCTCCACCTCCTGGGTTCAGGCAATTCTCCTGTCTCAGCCTCCTAAGTAGCTGGAATTACAGGCACGTACCACCATGCCCAGCTAATTTTTTGTATTTTTAGTAGAGACGGCGTTTCATCATGTTGACTAGGATGGTCTCAATCTGTTGACCTCATGATCCACCCGCCTCGGCCTCCCAAAGTGCTGGGATTACAGGCTTGAGCCACGGCGCCCAGCCTCATATTCTTTTTTTAGAGAAAGAGTCTCATTCCATCACCCAGGCTGGAGTGCAGCTCTGCCATCATAGCTCCCTATAACCTGGAATTCCTGGGCTCAGAGACCCCCCTGCCTTAGCCTCCAGAGTAGGTGGGACTACAGGTGCATGCCACCAAGCCTTTACTCTTTTAAAAACACTTTTGTGGGGAGGGAGGAGGTCTTGCTGTATTGCCTAGGCTGATCTCGAACTCCTGGGCTCAAGTGATCTTCCCATCTCAGCATCAGCCTGCAAGGATTATAGCCATGAGGCACTGCACTGGTTAGCAGTGACATTTTTTAAAAGCATAACTAACTGTCATGTGTAAGCATGGTTGAGAACCACTGCCTGGGGGGGCTTTGAAGCTCAGCTAGCTTAGAGTTACCCTGAGAGTAGAAAAGAAAGATAGGGAAAGACAGAGAGGCCAAGATCCCAGGAGCTGAAGTGAAGCTATGAACCCCAGAGAATCTGAGACAGCATGCCATTTTTTAAAAATTGGAGTTTTGCTCTTATCACCCAGGCTGGAGTGCAATGGTGCAATCTCGGCTCACCACAATCTCCGCCTCCCAGGTTCAAGCAATTCTCCTGTCTCAGCTTCTCAAGTACCTGGGATTACAGATGCATGCCACCTTGCCTGGCTAATTTTTGCATTTTTAGTAGAGACAAGGATTCTCCATGTTGGTCAGGCTGGTCTCAAACTCCTAACCTCATCGGATCTGCCTGCCTTAGGCTTCCAAAGTGCTGGGATTACAGGCGTGAGCCACCATGCCTGGCCAGCATACCATCTTAACACAGCTCCAGAGCTCCCTAACAGTTAGTATCTGCATCTTTCTTCTTGGTCCTAGGAAGCTCAGAAATGAGAGCAGGGTTCTTAACTGGTGCAGCCAGCCAGGTCCAAACACAGCTGCAGGACAGATTACCAAAGAGCAGTTGGAGCCCTTTGGCCACACACTGACCTATGCTTGGGGTCTGGAGCATGGGCCCAAGTGTGGAGCACCAGGAGCTATAGACGCATACTCAGGCATCTGGAACACAGCTGTTTCCTCTGCTCAGGGCACTGCCTAATGATTGAAACCCAGGTGCCTTGGCCCAAGCATGGTGACTCACACCTGTAATCCCAGCACTTTGGGAGGTTGAAGTGTGCTAATTGTCTGAGCTCAGGAATTCAAGACCAGCCTGGGAAACATGGCAAAACCCCATCTCTACTGAAAATGCAAAATATTAGTCAGGCAGTGGTTGAATGTGCCTGTAATTCCAGCTACAAAGGAGGCTGAGGCACAAGAATCACTTGCACCCAGGAGATAGAGTTTGCAGTGAGCCAAGAGATCACAACACTGCACTCCAGCCTGGGAGACACAGAGCGATTCCATCTTTAAATAAATTTTTAAAAAAAAAACTTTGGGAGGCCAAGGTTGGTGGTTCACCTGAGGTGAGGAGTTTGAGACCAGCCTGGCCAGCATGGTGAAGCCCATCTCTAACAAAAATACAAAACAATTAGCTGGACATGGTGGCACATGCCTGTAGAAAATAACAAACCCCAGGTGTCCTATTTTGTAAAACCAGGGAATGCAAGACAGAACTTGGCCTCAGATCTGCAGCAGTTAAGGCACCGATTCTCTGCCACTCAAAACAAAGCTCTTTGCTACATGCAGATCTTCCAGATTGGGCAGAGAATCCATGGGCACCGGTTTCTAATTGTGCATGTAGCTGAACCACAAACCTGTATGGGAAAGGAAAGTCTTCAAAGTTAATTGTGCTATGAAATCATAAAAAAATTTCAATGGGATTCAAAGGTAGGTTTGCATCTTAAGAGAGAATTTTGATTTACCTTGGACACTTATCCAGCTTGGGCCCACACTGGACAATGAGTCTTCAGGGGTTCCTTGTCCTCATCTCAATGTGTCAGGATTAGAGACACTGACTTCTGTGGTCAGCCCTCTGCTGTGCAGTTTGTTATACAGGAAACTTCTAGGTGAATTGTCCGGAAAAAAATATTTGTAACTAGGTGCTAGGTTATAATAACAAAAATGAAAGATGGCAGATAATGGCTTAGAGGTTAAGCCATCATCTTAACCTCTAATATGGTGACTTAACTTCTAAACCATCATCTCACTGGAATTTTCCATATGCCCCCTTCGATGGAGTGAAAAGCATAAAGAAAAGTGTGCTTTATGCCTGAAACATTCTATTTTTAAAACAGTAACAGGTGCTTAGTGAGTTTGCCTCATAAGCTACCCCCAAGAAGGTATATAAAATGCAATATTTAAAACAGGGTACCCCAGAGGACACTGGGAGATCCAACCCCCAAAACTGGAAACTCAGTCTTTTTGCTAAAAACAAGACATCTGGAAGAATGTGGGGTAACATTTTTGAGAAGTGAAGAAAATATGAGATGCTTCATGGTTCTTGGAAACAGGAGGCCAACTTCTGGTTCAAATTTGGGCAGTAAACCCATAGTCTCAGCTACTTGGGAGGCTGAGGTGGGAAGATCGCTGGAGCCCAAGAGTTTGATATCAGTCTGAGTAATAAAGTGAGACCCTGGAGGGGAGGAGGAGGAGGAGGAGAAGAAGAGGAGGAGGAGGAGAAGAAGAGAAGGAGGAGGAGGAGGAGGAGAGGAGGAGGAGGAAGAGAAGGAGGAGGAAAAGAGGAGGAGGAGAAAAATAAAATAAAATTAAATTAAAATTAACTAGGTGCAGTGGGATGAGCCCACAGTCTCAGCTATTCAGAAGGCTGAGGCAGGAGGATCGCTTGAGCCCAGGAGTTCAAGACTAGCCTGGGCAACATACTGAGACCCCATCTCTAAAATACTTTTTAAATTAGCCATGCATAATGGTGCCCACCTGTAGTCCCAGCTACCCAGGAAGTCGAGGTAGGAGGATTTCTTGAGCCCAGGTGTCTGAGGCTGCAGTGAGCTCTGATTACAGCACTGTACTCCGGCCTGGGTGACAGAGGAAGATCCTGTCTTGGGAAAAGAAGGAAGGAAGGAAAGAAGGAAGAAAGAAAGGAATGAGAAAGAAAAGAAAGAGAGAAGGAAAGAAAGAAAAAAGGAAAGAAGAGTAAGAAAGAAAGAAAGGGAAACAGACAGAGAGAGGAAGGGAGGGAGGGAGGTAAGGAAGCAGAAAATAGGCCATGTGCGGTGGCTCCCCCCAGTGTGAGGGATTACTTTGGGAGGCTGAGGCAGGCTGATCACAAGGTCAGGAATTCAAGATGAGCCTGGCTAGTATGGTGAAACCCCATCTTTACTAAACACACACACGTACACACACACACACACACACACACACACAATAGCCAGGCAAGGTGGTGGGCACCTGTAGTCCCAGCTACTCGGGAGGCTGAGGCAGGAGAATCACTTGAACCTGGAAGACAGAGGTTGCAGTGAGCTGAGATCAAGCCACTGCACTCCAGCCTGGGCAACAGAGTAAGACTCTGTCTTAAATAAATAAGAAAATAAAATAAAATTTAGGCATGATCTCAGCTAGTGTCCTTAACCAAGTCACTTAACTTTTTCATACCCTGCATTTTGTTTCCTTATTTAAGAAAATATATGTCTTTTTCTATTCCCAAGAATCTCAAATAACATGAAAAGTTCTGAAAGCTTAAGCAAAAGCTATGCAATGTCTTAATGTCATGTTGAGAAGAATTTGTCACAAAGAATTCCAGAAGAATGACACCATTAGCTAGGGTGTCTGCAAAGTTTTAAAAATTATAACGTCTGCTCCCCAGCCAGAAGATGTTTCATATTTCTCACCGTATGTTCCAGAGTCCACTTACTTCCCCTAATGCCAGTCATTTCTTTTAGCATCCCAGCAGACAGCGAGATCTGTGACAGCTTTCTCACCTGTGGCATCATGGTGAGGACAGGCTGTCACTGAACAGACCTGGTTGAGCTTTGGGGTCCTGGGAATAAGTCTCCTGGCCTATTTGCAAATCAAACCATATGTAAGAATTTAATCTCTCATCAAGAGAAAAAAACTTTTATTTTTGCACAAATAAAACTTCTATTTGTGCAAAACTTCTATTTTGCACAAATAATGGTAAATTAGACTCTTTTTTATACAGATTATATATTTACAGACAAGTTCGGTTAAAGAAAACTCTGGTAAATATGGCAGTTTTTCTTTATACACTAAGGTAACATATTAATAATATATACTTAATTTGATCTGTAAGTTGCATGCTAAGTTAATTTATATTAATATGTACACTTTATATAAAGATTCTTTTTTTGAGTAGTCTGATGACTTTCTCATCACTTAATATCAGAAGTCAAATAATACTGAATGAGAGAAATGGAATGTGAATGAGGTAAATGGGAAGATGGTGATCAGTGAGTTTAGTCTTAGTAGCTTATTCTAGATATGAGAGCTACCAAGCTCCAATGGGCCTGGCCATGCTCAATCCCCAGCTGTGCTTCTATTTACATCTAACATATCAGGGCAAAGATTATGGTCATTTACTACTGTGCTTTGAGAGACAACTCATGTCCCAAGTCTAATGACCACTACGGTCACAGTGACCCCTCCTCCCCTCCCAATAGATGACATTTTACCAACCCAGTGCCTGGACAAATTTTCTGAGTCTAACTTCTCTCTAAAGTCATTGTCTTTGGTTAGTCCTTGGAGAAATAGCTTCTTTCTGGTTCAGAACTGGGGGAGAAAATCAGACCCCACTAAGAAGCCACTCAAGGACACTTGAAAGCTGATTTTGAGATAAGAAAGAGAAAATATGCTTTAATTTTCCTTGGAGAGAGTTGAGATGCTCTGGCTTGTGTAACCGTCTACCAGGAGCCAAGAGGATCCTTTCTTGGCCAGTCTAGGGTTTTTCCAGGAAGAACAAGAGGGCTTGTTAGAAAAACAATTACTGGACATTAGTCTACTTTAGGAAGAGGAAAAAAGAGACCTGTGGCTCCTGCAGCCACTCTCTTCCTGCCCTCTCTCCCTGGACATGGCTAGTCACCTCAATAGCAGGCACCCCTCAAACCTCAGCATCCCTCATTAGTCATTAAAGGACAATTGCCGGTGGCCAGTGCCCTGGGACTGTTAAGCTAATTCCTCACAATCACCAGAGATTGTGACTCTCTTCCTTCTGTGGTATAATTAGAAACCACTATCAACCTATACTGGAATTACTGTTATAGTAGCCAGAAAAAAAGGAAAGAAAGAAATAGCTGGAAATTTTGCTCTTTATTCAGTAGTTTTAGTAAGCCTTTCTCAGATGGAAAAATAAGAAATTAAGCCTCTCTTCTTGGAATCTGGGCTTCTTTACCCCAACTTTCTCCTGAATTCTGATTCACGTGATGTTTGGGGAGGTGACTGACTTTCTTTATTTTCACACTTGCCAAGACAAAGACAGAAAGCTCATCTTTGATGCTCCCTCCAACCGGCAAGTCCTTAGGGAATAAACAAAACTCTTGCCTGCAAGATATAAAACACTTGACATAAACCAATTTGCATTGTTTCATTTACAGACAGCAGACACCAAAAGAGAGACTTTATCACAACTGCCTCTTGTGACTTATGTTTAAAAAGAAGCTGCCAGCTCCTAGTGCAATTCACTGGAGAAATTCGGACCCTCTCAGTAGGGAGCATTCACTCTGTCTTCTTTCAGATAAAACAGATGGGAAGGCTTGTCTGCTTTACTTTTCCTCTGGTTTTAGAGAAACCTGAAGCCAGGGAGGCATGTCACTCAACATAACCTAGATGGTGGAGGAGTTCCACCTTCTGTACTTTCCCAGCTGGTAGCACCAACCACTCTTCCGGTTCTCACCTCTGCTCTCCTGGCCTCAGTTCAACAGGTCTGAGAACCCTGGGAGAGGTATTCTGGCCTTGACAAATGTCAGCATCCTCCCAGGAATGGCGAGCTACCAGCCTGCTCTTGAAATTCACAGAGCCTGTCAGGTGAATCAGACTGATGGGCACCCCCATGACATCCAATGACCTGTGTGTTTCCAAAGTAGGCCAGCGATCCAGAGAAGACCTTCAGAGAATGGCGTCTGCAGCCCTTTAAGAAATTTTTTTGTCTCTCTCAAGTCGAGGGATGGAGCAGTATCACAGCTGCATCTTGTGTTCCCTGGAATATTTCTTCCTAATTAGCCTGCTCTTCTATCCCACTGGAAAATTCCAGCCTCTGCATCTTTTCCACTTGGACAACAACTTAATAACTTCTTGCAATATGAGAAGCACCAGTTTGAAAGCCAATCCATCACACCTGAGGAAAGGAGATGTATAAGTCTATGCTTGGCATGGGGGCTGTGCTCAACTGATGAACTACCCCAAGGTCACAGTCAGGGGCAGGCAGCTGGACAAGTTTCATCCACTTTCAGAGGACTGTCTTGTGGGTGGGACTGGAGAAACCTCATTATTTGTGGTACATTTCAAGCCAATGGAATAAAATTAAATTTGCCTTGGACACATTTGAACATTATTATCATGTCTCTGAAGACCCTATGAAGAGTCCCAAATGAATATGAAGGATAAACTGCAGCTGACAAAATGACCACATACATTAGCAATGAGCACAGAACATTAAGAGAAATGCTTAGCTCTTTGGTGTCATTGATCTCATTTCTCCAAACCAATCACACAGTTTGGATATTTGTTCCCTCCAAATTTCATGTTGATCTCCAATGTTAGAGGTGGGGCCTGCTTGGAGGCATTTGGGTCATAGGGACAGACTCCTCATGAATGACTCAGTGCCCTCCCTGTGGTAATGAGTGAATCCTCACTTTATTAGTTAATGCAATTGCTGGTTATTAAGAAAAGGAGACTGGCACCTCCTCTCCTCTCTTTTGTTCCTGTTCTTTCCATGTGACATGCCTGCTCCCCTTTTACCTTCCATCATGAATGAAAGCATTCTGAGGCCTCACCAGAGGCCAAACAGATATTGATATGTTGTTCATACAGCCTGCTGAACCATGAGCCAAATAAACCTCTTTTCTTTATAAATTACCCAGTGTTAAGGTATTCCTTTATAACAATGCAAAACAGACTAACACAACAATTTATGGTAAGGCCAAAAAGGGCTAAAAAATTGAGGACAGTCCCCTGAGTGAGTCAAAGCAAGTATGAAGTAAAGCTGAACAGTTGTGACACTTAAATTATCACAGAGACCAGGTCTGTAAGAGGCAGCCCAAATTCTCCTCCATGTTGCCATCACTTTAAATAATTCAAATTGAAAAGTCTTAGCTGGTGAATAATGTTTCTTTTTTTAAAATTATATTTTTAGGTGGAGTTTCACTCTGTCTCCCAGTCTGGAGTGCAATGGCATGATCTCAGCTCACTGCAGCCTCCACCTCCCAGCTTCAAGCAATTTTCCTGACCCAGCTTCTAGAGTAGCTGGGATTATAGGCACCTGCCACCATACATGGCTAATTTTTGTATTTTTTTTTAGTAGAGATGGAGTTTCACCATGTTGGTCAGGCTGGCCTTGAACTCCTGACCTCAAGTGATCCACCTGCCTCAGCCTCCCAAAGTGCTGGGATTACAGGTATGACCCACCATGCCTGACCCTTGATGTTTCTTTTCTAATTCAGACAGATTCTTCCCTTCTGGGGCAGTTGAGCAATCAGGTGTAGAGGGAAGGTGGTACAGTAAGGTTTTAGGTTATGGACTCTGAGCTCCATTGGGATTACTGCAGAGGTCAATGAGAATGTTCTGATTAGAGGTCTTTTCAGATATCTGAAATGGGGTCTCAGCTCTGCAGACTTCCTGGTTATATACAACCAGAATGTGCTGAAGTCAAAAGATAAATCTTAGTTTATCTGTATCATTATGGTGGTTTCTCTGCCTTTTTTTCTTGCATTTGAACTTGTCCTTCTATTTACTCAGGAGAACATGAGCTACCTATAAGGCCTTGTATCTCCCTATCTCTACTCTCAATGCCTTCTCCAAGGGTTTAGAGCCAGAATCCCTTAATCTAGGCAAATAGGCAGAAATATTATCTTGGAAGGCAAACAAGATTTTAAGCCTCCAATCTTTAAAAGCATCGTTTGCCTGTTGAGACACGCTCCCATAAGCCAGACGTGTAAACCTTGGTCAACTGAGGTTTACCTCTGACTTAGGCAAGCTCAGTAGTTTCAGAAATGTCTGCGTGTTTTATTTGCAGAGAACAAGATGTGTCTTACGAGTCTCCTTTCTTGATATCTGCTCTTTCTCAAATTTCACTTGACAAATGGTCTATGATCTTGTGGTTATTCAAAAGAGCCTGTGAAATATGAACAGCTCCTTTTGACAATAATGTCCCTCCCAGCTTCCCATATACAGAATTGTAAAGTGATACATTTCAAAACTGAGAGAGACAAATTTACCTTTGATTCCAAATGCCTCCTATTGGTCTTAAGCCCAGACTCAGGTCATAAATCAAAGACAGTTTTGCCTGTTGCTCTTCACCTAACTCTAGCAGTTTCCCTGAGGCCCTCTGAGGACATGGACAGAAAATGAAAGATGTAACCACCTGGGACAGCTCCCTGGTTTGGGCTAGCCTGACCACGTGTGGTCACATGTACCATCTGTGGAATCTGTGTTTGCTGTGTCCTTGCTCTCCTTCCTTGCAGAAGATGCTAAGCTCTGCTCCTCCTAACTGCAGGTCTCAAATCCCATTGGGTCATTATGTGACACTATTTCACCAAAGGCCTACAGTCATGACGTTTTTCACCATTTCACCAAGATACAGGGGGAGTCTAGCATCCCCCTGCAAGAAAGGGCCCCTCTTCCTATACCACCATAATGATACAGATAAACTAAGATTTATCTTCCTATACCAGCTGGAGGATGAAGCGAGGGGTGTTCTCTTCCCTCTCAATTCCTGCAGAAGTCACATCCAGCTGGGGCTACATGGCATTCCTTGGGCATGAGAGACCAGGACCTTCTGAAACCTTCAGCCATGAACTTAAAGCCACCATGATGGGGACACTGACTGGCATGGGGGCCTCAAATAAGATTTGTGTGAACAGGGCTGGGATTTGCCGTCTGGCAAAGAAGGCTTCCTTATACCCAAGACAGACTGTCTAAGCAAAGCAGCCAGTATGAAAGTCATCAGGACCAGCTCTGAGCTCCTGAAGTCTAAGGAATGCCACTATCTCAGCGCAGTCTTCATGCACTGTCTTTCAGTCCCTGGATGCCACGTGAGGAGTTACAAGGGTGTCAAGTTAACTTTTAGGCTTTCAGAAAGAATTATTTGTCTTCCTTCTTGCTGTCTCTCTCTAGTAGTCCCCAGAGGAATGCATTCTCTTAGATTTTCCCCTAGGAAGGGTGGGCTTGCTTCCAGGTTACTGGGAATGAGAAGGGTCACCATTTGGGAAGGAATCTTGCAGGCTTTGTAGGAAACAGGATGTTAGTGCCTCTACAGAACACCTTTTTCTACCCACTCTTGCACAGCAGCTAACCTTCCTGCCAATGGAATCTAACCCCCACCTCCTTTAAGGTGGCTGTTCTCCAGCAGGAGAGAGAAGAACTCACAGAAAAGCCACCTTTGAAGAAGTACTCAGTGTCTGCCCTGAATACCAGCCTCAGGTGTGGCATTTCAGTCACCTCTCATGGGGAAGGGGGCTTTGAACAATCATCCCTGGGGTTTCTACCCAGTCTACTGAGGGTCCTGCACTCCTGTTCACAGTAGGACATAATTTGGTGGTTCAGGAGTCAGAGAAAGATGGAAAATTATATTCCTTCCAGATATGCTATGCCGTCCCATCCAAGTCCAGTTGGGAGAGGGCAAACTTGCCAGGGCAGAGATTAAGGATGAAGTTGTTTGATGTATCAGTATTCTGCATTTGGACCTGTTCTAGTTCAGAATTCCAATTCTAAGGGGACAGTGGTGAGTCAGCCAATGGGAGCAGCAAAAGGGGCAGGCATGCATTGTGCAGGCAGCAGGGAAGGCAATGGGGAAAGGCAGGTTGCTGCCTCCTTGGTCTGGCCTTTCTGGTCTGAACTCCAGGAAGTTTTGCAGAGGGACATGCAATCCCCTAGGCTCTTGGGAGCTTACATCTGCTTCCTCCTCTATGGTATGTCTGTAACCCCAGTTTTACTTGTGCTGATCAGAAATATTTATACTCTCCCACAGAGGGAAAGTTTCTATAGTTGTCCCCAGGCTGTTGCTGGGAGCACTTGCAGAGGTGAATGAGAAAACTCTCATTGGAGACCTTGGGTGCTCCATGTTTGAGAAGGCAGTAGGGAGAACGCTGAACAGAAAGACAGGCTTAAGAGGGAGATCAGAAACACCCAGCACACCAAAAACCCTACCCACTGCATTGAGACAAGAAAACTTCTGGTGCCTCGATACTGGAAGAAAGTGTGGAAGGATGTAGCTTTGGGATGTAATCAAAAGAAGTAGGAACGAGGTAATTCCATTACAAAATAGAGACCTGAGCTTGGAAAAGTACAAAGGGAACTATTATATCTACAGATTGTTGGCCAATGTGATGATACAAGCTTGAGTTAGTAGTAGTGGCTGACATCTAGGAAAGTCAGGAAATTACAGACTTGAAATGGTGTTGAAAACAGATTCTTGGATTCAGTTATTTTCCCCAATGAAAGTATTCTGCAGGCAAAAGTAAATTACCTGTCCTGTTGGCTAAATTCATAAACATCTTTTCCCCTCACCTCCTGAAAATGAGACAGTTTCAGAATCTGAAAACCAGAAAAGCTTACATCAAATACAGTAGTTTGATCTCTCCATCTTTCCATTTTGGATTGCATTTCTCTGTTTAGCTGGGAAAGAATAACTAACAAAGCAAAATCCAAGGTGAAGAAATGGTAAGTTGCACAAGAACCTTAACTTACAAAGGTCATCCAGCATAGAGACGTGGTGGGTCTCCATGACTCCAGATGGCTAAGCGTGGGTGTCAAAACCTCACTGCCAGTCTCAGTCCCCTCCTCCCATAAGCTGCCTTACTCTTTCCCCAAAGAAGCAGGGATGAGTGTGGGAGGGAGGATGAGCTTATAGTGGTGTAAGCAATTAGGGAAGAATGCCGCCACACATGGAGAAGCCAAATATATAAATCTGTCTATGTTATAGAGATTCCCACAATTACACTTTTTTTTCTTTAATGGCAGCACAGGTGGCAAAGCTGGGAGAAAGACTCTCTCTTCAGGTTTCAAAATGTTGGTATGGGATGGGATGTAGGAACAGAAAGCCAAGTGCCAATGGAAATGGAGAGCACCCCAGCTCTACCAATGGGAGTCCTCTAGAAAAGGCAGTAAGAACAGAAAAGGTGAGAGGTGCAGCTGAAGACCACCAGGGGCTGCACCCTACTTAATGGCTTTCCCCTCATGCATTTGGGGGTCTCCACTGGGTGGAGAAAGAAAGCCCCCTCTTCTGTGGCAAACCAGAAGTCAGCTTCTTGGAAGTGAGGGTGAACCTCAGCAGGGAGTCTCTTGTTGACTCTTGGGTTGAAAGAATGAGGAGTGGAGGTGACTGTGTGTTCATGCCTCCCTCTTGCTCTCTCACCATTGTACCTGGATGGCTGCTGGAATTTTGAGATGAAAATGAAGTGTTTCTGTAGAGTTATGACTAACAGTTGAAGCAATAATTCAGAAATCCTAGCTATTTATTGCGTTAGAAAACAAAACAATTAAAGCACTGAAGACAGCCCTTTAGTGTCCCTGCCAAGGAGATGAAGCTGAAGTGCAACTCCAGTCACACTCAACCTTGGGTTCTTTACTGAACAGTACCACCATCGACATCCATAGATAGTCCATGGGTCCATGTCTGCTGTATGGAGGAAGAGTCTTCCCACTCTCACTACTCCTATTTAACATAGTACTGGAATTCCTAGCCAAAGCAATTAGAAAAGAGAAAGAAATAAAAGGCATCCAAAAATGAGAAAGTCTCCTCTCCCTTTAGAAATAACCTAACAATATAATTCTATACTTAGAAAACCATTTAGTGGCTGCCCAAACTTCTAGATCTGCTAATTGATAAACAACTTTAGTTATTTCTCACGTCTCATGATATAAAAACAATGTACAAAACTCAGTTGTATTATATCCAAGCTGAGAGCCAAATCAAGAATGCGATCTCATTCACAATAGCCACAAGAAAAATAAAATGACTAGGAATAACATTAACTAAAAGTGTGAAATATCTCTACAATGAGAATTATATAACACTGTTGAAAGTAATCAGAGATGACACAAACCAATGGAAAAACATTCTATGATCATGAGTAGAAAAAAAAATCAATATGATTAAAATGGCCCAACTGCCAAAAGCAATTTACAGACTCAATGCTATTCTGGTCAAACTACTATAGCTATTTTTTACAATATTAGAAAGAAACTATCCTAAAATTTATATAAAACCAAAAAATGGCCTGAATAGGCAAAGAAATTTTAAGCCCAAAGAACACCTGTTGAGGCCTCAAACTACCTGACTTCAAACTGTAATAGGTAAATAAATTTTGGAACCCCAAAATCACTAAGTTAAAAGGAAAATTCAAGCTGGAAACTGCAGACTGCAAACCTCCCTCTCATTGTATTCAAAGCCATTCTTCTGCTCACTGAAATAAATGCATATCCAATTCCTTATTTGGAGAGTCTAATCAGAATCTCAAAAACATGCAACCATTTGTCTCTTTTCTACTTGTGATATGGAAGCTCCCTCTCCTCTTTAAGTTGTCCCACTTTTACTTCAAATTGTCTCAACTTTGTGGACTAAAACAATGTACATCTTACACACATTAATTGATGTTCTATGTCTTCCTAAATTATATAAAAATCAGCTGTGCTTGTACCACCTTAAGCACATGTCATTAGAACTACCTGAAGTTGTATCATGAGCACACATCCTGAACCTTGGAAAAATAATCTTTCTAAATTAACTGAGACCCACCCCGGATTTCTGGGGTTAACATTTTGGTAACCATGAAGGGATTCTGAGTGAAGATGCCCATGACTTTTGGCAAATTCCTACTGATGGTTGGTAGCAGCATGAGCTAACTTTATGACACAATTCAGTAGAAAAATTTGCTGAGAATTTCTGACCTCTCAGAATTTGGCTAAGATCTAAAGTTGATTTTGCTATAGAACTTTATTTGGTGTTTTACTTGTTTTCAACAAAGAAGGCAAGATTTGCTGTTTCCATAATAATGGAAGGCAGGTAAATTTTTAATAGACTTTGATCTCACTCCCAGCAGAAAATATGAGTTTGAGGGTTTTTTCTACTTCTAGGATGGCAGAAAGCAGTCTTAAGCCTGAGGTCCATCCCTAGGTAAGTAGATAAATTAAGATTTTTTTTAAGCTAAAGTTTAACAACCAGCTGGTCTTACTTTCTGTCTACCATAAGAACACTCAGTGATTCATATTGTTGGTTGCTTTTCTTTTTCTTTTTTTTTTTTTTTTGTTGTTTCTTTAGAACTTTCTTCCATCAGATTTGACCAACTCTGCCTTTTCTGGTCAAATCTGAGTGGAAATTTCACATTACGGATGACAAATTTCCTCTAGTTTGACTAAAATTTTGACATATGCAAAAGTGGAAAACAAAAACAAATAAACAAATAAAACAAAACAAATGCACTTTCTTTCTGTGTTTTCTTCCCATCTTAAAAAAAAAGTTCTGTCATTTACCTTACTTCCACTCTATATCTCCCTCCCCATTGCCATCTCCAGTAACAAAAAAAGTAGGCTTATAATGACTTGAAGTTGTTTAAAGAATTCAGAGCAAAGACACCACTCACCCCTTTGGGGGTGTCTTCTTTACTTTGTTTTTTAAGAGTCATGGGCAGATTCTTGTTAGGTCTAAAGCTGTGTTTTATTTTATATTGCATGACCTGACCTCTTTGGCTTTGAAGGTACTGAAGGTTACCTTGTACTATGGGAGAACTTTGCTTTGGCATGTGTAATGGTGGACAAAACCTACAAAGTAGGAGTGGCTGAGCACAGTTTATAGAAAATGTTGTTTGCTGTTGTTTTTCTCTCCTAGGAATTTATTGTTTAAGAATCCTGATTCTAGTGTGAATATGTATCCTAAGGGGTCTTCTCTATTGCTTTTTTTCCCAAAATTATTTGCAATTCAGCTTGTCTGTGTGCATTTGTGTGAGGAACTGAACTGTTGTTTTCATAGGTAAAGGAGAGACTTAGATTTCTTATCTCTAAAAAGAAAAGGCATTTGTTTCATCCAGGAGAAAGGCACTCCTGGGTGACTGGAGGCCTTACAGGAGTGTCTGGGGTTGACCCCCACCATGACATGCAGTGGCTCCAAAGGGAAATCCTCAACCAAAACCTAATTTTTAAAAGGCTTATTCAGGAAACACATATAAGGGCTGATCATCTGGCATTGAGCCCTCTCAGATTACAAAGATCTCTGGAGGGAGAAACTGAGAGATGTAAGAGGGTGGAAACAATCAGTAGTGACACACTGTGGAATCCTGTCCACAAACAACACACATCAAATAAAATCATAGCCCACAGATCAGTTCCTCCTTTAAAAATATGTGGGAAACAAATAATCTAAGAATGAGAAGAAAAGGAGAATTACTGTGTTTCAAGCACTCCTTAGGTTCTGTGACATGTCTGCTTGCAAAAGCTTAGGTAAAATAGAAGTAATATGTCCATTGTGCATATTTTCCTTAAGGAAAAAGAGCTCTAAGATTGACCTGCAAATTACAGAGTTTCTAAGTTTACTTTTTCTTTTCTACCTGCTTGAAATCTGCTGTCAATTTTCTATTAAGATAAAAATTGCTATTTAAATCTAACAGGATATTTTTTTCACACCAGTGAACTTGCATATATCTCATGGTGTGACCACCCAATGAGTTCAACTAGCTCACCGCCTAAACAGGTCAATTTTTTAGAAAAGGAAAATTGGAATAGTGAAAGAGTAATCCATACAGAACCAGCAGTGCAGGAGATCAGAGTTTTATTATTCCTCAAATCAGTATCCCTGAGCATTTAAGGATAACAGTTTTTAAGGGTAATTTGGTGGGTGGGGAAAGGCCAACAAGTCAAGCATGATTATTGGTTGTGCCAGAATTGAAATCATAGGAAGTTGAAGCTGTTCTCTTGTGCTAAGTCATTTTCTGGGTTTGGCCTCAAGATAAGATGAACCAGCTAATCAATCTGGGTGTTGTCAGTTGATCCATCAAGTGCAGGGTCTGCAAGGTATCTTGAACACTGCTTTTAGAAGCAGCTTAGGGAGGGCCAAAATCTTGTAGCCTCCACCTGCATGACTTCTAGGCCATAATTTATAATCCTTTGGCTAATTTGTTTGTTCTACAAAAGCGGTCTAGTACTCAGACAAGAAGAAGGTTTGTTTTGGAGAAAGGTTGTTGTCATCTTTGACGTAAACTATAAACTAAGTTTTTCCCAAAGATAGTTCACTCTACATTTAGGGAAGAGTAAGAACAGCTTAAGGAATAGAATCAAGATGGTGTCAGTTAGTTTAGGTCTCTTTCACTGTCTCAGTCATAATTTTGCAAAGGATGTTTCAATGGCCAAAGTTCTCAAGTAAATGATACAGGATTGTTTTGGGTATATGTATATACATTTTAAAGGTCTTTATATATTTTACAAATTTAAGTTTAATTGGTAATTAAATTCCTTTTAATTTTCCTCTATCAAAATTTTCCCTCCTTGCCTTATGATGTAAATTTTGCTATATGATTTTCTCCTGCATTGTTTTCTTTAATATGCAAATTTAAGGCTAACTAGCTGAAAACTGCCTAGGGTTACCAATAATTAATGCAGATTACCTATGGAAACAGGTTATCAAGAATTGAAAGTCTAAGATGGGAGTAAAAGATTTTTAATGAATCTATAAGATGTACCTCTATTGGTATGCCTAATACGTCTGTGTATTTCTATGTTGTGTACACAGTGTTTCGCTACTGAAAACATATAAAAGAGGGTTATATGTTTCACTACCGAAAACATATAATATAACATATTAATTGGCTTAAGACAACAAAAGTGTTTGAATCAAATACTATATCAGCAAAGTAGAAAAGACTGGTAAAATGTATTTTCAAGTTTATATAACAAGTAAAATTTTTAGTAAATAAGCTAACTTTAAAATTATTGGTAAAGTAATATTAGAAATATATTACAAATTGCCATCATACAATTTTGTTTGCATTTATTAATAAAGCAATTTTATACTTATCTCTGCCAAATACTATAAGGTGTCAACATTTGGAATATGGGTTGCAAACTGTAAACCCAGCCAAAACCAGAATAATCTTTGTTTGTATAATCTTTAATAAATAAGACATTGATACAGGTTTAATACAAATAGGTATATCTTGAATTTAGTAAGATTACTATAATTTCTAATCTTCTGTCATTATGTGATCTAGTCCAAAGGCAGTAAGGTTTGTTTTGGGAAGGTACTAATATCATCTTTGTTTCAAAGATAAACTGTAAACAAAGTTTATCCCAAAGTTAGTTTGGCCTACAACCAAAAATGAATAAGGACAGCTTGAAGGTTAGAATCAAGATGGAGTCAGTTAGGTCAGATGTTTTTCACTGTCTCAGTTATAACTTTCCAATTGTGATTTTATAACTTTAAATGATAATTATTGCAGTTTTCATAAATGATCTATATACATGGTTAAAATAAAATAATTAGGTAAATGTAATAAAATAAACACAAATCATAATTTAGTCTAAATATATATTAAATTAAATAATACATATTTTATTATTTGGATATCTTCGAATAAAATATATTTGTAAGAAATACTCTATCTTAAAAAAGTTCTTTTAAAAAATGTGAACAAATTTTATCTAATTCAAAGCTTAAAGGTTATATAAAACAAGGTAAATGGATCCAGAAAATAAGAGAGATGTAAACAAAGTTAGAGATATAATTTTTTTTTGTAAGACAGTTTTAAAAAGTTTTACATGAGGAGGAATCTGTTTGGTAAGTTTAGTTTTAAAATAAAATGACTGGTTGTTTAAGAAAGATCAATGTTCATGGAAAATAAGAAAGTCCAAGAAAGTCATAAATGGTTTGTGTGAGTCACAATAAGTGAATTTATTTTTAAAAACTGAAAACTTTTATATGTTAAGCTGTCTATAATTAAAGGAAATTATAATGGTCTTTCTAGAAATTCGACTTAATGTAAAAAAACACTTATACACTAAATAATTGGTTAGAATAATGAAATTCTCTTAAGATTGTTTTACTTCTAATACATTATAAAAGATTTTAATTCTCTTAACCAAAAGTTCAACTTTTATTGCATCTTACCAGTTTTGCTTTTTTCTTCTTTTAAAGCATATGAAATGAAGACACTCTCCTTAAA
This sequence comes from Leontopithecus rosalia, assembly GCA_028533165.1. Lineage (NCBI taxonomy): Eukaryota > Metazoa > Chordata > Mammalia > Primates > Cebidae > Leontopithecus > Leontopithecus rosalia. The sequence goes on along the minus strand of CM052650.1, from coordinate 152,085,021 downwards.
CTCATTTTCAGCTCATATAAGTTTTCTTTTCCCCTTTAGTTCTGTTTGTTATGGTCTGATACTAACAATATTTTCTCAAAGGTTTAAAGAAAATGATTTCTTCCAACATCATATTCTGTACAGTGCACGTCTTCTTTTTTGCATTTTGGTCATTAGCCTAGCAGATTTTATGGTCTATAAAAACAATTCCTATGCCATTATTATAAAAGTATGCTTTGCTTAGAAAAAAAATTAATTAAGGTTATTATATCCACGTATCTTTCTGTATAGGCTTTTAAAGTATTTGTGACATTGAGTTACAGGGCTTTGACTCCTGGGTCTAAAAAGACACCAAGTCCAGCTAACCCTTAAACACTGACAACAATCAATGTCTCATCTTTAGGCCCAGGAGAAGATGCCAATCAAAATAAACTGCGTTGTTGAGACATGGGGCCAGAAATTAAAGCTACTCAACTCCTCAAGGCCGAGGAATTGTCTTGGAAGATGTAAGCATGTGAGATTTTTAGGGACAATTAATGTCAAAGGCACACAATGCAAGACTAGTATATGAGTCCTTGTGTCAGATTAACAAGTTTTTTTCAAGTATTAACCAGGAACCTAATAAACATTATAAAAGTTATAAAAGTCTTATGAAAGTTATAGCTGATGGCCAAGATTAAAATTTTATAAATTGTTTATAAAATTTTGAAAACAAATTTCATTGACTTCATGCTGTTTTTAGTAGGGTTATTGTTCTGGAATTTAAGTTTCCTCTCTCAAAGAAAGAAGGCTTTCACCCTTTTAAAAAATTCTTGAGTTATCACTTTTGTCAAATGAATTACTTATTTTACAGTGATCTGTGATATCAAGTGTTCTGAACCCTTGATATTTAAAAACTTTACTAAATCAAATTATAAATTTTGACAATTTCTGACCTAACTAATTTTTTGAGATATTAGGTTTTCTAAAGTCCAAAATAACATAATTTGTCTTATATGGTATAAAAATTGTACAGGAAGCATCATCATATATAAAATGGTATTTGGTTTTCTTTAGCCTGTATTTGTATAAATATGTTATTGGCATGTGTTCCATAATTATGTGAAACTCCTACAATTCTGATATAACAGTGTACATTATCAGTAATAATTATAAATCTTAGGTCAAATTATTGTGTGTCACAGAGGCAATAAATTTTCTTGTCAATTTGTGTCTTTGACTATGGGTTTCCTAAAACTTTTTGTCATTTATGAATAATTGTTGTCTTGTTTTGGTCTTCTTTAGAAGGTGGTTTTATAATCATCTATAAAACTCTAACAGGGGCTCCTGAATACAAGTTTATGATAACTTTGAAAACTGTGACATCAGAATAGAAAAAAACCTTTAGGACTCATGGAGAAATAAAATGTTTATAAATATCAAGCAGAATAGGCATTAACTACATGAACAGAACTAATAAAAGACTGAAGTAATCTTTTTACTTCTTTGCTTAATACATGCTGATTTTTTGTTGTATTTTTCAGAGTCAAGGAAACCTTTTTTGAGCTATTGAAAGCTTTTAACAATTTTGTATACTTATATGAATAAAATTTAGAGGATGTTTGTTTCTTTCTGCTTTCTCCAAAATTTGGAAACCATTTTTGAGTATTCTGAACTTACAGCAATACAGTATTTGCATAAATAAAATAAAAATCTGTTTTCATTTATAACATGACACAATTGGAGAAACTGATTATTTCACCAAGACTTTGCCTGGAATAGTGTTCTTTCCTTTTACAAATCAAGCTTGACTTACGAAGAAAATAAAAACCCCTTGGAAAAACTGACCTCATACCTTCCCTACACAGTTCTTGTACAGGGTTCCTGACCTGTGACAGGTAAAGAATGTCAGCTGAAACAAAGTTTTGTGAAAGCCAATTAAAAAGACTATGTAACAAAGAAAATTATTTTTGCTGCACTAAATACAAATAATAAGGCCAAGTACAATAAAGTCAGTCCTACAGTGATTTATTTTCAGAAAAAATAAAAAACTGGAGAGAGAAAATGTATGTTTCCAAAACTATACTACACCTGTGGTTAGATTCTAGTCTTACCTGATGTTATTCAATTGTAATTATTTTCTAGAGTTTAAACCAAATTCTAATTTTTCTTGGCTACAAGTCTTCAAAACATTGTCTTGAAATTGTTGTCTTCAAAATATTGTCAGCCACTTTCATACCTGCCTACCGAGGTGTAGACTTCAGAGTAATATGGCCCATATTGATTTTCCAGGATTGTTCTTTTGTTTGTTTTTCTTTCTTCCTTACCCTATTTTCTCTTTACAGGACATGAAACTTGAAGACCTGCTAAAAATGAACATTCTTAATAACTTATAACCTACTCATCTATAAATAAACCATCCTAGCTATGAGAGATGAGACAAAATCTGCAATCAGGTAGTCATTTAATTTGAAAATAATTTCTCCAATAGATCTTTTTATAATAATACTTAAGTTCTGGGTACATGTACAGAATGTACTGATTTGTTACATAGGATTATTTGTGTCATGGTGGTTTCCTACACCCATCAACCTGTCATTTATATTAGGTATTTTTCCTAATGCTATCCCTCCCCTAGACCCCCAGCTCCCAAAAGGCCCCAGAGTGTGATGTTTCCCTACCTGTGTCCATGTGTTCTCATTGTTCAACTCCCACTTATGAGTGAGAACATGTGGTATTTGTTTTTTTATTTTATTCTTTTGTTGGTTGCTTAGTATGATGGTTTCCAGTTTGATCCACATCCTGAAAAAGAACATGAACTCATCCTTTTTATGGCTGCATAGTATTCCATGGTGACCATGTGCCATATTTTTTTAAGCCAGTCTATTATTGATGAGCATTTGAGTTGGTTCCAAGTCTTTTTTTTATTGTGAACAGTGTCACATACAAGACCATGAGTCTTTGTAGTAAAATGATTTATAACCCTTTGAGTAAGTATCCAGTAACAGAATTGCTGGGTCAAATGGCATTTTTAGTTCTAGATTCTTGAGGAATTGCAACACTGTCTACCACAATGGGTAAACTAATTTACATTCTCACCAACACTGCAAAAGTGTTCCTATTTCTCCACATCCTCTCCAGCATGTTCTGTTTTCTGACTTGTTAAAGATCACCATTCTAAGTGGCTTGAGATGATATCTCAGTGTGGTTTTGATTTGTATTTCTCTAATGATTTTTTAAAATATGTTTGTTTTAAAATATGTTTGCTGCAGAAATGATTTTCTTTGAGAAGTTTCTGATTATATTCTTCACCCACTTTGATGTTTTTTGTAAATTAGTGCACATTCTCTGTAGATTCTGGATATTAGCCCTTTGTCGGTTGAATAGATTGCGAAATTTTTCTCTCATTCTGTAGGTTGCCTGTTTATTCTGATGATAGTTCCTTTTGTTGTGCAGAAGCTCCTTAGTTTAATAAAATACCATTTGTGAATTTTGACTGTGTTGTCATTGATTTTGGTGTTTTAGTCATGATATCTTTGCCCATTCCTATGTCCTGAATGGTATTGCCTAGGTTTTCCTCCAGGGTTCTTTTCTGTTGTTGTTGTTGTGAATCACTTTAGGTCTTACTTTTGTATCTTTCATCCATTTTGAGTTACTTTTAATATAAAGTGTAAGGAAGAAATCCAGTTTCAGCTTTCTGTATATGGCTAGCCAGTTTTCCCAACACCATTTATTAAATAGGAAATGCTTTTCCCATTGCTTGTTTTTGTCAGGTTTGTCAAAGATTGGATGGTTTTAGACATGTAGTGTTATTTCTGTGGCCTCTGTTCTGTTCTGTTGGTCTATATATCTCTTTTGGTACAACTTCCATGCTGTTTTTCTTAGTGTAGCCTTGTAGTACAGTTTGAAGTTTGGTAGCATAATGCCTCCAACTTTGTTCTTTTTTCTTAGAATTGTCTTGGCTATGTGGGCTTTCTTTTGTTTCCATATAAAATACAGTTTTGTTCAATTCTGTAAAGAAAGTTAATAATAGATTAATGAGCATTTCATTGAATCTTTAAATTACTTTGCACAATATGGCATGTTTACAATATTGATCTTTCCTATCCATGAGCAAGACATGTTTTTCCATTTGTTTGTGTCCTCTCATTTTCTTGAGCAGTGGTCTGTAGTTCTTCTTAAAATGGTTTTTCACATCCTTTGTAAGTTGCATTCCTTAGTATTTTATTCTCTTTGTATAAAGCAATTGTGAATGGAAGTTCACTCATGAATTGGCTGTTTGTTATTGGTGTTTAGATATGCTTATAACTTTGCACATTGATTTTGCATCCTGAGACACTGCTGAAGTTGCTTACCAACTTAAGGAGATTTTGGACTGAGATGATGAAGATTTCTAAACATACATTCATGCCATCTGGAAACAGACAATTTGACATCCTCTTATCCTAATGGAATACACTTTCTTTCTTTCTTTTGCCCGATTGACCTGGCCAGAACTTCCAATATTTTGTTAAATAGGAGTGGTGAGAGAAGGCATCCTTGTCTTCTGCCAGTTTTCAAAGAAAATGCTTCTAGTTTATTTCCAATTAGTATGATATTGGATGTGGGGTTGTCATCAATAGCCCTTATTATTTTTAGGTACGTTCCATCAATGCCTAGTTTCTTGAGAATTTTTAGCATGAAAGGCTGTTGAATTTTGTCAAAGGCCTTTTCTGCATCTGTTGAGATAATTATGTGGTTTTTGCCATTGGTTCTGTTAGCTGATGAATTACATGTATTAATTTGTGTATGTTGATCCAGCCTTTTATTCCAGAGATAAAGCTGATTTGATCATGGTAGATAAGCTTTTTGATGTGCTGCTGGATTCATTTGGCTAGTATTTTATTGATAATTTTTGCTTCAATGTTCATAAGGAATATTAGCCTAAAATTTTCCTTTTTTTTTGTGTGTCTCTGTCAGGTTTTGTTATCAAGATGATACTGGCTTCATAAAATGAGTTAGGGAATGGTGTCTCTTTCTCTATTGCTTGAAATAGTTTCAGAAGGAATAATACCAGTTCCTCTTTATACCTCTGGTAGAATTTGGCTATGAATCCATCTGGTCCTGGAACTTTTTTTGTTGGTAGGCTGTTAATTGCTGCCTCAATTTCAGAACATGTTATTAGTTTATTCAGAGATTCAATTTCTTCCTTGTTCAGTCTTGAAAGGGTGTATGTGTCCAGGAATTTATTCATTTCTTCTAGATATTCTACTTTATTAGCATAGAGGTGTTTACTGTACTCTCTGATGGTAGTTTGTATTTTCTGTGGGATTGATGGTGATATCCCATTTATCATTTTTTATTGTGTCTATTTGATTCTTCTCTTTTTTTTCTACTTTGTTGATCTTTTTCAGAAACCAGCTCCTGGGTTCATTGATTTTTGAATTTTTTCCCCTCTATCCCCTTTAGTTCCATTCTGATCTTAGTTATTTCTTGTTTTCTGCTACCTTCTGAATTTATTTGTTCTTGCTTCTCTATTTTTTTCAATTATGATGTTAGGATGTCAATTTTTGATCTTTCCTGATTTCTCTTGTAGGTATTTAGTGCTATAAATTTTCCTCTACACACTGCTTTTAAAGTGTCCCAGAGATTCTGGTATATTGTGTCTTTGTTCTCATTGGTTGCAGAGAACATCTTTATTTCTGGTTAATTTTTTCAATTTCCATGTAGTTGTGCAGTTTTCAGTGAGTTTCTTAATCCTAAATTCTAATTTAACTTCACTGACTGTGGTCTGAGAAACTGTTTTAATTTCCATTCTTTTGCATTTGCTTTGGAGTGTTTTACTTTCAATTACATCATCAATTTTAGAATAAGTGCAATGTGGTGCTGAGAAGAATTTTTATTCTGTTGATTTGGGATGGAGAGTTATGTAGATATCTCTTAGGTCCACTTGGTCCAGAGCTGAGTTTAAGTCCTGGATATCCTTTTTAAGTTTCTGTCTCATTGATCTATCTAATGTTGTCAGTGGGGTGTTAAGGTCTCTCACTATTATTTTGCAGGAGTCTAAGTCTCTTTGTAGGTCTCAAAGAACATGCTTTATGAATTTGTGTGCTCCTGCATTGGGTGCATTTATATTTAGGATAGTTATTTCTTTTTGCATTGATCCTTGTATTATTATGTAAAGCCCTTCTTTGTCTTTTTTGGTATTTGTTGGTTTAAAGTCTATTTTATGAGTGACTATGGTTTCAACCCTGTGTTGTTTTTTTTTTTTTTAATTTTTATTGCATTTTAGGATTTGGGGTACATGTGCAGAACATGCAAGATAGTTGCATAGGTACACACATGGCAGTGTGTTTTGCTGCCTTCTGCCCCCTCACCCATATTTGGCATTTCTCCCCATGCCATCCCTCCCCTGCTCCCCCCCCCGCTGTCCCTCCCCTATTTCCCCCAATAGACCTCAGTGTGTGGTGCT
>CM052650.1:151972881-152078112 GCA_028533165.1 Leontopithecus rosalia | reverse complement strand
AGGTCTGAGTTCAAGTCCTGGGTTTCCTTGTTAATTTTCTGTCTGGTTGATCTGTCTAGTATTGACAGTGGAGTGTTAAAGTCTCCCACTATTATTGTGTGGGAGTCTAAGTCTCTTTGTAAGTCATTAAGAACTTGCCTTATATATCTGGGTGCTCCTGTATTGGGTCCATAAATATTTAGGATCGTGAACTCTTCTTTTTGTATTGATCCTTTTACCATTATGTATTGTCCTTCTTTGTCTCTTTTGATCTTTGTTGCTTTAAAGTCTATTTTATCAGAGATGAGAATTGCAACTCCTGCTTTTTTTTGCTCTCCATTTGCTTGGTAGATCTTCCTCCATCCCTTTATTTTGAGCCTTTGTGTATCCTTGCATGTGAGATGGGTTTCCATTTGCTTTGTAAATATTCCTCCATCCCTTTATTTTGAGCCTATGTGTGTTTTTGTACTGGATGGCTCCCCTAAATAGGACACACTAATGGGTCTTGACTCTTTATTTAATTTACCAGTCTGTAATTTTTAATTGGCCATTTACATTTGAGAGTAATATAACAATGTGTGGATTTGATCCTGTTATTATGATGCTAGCTGGTTATTTTGCTCATTAGTTGGTGTAGCTTCTTCATATCATCAATGACCTTTACAATTTGGTATGTTTTTGCAATGGCTGGTATCAGTTGTTCCTTCCCATGTCTAGTGCTTTCTGCAGGAGCTCTTGTAAGACAGTCCTGGTGGTGGCAAAGCCTCTAAGCATTTGCTTGTAGGTAAAGGATTTTATTTCTCTTTGTAAAGCTTAGTTTGACTGGGTATGAAACTCTGGGTTGAAAATTATTTTAAGAATGTTGACTATTTGCCCACACCCTGTTCTTGCTGGTAGGGTTTCTGCATAGATATCTCCTGTTAGTGTTATCAGCTTCCCTTTGTGGGTGACCCAATGTTTCTCTCTTGCTGCCTTTAGCATTTTTTTCTTCATTTCAACCTTGGTGAGCCTGACAATTATGTGTCTTGGCGTTGCTCTCCTTGAGGAGTATTTTTGTGGTGTTCTCTGTGTTTCCTGAATGTGAATATTGGGCTGTCTTGCTAGGTTGGAAAAGTTCTCCTGGAAAAGATCCAGAAGAGAGTTTTCAAACTTGCTTCCATTCTGCCCGTCACTATCATGTACACCAATCAAATGTAGATTTGGTCTTTTCACATAGTCCCATATTTCTTGGAGGCTTTGTTTGTTTCTTTTTCCTTTTCTCCAATCCTTTCTTAGAGGCGTTCCTTCTTTTCACTTTTCTCTAATCTTGTTTTCTCACTTTATTTCATTGAGTTGATCTTCAATCTCTGATATATTTTCTTATGCTTGATTAATTTGGCTATTGATACTTGTGTTTGCTTCATGAAGTTCTCATGCTGTGTTTTACAGCTCCATCAGGTTATTTATGTACTTCTCTAAACTGGTTATTCTAGTTAGCAATTCATCCATCCCTTCTTTTCAAGGTTCTTAGCATTTTTGCGTTGGGTTAGAACATCTTTCTTTACCTCGGAAGAGTTTGCTACTACCCATTTCTAAAGCCTACCTCTGTCAGTTTTGAAATTTATTATCCATCTAGTTTTGTTCCCTTTCTGGTGAAAAGTTGTAATCCTTTTGGGGAGAAAAGGAATTTTTGTTTTTGGAATTTTCAGCCTTTTTGCTCTGGTTTCTCCCCATCATCATGGGAGTCTTTGACGTTGGTGACATTTGGATGGGTTCTCTGAGTGAACATCATTTTTGTTCCTGTTTATATTATTCCTTTCTGTTAGTTTTCTTTCTAATAGTCAGGCCTCTCTCTTCCAGGTCTGCTGGAGGTCCGCCCTAGATCCCATTTGCTTTGGTATCATAAGTAGAGGCTGCAGAACAGCAAAAACTGCTTGCTGCCTATTTCTTCCTCTGGAAGATTTGTTCCAGAGGCGCACCCACCAGATGCCAGCCAGAGATCATTATGAGGTGTCTGTCAGCCCCTACTGTGAGGTGTCTCCAAGTCAGTATACACAAGGTTCAGGGGTCCATTTGATGAGGCAGTCTATCCTTTATCAGAGCTTGAACACTGTGTTGAGAGATCTGCTGCTACCTTCAGAGCTTTCAGGCAAAAATGCTTAAATCTGCTGAAGCTACATCCACAGTTACCCCTTCCCCCAGGTGCTCTTTCCCTGGGAGATGATATTATTTATAAGTTCTTCACTAGGGTTGCTGTCTTTCAAAGATGCCCTTTCCAGAGAGGAGGAATCTAGATAGGGAGTCTGGCCACAGAAGCCTTTATGAGATGTAGTGGGACCCACCCAGTTTGAACTTCCTGGAAGCTTTGGTTACACTACAAGGAAAAAAATGCGTACTCAAGCCTCGGCAATGATGGATGCCCCTACCTTCACCAAACTCAGTCATCCCAGATTGACCTCATACTGCTGTGCTGTTAACTAGAATTTTAAGACAGTGGACCTTAGCTTGCTGTGCTCTGTGAAGGTGGGACCTGCTGAGTCAGACCACTTAGCTCCCTGTCTTCAGCCCTCCTTTCAGGGAAGTGAAGGATTTTGTCTTGCAGGCATCCCAGATGTGCCTGGGGTGTGAAAAACTACTGCCATTAGCTTCATGTCTGCCCAAATGGCTCCTTAGCTTTGTGCTTGAAACCCAGGGCCCTGGTAGCATAGTCACTGGAGGGAATCTCCCAATATGCTGGTTGTGAAGATTATGGTAAAATTATAGTATCTAAACTGGAGTGCACTGTTCTTCCTGATACAGTCCCCCATGGCTTCTCTTGCTTGTACTCCTTGTGCTTCCTGGGGGAGATTATTTCCCCACTTTGTTTTGGCTTGCCCTTTGTGGACTGCACCCATTCTTTAACCAGTCCCAAAGAGGTGAACTGGGTACCTCAGTTGGAAATGCAGAAATCACCCACCTTCTCCATTGATCTTACTGGGAACTGCAAACCGAATCTGTTTCTATTCAGCCATCCTGAAACGTGAGAATTTCCCATAGTTTTTTTTTTTAAATGAAAAAGGGAAAAATGTGAAAGGAAGATAAATCTTGGGGACCAAAATTGATGAGCTAAAACGTCAAGCTGCAAACTGGTTAGGGCAAACCTACCTTCCATTCTATTTGGAGTCATCCCTGTGCTAAGATAAATTCATATCTGAATGCCTCATTTGGAAAGACCAATCAGAAAAAAATGAATGCAATCATTCCCCCCTTTCTACCTATAACCTGAAAACCTCCTCTCCACTTCAAGTTTTCCCACCTTCACCTTGAATTATTCCATCATTTCAGACTAAACCAATGTAAATCTTAGACACATATTTAATTATGTCTTATGTATCTCTAAAATATATAAAACTAAGCTGTGCCCTTGCCACCTTGGCCACAAGTCATTTGGACTTCCTGGGGCTATGTCAGAGGTATGCATACTCAACCTTGGCAAAGTAAACTTTCTAAATTAACTGAGACCTGTCTCAGATTTTGGGGGTTTACAAACCCCCAAGTATAACTTCAAGGTTACTGTAACCAAAACATTATAGTTCTGACAAAAAAATCATTACACAAAACCAATGGAACAGGTTAGAGAAGGTTGTAGGCCACACTCTTACAACCATCTGATCTTTGACAAAGTCTTTAATTAGAAGCAATGGGGAATGGATTCCTATTCAATGAATGGTACTATGATAACTGGTTAGCTATATTCAAAAAATTGAAATTGCACAACTTCCTACTAACACTTTAAAAAAATCAACTTAAGATGGATTAAAGACCTAAATGTAAAACTAAATGTAAAAGTAAAATAAACTGTAGACAAAAGGCCAGAATATAGCATTCTGGACATAGGCCATAGCAAAGGTTTTATGATCCAATGTGTCATGTTCTCACTTATTTCTGGGATCTAAAAATCAAAACAATTAAACTCAATCACATAGAAGGCAGAAGGATGATAGCCAGAGGCTGAAAAGGGTAGTGAGAGAGTGAGCGGAATGTGGCAATTATTAGGGGATTCAGAAAAATAAAACTAATAAAACGCTGGTGACTATAGTCAATAAAATCTTAATAATATATTTGAAAATAACACAAAGAATGTAGTTGGAATGTGTGTAACTTAAAGAATGATTGAGTTGATGGATACCCCATTCTCTATTATGTGCTTTCTTCACATTACATTCCTCCATATCAAAACATGTCATGTACACCATAAATACTATGTACCCACAAAATTATAAAAAATATAAAAAATTACTATATTTCTGTGAGTAAACAGAGTTCCAAATCCAAGGCTAGAGATCCCCACAAAACAACATACACTCTTTTGACTTGAAGAGTTTTCTCTTTGCTCTATATCTAGGTATTTGTCAAAGTTGACATTCTGAACATTGACTTCCAACACAGCAAGAGGGATAGCCACACATATAAAATATAAGGCAGAGCAGGACCCACCAGTACATTCTGTTGAAGAAGTGAGCAAGATGAATTAAAATCATTTTTAAACTAATTGATTTTAGCTACTGAAAGGCCTATAGGACATTATCAGAGTTTCTGTAGGACCTATGATCTGGAATGTAAACTTGAATGTGATTGTGATCATTATGCAGTAATTGCTGTAAAAACCCAGGTTGGTGTTGGCCACATAGGACTACAACATTCAGATGAAGAGAATTAGAGTGTTCCTTTGAAAGTTCCTTTAAAGGTGGCAGTAAACTTAGTGCCTTTTACTGTTCTCCTTTTTGCCATAGACTCACAGAGAGTGAGAGACACCTGGTACCTCCACATACCTTCCTTATCACTTTCTTATCAGCCAAGATCAGCATACCACCCAGAATGAATTCTGGCTGTGGTAGAATATGGCATACCCAGATAGATGCTTGGCATTTGGTAATACCTAGGTGAGAGTTTTCTAAGCTCTTATGAAGTATATAATGCATAAGGTACATTTCTAAATACTAGAAACATCATGCTGTGAAAACACAGAATGTCTATAGTTAAGATGATAATGCCATGCAGAAAAATGTGGCAATGTCCAGTGTCAATAGTTTATGATTCCCCGTTGTGTCACCAGCCCAATACAAAGTACTGTCAAAATTACACCTGGGGGTGCTAAAAGAAAAATAATCTGAGGAAATGTACATTTTCAGATTCAAGTTCCAAAGATTGGTAATCAAAATGTGTGTTTTTGTCTATCTCAGCTGTCACCTTTACTACACTGTAGCGGTCTGTGGTGTGAGGAGTGAACGCTGCAGAGTTTTGGTTGCCCTTGTGAGGTTTGCTATCATAAACTTTGTCAAAGAAAGCATGCCTGATTACAGAAATGAATATTGTTGCCTGGCAATCATTATAGAATCCTGTGTCATGCTTTGCTTTACATTTAATAATAGCTTCTGCTAAATTTGTGACGTTCTGAGGAATTGTATCACTTATATCTAACATCTGAAATGTGATGCAAGGCACTTTCATAAAAAAGGCTCTAGTCACACCCAAGATATCTTCATTGAGTTCTTGTTAGGCCATCCTTTGGCTCATAACAGAATGAAAAAAATGGCTTCTGCTTGAAAATAACTATTAAAGTCCAACATGAAAGAAGCATCCATAAAGTTCATCAATGTTTAAAATCAATTAACACTTGATGACAACTCTAAAAAGCATCTTCTTTCTGTAACTTAAGAATTTAGTAGACAGCAACCATATTAAAGTTCTTTCAAAGCACCCTGCAGTGCTTATGGAATCACACCTTTCTATCTCAACAGAATACTTTTGAATCATGTATTAAGCCTAACCTGACTTGGCAAACTATAAATCTTCATTTGTATTCTCTTCATTGTCATCTTGTAAAATGACATACTACCTGATTTTGCTGGCAAAAACCGAGAAAATTTACATTTTCATCATGCTTAATTTACAGAAGTTTTCATTTTCTTTTTTCACCCAGTGGCAAAATTTTGTGACTCTAAATTACCTAGACTCTCATCACATTATTTTTCTAGAGAAATAACACAGAACAATAAGATTTTTTATATCAGCTAGCAAGGAGTAATTTGTGTATCAGAACAACCATTTATTTTGTTCGAAGTTATCTGCTGCAATGCTTTCCTAAAAACATTATATTTGCTTTTTATGATGTGCTAGTACATGAACCCAGGTAAATAAAGAAGTTTGAGACCTCATTTAACATGGGCTTAAATTATTTTTCTGGGCACTGAGGAGATCATAAAGACGCCATCAAAACTATAAGTTAAAGTGCATTGACTGAATTTTTAAAATAACAAGACAAAAATGTTAAAATTTAATTATTTTTGTTAAAACAAATGTTTTGTAATTGATAATATTTTCAAGAGACAGGGTCTTGCTGTTGCTCAGGCTTCAGTGATAGGGTTCAGTGGCTGTTGACTGGCACCATCATTTCACAGTACATTTTTGAACTCCTGGGCTTAAGTAATCTTTCTGCCTCAGCCTCTGGAGTAGCTGGGACTACAGTTGTGCATTACTGCACATGGCTTTTGTAATTTTTCCCCAGTGAAATATAGTCAAACCCTAGATAAGTATTTTAATAAGTCAAGCATAGTTGAACTATTTTTTCCCTTACCAACTCTGTAGTTGATACTCTTTGTCATTATTGGATTAACTTTGAGGTGCCCAGAAATAGACTCTTACTATGAGTGAAATCACATGAAGATGTTACCTGGGTGATCCTTGGTTGTCTTCGTGGAAGAAAGAATTTACACAAAAGACCAATTTGTAAATAAAGAAAAGTTTTATTGGGAAAGTACAAACATGCCCCAAGAGAGGAGGGGGCTGACCCTGCTGGAAACATCCCCATGACATTCTGCATTGTTATCTTCTATTACCTCAGTTATTTATTTGCCCAGTTCTCACCAAAGTTTGGGGGATCCTTCCTTACTGTGCTTAATGCATATGCATGGGAAACATTAATCAACAGGAATCCTACCTAATGGTGGCACTGCGTATTACCACCACCCTGGGAAGGTATAGCAGTCAATTTTGTACTCATTGTGTCTGCACAGCTCCCAGGAATTCCCCTTTGCCTTCTTTCCTTATCATAATCTAGTTAACAACATTCTGACAGTTCAAAGATGGAGTACTGAGCATCCAAAGAGGTGTCCTGGGGGGTTCTTTCCAACATGGATATCTCCCCCTTGTGCCTGACTGTCTACTCCTCTTACATTCTCCCTCAAGTGGCTGGGACCCAAAAGTCTTTTGGGATATGGGGCAGACATCATTCTCTGTAGCTACTTCCTGCTGAAAAGGGGCATTGATGGTCTTCAGGGTTTTTCCTCCTTGCTTGCTGTCATGGAGAGTAGGTTTTGATGATTGTTGTCTCTTAGAAGATTTTACCAGTGCTGTCCAGAGGAGACATATAGGGACTTGGTTGTCCTGAAGGGAGAGAAAGAGGTTGATATTTCCATCACAAGACTATGTGAAGTCTGATGGTTTCTAGGTGGCAGGAAATGAACTGAAAAGATTCAGAGAGCAAGGCTCAAAAAGGAGAAGGAAGATAGAGGCCAGGACTACCAGCAGAGGAAAGAGCTATGAGAATTAAGACCAGGTGACATCCCAGCAAAGCCAACTCTTAATATCCCTTTACCAAAGATGAGAGGCCTGGTCTATAAGATCTCTAATGTCCTTTTGGACCTGCTCTGATCTGTTAACAGAAAAATACAAGAATTATGTTAGAAATCTTAAAACTAAAGAAAAGAGATACTGTAACTAACCTTTGACAAGTAGTTCTCCATTCTGATATTTGAAGACAATGAGCTTGTCGTAGGATCCTTAAGTCTTCTCATGGATTATGTATTCTGTTGAGACCTAAACTGTCATTAAACTTTCTATTGAAAGGTGATTCCTGGACTGGCATCATAGTATATGTGGCCAATAAACATCTGGTCTGTTCCTTCACTAAAAATTTGGTAGTAAAATATGCTAGAATTTTCTTCTGTAAGACTGCAAAAGATAAATGCTGTTTGTTTTTTTTTCCCAAATGATATCTAAATAATGTGTGTGCTGTTTAAAAAGTTCACCATGAATGAATAAAATATACCACAAATGATGTGTCCCTTTTCCAAGTCCATCTGCTCTGAGCTCCAGCTGGCTCGGAGCTCCATTTTGCTCTGAGCATTATCTGCTCAGAGATCCATCTTACTCTAAGCATCATCTTTTCTGAGCTCCATCTTCTCCAAGTTCCAGCTTGCTTAGAGTTCCAATCACTCTGAGCACCATCTTACTCTGAGCATGATCTACTCCAAATTCCAATGGCTCAGAGCAATGTTTAGAGTGCCATTCACTCTGAGCTCAATCTTGCTGTAAGCATCATCTTTTCTGAGCTCCATCTTACACCAAGCAACATCTGCTGCAAGCTCCATCTTGCTTGGAGGTTCTTCTTGCCTCAAACTCTATTTACTCCAAGCTCTACGTGCTCCAAGCTTCATCTTGCTCCGAGCTCCAATCACTCCAAGCGCTATCTTTCTCTGAACACCATCTGCATATACATTTATTTTATTCTGAGCTTCATTTAGTCAGAGATCCATTTACTGTAAGATTCATCTTGCTGGGAGTTCTAGTCATTCTATGCTCCATCATGCTGGGAGCTCCAGTCACTCCCAGCTCTTTTGCTCTGAGGACATTCTGATCAGAGCTCATCTTACTCTGAGCAACATGTGCTCTGAGGTCCACCTTGCTTGGAGCTGTAATCACTATGGGCGCGATTTTGCTCTGAGCTCCAAAATGTAGCAACATCCCCTCCAAACTCCATCTTGCTTACAGCTCATTTTTGCTCAGAGCTCTATCTACTCCAAGCTGCATCTTGCTCAGAGCTCCAATTGTTCAGAGTAATGTTCAGAGTGTCAATCACTCCTAGCTGCCTCTTACTCTAAACACTATCTGCTCTGAGGTCCATCTTACACCAGCAACACCTGCTCCAAGCTCCCTCTTGCTTAGAGCTTTTTGTTGCTCAGAGGTCTATCTAATCTGAGCTCCATCTGATTTGAAATACTCCAAGCTCCATCTTGCTCCAAGCACCATCTGCTTGAAACTCCATCTATTCTGAGCTCATCTTGCTTAGATCTCCCATCACTCTGAGCTCCATTTTCTCTTAACACCATCTGCTCAGAGTTTCAGCTTCTTGGAGTTGCATTTGCTTCAAGCTACATTTTTCTCAGAGCTCCAATCACTCCAAACTCCATCTTGCTCTGAGCACCCTCTACTCAGAGCTCCATCTTCTCATAGGTCCACCTTCTTGATATTTCCAGTCACTTCCAAATCCATTTTGCTCTAAGCACTATCTGCTCAAAGCTCCATCTTACTAATATAAGCAGCATGTTCTCTAAGCTATATCTTGCTGTGAGCACCATCTACCCTGAGCTCCACCTTACACCAAGCAACATCTGCTCCAAGGTCCATTTTGCTTAGAGCTCCTTTTTGTTCAGAGCTCTGTCTGCTCTGAGCTCCATCTTCCTTGGAGCTCTAATCTGAGCTCCATCTAAAACCAAACAACGTCTATTCCAAGCTCCATCTTGCTTAGAGCTTCTTTTTGCTGAGAGATTCATCTTACTCAGTGCTCCATCTGCTCTGAGTTCCATATTGCTCAGAGTTTCATCTGCTCTGAGGTCCGTCTTTCTGAGACTTCCATCTGCTCAGAGCTCCATCTTGCTCAGAACTCCAGCTGCTCAGAGCTCCAACTGCTCTGAGCTTTATTTTGCTCAGAGCACAATCTGCTAAGAGCTCCATCTGATCTGAGCTCCATCTGCTCTGAGATAAATCTGCTCTGAGTCCTATTTCCTCTGAGCGCTATCTTGCTCTAAGTTTCATCTGCTCTGAGCTCCATTTCCTCTGAGCACTATATTGCTCAGAGCTCCATTTTGCTCAGAGTTTCATCAGCTCTGAGCTCCATCTTGCACAGAGTTCAATCTGCTCTGAGCTCCATCTTTCTAAGAGTTCCATCTGCTCTGAGCTCCATATGCTCTGAGCTTTATCTTGCTCAGAGCTCAATCTGCTAAGAGGTCCATCTGCTCTGAACTCCATCTGCTCTGAGATCCATCTGCTCTAAGCTTTATTTCCTCTGGGCTCTATCTTGCTCAGAGATCGATCTGCTCTGAGCTTTATTTCCTCTGGGCTCTATCTTGCTCAGAGCTCCATCTGCCTTGAGCTCCATTTGCTCTGATTTGTATCTTGCTCAGAGCTCTATCTTGCTCAGAGCTCAATCTGATCTGAGCTCTATCTTGCTCAGACCTCCATCTGGTCTGAGCTCCACCATGCTTAGAGCTCCAACAGCTCAGAGCTCCATTTTCGCTGAGCTTTAGCCTGCTCAGAGATCAATCTACTAAGAACTCCATCTGCTATGAGCTCCATCTAATCTGAGCTTGATTTGTTCTGAGCTCTATTTTTCTCAGTGCTCCATGTGCTCTGAGCTCCATTTACTCTGAGCTTAATCTTGCCCAGAGTTCCACTTAGCCTGAGCTCTATTTGCTCTTATCTTCTCTGAGCTCCATCTTGCTCAGAGCTCCACCCCTCTCTAAGCTCCACCTGCTCTGAGTTCCGCCTTGCCCAGAGCTCCATCTTACTCAGAGCTCTATCTGCTCTGAACTCCATCTTGCTCAGAGCTTCATCTGCTCTGAGCTCCATCTTGCTCAGAGCTCCATCTGCCTTGAGCTCCATCTGCTCTGAGCTCCATCTTCTCTGAGCTCTATATTGCTCAGAGCTCCATCTTTCTCAGAGCTCCATCTGCTCTGAGCTCTGTGTTGCTCAGAGCTCCATTTACTCTGAGCTCCATTTTGCTCAGAGTTTTATCTATTTAGAGCTCCATTTTGCTCAGAGCTCCATTTACTCTGAGCTCCATTTTGCTCAGAGCTTCATCTGTTTAGAGCTCCATTTTGCTCAGAGCTCTATCTGCTCAGAGTTCCGTCTTGCTCAGACCTCCATCTGCTCTGAGTTCCATCTTGCTCAGAACTCCATCTGCTCAGAGCTCCATCTACTAGAGCACCATTTGCACTGAGCCCTATTTCCTCTGAGCTCTATCTTGCTCAGAGCTCCAGGTGCTTTGAGCTCAATTTGCTCTAAGCTCTATCTTGCTAAGAGCTCCAGCTGCCTTGAGCTCCATTTGCTCTGATTTGTATCTTGCTTAGCACTCTATCTTGCTCAGAGCTTAACATCCTCTGAGCACCATCTTGCTCAGAACTCTGTCTGCTCTGAGCTCCACCTGCTAAGAGCTCCTTCTTTGCTGAGCTTTATCTTACTCAGATATTAATCTGCTAAGAGCTCCATCTGCTCTGAGCTCCATCTGCTTTGAGCTGTATTTGTTCTAAGCTCTATCTTTGTCTGAGTTCCATGTGCTCTGAGCTCTATCTTGCTGAGAGCTCCATTTGCCCTGAGCTCTATTTGCTCTTGTCTTCTCTGAGCTCCATCTTGCTCAGAGCTCCACCCGGCTCTGAGCTCCATCTGCCTTGAGCTCCATTTGTTCTGATTTGTATCAGAGGACAGGAGGAAGAGGACACCAACAAGATGGAGGAAGAGGAAGGCGCCAGAGGTGAGGATAAAGAGATGGCTGACCTAATGGAAGATGTGATTGTCAGGAATAAAAAGCACCAGAAGCTCAAGCATCAGAAAGAGGCTGAGGAGGAGGAGCTGGAGATGCCCCCTCAGTACCAAGCTGGAGGCTCTGGCATTCATCGTCCTGTGGCCAATAAGGCTATGCCTGGGGCCGAATACAAGGCAAAGAAAGCAAAAGGTGATGTGAAGAGGAAAGGCCAGTCAGATCCCTATGCCTACATGCCCCTCAACAGAACCAAGCTCAACCACAGAAAGAAGATGAAGCTGCAGGGACAGTTTAAAGGCCTGGTGAAAGCTGCCTGGCGAGGTTCCCAGATGGGACACAAAAACCGCAGAAAGGATCTTTGGCCCTGAGGCCCAGGACCCCTGGGCTGCCTTGCTACCAGCTTCAGGTGCTCAAGACTCTGGCAGAACCTGGACTCAGGATGACTTGGAAGTAGGGCTTGGCTCTCAGAGAGAAGTCGTAGATTTAGAAACTCCAAATGGGAATCACTCTTCAGAAACATCCCTGGTGGCTGGAGGTGGGAATGTGGCCTCAGTGCCTCTATATTGGTACAATAAGGCACCTTTGCTTTCTGCCCAGAGTGGCCGTGAGCACCAGAGCAGATGATCTCCGTTTCCACCAGCTGCTTGTAGCCACATGGCACCCTGGCTGTGTGAGATTTATTGTGACATGATATAGAATAAATGTGTCTCATCCTGCAAAAAAAAAAAGGCTCTGAGTTCCACCTTGCTCAGGAATCCATCTTACTCAGAGCTTCATCTGCTCTGAAGTACATCTTGCTCAGAACTTCATCTGTTCTGAGCTCTATCTTTCTCAGAGTTCCATCTGCCTTGAGCTCCATTTGCTCTGAGCTCCAACTTGCTCAGAGTTCCATCTGCACAGAGCTCCATCTGCTCTGAGCTTTATTTTGCTCAGCGCTCAATCTCACTCAAAGCTCCATCTGCACTGAGCTTCAATTTTCTCAGAGCTCCATGTCCTCTAACTCTATCTTGCTCAGAGCTCCATCTGCTCTGAGCTCCATTTCCTCTGAGCTCTATTTTGCTCAGAGCTCCACCTTGCTCAAAGTTCCAGCTGCTCTGAGCTCCACTTCCTCTGACCTTAATATTGCTCAGAGCTCCACCTTGCTCAGAGTTCCATTTGCTCTGAGCGCCATCTTACTCAAAGCTCCATCTACTCTGAGCGCCATTTTGCTCAGAAGTCCATCTGCACTGAGATCCACCTTGCTCCGAGCTCCATCTGCTCTGAGCTTCATCTTACCCAGAGCTCTATCTGCTTTGAGCTCCATCTGCTCTGAGCTCTACCTTAATCAGAGCTCCATCTGCTTTGAGCTCCACATTCTCTGAGCTCTCTATTGCTAAGAGCTTCATCTGCTCTGAGCTCCATCTTGCTCAGAGCTTCATCTGCTCAGAGCTCCATCTTTCTCAGAGCTCCAGCTGCTGAGAGCTCTGTCTTGCTCAGGGGTCCATCTGTTAAGAGCTCCATCTACTAGAGATCTATTTGCTCTGAGCTCTATTTCCTCTGAGCTCTATCTTGCTAAGAGCTCCAGGGGCTCTGAGCTCCGTTTGCTCCTAGCTCTATCTTGCTCAGAGCTCCATTTGCATTGAGCTCCAATTGCTCTGATTTGTATCTTATTTAGGGCTCTATCTTGCTCAGAGCTCAATCTCCTCTGAGCTCCATCTTGCCCAGACCTCCGTCTGCTCTGAGCTCCGATTTTCTCAGAGCTCCATCTTCGCTGAGCTTTATCTTGCTCAAAGATCAATCTGCAAAGAGCTCCATTTGCTGTGAGCTCCATCTGCTCTGAGCTATTTGTTCTAAACTCTATCTTTCTCAGTGCTCCATGTGCTCTGAACTGCACTTGCACTGAGCTCTATCTTGGTCAGGGCTCCATCTGCCCTGAACTCTTTTTGCTCTGATCATCTCTGAGCTCCATCTTGCTCAGAGCTCCACCCTGCTCTGAGCTTCACATGCTCTGAGTTCCACCTTGCTCAGAGCTCTACCTTACTCAGACCTCCATCTTACTCAGAGTTTTATCAGCTCTGAACTCCATCTTGCTCAGAGCTCCATCTGCTCAGAGCTCCATCTGCTCTGAGCTTTATCTTTCTCAGAGCTCAATCTTGCTCTGAGCTCCATCTGCTCTGAGTATTATGTTCCTCAAAGGTCCATCTGCTCCGAGTTTTATTTGCTCTGAGCTTTATCTTGTTCAGAGCTCCATCTGCTCTAAGATCTATCTTGCTCAGAGCTCCATCTGCTGTGAGTTTTATCTTGCTCAGAGCTCAATCTGCTAAGAGCTCCAGCTGCTCTGAGCTCTATTTCCTCTGAGCTATATCTTGTTCAGAGCTCCAGGTGCTCTGAGCTTTATTTGCTCTGAGTTCTATCTTGCTCAGAGCTCCATCTGCTCTGAGCTCCATTTTTCTCTAAGTTCTGTATTTCTGAGATCTCCATCTTGCTCAGAGTTCCATATGCTCTGAGCTCCGTCTTTCTGAGAGCTCCATCTGCTCTGAGCTCTATCTTGCTCAGAGCTCCATCTGCTCAAAGTTCCATCTGCCCTGAGCCTTATCTTGCTCAGAGATCAATCTGCTAAGAGCTCCATCTGCTAGAGCTCCATCTGCTCTGAGCTCTACTTTCTCTGAGCTCTAACTTGCTCACACCTCCAGGTGCTCTGAGCTCCATTTGCTCTGAGATCTATCTTGCTCAGAGCTCCATATGCCTTGAGCTCCATTTGCTCTGATTTGTATCTTGCTCAGAGCTGTATCTTGCTCAGAGCTCCATCTGCTCTGAGCTCCATCTACTCTGAGCTCTACTTGTTCTAAGCTCTGTATTGCTTAGTGCTCCATATACTTTGAGCTCCATTGGCTCTGAGCTCTATCTTGATCAGAGCTGCATCTGTCCTGAGCTCTATTTGCTCTGATATTCTTTGAGCTCCATCTTGCTCAGAGCTCCACCCTGCTCTGAGTTACACCTTGCTCAGAGCTCCATCTTACTCAGAGCTCCATCAGCTCTGAACTCCATCTTGTTCAGATCTCCATCTGCTCTGAGCTACATTTTGCTCAGATCTCCATCTGCTCTGTGCTCCATCTTACTCAGAGCTCCATCTGCTCTGAGCTTCATCTTGCTCAGAGATCCATCTGCCCTGAGCTTCATGTTGCTCAGAGCTCCATCAGCTTAGAGCTCCATCTGCTCTTAACTTTATCTTGCTCAAAGCTCAATCTTACTCTGAGCTCCATCTGCTCTGAGCTCCATTTTGCTCAGAGCTCCATCTTCTCTGAGCTCTATTTCCTCTGAGCTCTATAATATTCAGTGCTCCATCTTGCCCAGAGTTCCATCTGCTCTGAGCTCCATTTCCACTGACCTTATATTGCTCAGAGCTCCATCTTGCTCTTAGCTCTACTTTCTCTGAGCTCTAACTTGCTCACACCTCCAGGTGCTCTGAGCTCCATCTGCTCTGAGCTCCATCTTGCTCAGAACTCCATCTGCTAGAGCTCCATTTTCTCTGAGCTCTATTTTCTCTGAGCTCTGTCTTGCTCAGAGCTCCAGGGCTCTGAGCTCCATATGCTCTGAGCTCTATCTTTCTTAGAGCTCCATCTGCCTTGAGCTCCATTTGCTCTGATTTGTATCTTTCTTAAAGCTCTATCTTGCTCAGAGCTTCATCTCCTCTGAGCTCCATCTTGCTGAGACCTGCTCTGAGCTCCACCTTGCTCAGAGCTCCATCTTCTCAGAGCTCTGTGTTCGCTGAGCTTTATTTTGCTCAGGGATTAATTTGCTAAGAGCTCCGTGTACTCTGAGCTTTATTTGTTCAAAGCTCTATCTTTCTCAGTGCTCCATGTTCTCTGAGCTTCATTTGCTCTGAGCTCTGAGCTGTATCTGCCCTGAACTCTTTTTGCTCTGATCATCTCTGAGCTCCATCTTGCTCAGAGTTTCATTCTACTCTGAGCTTCACATGCTCTGAGTTCCACCTTGCTCAGAGCTCTACCATACTCAGACCTCCATCTTACTGAGAGCTCAATCAGCTCTGAACTCCATCTTGCTCAGAGCTCTATCTTTTTTAAGCTCCATCTCTTCTGAGCTCCATCTTGCTCAGAGCTCCATCTGCTCAGAGCTCCATTTGCTCTGAGCTTTATCTCTCTCAGGGCTCAGTCTTACTCAGAGATCCATCTGCTCTGAGCATTATGTTTCTCAAAGGTTCATCTGCTCCGAGTTTTATTTGCTCTGAGCTTTATCTTGCTCAGAGCTCCATATCCTCAGAACTCTATCTTGCTCAGAGCTTCATCTTCTCTGAGCTCCATTTCCTCTAAGCTCTATATTGCTCAGAGCTTCATCTTGCTCAGAGTTTCACCTGCTCTGAGCTCCATCTTACTCTGAGCTTTATCTGCTCTTCGACCCATTTTGCCCAGAGCTCCATCTGCTGTGAGCTCTATCTTTCTCAGAGCTCCATTTGTCCTGAGCTCCATCTTGCTCAGAAATCCAACTGCTCTGAGCTCCATCTTGATCAGAGCTTCATCTTCTCTGAGCTCCATCTTGCTTATATCTCCAACTGTCTTGGGCTTTATGTGCTCTGATCTCAATCTTGCTCAGCGCTTCACCTGCTCTGGGTTCTGCCTTGCTCAGAGCTTCATCTTACTCAGAGCTCCATCTGCTCTGAAGTACATCTTGCTCAGAGCTTCATATTCTCTGAGCTCCACCTGGCTCAGAGCTTCATCTGCCTTGAGCTCCATCTGCTCTAAGCTCCAACTTGCTTGGAGCTCCATCTGCTCTGAGCTTTATCTTGCTCAGCACTCAATCTTGCTCTGAGTTTCATCTGCTCTGAGCTCCATCTTTCTCAGTGATTCATGTTCTCTGAACTCTATCTTACTCAGAGCTCCATCTGCTCTGAGCTCCACTTCCTCTGAGCTCTATATTGCTCAGAGCTTCATCTTGCTCAGAGTTGATCTTCTCTGAGCTCCATTTCCTCTGACCTTTATATTTCTCAAAGCTTCACTTTGCTCGATTTTCATTTGCCCTGAGCTCCATCTTACTCAGAGCTCCATCTGCTCTGAGTGCCATCTTGCTCAGAGCTCCACCTTCTCTGAGCTCCATCTTGCTTAGAGCTCCATCTGCCTTGAGCTCCATCTGCTCTGAGCTCCATCTTGCTCAGATCTCCATATTCCCTGTGCTCCATCTTGCTCAGAGTTCAATATGCTCTGAGCTCCATCTTGCTCAGTTTCATTTACCTTGAGCTCCACCTTGCTCCAAGCTCAATCTTCTCTGAGCTTCATCTTACCCAGAGCTGTATCTGCTTTGAGCTTTATCTGATCTGAGCTCCACCTTACTTAGAGCTCCATCTGCTCAGAGCTCCTTCTTCGCTGAGCTTTATCTTGCTCAGAGTTCAATCTGCTAAGAGCTCCATGTGCTCTGAGCTCCATCTGCTCTGAGTTGTGTTTCATCTAAGCTCTATGTTGCTCAGTGCTCCATGTGCTCTGAGCTCCATTTATTCTGAGCTCTATCGTGCTCAGAGCTCCATCTACCCTGAGCTCTACTTGCTCTTATCTTCTCTGAGCTCCATCTTGCTCAGAGCTCCTAACTGCTCTGAGGTTTACCTACTCTAAGTTCCGCCTTGCTCAGAGCTCCATCTTACTCAGAGATTCCTCTGCTCTGAACTCCATCTTGCTCAGAGCTTCATCTGCTCTGAGTTTCATCTTGCGCAGAGCTCCATCTGCCTTGAACTCCATCTGCTCTGAGCTTCAACTTTCTCAGAGCTCCATGTTCTCTGCATTCTATCTTGCTCAGAGCTCCATTTCCTGAGCTCCATTTTCTCTGAGCTTTCTATTGCTCAGAGCTCCAACTTGCTCCAGAGTTTTATGTGCTCTGAGCTCCATCTTACTCAGAGCTCCATCTGCTCTTTGAGCCATCTTCCTCAAATATCCATCTGCTCTGAGCTCCATCTTGCTCAGAGCTCCATCTTTTTCAGAGTTCCATTTGTCTTGAGGTCAACCTTGCTCCGAGCTCCATCTGCTCTGAGCTTCTTCTTACCCAGAGCTCTCTCTGTTTTAAGATACATCTGCTCTGAGCTCTATCTTAGAGCTCCATCTGCTTTGAGCTCCATTTTCTCTGAGCTCTATTTTGTGCAGAGCTCCAACTTTCTCAGATCTCCATCTACTCTGAGCTCCATCTTGCTCAGAGCTGCATTTGCTCTGAGCTCCATTTTGCTCAGAACTTCATCTTTTCAAAGCTTCATTTTGCTCAGAGCTCTAACAGCTCAGAGCTCTGTCTTGCTCAGGCGTCCATCTGCTCTGAGCTCCATCTTGCTCAGAACTCCATCTGCTCAGAGCTCCATCTACTGGAGCTCCATTTTCTTTGATCTCTATTTCCTCTGAGCTCTGTCTTGCTCAGAGCTCCAGGGGCTCTGAGCTACATTAGCCCTGAGCTCTATCTTGCTCAGATCTCCATCTGCCTTGAGCTCCATTTGCTCTGATTTGTATCTTGCTTAGGGCTCTATCTTGCTCAGAGATCCATCTCCTCTGAGCTCCATCTTACTCAGACCTGCATTGAGCTCCGCCTTGCTCAGAGCTCTGTCTTCTCAGAGCTCCATCTTCGCTGAGCTTTATCTTGCTCAGAGATCAATCTGCTAAGAGCTCCATGTGCTCTGGGCTCTATTTGTTTAAAGCTCTATCTCACTGAGTGCTTCATATACTCTGAGCTCTATTTGCTCTGAGTTCTATCTTGGTTCTTGGTCAGAGCTCCATCTGCCCTGAATTCTTTTTGCTCTGATTATCTCTGAGCTCCATCTTGCTAAGAGCTTCACCCTGCTCTATGCTTCACATGCTCTGAGTACCACCTTGCTCAGAGCCCTACCTTACTCCGACCTCCATCTTACTCAGAGCTCCATCAGCTCTAAACTCCATCTTGCTCAGAGCTCCAACTGTTTTAAGCTCCATCTCTTCTGAGCTCCATCTTGCTCAGAGCTCCATCTGCTCAGAGCTCCATCTACTCTGAGCATTGTTGTCCTCAAAGCTCCATCTGCTCCGAGGTTTTTTTGCTCTGATCTTTATCTTGCTCAGAGCTACGTCTGCTCTGAGATTTATCTTGCTAAGAGCTTCATCTGCTCTGAGCTTTATCTTGCTCAGAGCTCCATCTACTCTGAGTTCCATCTGCTTTGAGCTCCATCTGCTCTGAGCTCCATCTGCCCTGAGCTCTATTTCCTCTGAGCTATATCTTGCTCAGAACTCCGGTGCTCTGAGCTTTATTTGCTCTGAGCTCTATCTTGCCCAGAACTCCATCTGCTCTGAGTGCCATCTTGCTCAAAGGTCCATCTGCTCTGAGCTACATCAGGCTAAGAGCTACATCTATTCTGAGCTGCATCTTGCTTAGAGCTCCATCTTCTTTGAGCTCCATATGCTCTGAGCTCCGTCTCCTTGAGAGTTACAGCTGCTTTGATCTCCATCTTGCTCAGAGCTCCATCTTCCCTGAGCTTTATCTTGCTCAGAGCTCCATCTGCTCAGAGCTCCATCTGGCCTGAGCTTTATCTTGCTCAGAGATCAATCTGCTAAGACCTCCATCTGCTACAGCTCCATCTGCTCTGAGCTCCATCTGCTCTGAGCTCTACTTCCTCTGAGCTCTATCTTGCTCACAACTTCAGATGCTCTGAGCTCCATTTGCTCTGAGATCTATCTTGCTCAGAGCTCCATATGCCTTGAGCTCCATTTGCTCTGATTTGTATCTTGCTCATAGCTGTATCTTGCTCAGAGCTCCATCTGCTCCATTTACTCTGAGCTCTATCGTGCTCAGAGCGCCATCTGCTTCTAAGCTTCAAATGCTCTGAGCTCTACTTGTTCTAAGCTCTATCTTGCTCAGTGTTCCATATTCTGTGAGCTCCATTTTCCCTGAGCTCCATCTTCTCAGACCTGCGTCTGTCCTGAGCTCTGTTTGCTCTGATTTTCTATGAGCACCATCTTGCTCAGAGCTCCACCCTGCTCTGAGCTCCACCTGCTGTGAGTTCTACCATGCTCAGAGCTCCATCTTACTCAGAGCTCCATCATCTCTAAAATCCGTCTTGCTCAGAGCTCCATCTTCTCTGAGCTCCATCTGCTCTGTGCTCCATCTTGCTCACAGCTCCATCTGCCCTGAGCTCCATCTTGCTCAGAGCTGCAACTGCCCTGAGCTCCATCTTGCTCAGATCTCCATCTGCTCTTAACTTTATCTTGTTCAGAGCTCAATCTGCTCTTAACTTTATCTTGCTCAGAACTCAATCTTGCTCTGAGCTCCATCTTGCTCAAAGTTTTATCTCCTCTGAACTCTATCTTGCTCAGAGCTCCATCTTCTCTGTGCTCCATTTCCTCTGTGCTCTATATTGCTCAGTGCTCCATCTTGTTCAGAGTTCAATCTGCTCTGAGCTTCATTTCCACTGATCTCTATATTGCTCAGAGCTCCAACTTTCTCAGAGTTTCATCTTCTCTGAGCTTCACCTTACTGTGAGCTCCCACTGCTCTGATCCCCATCTTGCTCAGAGCTCTATCTGCTCTGAGCTCTATCTTGCTCAGAGCTCCATCTTCTCTGAGCTCCATCTTGCTTAGATCTTTAACTGCCTTGAGCTCCACCTGCTCTGATCTCAATCTTGCTCACAGCTCCATCTTCTCTGATCTCTGTCTAGCTCAAAGCTCCATCTTCTCTGAGCTCCATCTTGCTCAGAGCTTTATCTGCTCAGAGCTCTATCAGATCTGAACTTTATCTTGCTCAGAGATCAATCTGCTAAGAGTTTCATCTGCTAGAGCTCCATCTGCTCTGAGCTCCATCTGCTCTGAGCTCTATTTTTTTCTGAGCTCTATCTTGCTCAGAGCTCCATTTACTCTGAGATCTATCTCACATTGAGCTCACATCTCAATATGCCTTGAGCTCCATTTGCTCTGATTTGAATCTTGCTCAGAGCTCTATCTTGCTCATAGATCCATCTGCTCTGAGCTCCATCTGCTCTGATCTCTACTTGTTCTAAGCTCTAACTTGCTCAGTGCTCCATATGCTCTGAGCTCCATTTGCGGTGAGCTCTAACTTGCTCAGAGCTGTATCTGTCCTGAGCTCTCTTTTCTCTAATTTTCTCTTAGCTCCATCTTGCTCAGAGCTCCGATATGCTCTGAGCTCCACCTGCTCTGAGTTCCACCTTGCTCAGGGCTCCATCTTACTCAGAGATCCATCAGGTTTGAATTCCATTTTGCTCAGAACTCCATCTGTTCTGGGCTCCATCTTGCTCAGAGCTCCATCAGCTCTGAGCTCAATATTGCTCAGAACTCCATCTCCTCTAAGTTCCATCTTGCTCAGAGCTTCATCTACTCAGAGCTCCATCTTGCTGAGAGCTCCATTTCCTCTGAACTCTATCTTGCTCAGAGCTCCATCTGTTCTGAGCTCCATTTTTTCTGAGCTTTATATTGCTCGGTGCTCCGTCTTGTGCAGAGTTCCATCTGCTCTGAGCTCCATTTCCACTGACCTCTATATTGCTCAGACCTCAAAATTGCTGAGTTCCATCTGCTCTGAGCTTCACCTTACTTCAAGCTCCCTCTGCTCTGAGCCCCATCTTGCTCAGAGCTCCATCCGCTCAGAGCTCCATCTTGCTCAGAGCTTCATCTCCTCTGAACTCTATCTTGTTCAGAGCTTCATCTGCTCTGAGCTCCATTTTTTCTTAGCTCTGTATTGCTAGGTGCTCTGCCTTGTTTAGAGTTCCATCTGCTGTGAGCTACATTTTTACTGACGTCTATATTACTCAGAGCTCCTTCTTTCTCAGATTTCCATCTGCTCTGAGCTCCATTTTACTCAGAGCTTTATCTGCTCCGAGCCCCATCTTGCTCAGAGCTCCATCTTCTCTGAGCTGTAACTTGCTCAGAGCTGCATCTGTCCTGAGCTCCATCTTGTCAGAACTCCAACTGCTCTGTGCTCCATCTTGCTCAGAGCTCCATCTTCTCTGAGCTCCATCTTGCTTAGAGCTCCAACTGCCTTGAGCTCCATTGGCTCTGATCTCAATCTTGCTCTGAGCTCCATCTGCTCTGAGCTTCGTCTTGCTCAGAGCTCTATCTGCAATGAGCTTCACATAGCTCAGAGTTTCATCTGCCTTGAGATCCACCTTGCTCGGAGCTCTATCGACTCTGAGCTTCATCTTACTCTGACCTCAGTCTGCTTTGAGCTCCATCTGCTTTGAGTCCTATCTTGCTCAGAGCTTTATCTGCTTTGAGCTCGATTTGCTCTGAGATCTATATTGCTCAGAGCTCCATCTTCCCTGAGCTCCTTCTGCTCTGAGCTCCATCTTGTTCAGAGCTCCATCTGCTCAGAGTTCCATCTTGCTCAGAGCTCCATCTGCTCAGAGCGTCATCTGTCCTGAGCTTTATTTTGCTAAGAGCTCAATTAACGAAGAGCTCCATCTTCTCTGAGCTCCATGTGGTCTGAACTCCATTTGCTGTGAGCTCTATTTTTCTCAGAGTTTCATTTGCTCTGAGCTCTATATTGCTCAGAACTCCATCTGTTCTGAGCTCCAGCTACCCTGAGCTTCATTTTCCCTGAGCTGTATCTTGCTCAGAACTCTACCTTGCTTAGAGCTCCATCTGCTCTGAGTTTTATCTTGCTCACACCTCCATGTGCTCTGAGCTCCATCTGCTCTGAGCTCCATCTTGCTCAGACCTCCATATGCTCATAACTCCATCTGCACTAAGCTCCATTATGTTCAGAGATCTTTGTGTTTTGAGCTCCATCTGCTCTGAGCTTTATTTTGCTCAGAACTTCATCTGCTCAGAGCAGCATCTGCTGTCAGCTTTATCTTGCTCAGAGCTCAATCTTGCTCTGAGTTCCATCTGCTCTGAGCTCCATCTTGCTCAGAGATCCACCTGCTCAGAGATTTACCTTGCTCAGAGACCCATCTGCTCAGAGCTCCATCTGCCCTGAGCTTTATCTTGCTAAGAGCTCAATCTTCTAAGAGCTCCATCTGTTCTAAGCTTTACATTGCTCAGAGCTTCGTCTGCTCTTAGCTCCATCTGCTCTGAGCTCTATCTTTCTCAGAGCTTCATCTGCTCTGAGCTCCATTTCCTCTGAGCTCTATATTTCTCAGAGCTCCATCTTGCTCAGAGTTTCATTGGCTCTGAGCTTCATATTGCTCAGAGTTCAATCTGCTCTGAGCTCCATCTTTATGAGACTTCCATCTGCTCTGAGCTCCATCTTGCTGAGAGGTCCATCTTGCTCAGTACTCCAGCTGCTCAGAGCTCTGTCTTCTCTGACCATTATTTTGCTCAAAGCTCAATCTGCTAAGAGGTCCATCTGCTCTGAGCTCCATCGGCTCTGAGCTCTGTTTTCTTTGAGCTTGTTCTTTCTTAGACTTCCTGGTGCTCTGAGCTTCATTTGCTCTTAGCTCTATCTTGCTCAGAGCTCCATCTGCTTGAGCTCCATTTACTCTGATTTGTATCTTGCACAGAGCTCTACCTGGCTCAGTGCTCCATCTGCTTACAGCTCCATCTTCGCTGAGCTTTATTTTGCTCAGAGATCAATCTGCGAAGAGCTCCATCAGATCTGAGCTCTATTTGTTTTGAGCTTTATCTTCTTCAGGTCTCCATGTGCTCTGAGCTCCATTTGCTCTGAGCTCTATCTTACTAAGAGCTCCATCTGTCTCGAGCTCTATTTGCGCTCATTTTCTCGGAGCTTGATCTTACTCAGAGGTCCACCATACTCTGAGCTCCACCTGCTCCGAGTTTCACCTTGGTCAGAGCTCCATCTTACTCAGAGATCCATCTGCTCTGAACTCCATCTTGCTCAGAGCTTGATATGCTCTGAGATCCATGTTACTCAGAGCTCCATCTGCTCTGAGCTTCATCTTGCTCAGAGCTCGACCTGCTCTGAGCTTCATCTTGCTCAGAGCTCGAACTGCTCTGAGATCCATCTTGATCAGAGCTCCATCTTCTCTGAGCTCCATGTTGCCCAGAGCTTCTGCTCTGAGCTTCATCTTGCTCAGAGCTCCATCTACTCGAAGCTGCATCTTGCTCAGAGCTCCATCTGCTCTGAGCTCCGTCTTGCTCAGAGATCCATCTGCACTGAATTCCATCTTGCTCAGAACTCCATCTTCCTTGAGCTCCATCTTGCTCTGAGCTCCATCTGCTCAGAGCTTCATCTACTCTGAGCTCTATCTTGCTAAGAGCTCCATTTGCTCTGAGCTCCATTTCCTCTGAGATCTATATTGCTAGAGCTCCATCTTGCTCAGAGTTCCATCTGCTCTGAGCTTCGTCTTGCTCAGATGTCCATCTGCTCTGAGCTTCATCTTGCTCAGAGTTCCATCAGCTCTGAACTCCAACTTGCTCAAAGTTCCATTAGCCTTGAGTTCCTCCTTGCTCCGAGCTCCATCTTCTCTGAGCTTCATTTTACTCAGAGCTTCATCTGCTTTCAGCTCCATCTGTTCTGAGCTTTATCTTGTTTAGAGCTCCATCTGCCCTGAGCTTCATCTGCTCTGAGCACCATCTTGCTCAGAGCTCCATTTGCTCAAGCTCCATTTGCTAGAGCTCCATCTACTGTTAGCTCTATTTCCTCTGAGCTCTATCTTGCTCAGAGTTCCAGGTTCTCTGAGCTTCATTTGCTCTGAGCTCTATCTTGTTAAGCGCTCCATCTGCTTTGAGCTTTATTTTCTCTGATTTGTATCATGCTCATAGCTCTATCTTGCTCAGAGCTCAATCTTTTCTGAGCTGCATCTTGCTCAGAGATTCATCTGCTCAGAGATCCATCTTCAATGAGCTTAATCTTGCTCAGAGATCAGTCTTCAAAGAGCTCCATCTCCTCTGAGCTCCATCTTCTCTGAGATCTATTTATTATAAGCCCTATCTTGCTCAGTGCTCCAGGTGCTCTGAACTCCATTTGCTCTGAGCTCTATCTTGGTCAGAGCTCCATCTGCCCTGAGCTCTATTTGCTCTGATTATCTGTGAGCTCCATCTTGCTCAGAACTTCACCCTGCTCTAAGCTCCCATTGCTCTGAGTTCCGCATGGCTCAGAGCTCTACCTTACTCAGAGCCCCACCTTACTCAGAGCTCCATCAGCTCTGAACTTCATCTTGCTCAGAGCTCTATCGGCTGTCAGCTCTATCTTGCTCAGAGATCCATCTGTTTTACAGTCCATATCATCTGAGCTCCATCTTGCTCAATCTTCTTATGTTCAGACCTCCATCTGCTCTGAGCTTTATCTTGCTCAGAGCTCCACCTGCTTTGAGCTGCATTTTCTCTGAACTCTATATTGCTCTGAGCTTCATTTGTCCTGAGCTACAACTGCTATGAGCTCCATCCTGCTCAAAGCTCCATCTGCTCAGAGCTCCACCCTGTTCTGTGCTCCACCTGCTCTGAGTTCCACCTTGCTCAGAGCTCCACATTACTCAGAGCTTCATCTGCTCTGAGCTCCATCTTGTTCAGAGCTCCATCTGCTTGGGGCTCCATCTTGCTCAGAACTGCACTGCTCTGAGCTCCATCTTGCTCAGAGCTACATCTGCTCTGAGCTCCATCTTGCTCAGAGCTTCATCTGCCTTGAGTTTCATCTGCTCTGAGCTCTCTATTGCTCAGAGCTCCATCTGCTCAAAGCATCATCTGCTCTGAGCTTTATCGTGCTCAGAACGCCATCTCCTATGACATCTATCTTGTTAAGAACTCCATCTGCTCTGAACTCCATTTCCTCTGAGCTCTATATTGCTCAGAGATCCATGTTGTTCAGAGTTTCATCTGCTCTGAGCTCCATTTTTTTGACATCTACATTTCTCAGAACTCCAACTTGCTCAGAATTTAATCTGCTCTGAGCTCCATCTTACTTAGAGATCCATCTGCTCTGAGCTCCATAATGCTCACAGCTCCATCTGCTATTAACTCCATCATGCTCAGAGCTTCATCTACTTTGAGATCCGTCTTGCTCAGGAGCCCATCTGCTCTAGGCTCCATCTTTCTCTGAGGTCCATCTGCTCAGAGCTCCACCTGCTTAGAGCTAATTCTTGCTCAGTGGTCTATCTGCTCTGAGCTCCATCTTGCTCAGAGCTCCATCTGCTCTGGGGTCCATCTTGTTCAGAGCTGCACTGCTCTGAGCTCCATCTTGCTCAAAGCTGTACACTGCTTTGAGCTCCACCTACTCTGAGTTCCAACTTGTACAGAGCTCCATCTTACTCAGAGATAAATCTGCTCTGAACTCCATCTTGCTCAGAACTTTATCTGCTCTTGGCTCCCTCTTTCTCAGAGCTCTGTCTGCTCAGAGCTCCATCTGCTCAGAGCTCCGTCTTGCTAAGGGATCTATCTGCTCTGAGATCCCTCTTGCTCAGAGCTCCATCTGCCCTGAGCTTCATCTTATTCAGAGCTCCATCTGCTCTGAGCTCCATCTTGCTAAGAGATTCGTCTGCCTTGAGCTCCATCTTCTCTGTGCTCTCTATTGCTCAGAGCTTCATCTGCTCAAAGCTCCATCTGCTCTAAGGTTTATCTTGCTCAGAGCTCCATCTCATCTGAAATCTATCTTTCTCAGCGTTCCATCTGCTCTGAGCTCCATTTCCTCTGAGCTCAACACTGCTCAGAGCTACATGTTGTTCAGAGTTCAATCTGCTCTGAGCTCCATTTCTCTGACCTCTATATTGCTCAGAGATCCAACTTGCACCGAGTTCAATCTCCTCTGAGCTCCATCTTACTCAGAATTACATCTGCTCTGAGCTCCATCTTGCTCAGAGCTGCAACTGCTCTGACCTCTATCTTCCTCAGAGCTCTATCTGGGCTGAGCTCCATTTTCTCTGAGCTCTATGTTGCTCAGTGCTCCATCTTGCTAAGTGTTTCACTGGTTCTGAACTCCATATGCTCAGACCTCCATCTGCTCTGAGCTCCATCTTGCTCAGAGCTCCATCTTGTTCAGAGCTCCGTTTGCTCTGAATTCCATCTTGCTAAGAACTCCATCTGCACTGAGCTCCATCTTGCTCAGAGCTTCATCTGTTCTGAGCTCCATCTTGATCAGAGCTCCATCTGCTCTGAGATTCATCATGCCCAGAGCTAAATCTGCTTAGAGATCCGTCTTGCTTAGGGGTCCATTTGCTCTGGGCTCCATCTTGCTCAGAGGTCAATCTGCTCAGAGCTCCATCTTGCTCAGAGCTTCATCTGCTCAGACCTCCATCTGCTCTGAGCTTTATCTTACTCAGAGCTTGATCAGCGAAGAGCTCTATTTTCTCTGAGCTCCATCTGCTCTGAGCTCTATTTGCTCTGAGCTCTATTTTGCTCAGAGCTCTATGTGCTCAGAACTCTATCTGCCCTGAGCTCCATTTGCTCTGAGTTGTTTGTTGCTCTGAGCTCCACTTTGCTGAGAGCTTCATCTGGTCTGAGTTTCATCTTGCTCAGGCCTCCATCTGCTCTGAGCTCCATCTACTCTGAGCTTTATTTTGCTCAGAGCCCCATCTCCTCTGAGCTCTATCTTACTCAGAGTTTCAACTGCTCTGAGCTCTACTTTTTTCTGAGCTTTATATTTTTCAGAGCTCCATCGTGTCAGAGTTTCATCTGCTCTGAGCTCCATCTTCACTGAGCTTTATCGTGCTCCAAACTCAGTTTGCTAAGAACTCCATCTGCTCTGAACTTCATCTGCTCTGAGATCCATTGGGTCTGAGCTCTATTTTCTCTGAGCTCTATCTTGATTGGAGCCCCAGGTGCTCTGAGTTCCATTTGCTCTCAGCTCTATCTTGTTAGGAGCTCCATCTGCCTTGAGTTCCATTTACTCTTATTTGTATCTTGCTCAGAGGTCTAACTTGCAAAGAGCTCAATCAGACCTTAACTCCATCTTGCTCAGACCTCCATCTGGTCTGAGCTCCACTTTGCTCAGAGCTCCAACTGCTCACAGCTCCATCTTTGCTGAGATTTATCTTACTCAGAGATCAATCTGCTAAGATCTTCATCTGCTCTCAGCTCCATCTCATATGACCTCTATTTTTTCTGAGCTCTATCTTTCTCAGTGATGCATGTGCTCTGAGCTCCATTTTCTCTGAGCTCTAACTTGCTTAAAGCTCCATCTGCTCTGAGCTGTATTTCCTCTTATTTGCTCTGAGCGCCACCCTGCTCTGAGCTCCACCTGCTCTCAGTTTCAGTTTGCTCAGAGCTCCTCCTTACTCAGAGCTCCATCTGCTCTTAACCTCATCTTTGTCAGAGCTCCATCTCCTCTGAGCTCCATCTGTTCTGCGCTTCATCTTGCTCAGAGCTCCATCTGTTCTGCACTCCATCTTGCTTAGAGCTCGATGTGCTCTGATCTCCTTCAGACTCAGAGCTTCATCTGCTATGAGCTCCATCTTGCTCTGAGCTTCATCTGCCTTGAGCTTCAACTGCTCTGAGCTATATCTTGCTCAGAGCTCCAACTTCTTTGAGCTTCATTTTCTCTGAACTCTATATTGCTCAGAGCTCTATCTGCCCTGAGCTCCATCTGCTTTAAGCACTCTTTGTTCTGAGCTCTATCTTGCTCAGTGTTCCATGTGCTCTGAGCTTCATTTTCTCTGAGTTCTATCTTTCTCAGAGCTGCATCTGCTCTGAGCTCTATTCGCTCTAATCTTTTCTGAGTTCCATCTTGCTCAGAGCTCCACCATGCTCTGAGATCCACTTGCACTGAGTTCCAACTTGCTCAGAGCTGCACCTCACTCAGAGCTCCATCTGCTCTAAAATCCATATTGCTTAGAACGCCAACTGCTCTGAGATTCATCTTGCTCAGAGTTCCATCTGCCCTGAGCTCCGTCTGCTCTGAGCCCTATCTTGCTCAGAGCTCTACCTGCTTTGAGCTCCATTTTCTCTAAGCTCTACATTTCTGAGAGCTCCATCTGCCCTGAGCTCTATCTGCTCTGAACTCCATCTTGCTCAATGCTCCATCTGCTCTGAGCTCCATCCTGCTCAAAGCTCCACGCTGCTCTGAGCTCCACCTACTCTGGATTCCAACTTGTACAGAGCTCCAGCTTACTCAGAGATCCATCTGCTCTGAACTCCATCTTGCTCAGAGCTTCATCTGCTCTGGGCTCCCTCTTGCTCAGAGCTCCGTCTGCTCAAAGCTCCATCTGCTCTGAGCTTTATCTTGCTCAGAGCTCCATCTCATCTGAACTTTCTTTCTCAGTGCTCCATCTGCTCTCAGCTCCATTTCTTCTGAGCTCTATATTGCTCAGAGCTCCATGTTGTTCAGAGTTCAATCTGCTCTGAGCTCCATTTTCTCTGACTTCTATATTGCTCAGAGTTCCAACTTGCTCTGAGTTCAATCTCCTCTGATCTCTATCTTACTAGAATTCCATCTGCTCTGAGCTCCATCTTTCTCAGAGCTGCATCTGCTTTGATCTCTATCTTCCTCAGAGCTCTATCTGCTCTGAGCTCCATTTCCTATGAGCTTTATAGTGCTCAATGTTCCATCTTGATTAGTGTTTCATTGTTTCTGAACTCCATGTTGCTCAGACCTCCATCTGCTCTGAGCTCCATCTTTCTAAGTGCTCCATCTGCTCTGTGCTCCCTCTTGCTAAGAGCTCCATCTTGCTCAGAGCTCCATCTGCTCTGAGCTCCATCTTGCTCAGAGCTGCATCTTGCTCAGAGCTCCATACGCTCTGAACTCCATCTTGCTCAGAATTCCATTTGCCCTAAGCTTCATCTGCTCTGAGCTCCATCTTGCTCAGAGCTTCATCTGCTCTGAACTCCATCATACTCCTAGCTCCATCTCCTCTAAGCTTCATCATGCTCAGAGCTACATCTGCTTAGAGCTCCGTCTTGTTCAGGGGTCAGTCTGCTCTAGGCTCCATCTTCCTCAGAAGTCCTTCTGCTCAGAGTTTCATCTGCTTAGAGCTCCTTCTTGCTCAGGGATCTATCTGCTCTGAGCTCCATCTGCTCAGACCTCCATCTGCTCTTACCTTTATCTTACTCAGAGCTCGATTGGCAAGGAGCTCTATCTGCTCTGAGCTCCATCTGTTCTGAGCTCTATTTGCTCTGTGCTCTACTTGGCTCAGAGCTCCATGTGCTCAGAGCTCCATCTGCCCTAAACTTCATTTGCTCTGAGTTGTATCTTGCTCTGAGCTCCACTTTGCTAAGAGCTCCATCTGCTCTGAGTTTCATCT
This sequence comes from Leontopithecus rosalia, assembly GCA_028533165.1. Lineage (NCBI taxonomy): Eukaryota > Metazoa > Chordata > Mammalia > Primates > Cebidae > Leontopithecus > Leontopithecus rosalia. The sequence goes on along the minus strand of CM052650.1, from coordinate 152,048,515 downwards.
TGCCCAGGGCTCCTTCTGCTCTGAACTCCATCTACTCTTAGCTTCATCTTGTTCTGAGCTCCATCTCCTCTGAACTTTATCTTGCTCAGAGTTCCATCTGCTCTGAACTCTATTTATTCTGAGCTTTATTTTTTCAGAGCTCCATCATGTCAGAGTTCCATCTGCTCTTAGCTTTATCTTGATCAGAGTTTCATCTGCTCTGAGCTCCATCCACACTGAGCTTTATCTTGCTCAGAACTCAGTCTGCTAAGAGCTTTGTCTGCTCTGAGCTCCATCATGCTTACAGCTCCATCTGCTCTGAGCTCCATCATTCTGAAATCTTTATCTGCTTAGAGCTCCGTCTTGCTCAGGGATCCATCTGCTCTGGGCTCCATCTTGCTCTGAGGTCCATCTGCTCTGAGCTTCATCTGCTTAGAGCTCATTCTTGCTCAGGGGTCTATCTGCTCTGAGTTCCATCTTGCTAAGAGCTCCATCTGCTCAGACCTCCATCTGCTCTGAGCTTTATCTTACTCAGAGCTCAATCTGTGAAGAGCTCTATCTGCTCTGAGCTCCATCTGCTCTGAGGTCTATTTGCTCTGTACTCTATTTTGCTCAGAGCTCCATCTGCCCTGAGCTCCATTTGCTCTGAGTTGTACATTGCTCCAAGCTGTATCTTGTTCTGAGCTCCACGTTGCTGTGAGCTCCATCTGCCCTGACTTTTTCTCAGGCCTCCATCTGCTCTTAGCTCCATCTACTCTGATGTCTATCTTGCTCAGAGTTTCATCTACTTTGAGCTTTATTTTTTCAGAGCTTTATATTTTTCAGAACTCCATCCTGTCAGAGTTTTATCTGCTCTGTGCTCCATCTGCACTGAGCTTTATCTTGCTCAGATCTCAGTCTACTAAGAGCTCCATCTACTCTGAACTCCAGCTTCTCTGAGATCCATCAGGTCAGAGCTCTATTTTCTCTGAGTTCTATCTTGCTCGGAGCTCCAGGTGCTCTGAGCTCCATTTGCTCTCAGCTCTATGTTGTTAGGAGCTCCATCTGCCGTGAGTTTTATTTACTTTGATTTGTATCTTGCTCAGAAGTCTATCTTGCAAAGAGCTCAATCAGATCTTAGCTCCATCTTGCTCAGACCTTCATCTAGTCTGAGCTCCACTTTGCTCAGAGCTCCAAATGCTCACAGCTTCATCTTTGCTGAGATTTATTTTGCTCAGAGATCAACCTGCTAAGATCTTCATATGCACTGAGCTCCAACTGGTATGAGCTCTATTTGTTCTGAGCTCTTGCTCAGTGCTGCATTTGCTCTGAGCTCCATCTTTTCTGAGCTCTAACTTGCTTAGAGCTCCACTTGCTCTGAGCTGTATTTGCTCTGATCTTCTCTGAGCTCCATCTTGCTCAGAGCGCCACCCTGCTCTGAGCTCCACCTGCTCTGATTGTTACTTTGCTAAGAGCTCCTCCTTACTCAGAGCTATATCTCCTCTGAGCTCCATCTTGCTCAGAGCTTTATCTAATCTGTGCTCTATCTTGCTCAGACTCCATCTGTTCTGCGCTCCATCTTGCTGAGAGCTCCATGTGCTCTGAGCTCCATTGGGCTCAGAGCTCCATGTGCTCTGAGATCCATCTTGCTCAGAGCTCCATCTGCCTTGAGCTCCATCTGCTCTGAGCTATATCTTGCTCAGAGCTCCAACTTCTTTGAGCTTCATTTTCTCTGAACTCTATATTGCTCGGAGCTCTATCTGCCCTGAACTTCATCTGCCTTAAGCTCTCTTTGTTCTGAGCTCTATCTTGCTTAATTCTCCATGTGTTCTGAGCTTCATCTGCTCTGAGCTCTATTTACTCTAATCTTTTCTGAGCTCCATCTTGCTCAGAGCTCCACCATGCTCTGAGATCCACTTGCACTGATTTCCAACTTGCTCAGAGTTTCACCTTTCTCAGAGCTCCATCTGCTCTTAAATCCATCTTGCTTAGAGCTCCAACTACTCTGAGTTCTATCTTGCTCAGAGCTCCATCTGCCCTGAGCTTCGTCACCTCTGAGTTCTATCTTGCTCAGAGCTCCACCTGCTTTGAGCTCCATTTTCTCTGACCTCTATATTCTGAGAGCTCCATCTGCCCTGAGCTTCATCTGCCCTGAGCTCCATCTTGCTCAAAGCTCCATCTGCTCAGAGCTCCAACCTGCTCTGAGCTCCACCTGCTCTGAGTTCCACCTTGCTCAGAGCTCCATCTTACTCAGAGCTTTATATGCTCTGAATTCCAAGTTGCTCAGAACTCCATTTGCTCTGAGCCCCACCTTGCTCAGAGCTTTATCTGCTCTGAGCTCCATCTTGCCCAGAGTTCCATTTGCTCTAGGCTCAATCTTGATCAGAGTTTCATCTGCTCTGAGCTCCATCTCTGCTGAGCTTTATTTTGCTCAGAGCTCAGTCTGCTAAGAGCTCCAACTGCTCTGAACTCCATCTGCTCTGAGATCCATCAGGTCTGAGCTCTATTTTCTTTAAGCTCTACCTTGATCGGAGCTCCAGGTGCTCTGAGCTCCATTTGCTCTCAGCTCTATCTTGTTAGAAGCTCCATCTGCCTTGAGTTTCCTTTACTCTGATTTGTATCTTGCTCAGAAGTCTATCTTGCAAAGAGCTCAAACAGATCTTAGCTCCATCTTGCTCAGGCCTCCATCTGGTCTGAACCCCATTTTGCTCAGAGCTCCAACTGCTCACAGCTCCATCTTTGCTGATATTTATCTTGCTCAGAGATCAATCTGCTAAGATCTTCATCTGCTCTCAGCTTTACCTGGTATGAGCTCCATTTGTTCTGAGCTTTATCTTGCTCAGTGCTTCATGTGCTCTGAGCTCTAACTTGCTTAGAGCTCCATCTGCTCAGAGCTGTATTTGCTCTGATCTCTGAGCTCCATCTTACTCAGAGCACCACCCTGCTCTGAGCTCCTCCTGCTCTGAGTTTCATTTTGCTAAGAGCTCCACCTTACTCAGAGCTCCATCTCCTCTGAGCTCCATCTTACTCAGAGCTTTATCTAATCTGTGCTCTATCTTGCTCAGCCTCCATCTGTTCTGCGCTCCATCTTGCTTAGAGCTCCATGTGCTCTGAGCTCCATTGGGCTCAGAGCTCCATCTGCTCTAAGCTCCGTCTTGCTCAGAGCTCCATCTGCCTTGAGATCCATCTGCTCTGAGATATATCTTGCTCAGAGCTCCAACTATTTTGAGCTTCATTTTATCTGAACTCTATATTGCTCGGAGCTTTATCTACCCTGAGCTCCATCTGCTTTAAGCTCTCTTTGTTTTGAACTCTATCTTGCTTAATTCTCCAGGTGCTCTGAGCTTCATTTGCTCTGAGCTCTATCTTGCTCAGAGCTGCATCTTCTCTCAGCTCTATTTGCTCTAATCTTTCTTAGCTCCATCTTGTTCACAGCTCCACCATGCTCTGAGCTCCACTTGCACTGAGTTTCAACTTGCTCAGGGCTCCACCTTACTCAGAGCTCCAACTGCTCTGAGATTCATCTTGCCCAGAGTTCTATCTACCATGAACTCCGTCTGCTCTGAGCACTATCTTGCTCAGTGCTCCACCTGCTTTGAGCTCCATTTTCTCTGAGCTCTACATTTCTGAGAGCTCCATCTGCAGTGAGCTACATCTGCTCTAAGCACCATCTTGCTCAAAGCTCCATTTGCTCAGAGCTCCAGCCTTCTCTGAGCTCCAACTCCTCTGAGTTCCACCTTCCTCAGAGCTCCACCTCACTCAGAGCTTTATATGCTGTGAACTCCATCTTTCTCAGAACTCCATTTGCTCTGAGCTCCATCTTGCTCAGAGCTTCATCTGCACTGAGCTCCAACTTTCTCAGAGCTCCATCTGCTCTGGGCTTCATCTTGCTCAGAGCTCCATCTCATCTGAACTCTATCTTTCTCAGTGCTCCATATGCTCTGAGCTCCATTTCCTCTGAGCTCTACATTGCTCAGATCTTCATCTTGCTCCGAGTTCAATCTGCTCTGAGCTCCATTTTCTCTGACCTTTATATTCCTCAGAGCTCCATCTTGCTTCGAGTTCAATCTCCTCTGAGCTCCATCTTACCAGAATTCCGTCTGCTCTGAGCTGCATCTTGCTCAGAACTGCATCTGCTCTGAGACCAATCTTCCTCAGAGATGTATCTGCTCTGAGCTCCATTTCCTCTCAGCTCTATATTGCTCAGTGCTCCATCTTGCTTGGTTTTTCATCAGCTCTGAACTCAATATTGCTCAGGCCTCTATCTGCTCTGTGCTCCATCTTTCTGAGAGCTCCATCTGCTCTGAGCTCCATCTTGCTCAGAGCTCCATCTGCTCTATGCTCCATCTTGCTGAAAGCTCCATCTTGCTCAGAGCTCCATCTGCTCTGAACTCCATCTTGCTCAGAACTCCACTTGCTTTGAGCTTCATCTTGCTCAGAGCTTCATCTTCTCTGAGCTCCATCCTTCTCAGAGCTTCATCTTCTCTGAGCTCCATCTTTCTCAGAGCTTCATCTGCTCTGAGCTCCATCTTTCTCAGAGCTCCATCTGCTCTGGGCTCCATCTTGCTCAGAGCTTCACCCTTCTCTGATCTCCTCCTACTCTGTTGTCCAACTTGTACAGAGCTCCACCTTACTCAGAGATCCATCTTCTCTGAACTCCATCTTGCTCAGAGCTTCATCTGCTCTGGTCTCCTTCTTGCTCACAGCTTCATCTGCTCAAAGCTCCATCTGCTCTGAGCTTTATCTTCCTCAGAGCTCCATCTCATCTGAGCTCTATCTTTCTCAGCACTCCATCTGCTCTCAGCTTTATTTTCTCTGACCTCTATATTGCTCAGAGCTCCATCTTGCTCCGATTTCAATCTCCTCTGAGCTCCATCTCACAATTCCATCTGCTCTGAGCTCCGTCTTGCTCAGATCTGCTTCTGCTCTGAGCTCTATCTTCCTCAGAGCTCTATCTGCCCTGAGCTCCATTTCCTCTGAGCTGTATATTGCTCAGTGCTCCATCTTGCTTAGTGTTTCATCGGTTCTGAACTCCATATTGCTCAGACCTCTATCTGCCCTGAGCTCCATCTTTCTAAGAGCTCCATCTTCTCTGAGCTCCATCATGCTCAGAGTTCTATCTGCTCTGTGCTCCATTTTGATAAGAGTTTCATCTTGTTCAGAGCTCCATCTGCTCTGAGCTCCAGCTTGCTCAGAGCTCCGTCTTCTCTGAGCTCCATCTTGCTCAAAGCTTCATATGCTCTGAACTCCATTTTGCTCAGAACTCCATTTGCTCTAAGCTCCATCTTGCTCTGAATTTCATCTGCTCTGAGCTCCATCATGCTCACAGCTCTATCTGCTCTGAACTCCATCATGCTCAGAGCTATATCTACTTAGAACTCTGTCTTGTTCAGGGGTCCATCTGCTCTGGGCTGCATCTTGCTCAGAGGTCCTTCTGCTCAGAGCTCCATCTTCTTAGAGCTCATTCTTGCTCAGAAGTCTATCTGCTCTGAGCTCCATTTTGCTCAGAGCTCCATCTGCTCAGACCTCCATCTGATCTGAGCTTTATCTTTCTCAGAGCTCGATCAGCGAGGAGCTCCATCTGCTCTGAGTTCTATCTGCTCTTAGCACTATTTGCTCTGTGCTCTATTTTGCTCAGAGGTCCATGTGCTCAGAGCTCCTTCTGCCCTAAACTCCATTTGCTCTGATTTGTATCTTTCTCTGAGCTCCAATTTCCTGAGAGTTCCATCTGCTCTGAGTGTCATCTTGCTCAGGCCTCCATCTGCTCTGAGCTCCATCTACTCTGAGCTTTATCTTGCTCAGAGCTGCATCTCCTCTGAGCTCTATCTTGCTCAGAATTCCATCTGCTCTGAGCTCTATTTTTTCTGAGTTTTGTATTTTTTCAGAGCTCCATCGTATCAGAATTCCATCTGCTCTTAGCTCCATCTTGATCAGAGTTTCATCTGCTCTGAGTTCCATCTGCACTGAGCTTTATCTTGCTCAGAGCTCAGTCTGCTAAGAGCTCAATCTGCTCTGAACTCCATCATTCTCATATCTTCATCTTGTTAGAGCTCCGTCTTGCTCAGGAATCCATCTGCTCTGGGCTCCATCTTGCTAAGAGCTCCATCTGCTGAGCTCCATCTTGCTAAGAGTTCCATCTGCTCTAAGCTCCATCTTGCTCAGACCTCCATTTGCTCTGAGCTTCATCTTGCTCAGAGCTTCATCTGCTCTGAACTCCATCTTGCTCAAAGCTTCATCTGCTCTGAGCTCCATCTTGCTCAGAGCTCTATCTGCTCTGGGTTCCATCTTGCTCAGAGCCACACTGCTCTGAGCTGCATCTTGCTCAAAGCTCCACCCTGCTCTGAGCTCCACTTACTCTGGGTTCCAACTTGTACAGAGCTTCACCTTACTCAGAGATCCATCTGCTCTGAACTCCATCTTGCTCAGAGCTTCATCTGCTCTGGGCTCCATCTTGCTCAGAGCTCCATTTGCTCTGAGCTCCATTAGCTCAGAGGTCATATGGTCTTGCTCAGGGGTCTATCTGCTCTGAGCTTTATCTTGCTCATAGTTCCATCTGCTGTGAGCTCTCTCTTGGTCAGAGCTTCATCTGCTCTGAGCTCCCTTTTGCTCAGACCTCCATCTGCTCTGAGCTTCAACTTACCCAGAGCTCCATCTGCTGTCACCTACGTCTTGCTAAGAGCTTCGTCTGCCTTGATCTCCATCTGCTCTCTGCTCTCTATTGCTCAGAGTTTCATCTGCTAAAAGCTCCATCTGCTCTGAGCTTTATCTTGCTCAGAGCTCCATCTCATCTTAACTCTATCTTTCTCAGTGCTCCATCTGCTCTCAGCTCCATTTTCTCTGAGCTCTTTATTGCTCAGAGCTCCATGTGGTTCAGAGTTCAATCTGCTCTGAGCTCCATTTTCTCTGACCTCTATATTATTCAGAGATTTATCTTGCTCTGAGTTCAATCTCCTCTGAGCTTCATCTTACTCAGACTTCCATCTGCTCTGAGCTCCATCTTTCTCAGAGCTGCATCTACTCTGAGCTCTATGTTCTTCAGGGCTTTATCTGGTCTGAGTTCTATTTCCTCTGAGCTCTGTGCTCCATCTTGCATAGTGTTTCATCGGCTTTGAACTCCATATTGCTAAGACTCCATCTGCTCTGAGTTCCATCTTGCTCAGAGCTCCATATGCTTTGAACTTCATCTTGCTCAGAGCTCCATTTGCTCTAACCTCCATCTTGCTCAGTGCTCCATCTGCTCTGAGCTCCATTATGCTCAAGCTCCATCTACTCTGAGCTCCATCATGCTCAGAGCTTTATTTGCTTAGAGCTCCGACTTGCTCAGGGATCCATCTGCTCTGGGCTCCATCTTGCTTAGAGGTCCATCTTCTCAGAGCTCCATCTGCTTAGAGCTCATTCTTTCTCAGGGGTCTATCTACTCTGAGCTCCATCTTGCTCAGAGCTCCATCTGCTCAGACCTCCATCTGCTCTGAGCTTTATCTTACTCAGAGCTTGATCGGCGAAGAGCTCTATCTGCTGTTAGCGCCATCTGCTCTGACCTCTTTTGGATCTGTTCTCTATTTTGCTGAGAGCGCCTTGTGCTCAGAGCTCCATTTGCCCTGAGCTCCATTTGCTCTAAGTTGTATCTTGCTCTGAGATCCTCTTTGTTGAGAGCTCCATCTGCTCTGAGTTTCAACTTGCTCAGGCCTTCATCTGCTCTGAGCTTCATCTACTCTGAGCTGTATCTTCATTAGAATTCCATCTGCTCTGAGCTTTATTTTTTTTCTGAGCTTTATATTTTTTAGAGCTCAATCATGTCAGAGTTTCATCTACTCTCAGCTCCATCTTGATCAGAGTTTCATCTGCTCTGACCTCCATCTGCACTGAGCTGTATCTTGCTCAGAGCTCAGTCTACTAAGAGCTCCATCTGCTCTGAACTTCAGCTTCTCTGAGATCCATTGGGTCTGAGCTCTATTTTCTCTGAGCTCTATCCTGCTCGGAGTTCCAGGTGCTCTGAGCTCCATTTGCTCTCAGCTCTATCTTGTTAGGAGCTTCATCTGCCTTGAGTTCCATTTACTCTGATTTGTATCTTGCTCAGAAGTCTATCTTGCAAAGGGTTCAAACAGATCTTAGCTCCATCTTGTTCAGACCTCCATCTGGTCTGAACTCCACTTTGCTCAGAACTCCAACTGCTCACAGCTCTTATCTTTGCTGAGATTTATCTTGCTCAGAGATCAGTCTGCTAAGATCTTCATCTGCTCTGAGCTCCTCTTGGTATGAGCTTTATTTGTTCTGTGCTCTATCTATCTCAGTGTTCCATGTGCTCTGAGCTCCATTTTCTCTGAACTCTAACTTGCTTAGAGCTCCATCTGCTCTGAGCTCTATTTGCTGTTATCTTCTCTGAGCTCAGTCTTTCTCAGAGTGCCACCCTTCTCTGAGGTCCACCTGCTCTGAGTTTCACTTTGCTCAGAGCTCCTCCTTATTCAGAGCTTTATCTGCTCTTAACGTCATATTGCTCAGAGATCCATCTTCTCTGAGCTCCATCTTGCTCAGAGCTTCATCTTCTTTGAGCACCACCATGCTCAGAGCTCCATCTGTTCTGTGCTCCATCTTGCTCAGGGCTCCATCTATTATGCGGTCCCTTGCTTAGAGCTCCATCTGCCTTGAGCTCCATCTTCTCTGAGCAATATCTTGCTCAGAGCTCCAACTTCTTTGTGCTTCATTTTCTCTGAATTCCATATTGCTCGGAGCTCTATCTGCTCTGGGCTTCATCTGCTTTAAGCTCTTTTTGTTCTGAGCTCTATCTTGCTCAGGGCTGCATGTGCTCTGAGATTCATTTGCTCTGATCTCTATCTTGCTCAGACCTGCATCTGCTCTGAGCGCTATTTGCTCTAATCATTTCAGAGGTCCATCATGCTGAGATCTCCACTATACTCTGAGCTCCACTTGCACTGAGTTCCAAATTGCTCAGAGCTCCACCTTACTCACTGCTCCATCTCCTCTGAAATCCATCTTGCTTAGAGCTCTAACTGCTCTGACATCCATCTTGCTCAGAGCTCCATCTACCCTGACCTCTGTCTGCTCTGAGCCCAATCTTGCTCAGAGCACCACATGCTTTGAGCTCCATTTTCTCTGAGCTGTACATTTCTGAGAGCTCCATCTGCCCTGAGCTCAATCTGCTCTGAGCTTTATCTTGCTTAAAGCTCCATCTGCTCAGAGCTCCAACCATCTCTGAACTCCAACTCCTCTGAGTTCCACCTTGGTCAGAGCTCCACCTTACTCAGAGCTTTATATGATCTGAACTCCATTTGCTCAGAACTCCATTTGCTCTGAGCTCCATCTTGCTCAGAGCTCCAGTTGCTCTGATCTCCATCTTGCTCAGAGCTCCAGTTGCTCTGGGCTCCATTTTGCTCAGAGTTGCACTGCTCTGAGCTCCATCTTGCTCAAAGCTCAACCCTGCTCTGATCTCCATCTACTCTGCGTTCCAACTTGTACAGAGCTCCACCTTACTCAGAGATCCATCTACTCTGAACTCCATCTTGCTCAGAGCTCCAACTCCTCAAAGCTCCATCTGCTCTGAGCTTTATCTTGCTCAGAGCTCCATCTCATCTTTCTCAGCACTCCATCTGCTCTGAGCTCCATTTCCTCTGAGCTCTATATTGCTCAGAGCTCCATGTTGTTCAGAGTTCAATCTGCTCTGAACTCCTTTTTCTCTGATCTCTATATTGCTCAGAGCTCCATCTTGCTCCAAGTTCAATCTCCTCTGAGCTCCATCTTACTCAGAAGTCCTTCTGCTCTGAGATCCATCTTGTTCAGAGCTGCAACTGCTCTGAGCTCTATCTTCCTCGGAGCTCTATCTGGTCTGAGCACCATTTCCTCTGAGCTCTATATTGCTCAATGCTCCATCTTGCTTAGTGTTTCATCGGTTCTGAACTCCATATTGCTCAGAGCTCCATCTGCTCTGAGCTCCATCATGCTCACAGCTCCATCTGCTCTGAGCTCAATCATGCTTAGATCTGCATCTGCTTAGAGTTCCGTCCTGTTCAGAGATCCATCTGCTCTGGGCTCAATCTTGCTCAGAGGTCCTTCTTCTCAGAGCTCCATCTGCTTAGAGCTCATTCTTGCTCAGGGGTCTATCTGCTCTCAGCTCCATCTTGCTCAGATCCCCATCTGCTCAGACCTCCATCTACTCTGAGCTTTATCTTACTCAGAGCTCGAATGGCGAAGAGCCCTATCTGCTCTGCGATCCATGGGCTCTGAGCTCCGTCTGCTCTGAGCTCCATCTGCTCTGAGCTCTATTTGCTCTGTGCTCTATTTTTCTCAGAGCTCCATGTGCTCTGAGCTCAATATGCCCTGAACTCCATTTGTTCTGGGTTGTATCTTGCTCTGAGCTACACTTTGCTGAGAGCTCCATCTGCTCTGATTTTTATCTTGCTCAGGCCTCCACCTGCTCTGAGCTTCATCTACTCTGAGCTTTATCATGTTCAGAGCTGCATCTCCTCTGAGCTCTATCTTGCTGAGAGTACCATTTGCTCTGAGCTCTATTTTTTCTGAGCTTTATATTTTTCAGAGCTCCTTTATGTCAGAGTTTCATCTGCTCTCCATCTTAATCGGAGTTTTATCTGCTCTGAGCTCCAGCTGCACTGAGCTTTATTTTGCTCAGAGCCCAGTCTGCTAAGAGCTCCATCTGCTCTGAGCTCCATTATGCTTACAGCTCCATATGCTCTGAGATCCATCATGCTCAGATCTTCTTCTGCTTAGAGCTCTGTCTTACTCAGGGATCCATCTGCTCTGGGCTCCATCTTGCTCTGAGGTCCATATGCTCAGAGCTCCATCTGCTTAGAGCTTCTCTTGCTTAGGGGTCTATCTGCTCTGAGCTCCATCTTGCTCAGAGTTCCATCTGCTCAGACCTCCATCTGCTCTGAGCTTTATCTTACTCAGAGCTCGATCGGCAAAGAGCTCTATCTGCTCTGAGCTCCATTTGCTCTGAGCTCTATTTCCTCTGTGCTCTATTTTGCTCAGAGCTCCATGTGCTCCAAGCTTCATCTTCCTTGAACTCCATTTGCTCTGAGTTGTATATTGCTCTGAGCTGTATCTTGCTCCGAGCTCCACTTTGCTGAGAGCTTCACCTGCACTGAGTTTTATCTTGCTCAGTCCTCCATCTGCTCTTAGCTCCATCTACTCTGAGCTCTATCTTGCTCAGAGTTCCATCTTCTCTGAGCTTTATTTTTTCTGGGCTTCATATTTTTCAGAGCTTTATTGTATCAGAGTTCCATCTGCTCTGAGTTCCATCTTGATCAGAGTTTCATCTGCTCTGAGCTCCATCTTCACTGAGCTTTGTCTTTCTCAGAGCTCAGTCTGCTAAGAGCTCCATTTGTTCTGAGATCCATTGGGTCTGATCTCTATTTTCTCTGAGCTCTATCCTGCTCGGAGCTCCAGGTGCTCTGAGCTCCATTTGCTCTCAGCTCTATCTTGTTAGGAGCTCCATCTGCCTTGAGTTTCCTTTACTCTGATTTGTATCTTGCTCAGAAGTCTGTCTTGCAAGGAGCTCAATCAGATCTTAGCTCCTTCTTGCTCAGACCTCCATCTGGTCTGAGCTCCACTTTGCTCAGAACTCCAACTGCTCACAGCTCCATCTTTGCTGAGATTTATCTTGCTCAGAGATCAATCTGCTGAGATCTTAATCTGCTCTGAGCTCCAACTGGTATGAGCTCTATTTGTTCTGAGCTCTGTCTTTCTCAGTGCTGCATGTGCTCTGAGCTCCATTTTCTCTGAGCTCTAACTTGCTTAGAGCTCCATCTACTCTGAGCTGTATTTGCTCTTATCTTCTTTGAGCTCCATCTTGCTCAGAGTGCCACCCTGCTCTGAGCTACACCTGCTTTGAATTTTACTTTGCTTAGAGCTCCTCCTTACTCAGAGCTCCATCTGTTCTTAACGTCATCTTACTCAGAGCTCCATCTCCTCTGAGCTCCACCTTGCTCAGAGCTTCATGTGCTCTGAGCTCCATCTTGCTCAGAGCTCCATCTGCCTTGAGCTCCATCTGCTCTGAGCTATATCTTGCTCAGAGCTCCAACTTCTTTGAGCTTCATTTTCTCTGAACTCTATATTGCTCTGAGCTCTGTCTGCCCTGAGCTCCATCTGCTTTAAGCTCTCTTTGTTCTGAGCTCTATCTTGCTCAGTGCTCCATGTGCTCTGACCTTCATTTGCTCTGAGCTCTATCTTGCTCACAGCTGCATCTGCTTTGAGCTCTAATTGCTCTAATCTTTTCTGAGCTCCATCTTGCTCAGAGCTCCACCATGCTCTGAGCTGCACTTGCACTGTTTCAACTTGCTCAGAGCTCCATCTTACTCAGAGCTTTATTTGTTCTAAAATTCATCTTGCTTAGAGCTCCAACTGCTCTGAGCTACATCTTGCTCAGAGTTCCATCTGCCCTGAGCTCCGACTGCTCTGAGCTCCACCTGCTTTGAGCTCCATTTTCTCTGACCTTTACATTTCTGAGAGCTCCATCTGCCCTGAGCTCCATCTTGCTTAAAGCTCCTTCTGCTCAGAGCTCCAAACTTCTCTGAGCTCCACCTTCTCTAAGTTTTACCTTGCTGAGAGCTCCACCTTGCTCACAGCTTTATATGCTCTGACCTCCATCTTGCTCAGAACTCCATTTGCTCTGAGCTCCATCTTGCTCAGAGCTTCATCTGCTCTGAGCTCCATCTTGCTCAGAGCTCCATCTGCCCTCGGCTCCATCTTGCTCAGAGCTGCACTGCTCTGAGCTCCATCTTGCCCACGTACTCTTGGTTCCAACTTGTACAGAGATCCACCTTACTCAGAGATCCATCTGCTCTGAACTCTAACTTGCTCAGAGCTTCATCTGCTCTGAGCTCCATCTTGCTCAGAGCTCCATTTGCTCTGGGCTCCATCTTGCTCAGATCTGCACTTCTCTGAGTTTCATCTTGCTCAAAGCTCCACCCTGCTCTGAACCCCGCCTACTCTGGGTCCAACTTGTACAGAGCACCACCTTACTCAGATATCCGTCTGCCCCTGACTCCATCATGCTTAGAGCTTCTTCTGCTCTGGGCTCCCTCTTGCTCAGAGCTCCAACCTTCTTTGAGCTCCACTTCCTCTGAGTTCCACCTTGCTCAGAGCTCCATCTTACTCAGAGCTCCATATTCTCTGAACTCCATATTGCTTAGAACTTCATGTGCTCTGAGCTCCATCTTGCTCAGAGCTCCATCTGCTCTGGGCTCCATCTTACTGAGAGCTGCACTGCTCTGAGCTCCATCTTTCTCAAAGCTCCACCGTTCTCTGAGCTCCACCTACTCTTGGTTCTACTTGTACAGAGCACCACCTTACTCAGAGATCCATCTGCCCCTCACTTTATCTTGTTCAGAGCTTCAACTGCTCTGGGCTCCATCTTGCTTAGAGCTCCGTCTGCTCAGAGCTGCATCTACTCATAGCTCAGTCTTGCTCAGGGGTGTATCTGCCCTGAGATCCATCTTGCTCATAGCTCCATCTGCTCTGAGCTTCCTCTTGCTCAGAGCTCCATCTGCTCTGAGCTTCATCTTACTCAGAACTCCATCTGCTCTGAGCTCAATCTTGCTAAGAGCTTCGTCTGCCTTGAGCTCCATCTGCTCTGTGCTCTCTATTGCTCAGAGCTCCATCTGCTCAAAGCTCCATCTGCTTGAGCTTTATCTTGCTCAGAGCTCCATCTCATCTGAACTCTATCTTTCTCAGCTCTCCAACTGCTCTGAGCTCCATTTCCTCTGAGCTCTATATTGTTTATAACTGCATGTTGTTCAGAGTTCCATCCGCTCTGAGCTCCATTTTCTCTGACTTCTATATTGCTCAGAGCTGCATCTTGCTCCGATTTCAATCTCCTCTGAGCTCCATCTTACTCACAATTCCATCTGCTCTGAGCTCCATCTTGCTCAGAGCTGCATCTGCTCTGAGCTCTATTTTCCTCAGAGCTCTATCTGCTCTGAGCTCCATTTCCTCTGAGCTCTCTATTGCTCAGTGCTCCATCTTGCTTAGTGTTTTATCGGCTTTGATCTCCATATTACTCAGACCTCCTTCTGCTCTGAGCTCCATCTTGCTAAGAGCTCCATTTGCTCTGAGCTCCATTTTGCTCAGAGCTCCATCTTCTCTGAGCTTCATCTTGCTCAGAGCTCCATATGCTTTGAACTTCATCTTGCTCAGAACTTCATTTACTCAGAGCTCCATCTTGCTCAGAGTTCCATCTTGCTTAGAGCTTCATCTTGCTCAGAACTCCATCTGCCCTTGGCTCCATCTTGCTTAGAGCTGCACTTCTCTAAGCTCCATCTTGCTCAAAGCTCCACCCTTCTCTGATCTCCACTTACTCTGTGTTCTAACTTGTACAGAGCACCACCTTACTCAGTGATCCATCTGCTCTGAACTCCATCTTGCTCAGAGCTTCATCTTCTCTGCTCCCTCTTGCTCAGAGCTCCATCTGCTCTGTGCTCCATCTTGCTTAGAGTTCCATCTGCTCAGAGCTCCATCTTGCTCAGTGGTCTATCTGCTCTGAGCTCCATCTTGCTCATAGCTCCATCTGCTCTGAATTCCCTCTTGTTCAGAGCTCCATCTGCTCTGAGCTTCATCTTGCTAAGAGCTTCATTTGCCTTGAGTTCCATCTGCTCTCTGCTCTCTATTGCTCAGAGCTCCATCTGCTCAAAGCTCCATCTGCTCTGTACTTTATCTTGCTCAGAGCTCCATCTCATCTGAACTCTACCTTTCTCAGCGCTCCATCTGATCTGATCTCCATTTCCTCTGAGCTCTGTATTGCTCAGAGCTCCATGTTGTTCAGAGTTCCCTCTGCTCTGAGCTCCATTTTCTCTGACCTCTATATTGCTCAGAGCTTTATCTTGCTCCAAGTTTAATCTTCTCTGCGCTCCATCTTACTGAGAATTCCATCTGCTCTGAGCTCCATCTTTCTCAGAGCTGCATCTGCTCTGAGCTCTATCTTCCTCACAGCTCTATCTGCTCTGAGCTCCATTTTCTCTGAGCTCTATTTTGCTCAGTGCTTCAACTTGCTTAGTGTTTCATGGGCTCTGAACTCCACATTGCTCAGACCTCCATCTGCTCTGAGCTCCATCTTGCTCAGAGCTTCGTCAGCTCTGAACTCCATCTTCCTCAGAGCTCCATCTGCTCACAGGTCCTTCTGGCTCAGGGGTCCATATGCTCTTAACTCTATCTTGCTCAGAGCTCCATCTGCTCTGAGCTTTATCTTGCTTAGTGTTCAATCGGTGAAGAGCTTCTTCTGCTCTGAGCTCCATCTGCTCTGAGCTCTATTTACTCTGTGCTCTGTTTTGCTCAGTGCTCCATGTGCTCTGAGCTTTATTTTCTCTGAGCTCTATATTTCTCAGAGCTCAATCTGCACTGAGCTCCATTTGCTCTGAGCTGTATCTTGATCACCACTTCACCTTTGTCAGAGCTCCATCTGGTCTGAGCTCCAACTTGCTCAGAGCTTTGTCTGCTCTGAGCTTTATATTGCTCAGTGCTCCATCTGCTCAGAGCCTCATGTGCTCTGAGCTCTATCTTGCTTAGAGCTCCATCTGCTCTGAGCTTTATCCTTCTCAGACCTCCATCTCCTCTGAGCTCTATCTTGCTCAGAACTCCATCTGCTCTGAACTCCATTACTTCTGAGCTCTATATTTCTCAGTGCTCCATCTTGCTCAGAGCTCCATCTGCACTGGGCTTCATCTTGCTCAGAATTTCACTCCTCTAAGCTCCATCTGCTCTGGGCTCCATTTTACTCAGAGCTGCACTGCTCTGAGCTCTGAGAGCTCCGTCTCCTCTGAGCTCTACCTTGCTCAGAGTTTCGTCTACTCTGAGCTCCATCTTGATAAGAGTTTCATCTGCTCTGAGCTCTGCCTTTCCGGGACCTACATATTCTCTGAGCTCCCTCTTGCTCAGAGCTCCATCTGCTCAGAGATCCATCTGCTCTCAACTTTATCATTCTGAGAGCTCAATTTTCTAAGAGCTCCATCTGCTCTGCAATCCATCTGCTCTCAGCTCTATTTTTTCTGAGCTCTATCTTTCTCAGACCTCCAGGTGCTCTGGGCTCCATTTGCTCTTACCTCTATCTTGCTCAGAGCTCCGTCAGCTCTGAGCTCCATTTACTCTGAGCTCTATGTTTTTCAGAGCTTCATCTTGTTCAGAGTTCCATCAGCTCTGAGCTCCATCTTACTCAGAGTTTCATCTGCTCTTAGCTCCGTCTTTCTGAGAGCTCCATCTGCCCTGCACTTTTTCTTGCTCTGAGCTCATTCTGCTAAGAACTCCATTTGCTTGGGCTCCATCTATTCTGAAATCCATTGGGTCTGAGCTCTATTTTTTCTGAGCTCTATCTTGCTCAGATCTCCAGGTGCTCTGAGCTGCATTTGCTTTGAGCTCTACCTTGCTAAGAGCTCCATCTGCCTGGAGCTCCATTTGCTCTGATTTTTGTCTTGCTCAGAGGTCTATCTTGCAAAGAGTTCAATCAGATCTTAGTGCCATCTTGCTCAGTCCTCCATCTGATCTGAGCTCCACCTTGCTCAGAGCTTCATCTGCTCATAGCTCTGTCTTTACTGAGCTTTATCTTGCTCAGAGATCAATCTGCTAAGTGTTTCATGGGCTCTGAACTCCATTTTCTCTGAACTCCATCTGATCTGAGCTCTCTTTGTTCTGAGCTCTATCTTGCTCAGTGCTTTATGTGCTCTGAGCTTCATTTGCTTTGAGCTCTATCTTGCTCAGACCTGCATCTGCTCTGAGCTCTATTTGCTCTTATCTTCTCTAAGCTCCATCTTGCTCAGAGCTCCACTCTGCTCTGAGCTCCACATGCACTGAGTTTTAACTTGCTCAGTGCTCCACCTTACTCATTGCTCCATCTGCCCTGAACTCCATCTTGCTCAGAGCTCCAACTGCTCTGAGCTTCATCTTGTCAGATGCTTTTAACTCCATCTTGCTCAGAGCTCCATCTGCCTTGAGCTCCGTCTTCTCTGAGTTCTCTTACTCAGAGCTCCACCTGCTTTGAGCTCCATTTTCTCTGAGCTCTACGTTCCCTGGAGATCCATCTGCCCTGAGCTCCATCTGCTCTGAGCTCCATCTGGCTCAAAGCTCCATCTGCTCAGAGCTCCACCCTTCTCTGAGCTCCACCTGCTCTGAGTTCCACCTTGCTCAGAGCTCTACCTTACTCAGAGCTCCATCTGCTCTGACCTCCATCTTGCTCAGAACCATCTTGTTCAGAGCTCCATCTGCTCTGGGCTCCATCTTGCCCAGAGCTGCACTTCTCTGAGCTCCATCATGTTCAGAGCTCCATCTACTCTGAGCTTCATCTTGCTCAGAGCTCCATCTGTCCTGAACTTTATCTTGCACAGAGCTCCATCTCCTTTGAGCACTGTCTTGCTCAGAGCTTCATCTTGCTCAGAGTTCCATCTGTTCTGAGTTCCATCTTGATCAGAGTTCCATTTGCTCTGAGCTCTGTCTTTTCAAGACCTCCATATTCTCTTAGCTCCATCTTGCTCAGAGCTCCATCTGCTCAAAGCTCTATCTTCTCTGAGCTTTATCTTGCTCAGAGCTCCATCTCCTCTGAAATCAATCTTTCTCAGAGCTCCATCTTCTATGAGCCCCATTTCCTCTGAGCTCTATATTGCTCAGAGATTCATGTTGTTCAGAGTTCCATCTGCTCTGAGCTCCATTTTCTTTTACCTCTATATTGTGCAGAGCTGCATCTTGCTCAGAGTTCAGTCTGCTCTGAGTTCCATATTATTCAGTACTCCATCTGCTCCGAGCTCCATCTCGCTCAGAGCTGCATCTGCTCTGACCTCTATCTTGCTCTGAGGTCCATTTCCTCTGAGTTCCATATTGCTTATTGCTCCATCATGCTTAGTGTTTTATTGGCTCTGAACTCCATATTGCACTGACCTCCATCTGCTCTGAGATTCATCTTGCTAAGAGCTCCATCTGCTTTGAGCTCCATCTTGGTCAGAGCTTCATCTGTTCTGAGCTCCATCTTGTTCAGAGCTCCATCTGCTCAGAGCTCCATCTTGCTTAGGGGTCTGTCTGCCCTGAGCTCCACCTGCTCTGAGTTTCTATTTGCTCAGAGCTCCATCTTCCTTAGAGCTCCATCTGCTCTGAGCTCCATCTTTCTCAGATCTCCGTCTGTTCTGAGCTCCATCTTGCTTAGAGCTCCATTTGCTCTGGGCTCCATCTACTAAGAGCCCCATCTGCTGTGAGCTCTAACTTGCTCAGAGCTTCATCTGCTCTGCGCTTTATTCTGCTTAGAGCTCCATCTCCTCTGAGTTCTATCTATCTCAGATGGAGTTCAGAGCTCCATCTGCTCTGAACTCCATATTTTCTCAGTTGTATGTTTCTCAGAGCTCCATTTGCTCAGAATTTCATCTGCTCTTTGCTTTATTCTGCTTAGAGCTCCATCTCCTCTGAGTTCTATCTATCTCAGATGGAGTTCAGAGCTCCATCTGCTCTGAACTCCATATTTTCTCAGTTGTATGTTTCTCAGAGCTCCATTTGCTCAGAATTTCATCTGCTCTGAACTCCATCCTTATCAGATTTCCGTCTGCTCTGAGCTCCATCTTTCCAAGACCTCCATATTCTGTGAGCTCCCTCTTGCTCAGAGCTCAATCTTGCTCAGAACTCCATCCTGCTCAGATTTCAATATTCTCTTAGCTCCATCTTACTCAGAACTTCATCTGCTCTTAACTCCATCTTGCTAAGAGCTGCATCTTCTCTGAGCTCTATCTTCCTCAGAGATCTATCTGCTCTGAGCTCCATTTTCTCTGAGCTCTATATTACTCAGTGCTCCAACTTGCTTAGTGTTTCATCGGCTCTGAACTCCATATTGCTCATACTTCCATCTGCTCTGAGCTCCATTTTGATAAGAGCTCCATCTGCTCTGAGTTCCATCTTGCTCAGAGCTCCATCTGCTCTGAGCTCAATCTTGATCAAAGCTTCATCTGCTCTGAGCTCCATCTTGCTCAGAGCTCCATCTGTTCTGAGCTTTATCTTGCTCAGTGCTCAATTGGTGAAGAGCTCCATCTGCTGTGAGCTTTATCTGCTCTGAGCTCTATTTGCTCTGTGCTCTATTTTGCTCAGTTCTCCATGTGCTCTGAGCTCCATCTGCTCTGAGCGCTATATTTCTCAGAGCTCCATCTGTGCTGAGCTCCATTTCTCTGAGCTGTATCTTGCTCAGACCTCCATCTGCTCTGAGCTTTATCTTCCTCCGTTCTCCATCTGCTCAGAGTTTCATCTGCTCTGAGCTCTATCTCTCAGAGCTCCATCTGCTCTGACCTTAATCTTGCTGAGAGCTCCATCTCCTCTGAGCTCTATCTTGCTCAGAGCTCCATCTGCTCTGAAGTCCATTTTCTCTGAACTCTATATTTCTCAGAGCTCCATTTCCCTCAGAGTTCCATCTGCTCTGAGTTCCATCTGTTCTGAGCTCCGTCTTTCCAAGACCTTCATATTCTTTGATTTTCATCTTCCTCAGAGCTCCATCTTGCTCAGAGCTCCATCTGTTCTGAGCTCCATCTGCTCTGAAATTTTTATGCTCAGAGCTCAATCTTCTAACAGCTTCACCTGCTCTGAGCTCCATCTTCTCTGAGGTCCATCTTCTCTGAGCTTTATTTCCTCTGAGCTCTATCTTGTTCAGACCTCCAGGTGCTCTGAGCTCCATTTGCTCTTAGCTCTATCTTGTTCAAAGTTCCATCTGCTCTGATCTTCGTTTCCTCTGAGCTCTATAATTCTCAGAGCTCTGTCTTGCTCAGAGTTCTATCAGTTCTGAGCTCCATCTGGCTCAGAGTTTTATCTGCTCTGAGCTTCGTCTTTCTGAGAGTTCCAACTTCTCTGATCTCTATCTGCTCTGAGCTTTATCTTGCTCAGAGATCAGTCTGCTAAGAGGTTCATCTGCTCTGAGCTCTATCTGCTCTGAGATCCATTGGCTCTGAGCTCCATTTGCTCTGAGCTCTATCTTGCTAAGAGTTCCATTTTCTTTGTGCTCCATTTGCTCTGATTTGTGTCTTGCTCAGAAGTCTATTTTGCAAAGAGCTCAATCAAATTTTAGCTACATCTTGCTCAGACCTCCATCTTGTCTGAGCTCCACCTTGATCAGAGATCCAATTGCTCAGAACTCCATCTTTGCTGAGTTTTATCTTGCTCAGAAATCAATTCACTAAGAGCTCCATCTGCTTTGAGCTCCATCTGATCTTAGCTCTATTTGTTCTGAGCTTTATCTTGCTCAGTGCTCCATGTACTCTGAGCTTCATTTTCTCTGAGCTCTATGTTGCTTTGAGCTCCATCTGCTCTGAGCTCTATTTGCTCTTATCTTCTCTGAGTTTCATCTTGCTAAGAGCTCCACCCAGCTCTATGTTCCACCTCCTCTGAGTTTCAATTTGCTCTGAGCTCCGCCTTACTTAGAGCTCCATCTGCTCTGAACTCCATCTTGCTCAGAGCTCTATCTGCTCTGAGCTCCATCTTGCTCAGAGCTTCATGTGCTCTTAGCTCCATCTTGCTCAGAGTTCCATCTGTTCTGAGCTCTATCTTGCTTCGAGTTCCATGTGCTCTGAGCTCCATCTTCCTCAGAGCTTCACCTGCTTTGAGCTCCATCTGCTCTGAGCTCTATCTTGCTCAGAGCTCCACCTGCTTTGAACTCCATTTTCTCTGAGCTCTACATTGCTCAGAGGTCCATCTGCCCTGAGCCCCATCTTCTCTGAGCTCCATCTTGCTCAAGGCTCCATCTGCTCACAGCTCCACACTGCTTTGAGCTCCACCTGCTCTGAGTTTCCACCTTGCTCAGATCTCCACCTTACTAAGAGCTCCATCTGCTCTGAACTCCATCTTGCTAGGAGCTCCATCTGCTCTGAGCTCCATCTTGCTCAGGCTTTATCTGCACTGAGATCCATCTTGCTCAAATCTCCAACTGCTCTGGCCTCATCTTGCTCAGAGCTGCACTGCTCTGAGCTTCATCTTGCTCAGAGCTCAATCTGCCCTGAGCTTTATCTTGCTCAGAGCTCCATCTCCTCTGAACTCTTCTTGCTCAGAGCTCCATCTGCTCTGAGCTCTATTTCCTCTGAGCTCTATATTTATCAGAGCTCCATCTTCCTCAGAGTTCCATCTGCTCTGAGCTCCATCTTTCTGAGACCTCCATATTCTCTGAGCTCCATCTTGCCCAGAGCTCCATCTGCTCAAAGATCCATCTGCTCTGAGCTCCATTTCATCTGAGCTTTATCTTGTTCAGACCTCCAAGTGTTCTGAGCTCCATTTGCTCTGAACTCTATCTTTTTCAGAGCTCCATATGCTCTGAGCTCCATTTCCTCTGAGTTCTATATTTCTCAGAGCTCCATCTTGCTCAGAGCTTCATAAGCTCTGAGATCCATCTTGCTCAAAGTTTTAGCTACTCTGAGCTTCATCTTTCTGAGAGCTCCAACTTCTCTGAGCTCCATCTGCCCTGAGCTTTATCTTGCTCAGAGCTCAATCTGCTAAGCTCTTCATCTGCTCTGAGCTCCATCTGCTCTGAGATCCATCGGCTCTGAGCTCTAATCCCTTTGAGCTCTATCTTGCTCAGAGTTCCAGGTGCTCTGTGCTCTATTTGCTCTCAGCTTTATCTTGCTACAAGCTCCATCTACCTTTAGCTCCATTTGCTCTTATTTGTCTCTTGCTCAGAGCTCTATCTTGCAAAGAACTCAATAATATCTTAGCTCCATCTTGCTCAAACCTCCCTGTGGTTTGAGCTCCACCTTGCTCAGAGCCACAACTGCTCAGAGCTGCATCTTCATTGAGCTTTATCTTGCTCAGAGATCAATCTGCTAAGAACTCCATTTGCTCTGAGCTCCATCTGATCTGAGCTTTATTTGTTCTGAGTTCTATCTTTCTCAGTGCTCCATATGCTTTGACCTCCATTTTCTCTGAGCTCTATCTTGCTTAGAGCTCCATCTGCTCCGAGCTCTATTTGCTCTTATTTTCTCTGAGCTCAATCTTGCTCAGAGCTCCAAACTGCTCTGAGCTCCACATGCTCTGAGTTCCACCTTGCTCAGAGCTCCACCTTACTCAGAACTCCATCTGCTCTGAACTCCAACTTGCTCAGAGCTCCAACTTGCTCAGAGCTAAATCTGCTCTGGGCTCCATCTTGCTCAGAGCTCCATCTTGCTAAGAGCTCCGTCTGCCTTGAGCTTCAGCTGCTCTGTGCTCTCTATTGCTCAGAGCTCCATCTGCTCAAAGCTCCATATGCTCTGAGCTTTATCTTGCTCAGAGCTCCATCTTATCTGAACTCTATCTTGCTGAGAGCTCCATCTGCTCAGAGCTCCGTTTCCTCTGAGCTCTATATTGCTCAGAGCTCCATGTTGTTCAGAGTTCCAACTGCTCTGAGCTCTATTTTTTATGACCTCTATATTGCTCAGAGCTCCATCTTGTTCAGAGTTCAATCTGCTCTGAGCTCCATCTTACTCAGACCTCCATTTCTTTGAGCTCCATCTTGCTAAGAGCTGTATCTGCTTTGAGCTCTTTCTCAGAGCTCTATCTGATCTGAGCTCCATTTTCTCTTAGCTCTATATTGCTCAGTGTTTCATCTTGCTTCATGTTTCATTGGCTCTTAACTCCATATTGCTCATACCTCCATCTACTCTGAGCTCAGTCTTGATAAGAGCTCCATCTGCTCTTAGCTCCATGTTGCTCAGAGCTTCATCTACTCTGAGCTCCATCTTGCTCAGAACTCCATCTGCTCAAAGCTCCGTCTTGCTCTGGGATCCATCTGCTCATAGCTCCATCTGCTCTGAGCTGTATCTTGCTCAGTATTCAATTGGCAAAGAGCTCCATCTGTGCTGAGCTCCATTTGCTCTGAGCTGTATCTTAGCGCTGCACCTTGCTCAGAGCTCCAGCTTGCTCAATTCTCCATCTGCTCAGAGCTTTATCTTGCTCAGTGCTCCCTCTGCTCAGAGCCCCATCTGCACTGAGCTCTATCTTGCTCAGAGCTCCATCTGCTCTGAGCTCCATTTCCTCTGAGCTCTGTATATCTAGAGCTCCATCTTGATCAGAGTTCCATCTGCTCTGAGCTTCGTTTTTCTGAGACCTCCATATTCTCTGAGCTCCAACTTGCTCAGCACTCCATCATTCTCAGATCTTCATCTGCTCAGAGCTCCATCTGCTCTGAGCTTTAACATGCTGAGAGCTCAATCTGCGAACAGCTCCACTTGTTCTCAGCTCCATCTGCTCTGAGATTTATCTGCTCTGAACTCTTATCTTTGAGCTCTATCTTGTTCAGACCTCCAGGTGCTATGAGTTCCATTTGCTCTTAACTCTATCTTGTTCAGAGCTTCATCTGTTCTGAGCTCCATTTCCTCTGAGCTCTATATTTCTCAGAACTCCATCTTGCTCAGAGTTCCATCAGCTCTGAGCTCCATTGTGCTCAGAGCTCCAACTGCCTTGAGCTCCATCTGCTCTGAGCTCTCTATTATCTGCTCAAAGCTCCATCTGCTCGGAGTTTATCTTGCTCAGAGCTCTATCTCAACTGACCTCTGTCTTGCTCAGAGCTCCATCTGCTCTAAAATTTATTTTCTCTGAGCTCTATATTGCTCAGAGCTCCATGTTGTTTAGAGTATCATCTGCTCTGAACTCCATTTTCTTTGACCTTTATATTGCTCAGAGCTTCATCTTGCTCAGAGTTGTGCCTTGCTCTGAGCTCCATCTTACTCAGAGCTCCATCTGCTCTGAGATCCATATTTCTCAGATCTCCATCTGCTCAGAGCTCCATCTTCTCTGAACTTTATTATGCTTAGAGCTCAATCTGCTGACAGCTCTACTTGCTCTGAGCTCCATCAACTCTGAGATTCATCTGCTCTGAACTCTATTGGCTTTGTGTTCTCTCTTGCTCAGACCTCCAGGTGCTCTGAGCTCTATGTTGTTCAGAGTTCCATCTGCTCTGAGCTCTATGTTGTTCAGAGCTCCATCTGCTCTGAGCTCCATTTTCTCTGAGCTCTATATTTCTCAGAGCTCGATCTTGCTCAGAGTTCCATCAGTTCTGCACTCCATCTTGCTCAGAGTTTCATCTGCTCTGAGCTCCGTCTTTCTGAGATCTCCAACTGCTCTGATCTCCATCTTCTCTGAGCTTTATCTTGCTCAGAGTTTAATCTGCTAAGAGCTCCATTTGCTCTGAGCTCCATTTGCTCTGAGCTCCATCTGCTCTGAGATCCATCGGCTCTGAGCTCTATTTTCTCACAGTTCTATCTTGCTAAGAGCTCCAGGTTCTCTAAACTTCATTTTCTCTGAGCTGTATCTTGCTAAGAGCTCCATCTGCCTTGAGCTCTATTTGATCTGATTTGTAATTTACTCAGAAGTCTATCTTGTGAAAAAGCTTAATTAGATATTAGCTCCATCTTGCTCAGACCTCCATCTGGTCTGAGCTCCACCTTCCTCAGAGCTCCAACTGCTCAGAGCTCCATCTTCGCTGAGGTTTATCTAGCTCAGATATCAATCTTCTAAGAGCTCCATCTGCTCTTAGATCCATCTAATCTGAGCTCAATTTCTTTTGAGCTCTCTTTTGCTCAGTGCTCCATGTGCTCTGAGCTCCATCTTCTCTGAGCTCCATCTTGCTCTGATTTATACTTTGCTCAGAGCCCCACCTTACTCAGAGCTCCGTCCTCTCTGAGCTCTATTTTGCTCAGAGCACCATCTGCTTAGAGCTCCATTTCCTCTGAGCTCTATATTGCTCGGAACTCCATCTGCCCTGAGCTCCATTTGCTTTGAGCTTCATCTTGCTCAAAGCTCCATCTGCTCTGAGCTCCCTCTTGCTCAGGCTTCATCTGCACTGAGCTCCATCTTGCTCAGAGCTCCACCTTACTCAGAGCTCCATATGCTCTGAACTCCATCTTGATCAGAACTCCATTTGCTCTGAGCTCCATCTTGCTCAGAGCTTCATCTGCTCTAAGCTCCATCTTGCTCAGAGCTTTATCTTCTCTGGGCTCCATCTGGCTCAGGTCTCCATTGCTCTGATCTCCATCTTGCACAGAGCTCCATCGGCTCTGAGCTCCATTTTGCTAAGAGCAACATCTGCCTTGAGCTCCATCTGCTCTGAGCTCTTTATTGCTCAGACCTCCAGCTGCTAAAAGCTACATCTGCTCTGAGCTTTACCTTTTTCAGAGCTCCATCTCCTGTGACCTCTATCTTGTTCAGAGCTCCTTCTGCTCTGAACTTCATTTCCTCTGAGCTCTATATTTCTCAGAGCTCCATATTGTTCAGAGTTTCATCTGCTCTAAACTCCATTTTCTCTGCCTTTTATATTGCTCAGCACATTATTTTGCTCAGAGCTCAATCTGCTCTGAGCTCCATTTTACTCAGAGCTTCATCTGCTCTTGAGGTCCATCTTGCTCAGAGCTTAATCTGCTCTGAGCTCTATCTTCTGCAGAGCTCCATCTGCTCTGAGCGCCATTTCCTCTGAGCTCATATTGCTTAGTGCTACATCTTGCTTAGTGTTTCATCGGCTCTGAAATCCATATTGCTCAGAGCTCCATCTGCTCTCAGGTCCATCTTTTTCAAAGCTCCGTCTGCTCTGAGCTCCAACTTGCTCAGAGCTTCATCTCCTCTGAGCTTCCTCTTGCTCAGAGCTTCATCTGCTCTGAGCTCCATCTTGCTCAGATCTCCATATGCTCAGAATTGCATCTGCTCAGAGCTCTGTCTTTCTTAGGGGTCCATCTGCCCTGAGCTTTATCTTTCTCAGACCTCAATCGGCAAAGAGCTCCATCTGCTCTGAGCTCTGTTTTGCTCAGAACTTCATCTTCTCTGAGTTTATCTTGTTCAGACCTTTGTCTCCTCTGAGTTCTATCTTGCTTAGAACTCTGTTTGCTCTTATCTTCTCTGAGCTCCATCTTGCCCTGAGTTATACTTTGCTCTGTGCTCGACCTTACTCGGAGCTCCATCTGCTCCGAACTCCATTTTGCTCAGAGCTCCATCTGCTCTGAGCTCCATCTTGCTCAGAGCTTCATCTACTCTGGGCTCCATGTTGCTCAGAGCTGCATCTGCTCTGAGCTCTGTCTTGCTCAGAGCTGCATATGCTTAGAGCTCCATTTCCTCTGAGCTCTTTATTTTTCGAAGCTCCATTTGCCCTGAGCTCCATTTGCTCTGATCTCCATCTTGCTCAAAGCTCCATCTGTTCAGAGCTCCACCTTGCTCAAAGCTCCATCCGCTCTGAGCTCCATCTAGCTCAGAGATACATCTGCTCTGGGCTCCATGTTGCTCAGAGCTCCACCTGTTCTGTGCTTCATCTTGCTCAGATCTTCATCTGGCTTGAGCTCCATTTGTTCTGAGCTCTCTATTGCTCTGAGCTCCATATGCTCAATGCTCCATCTGCTCAGAGCTTTATCTTGCTCAGAGCTCCATCTCCTCTGACCTCTGTCTTGCTCAGAGTTCCATCTGCACTGAACTTCATTTCCTCTGAGCTCTATATTGCTCAGAGATTCATGTTGTTCAGAGTTCCATCTGCTCTGAACTCCATTTTCTCTGACCTCTTTATTGCTCAGCACTCCACGTTGCTCACAGTTCCATCTGCTCTGAGGTCCAACTTGTTCAGAGCTCCATCTGCTCTGAGCTTTATCAGGTTCAGCTTAATCTGCTAAGAGGCTCCATCTGCTCTGAGCTCCATCTGTTCTGAGATGCATCAGCTCTGCGCTCTATTTTCTCTGAGCTCTATCTTACTCAGAGCTCCATCTTCCTTGAGCTCAATTTGCTCTGATTTGTATCTTGCTCAGAGGTCTATCTTGGAAAGAGCTCAGTCAGATCTCAACTCCATCTTGCTCACTCCTCCATCTTGTCTGAGCTTCACCTTGCTCAGAGCTCTATCTGCTCAGAGCTCCATCTTCACTGAGCTTTATCTTGCTCATAGATCATTCTGCTAAGAGCTCCATGTGCTCTGAGCTGCATCTGATCTGAGTTCCATTTTTGCTGAGCTCTATCTTTCTCAGTGCTCCATGTGCTCTGAGCTACATTTGCTCTGAGCTTCATCTTGCTCAGAGCTCAATTTGCTCTGAGCTGTATTTGCTTCTATCTTCTCTGAGCTCCATTTTGCTCAGAGCTCCACCCTGCTCTGAGCTCCACCTGCTCTGAGTTCCACCTTGCTCTGAGCTCCACCTTACTCAGAGCTCCATCTGCTATGAACTCCCTCTTGATCAGGGATCCATCTGCTCTGATCTCCATCTTGCTCAGAGCTCCATCTGTTTTGAGCTCCATCTTGCTCAGAGCTCCATTTGCTTTGAGCTCCATCTTGCTCAGAGCTTCTTTTGCTCTCAGCTCCATCTTGCTCAGAGTTCCATCTGTTTTGAGCTACATCTGCTCTGAGCTCTATCTTGCTTAGAGCTTCATCTGCTTGGAGCTCCATTTTCTCTGAGCTCTATATTGCCTGGAGCTCCATCTGCCCTGAGCTCCATTTGCTCTGAGCTCCATCTTGCTCAACGCTCTATCTGCTCAGAACTTCACCCATCTCTGAGCTCCACCTGCTCTGAGTTTCACCTTTCTCAGAGCTCCATCTTACTCAGAGCTCCACCTGCTCTGAACTCCATCTTGCTCAGATCACCATCTGCTCTGAGCTCCATCTTACTCAGAGCTCCATCTTCTCTGAGTTCCATCTTGCTCAGAGCTCCATCTACCTTGAGCTCCATCTGCTCTTAGGTCTCGATTGCTCAGAACTCCATCTGCTCAAAGCTCCATCTGCTCTAAGCTTTATCTTGCTCAGAGCTCCATCTCCTCTGACCTCTATCTTGCTGAGATCTCCATCTGCTCTGAACTCCATTTCTTCTGAGCTCTTAATTTCTCAGAGCTCCATGTTGTTCATAGTTCCATCTGCTCTGAACTCCATTTTCTCTGACCTCTATATTGTTCAGCGCATTATCTTGCTCAGAGTTCAATCTGCTCTGAGCTCCATCTTACTCAGAGCTCCATCTGCTCTGAGCTCTATCTTCCTCAGAGCTCCATGTACTCTGAGAGTGATTTCCTCTGAGCTCTATATTGCTCAGTGCTACATCTTGCTTAGTGTTCCGTCGGCTCTGAGATCCATATTGTTCAGTGTTCCATCTGCTCTGAGCTCCATCTTGCTAAGGACTCCATCTGCACTGAGCTCCAACTTGCTCAGAGCTTCATCTGCTCTGAGCTCCATCTTGCTCAGAGTTTCATCTACTCAGAGATCTGTTTTCCTCAGGGGTTCATCTGCTCTGAGCTCCATCTTGCTTAGAGCTCCATCTGCTCAGAGCTCCACCTGCTCAGCACTCCGTCTTTCTCAGAAGTCCATCTGCTCTGAGCTCCGTCTTGCTCAGAGCTCCATGTGCTCAGAGTTCCATCTTCTCTAAGCTTTATCTTGCTCAGAACTCAATCAGCAAAGAGCTCCATTTGCTCTGAGCCTCATATGCTCTGAGCTCTATTTGCTCTGTGCTTTATTTAGCTCAGAGCTTCATCTGCCCTGAGCTTCAATTGCTCTGAGCTGTATCTTGCTCAGAGCTCAACCTGGATCAGAGCTCCAATCTGCTCTAAGATTCATCTTGCTCAGAACTCCATCTGCCCTAATCTCCATCTCCTCCGAGATTCATCTTGCTCAGACCTCCATCTGCTCTTCACTTTATCTTGCTCAGTGCTCAATCTGATCAGAACCCCATCTGCTCTGAGCTCTATCTTACTCAGAGCTCCATATTCTCTGAGCTTTATCTTGCTCAGACCTCCATATCCTCTGAGTTCTATCTTTCTCAGAGTTCCATCTGCTCTGAGCTCCATTTCCTCTGAGCTCTCTATTTTTTTATTATATTTTTAATTTTTATTTTTATTGCATTTTAGGTTTTGGGTTACATGTGCAGAACATGCAAGATCGTTGCATAGGTACACACGTGGCAGTGTGTTTTGCTGCCTTCTGCCCCTTCTCCCATATTTGGCATTTCTCCCAATGCAATTCCTCCCCAGCTCCCCTTGTGCTGTCCCTCCCCTATTTCCCCCAATAGACCTCAGTTTGTGGTACTCCCATCCCTGTGTCCATGTGTTCTCATTGTTTAACACCCGCCTATGAGTGAGTATATACGGTGTTTCCTTTTCTGTTCTTGAGTCAATTTGCTGAGAATGATGTTCTCCAGATTCATCCATGTCCCTACAAAGGACACGAACTCATCATTTTTGATTGCTGCATAATATTCCATGGTGTATATGTGCCACATTTTCCCAGTCCATTCTATCATCGATGGGCATTTGGGTTGCTTCCAGGTTTTTGCTATTGTAAACAGTGCTGCAATGAACATTCGTGTGCATGTGTCCTTATAGTAGAATGATTTATAGTCCTTTCGATATATACCTAGTAATGGGATTGCTGGGTCAAATGGAATTTCTATTTCTAGGTTTTTGAGGAATCGCCACACTGTCTTTCAGAGCTCCATCTTGCTCAGAGTTTCATCTGCTCTGAGCTCCATCTTGATCAGAATTTCATCTGCTCTGAGCTCCATCTTTTCGAGACCTTCATATTCTCTGAGCTCCATCTGCTTTGAGCTCCATCTGCTCTGAGCTCTCTATTGCTCAGAACTCTATGTGCTCAAAGTTCCATCTGCTCTGAGCTTTACCTTGCTCAGAGTTTCATCTGCTCTGAGCTCCGTTTTCTCTGAGCTCTATTTTGCTCAGAGCTCCATATTTTTCAGGGTTCCATCTTCTCTGAGTTCCATGTTCTCTGACCTCTATGTTGCTCAGAGGTCCATCTTGCTCAGAGTTCAATCTGCTCTGAGCTCCACCTTACTAAGAGCTCCATCTGCTCTGTGCTCCATCTTGCTCAGAGCTCCATCTGCTCTGAGCTCCATCCTGCTCCACACTTCATCTGCTCTGAGCTCCATCTTGCTCAGAGCTCCATCTGCTCAGACTTTGTCTTGCTCTGGGGTCCATTTGCTCTGAGCTGCATCTTTCTCAGAGCTCCATCTGCTCAGAGCTCCATTTGCTCTGAGCTTTATCTTGCTCAGAGCTCAGTCGGTGAAGGGCTACATCTGCTATGAGCTTCACCTGCTCTGGGCTTTATTTGCTCTGTGCTCTATTTTGCTCAGAGCTCCATGTGCTCAGAGCTCCATGTGCCCTGAGCTGCTCAAACCTCCATCTGCTATGAGCTCCATCTGCTCTGAGCTCCATTTTGCTCAGACCTCCATCTGTTCTGAGCTTTACCTACTCAGTGCTCCATCTGGTCAGAGCCCCATCTTCTCTGAGCTCTATCTTTCTCAGAGTTTCATCTGCTTTGATCTTTATCTTGCTCAGAGATCCATATCCTCTGAGCTCTATCTTGCTCAGAGTTTCATCTGCTCTGAGCTCCACCTTGATCAGAGTTCCATCTGCTCTGAGCTCCGTCTTTTTGAAACCTTCATATTTTCTGAGCTCCATCTTACTCAGAGCTTCATCTTGTTCAGAGCTCCATCTGCTCAGAGTTCCGTCTGCTCTGAGCTCCATCTGCTCTTAGATCCATCTTCTCTAAGCTCTATTTCCTCTAAGTTCCATCTTCTCAGACCTCCAGATGCTCTGAGCTTTATCTTGCTCAGAGTTCCATCAGCTCTGAGCTCCATCTTGCTCAGAGTTTCATCTATTCTGAGGTCCCTCTTTCTGCTAGTTCTATGGCTCTGATCTCCAACTGCTCTGAGCTTTATCTTGCTCAGAGCTCAATCTGCTCTTAGCTCAATCTGCTCTTAGCTCCATCTGCTTTGAGATCCATTGGCTCTGAGCTCTATTTCCTCTGAGCTCTATCTTGCTCAGAGCTCCATGTGCTCTGAGCTCCATTTGCTCTGAGATCTATCTTTCTAGGAGCTCCATCTGCCTTTAGCTCCATTTGCTCTGATTTGTATCTTGCTCAGAGGTCTCTCTTACAAAGAGCTCAATCAGAACTTAGCTTCATCTTGCTCAGACCTCCATCTGGTCTGATCTCCATCTGCTCAGAGCTCCATCTTCGCTGAGATTTATTTTGCTCAGAGATCAATCTGCTAAAAGCTCCATCTTCTCTGAGTTCCATCTGATCTGAGTTCTATTTGTTCTGAGCTTTATTTTGCTCAGTGCTCCATGTGCTCTGAGCTCCATTTGCTCTGAGCTCTATATTGGTCAGAGCTCCATTTGCTCTGAGCTCTATTTGCTCTTATTTTCTCTGAGCTCCATCTTTCTCAGAGCTTCACCCTGCTCTGAGCTCTACCTGCTCTGCATTCCACCTTGCTCAGAGGTCCACCTTACTCAGATCTCCATCTGCTCTGATCTCCATCTTGCTCAGATCTCCAACTGCTCTGAGCTCCATCTTGCTGAGTGCTCCATCTGCTCTGAGCTCCATCTTGCATAGAGCTCCACCTTCTCTGGGATGAATCTTTCTCAAAACTCCATCTGCTCTGAGCTCCATCTTGCTAAAAGCTCCACCTGCCTTGAGTTCTATCTTCTCTGTGCTCTCTATTGCTAAGAGATCCACCTGCTCAAAGCTCCATCTGCTCTGAGCTTTAACTTGCACAGAGCTCCATTTCCTCTGAGCTCTATATTTATTAGAGCTCCATCTTGCTCAGAGTTCCTTCTGCTCAGAGCTCCATTTCCTCTGACCTCTATATTGCTCAGAGCTCCAACTTGCTCAGAATTCAATCTGCTCTGAGCTCCATCATACTCAGAGCTCCATCTGTTCTAAGCTTCATCTTCCTCAGAGCTCTATCTGCTCTGAGCTCCATTTTCTCTGAGCTTTATATTGCTCAGTGCTCCATCTTGATTAGTGTTTCATTGGCTCTGAGCTCCATATTGCTCAGACCTCCATCTGCTCTGAGCTCCTACTTTCTCAGAGCTTCATCTGCTCTGAGTTCAGTCTTGCTCAGAGCTTCATTTGCTCTGAGCTCCATTTTCTCTGAGCTCTATATTTATCAGAACTCCATCTTGCTCAGAGTTCCATCTGCTCTGAGCTCCATTCCCTCTGACCTCTATATTGCTCAGAGCTCCAACCTGCTCAGAGTTCAATCTGCTCTGAGCTCCATCTTACTCAGAGCTCCATCTTGCTCATAGCTCCATCTGCTTTGAGCTCTATCTGCTCTGAGCTCCATTTCCTCTGAGTTTATATTGTTCACTGCTCCATCTTGATTAGTGTTTCATCGGCTCTGAGCTCCATATTGCTCAGACCTCCATCTGCTCTGATCTCCATCTTCCTCAGAGCTTCATCTGCTCTGAGCTGTCTTGCTCAGAGCTCCATTTGCTCTGAGCTCCATCTTTCTCAGAGCTTCATCTGCTCTGAGCTCCATCTTGATCAGAGCTCCATCTGCTCAGAGCTCCATCTTGCTCAGGGGTCCATTTTCTCTGAGCTCCAACTTACTCAGAGCTCCATCTTCTCTTAGTTTTATCTTGCTCAGAGCTCAATCAGCGAAGAGCTCCATCTGCTCTGAGCTCTATTTTGCTCTGTGCTCTATTTTTCTCAGTGCTCCATGTGCTCTGAGCTCCATTTTGCTCAGAGTTTTAACTGTTCTGAGCTCCATCTTCCTCAGAGCAGCACCTGCCTTGAGCTCAGTCTGCTTTGAGCTCCAGCTGACTCAGAACTTCATCCTGCTTATAACTCCATCTGCACTGACCTCTCTCTTGCTCAGAGCTCCATGTGTTCAGAGCTCCATCTTGCTCAGACCGGCATCTCCTTTCTGCTTCACCTGCTCTAAGATCTGTCTTTCTCAGAACTTCATCTGTTCAGAGCTCCATCTGCTCTGAACTTTATCTTGCTCAAACCTGTGTCTGCTGCAAGCTCTATTTGCTCTGATCTTCTCTGAGATCTATCTTGCTGAGACCTCCATCTGTTCTGAGCTCCACCTTGCTCAGAGCTCTCTCTGCTCAAAGCTCCATCTTTGCTGAGCTTTATCTTGCTCAGAGCTCAATCTGATAAGAGCTCCAACTGCCCAGAGCTCCATCTGTTCTGAGCTCTATTCGTTCTGAGCTCTATCTTGCTCAGAGCTTCATGTGTTCTGAGCTCCATTTGTTCTGACCTCTATCTTGCTCAGAGTTCCATCTGCCCTGATCTTCATTTGCTCTAATCATCTCTTAGCTCCATCGTACTCATACCTCCATCCTGTTCTGAGCTTCATCTGCTCTAATTTCCACCTGGCTCAGAGCTCCATCTTACTATAAGCTCCATCGGTTCTGAGCCCCATCTTGCTCAGATCTCCATCTCCTCTGAGCTCTATGTTGGTCACAGCTTCATATGCTGAGCTCCATTTTCTCTGAGCTCTATATTGCTCCGAGCTCCATCTCGCTCAGTGTCCCATCTGCTCTGAACTCCATTTGCTCTGATCCTTATATTGTTCAGAGCTGCATATTGCTCAGAGTTCCATCTGCTCTGAGCTCCAAATTACTCAGAGCTCCATCTGCTTTGAGCCCTATCTTGCTCAGAACTCCATCTGCTCTGAGCTTCATGTTGCTCAGAGCTCCATCTGTCTTAAGCTCCATGTTGCTCAGAGCTCCATCTGCTCCAAGCCCCATTTTATCTGACCTCTATATTTCTCAGAGATCCATCTTGCTCAGAGTACCATCTGCTCTGAGCTCCGTCTGACTCAGAGTTTTATCTGCTCTGAGCTCCATCTTTCTGAAAGCTACATCTCCTCTGAGCTCCTTCCTGCTCAGAGCTCCATCTGATCTCAGATCCATCTTGCTCAGAGTTTCATCCACTCTGAGCTCCACCTTGCTCAGAGCTTGATCTGAACAGAGCTCCATCTTGCTCAGAGGTCCATATGCTCTGAGCTCTATTTCTTCTGAGCTCTATCTTGCTCAGAGTTCCATGTGCTCTAAGTTCCATTTTCTCTGAGCTCTATCTTGCTCAGAGCTCCATCTTCCCTGAGGTCTGTTTCTTCTGATCTTCTCTGAACTCCATCCTGCTCAGAGCTCCACCCTGCTCTGAACTCCCCTTGCTCTGAGTTCCACTTGGCTCAGAGGTCCATCTTACTCAGAGCTCGATCTGCTCTGAGCTTTATTTTGCTCAAAGCTCCATGTGCTCTGAGCTCCATCTTGCTCAGAACTCCGTTTGCCTTGAGCTTCATCTGCTCTGAGCTCCATATTGCTCAGAGCTCCATCTGCTCAGAGCTCCATCTGCTCTCAGCTTTGTCTTGCTCAGAACTCAGCCTTGCTCTGAGCTCCATCTTGCTCAGTGCTCTTTCTTTTCTGAGCTCTATCTTGCTCAGAGCTCCATCTTCTCTAAGCTGTATCTGCTCTGAGCACTATTTTGGTCAGAGTTCCATCTGCTTAGAGCTCCATTTTCTCTTCTTAGAGCTCCATATTGCTCCAATTTTCATCTGCTCTGAGCTTCATCTTGCCCGGAGATCCATCTGCTCTGAGCTCCATCTTTTAGAGAGCTCCATGCCCTCTCGTCTCCATCTTTTTCAGAGCTTTATCTGTTCTCAGCTTCATCTTGCTCAGAGCTCCATCGGCTCTGATCTCTATCTTTCTCAGAGCTCCATGTGCTCTGAAGTCCAACTTGCTCAAAGGTCCATCTGCTCTGAGCTCCATCTTTCTCAGACTCCATCTACTCAGAGCTCCATGTTCTCTGAGCTTTATCTTGCTCAGAGCTCAGTGTGATAAGCGCTCCATCTGCTCTGATCTCCATCTTCTCTGAGCTCCAACTCCTCTGAGTTCTATTTTCTCTGAACTTTTTCTCAGAGCTCCATTTGCTCTGAGCTCCATCTGCTCTGAACTCCATCTTGCTCAGACCTCTGTCTTCTCTGAGCTTTATCTTGTTCAGAGCTCCATCTGCTCAGAGCTCCATCTTCGCTGAGCTTTATCTTGCTCAGAGCTCAATCTGCTAAGACCTCCATGTGCTCTCAGCTCCATCTGCTCTGAGCTTTATTTGTTTTGAGCTCTATCTTGCTCAGAGCTTCATGTGTTCTGAGCTCCATTTTCTCTGACCTCTATCTTGCTGAGTTCCATCTGCCCTGATCTTCATTTGCTTTGATCTTCTCTGAGCTTTATCATGCTCAGAGCTCCATTCTGTTCTGAACTTCATCTGCTCTAAGTTCCACCTTGCTCAGAGCTCCATCTTACTATGAGCTCCATCAGCTCTGAGCCCCATCTTGCTCAGATCTCTGTCTCCTCTGAGCTCTACATTTGTCAGAACTTCATATGCTCTGAGCTCCATTCTTTCTAAGATTTCTATTGCTCTGTGCTCCATTTCACTTAGAGTCGCATCTTCTCTGAACTCCATTTTCTCTGACCTCTATATTGTTCAAAGCTGCATATTGCTCAGAGTTCCATCTTGTATGAGCTCCAACTTACTCAAAGCTCCATCTGCTTTGAGCCCCATCTTGCACAGATCTCCATCTGCTCTGAGCTACATCTTGCTCAGAGCTCCATATGCCCTAAGCTCCATCTTGCTCAGAACTTCATCTGCTCCAAGCCCCATTTCCTCTGAGCTCTATATTTCTCAGAGCTTCATCTTGCTCAGAGTTCTATTTGCTCTAAGCTCCGTCTTTCTCAGAGTTCCATCTGCTCTGAGCTCCGTCTTTCTGAAAGCTACATCTGCTCTGAGCTCCTTCCTGCTCAGAGCTTTGTCTTATCTCAACTCCATCTTGCTCAGAGCTCCATCCGCTCTGAGCTCCACCTTGCTCTGAGCTCAATCTGCTCAGAGCTCCATCTTGCTCAGAGGTCCATCTGCTCTGAGATCCATCTTCTCTGAGCTCCATCTGCTCTGAGCTGTATCTTCCCTGAGCTCTATCTTGCTCAGAGCTCCATCTACCTTGAGCTCCATTTGCTCTTATTTGTATCTTGCTCACAGCTCTATCTTGCTCATACCTCCACCTGCTCTGAGCTCCATCTTGTTCAGACCTTCATCTGGTCTGAGCTCCACCTTACTCAGAGCTCCATCTGCTCAGAGCTCCATGTTCACTGAGCTTTATCATTAACAGAGATAAATCTGCTAATATGTCCCTCTGTTCTGAGCTTTATCTGCTCTGAACTCTATTTGTTCTGAGCTCTATCTTGCTCAGAGATCCCTGTGCTCTGACCTCCATTTGCCTGAGCTCTATCTGGCTCAGAGCTTCATCTGCCCTGAGCTCTATTTGCTCTGATCTTCTCTGAACTCCATCTTGCTCAGAGCTCCATCTACTCTGAGCTTCATTTTCCTCAGAGTTCCATTCCCTCTGAGCTCTATCTTGTTCAGAGCTCCAACTGTCTTGAACTCCATCTGCTTTGACGTCCATTTTGCTCAGAGCTCCATCTGTTCAAAGCTCCATCTGCTCTCAGCTTTGTCTTGCTCAGAGCTCAATCTTGCTCTAAGCTCCATCTGCTCTGCACTCCATCTTTCTCAGTCCTCCTTCTCCTCTGAGCTCAATCTTGCTCAGAGCTCGATGTGCTCTGAGCTCCAATGTGCTCAGAGCTCAATGTTCTAAGAGCTCCATCTGTTCTGAGCTCTATCTTGCTCAGAGCTCCATCTTCTCTTAGCTGTATCTGCTCTGAGCACTATTTTGGTCAGAGGTCCACTGCTTAGAGCTCCATTTTCTCTGAACTCAGACACAGTGAGCCTGAGAGGCCTGTGAGCATGGAGGAGGCCTCAGATCCTCTTCTCTGCTGACCATGTGGCCCCCACAAGGTTTTCTGCCCTCAGGTTTTCAGTCATGCTCAGCCTTCAGACATCTGGCAGGTGTGCACACCTACTTTGTAATAAAAACAACATGGGAAACTAAGCTATGGCCTAGATCACATCCCTCCAAAGATCAAGAGACACGCACACAAAAGCCAAGCCATGAAGAATTAATTCAGGGGCTCGAATGCAACACAGTTAAGAAGAATTCTGCCCAGAGAAATCTATATTTGTGCAGCCCCAGCATAGGCGCTGCAGCCTTACTTAGACCTGGTGCTGCAGTGCCACCACCAAAAGAACAGGCGGGCCAGATAAGCTGCATGGGGCAGCATTTTACTTACCTTCAAGACCAAATGACTCCACCAAAAATGCTATTTTTTGAAGACAGGGTCTCACTGTGTTGCCCAGCCTGGAGTGCAGTGACATGACCTTAGCTCACTGCAGCCTCAACCTCCTGGCCTCAGGTGATCCTCCCGCCTCAGCCTCTGTAAGCTGGGACCACACCCAGCTTGAAAATGTGAACTAAAACACAGAGGCAGAGGAGCCTTGTATCCAGCTTCTCACAGTTTCTCAGCCAAGCCCTGCTGGACAGAATCACAGAGTACTAAGGAAATCCTGCAGTGAGATTCAGGTCTGTGGCAGGAGAGGACTCAGAGGCCACCAGAACTCACAATCTCTTCTCAGATGGAGTAGTTGGCCATCTCCAGATAGCTCAGCTTCTCGGCCACAATCTGTTGGGCATTGCTGCAGTCGCACTTAATGTAGAGGAGGTCCACGGCCCATTGCCACATGCTCACGTCCTGCTCAGTCTGGGGTACAAGGCACAAAGTAAGAGGCTACTGGAGTGAGCGCACTGCCTGGTGGAGGCCATCAAGGCCTCTCCTCCATGCGGCCAAAGATTTCACTGCCTCTGGCACTGCCATGGAGCTGTCCCAGGTTCTCATACCCCACCCCAGAGCCTGAGCTGATGAGCCCCCGAGAGGATCTACAGCATGAGAAAGCCTGAGGCCTGCACAGCTCTGCTACCAGCAAAGGACAGGGGAGTGGCCACCAACAGCTCTAGTGTTGGCCATGTGCAAATGAGTGTCAGCCTTTCTGACAACAGAGAATGAGTAAAACACATACCAACCAAGACCAAGAAGAATCCAGAAGACCAAATGCCACCATGAGCCCTTGTATGCCACCCAGGACACCCGTGAGCCTCACACAGGCACACAGGGGCAGTGGGAACAGCCCTGCCACAACCCAAGGCTGGCTCAGACAGGGAATGTGATGGACATGCCTCAGGGGATGTCACATGGATTAAACCCTCAGGGGCTGCTCTGGAGACTCACAAAGGCTGGCAACAGACAACCTCAACTGGGCTCTTCCAACTCTGAAATTTTAATCCTTGAAAAAAGTAAGTTTCCTTTGCAAAAGGGGGGTTTTCTTGGAGATAAGGAAAAAAAATTAATCTTTCTACCAAGAAGAACCATTTCTACTTGTTGGGACTGTGCAGAATGGCACATGGGGGCCTGCCCATGGCATCCCTCTCCCTGTGCTCCACCTAGCCAGGAGGCAGCATGGCCCTGAACAGTGGTATGCCCTCCTGAGAGCAGGTGTCAAGTGGAGGCCAGGAGCACTGACACCACCTCCATCTCTGTGGGGAGCCAGAAAGCACTGCATCCCCCAGCCTTCATGGGAAGACCCATGGAACCTGCACAGTGAGCAGACCCTGAGGACAGGGACTTGCCTTCAAGGCATTGACCACTGAGGTGTGTCAGAAGACAGGGACTTGCCTTCAAGGCATGACCATCTCGATGTGCATCAGAGCTGGCCAGCATGCACATGCTCTCTGGGGCCACGTAGCACAGGTTGGTCTCCCAGTGCTGCAGGAACTGGCCCAGCTGGTTGCAGGAATGGACAAGCAGGTTAGGCTCACTGTGTGGAGGGAAGGGAAGTTGGGGGTTGCTCAACACACGTGACACAAACTGGACAGAACTTGCATTCCCTGATGGGTCCAGATGGCAGACAGCAAAGTCACCCCACACTCACCGCCACTGGGCTGCTCAGGTGGGAATCCATGGGCCTCTCTGAATGTGGATGCCCGACCCCTACCCCTGACATCTGTGTTGCATCCATTCTGTGCCTCCCCACAGTGAGAGTCGCAGCCCATGTATCCACCAGAGCCTTCCCAGCACCTCCTGAGCCTCAATCTGCATCAGACCCATGGGAGGCTGGTCAAGCTATGACCCGCAATGGCCTGTTAGCCAGAGGCACCAGCCCAGGGCAGAGAGAAGGCTGAGGAGGTGGGGAGTATGGCTGCCACCCCGACTCTACTGTCTCCTCAGGATGTGGCTTCTCCTTGTGTAACAACAGAGCTTTCTCTAAAATGGGAAATTTCATTTTTAACTGCTCCCAATTCTGAAGCATAACTCTTGGACTGCATTTTTGTCATGGGAAACTACATTTGTAAAAATGCTACAGTAGCCGATGGGTGATACCCACTAGCTGTAGAGAGCCTCTGCCCACAGCCTGGCATGTTTCCTGGTTATTGGGAGCCTGCTGGGAGCTGCCATCTCATTCCCCCAGGACCCTGAAGCACAGCACCACACATCAGACCCATGCCAGGCCACAAGCACTGCATCACAGTAGCTGAGCAGAGAAGGTGTGGGGGTAGAAGAGGCAGACCCTCCAGCTTGCACTGCGGTCACCCACCCTGTGCCTCTCTCTGCGTGGATGGGAATGGCTGTCTCCAGCACTGCCCTGGCACCCTGGACCCACCAAGTGCAGCTTTACACCCAGCAATGCCACAAGACACGTGTGCGCACACCACCCACCCTCCCTGTCTCCTCTCTGTTCCATCACCTGAGAGGCCCATCTGGAGTGGGGATGCTTGGGGAAGGAGGAGAAGACCCGTCAGGGATGAGATCACAGTAAGCTAAGCAATTCATGGTGAGCTCAGAGCAGGAGGGGCCGGCTGCAGAGGAAGAAGAAAGGGGTCCAGCAGGGAGCACATGGGCAGGATGAAGAGAAGGCCCATGGACCAGATAAACTAACTAGGCGTGATCCGCCCAGTCTTATGCCAGTGAGAGGGAGCATGTGCACATGTACAAGGTGAAGGTGTCTCCACAGATGGCCGACCCACCTGTCGTGATGAATGCTTAAGCTGATGGCCTCAAAGAGCATGGTGTTCTTGGCATTGGAGTGCTAGACCTTCTTCGACTTGGGCGGTTCTTGGGCTTTGTTCAAGATGGTCTCCAGGCACTCTGTCAGGCAGCCTCGAACTTCAGGGTCTTTTGGACAAGATAAAATGGTGCTCACCAGTCTCCCATGGCCCACAGCCCACCCCACCTTGCCCTCCCACTGCACCCATGTATTATGAGAGCATTTTTAATACTTACATTTGTGTACCCAGCTGGGAGCATTTATAAAACTGATGCTGAGTGCAGTGGCTCATACCTGTAATGCCAGCACTTTGGGAGTCTGAAGTGGCCAGATCACCTGAGGTCAGGAGTTCAAGACCAGTCTGGCCAACATGGTGAAACCCCATCTCTACAAAAATGCTAAAATTAGCCAGGCATGATGGCAGGTGCATGTGATCTCAGCTACTCAGGAGGCTGAGGTGGTAGAATCACTTGAACCCAGGAGGCAAAGGTTGCAGTGAACTGAGATCACACCGCTGCATGCCAGCCTGGGCAACAGAGGGACATTATATCACAACAAAAAATAAAGGAAGAAAGCAAACCTACTGCACAGATCTGTTACTATAAAAGCATAAACAGACACAAACCCTAACAAAAGTGTAGGCTCTGCAATAACTCCATGAAAGCCAGGGCGCACGGCAGCAGCAGCAGCAAGGCCCACGAATCAGGAGGTGGGGCCAGTAACCCACTTCTTAAAGTCATCAACAAACCACTTGAATCTGAGACAGGGAATCAGCTGGTTCAGCTTCAGGAGCTTCGGCCTGTGCATTACCTGAGGATGGGTAACACTGCAGCAGCCTCAGCAGTTTGACAGACAGCCAGAGAGCTGGGACAAAATAGTAAGTGTAATCCTGAAGATCTGTTGATGCAGACATCCTGATCTGTAAGAGCACAGGCAATGAGACATGATGCCTGGCATGAGTCCCCACTGGGGGACCCAAAGAAAAGCCACACTCACTCCTCGAGTCAGGCCTCAGCTGGAAAAATGGTTTTGTTTCAAGTGCCAGGAGTGTCTGACACTGCTTGGGACCCATCGGGGTCACTGTGAAAGGTGGCACACACATGGCACAGCTGAATGGCAGCCTGCACTCAGTACAAGATACCACAGCACCTGGATTTCAAACTTCAGTCTTTCCTTTGTGGACTGGAGCAAGAATGAAACTCGGGCTGGGTGTGGTGGCTCACGCCTGTAATCCCAGCTCTTTGGGAGGAAGAGGTGGGTGGATAATCAGATCAAGAGATCAAGACCATCCAGGCCAACATAGTGAAACCTCGTCTCTACTAAAAATACAAAAATTAGCTGGGTGTGGTGGCACACACCTGTGGTCCCAGCTACTCGGGATGCTATGGCAGGAGAATTGCTTGAACCTGGGAGGTGGAGGTTGCAGTGAGCTGAGATCGCGCCACTGCACTCCAGCCTGGAGCCCAGCAATGAACTGATATTCTATCTCAAAAAAAAAAAACCAGAAACTCAAGAGAGAGCATGAGCTAGGCTCCTCAGAAGGAAGAAGTATACCCCCAAGAAGCCAGCACCCTGACCCAACCCCACAGCCCCATGGTCCCCCACAGGCTACCCAGGTGCTGAGCTTGAGGAAACATCTGCCCACCTCACTCACATCCCATCTCTCTGTCCAATGTGGCTCTTGGCTTGGCAGATCCTCCATCAACCTCTTGAACAAACGACTATCACTACAACCTCCATCCATTTCCACTGACAGCCCGGTGACTCCTGTTTCCAGGAGGTCAGGGTAGTTGCTCCCTTTCTACAAAGCTCATATGTGAGACACTTTTAGGCTTTAGGTGAACCTATCCAGAAAAGTTTACCCTGACTCCTGCCCTAAGCTGCAAGATGCCATCCCAGACGTGGGTCACAGACACCTGCTGCAGGGAAGTGAGCTCTAGGCTGTCTGTCAATGAGAGGGCTGAAAGGCACAAATGCAAAGCAGAAAAGGCAAGAACCACAGCACTTATATGACAGAGACGCAGCCAGTGTGAGCTGTCTCTCAAACACGTATGCATCTAAAGCCATGCTCACAGAAAAATTTGTAGCCTTAAATGTACATATTTAAAACAAATATAAAGAGAAAAGCAACAAAAATTTATCTCTAGGGTTTAAAAAGTGACTAAGAAATTAACCCAAAGGAAAGGAGGCTGGGAGTGGTGGCTCATGCCTGTCATCCCAGCACCTTGGGAGGACAAGGCAGGCAGATCACCTGAGGTCAGGAGTTCAAGACCCAGCCTGGCCAACATGGTGAAACCTTGTCTCTACTAAAAATATAAAAATTAGCTGGACATGGTGGTTTGGGGGCACCTGTAATCCCATCTATTTGGGAGGCTGAGGCAGGAGAATCACTTGAACCCAGATGGAGGTTGCAGTGAGCTGAGATTATGCAACTGCACTCCAGGCTGGGTAACAGAGCAAGACGCTGACTCAAAAAAAGAGAAAAAGAAGAAGAAAATATGCACATTTCTCAACTTATAAAATAAACTGAATTTATAATCAGAAAGTTTCCCACAAAGAAAACTCCAAATTCAAATGGTTTTACCAGTTAATGATAAAAACTGTTTGGCAAACTAGAGAAAGGAACTTCTTTAATGTGATCAAGAGTGCCAACAACAAAAAATTCTAGAGTAGACATCATATTTAATGGTGAAATA
Source organism: Leontopithecus rosalia (assembly GCA_028533165.1). NCBI lineage: Eukaryota > Metazoa > Chordata > Mammalia > Primates > Cebidae > Leontopithecus > Leontopithecus rosalia. The sequence goes on along the minus strand of CM052650.1, from coordinate 152,006,209 downwards.
CTCGACACAGAAAAGGACAACCCAGGGTAAAAATAGGTAAGAGTCTCAGGCCCTTCGCAAAACAAAATACCCAAACAGCCAGTCAACATGCAAAGTTTCTCAGCCTCACTGATAATCAGGAAAATGTAGATTTAAATCACAAAGAAGACAATTGCGATGGTGATGTCTGCAATCCTAGCAGTCTGGGAGGCTGAGACAGGTGGACTGCTTGAGGTCAGGAGTTTGAGAACAGCCTGGCCAACATGGTGAAACCTCATCTCTACTAAAAATCTAAAAATTACCTGGGTGTGATGGTGCAGCCTATAATCTCAGCTACTCAAGAGGCTGAGGCAGAAGAATCTCTTGAACCCGGGAGGCCAAGATTGCACCACTGCACTATAGCCTGGGCATCACAGTAAGACTCCATCTCAAACAAAACAAAACGAAACAAAAACCCCAAGGGGCTAACACCAGCACGTGCTGTGCCCAAGCCTCCTGCTGCTGGGAAGGCCGGGTAGACCATGGGGGAAGCTGGTCTGACACCACCTGTTTCCTTAGGTTCAGGAGCTGCAGCCCCTAACTGAGCCATGCCACATCTCAACAGACGCCCACAGCATCTTGTGTGCATGGAAACCAAGGGACATCCAAAACTGCTCAGGCTAAAGGGGCCACAGCAGCCCCAGAGGGCAAGGAACTAATTGTTCAACAGGACAGGGGGTCAACTGCAGGGGTCAGTTCACACAACAGATTCTATGCAGCATTAAAAATGAATGAGTAACAGCTGCACACAAAAGAAACATTTCACAATATTGAACAAAACAAAAGAATATGTTCTGCAGGTCCACCTACATACAACTCAACACACAAAGCTGAACAGCAGGCATTAGCACACATGCCAGCTGGTAGGTCCCAAGGCACAGCCAGCAGCACCTCCAGTGGGGGACACAGGTCCTGGGTGCCACCCCTCCACCCGAGTGGTATTAGGTGCTCACTCACACGACAGGAACAGGTAACTGGGCTTCCATACAGTCGGGACAGCTCTAAATTAAGAAGGTTGAAAGAGAAGCCAAGTGGGTTTTCACCCTGAATTTACAAAATGACCACATGATTTGCATTCTAAAAGTAAGCTAATAAATAAATGAGACAAAACCCACCCTAACTTTTGCTCCCCCACAAACAGACTTACTCTGCTTAGCCTAGAGATGGCCAGAGACACGGAGGTCTTAAACTCTTCTGGGTTCTTTTTTCTTTTTTGAGATGGAGTTTCGCTCTTGTTACCCAGGCTAGAGTGCAGTGGCGCGATCTTGGCTCACCACAACCTCTGCCTCCTGGGTTCAGGCAATTCTCCTGCCTCAGCCTCCTGAGTATCTGGGATTAGAGGCATGTGCCACCATGCCCAGCTAATTTTTTGTATTTTTAGTAGAGACGGGGTTTCACCATGTTGACCAGGATGGTCTCGATCTCTTGACCTCATGATCCACCTGCCTCGGCCTCCCAAAGTGCTGGGATAACAGGCATGAGCCACCGTGCCCCACCCTCTTCTGGGTTCTTCTATACTAAAGTGGTGATCAGACCTGTGGCTGCAGTTACCACACCCTGAAAGAAAATGCGCACACACAACAAACAGTTCAAACACTTGAAGCTAAACGCTCATGTTAACTCATCTTCCAAACAAAACCTGAAGCCAACCAGCGACATGCCAGCAGCCCACGGCCACTTCAGCCTACTTGGAGAGACTGATGGTGTAGGTTTTCTTTCTCCAGCTTCTCCTTAAAAGCTGGGAAACTCAGTTATTCTCAGCCCAGATCCCTCCAGTGTGAAGAGCCAGAGGGTGGCGCTTGGCCACACAGGTCAAACATGGGGCTGCACATGCCACCTGGCATGCTGCCCTCTTCTGGCCTGGCCTCCACTGTCACCTGCACTCATGCCTCTGATTTAATCATTCCAGGTTCACTGCAGCAGAAGACACCACCTTTAGGCTGATTTAAATCTTTACAACCCAGAAGTAAAACCATAGACAAAAGAAGCTGAAGTCCTTTTCCATTCTCCTTTTTGGAAAGTGGTTCTGGCAGTCACTGAACCACAGTCTGGATGAGACCACTAGGCCCAGCATGCGAGTCCTTCCTCCCTGCTCCTTCTGGACTCACTGAGAACAGATTCAGACGGGCACAAGGGGTCATCCAGGCACAAAGCACCAGGCAGCCTGCTACTGTCCCAGCACAAGCACTAGGGATTCAGTCACTCACACCTCTTGAAAGAAGATTTTAATTACATAAAGACGTTCTCCCACAAATATTTTAAATAAATGATACCTATTCACTCTGAAAATGCAAAAAGGTCAGGAAATGTCTACTTGTGCCAGCACAGTGGCTCACACCTGTAATCCCAGCACTTTGGGAGTCCAAGGCAGGTGGATCACCTGAGTTTGGGAATTCAAGACCAGCCTGACCAACATGGAGAAACCCCATCTCTACAAAAATACAAAATTAGCTGGGTGTGGTGTCAGGTGCCTGTAACCCCAGCACTTTGGGAGGCCAAGGCAGGTGGATGACTTGAGCTCAGGACTTCAAGACCAGCCTGGGCAACATAGCAAGACCCCATCTCTACAAAAAACATGAGCATTAGCCAGGCGTCGTGGTGGTTCATGCTTATAGTCCCAGCGACTGGGGAGACTGAGGTGGTAGGATCACTTGAGCTGGGGAGGTTGAGTACACCGTGATGGCACTACTGCACTCCAGCCTGGGCACCAGAGCAAGACCCTGTCTCACACACACAAAAAGAATCATTAAGTCAACTATTTGGTAGATAACAAGAAAAAAAATCAACAAACCAGACAGGAAACTAGCATTTTTTTCTCCCTTAAATTAAAAATATGGGGCAGCTTCCAAAAGCCAAGAGGAGGTTCTGCACACAGAAGTCATATTAATTGGTGGACCAGAGGCCCACCCTGCACCCTGCACCCTTCACCCCACACCCTGAACCCCCTTCCAAGTCCTCTTAACAGTTCAGGCCTTCCTGGCCTGTTTCAAAGTTCAGTTCCACCCCAAGGGGACACACATGTGGCTGAGAACAAGGTCCGTGATTGGAGCATCCAGCAGCAGCCAACCCACATCCTGACAACGGCTCCTGTCTGGATCCCTTCCAGGAATGAGTCATTTTAATTGTTGTGGGTGAGATCTAGCCAGGGGATAATAAGCCACCAGAACCCAGGTCACAAAGCTGTTTCCTGGGAAGATGCTGATTTCCAGATTTCTGCTCTCAAAGCTAAAACCCAGGCCGTTTTGGGAAAGGCTGGGTTAAACGCTCCACTACCAGAAAGACCAAGGTGACATCATGCTGGGGAGGGGCGTCTGGGCCTGGAACCCCCTCAGTGGTGCCGCAGCCACTGCACAGCCCAGGAACTGGGAGTGCGCATGTGGATGAAGGACCGTGCCCTGAAACCCCAGGCCCCACACCACCAGACCCTGGACCCCACCCTGCACCCCAAGACCCAAAGCCCCGCCCCACACCCCTAGACCCAGGGCCCCACCATGCACCCTGGCCTGCACCCCCAGACTCGGCAACCCAAGACTCCAAGTGCCACCTGCACCCACAGACCCAGGGCCCCACCCCACATACTGGCCCACACCCTCCGAGATCTGGTACCTCCAGACCCCAAGGGCCGCCCACAGACCCAGACCGCAGCCCCCCCACACACATTCAAGCCTGCACTCCCAGACCCCGGGTCCAGCTGCACCCCTGCCTCGAGCTCCCGCTAGCAGACCGTCTCTGCCTGTGGCCCCTGCCCCACACTGCCCCCGCCACTCACAGTTGTGAATATCCGAGGTGAAAGCGCCAGGTCCCACATCCCATCCCCCTTGGGTACAGCTGGCATCTTCTGGCGCTGTGGAGTGGCCACGGCTGGTGGGATCAGGTGGAGGAGTGCAGAGAGCAGGAAGCGGTGAGCTGAGGCGCCGTCACTGCCGCAGAAAAGCCTGCAGGGAGCTGCCGAACCTCTGCTGCCTCAGGCTCCCAGCGCCGCTTTCTGGGCCACACACTCACGCATGCGCAGGCACGCGAGTGGTGATGGAAGACAGCCAGGGCGTCCGTCATGTGAGGCAGCGCACACACATCTGTAGCACGGGGACGAGTGGGTTGAGGTAGGTGCGGGGACGCCCCTACAGGTGGACACCACAAGTGGAGCCGCCGGCGCCGCTGGTTTGCATCCAGGGACCATGCCGGGCTGGCAATGCCACCCGCATCCCTCGAAGGAAGGGCGTGGGTCCAGGTAGGTACTTGTGTGCACAGTGTGGCTGCCTCCGTCATTGTTGCTGATACTATGGGCAGCGAGCCCGTTCATGGGACACTCATGGTGGTCACTGCAAAAGGGGTGGCCACGCAGGCACACACATGTGGCTTTGCCCTGGGCATCGGCCATCCTCTATCATGCCCAGCAGGTCTCTGTTTTCCTACATTGACTTTAGTCAAAGGACCCATGAGCACTGCATGGCAGGGTGGCACTGTGGCTGGGGCCTTGTTTGTCCTGGGTGGGCCAGGATCAGAAGGGCGGCTCCAAAGGATGAGGAACCCGGGGTGAAGGGGTCACAGCTGCTGACAGCATTTCACCAAGAAACCCTCCCCCAGCCCCGTATCCTGAGACCATAGGACGGGCCTGCCCCTCCCGCCGCCCTGAGTGTCCAGGGCCAAAGCTCTTGTGGTCCTGAGCTGGGGGCGAGGTGGGCACCATTCCTGACCCAGCTGAGGGTCTGTGTGGCAGCCCAGGTGCCCCTCTACATCACCTGGGCCTGCAGATATATGACTGCTCACCCCACCCTGTGATGGCGGCTGGGGGCTGCAGCCCAGTGTGGAATCCAGTCCCTCAGCATCAGGACTTTCTGACACTGTTTCAGAGACCCCTCTGCTCTCTGGCCCTCTGCGCAGCAGCAAGCTGGAGACCTAGGCCGGCCCCTGTGGACCCAGTGGGAGGGAGGACCTTCTGGGCCAGGCTGCAGGCTCTGTCTTAGACAAGGAAGAGACCCCAGGGAGCCTGGAAGCAGATGGCCCTTCCCAGAGCCAGATGGCTTTAAAGAGGGAGCTAGCTTCCTCCTCCTGGAGTGGGAGGATTTGGGCCCTGTACCTGGAACTGGCCCAGACCCACCAGCTAGGATTTTGTCCCCACCCTGGCTCACTTCCCCAAGCCCAGATGAGAGCTTAGTCTGGTGAAGCCCAGCCAGGAGGAGGGAGCAGCACCCAGGCTCCTCACCAATGAACTGGGAGCCACGTCCATTTTTTTTTTTTTAGTCTAGATGAATGTATTGCCATTCACGTATTTCATAGAAAATGTAGCAAATGGGTCAGCATTGTACAAAAGAAAATCCAGGTTTATAGAGGTTGCTTTACTTACATCTGGGAGCAAGGCTGTCCTGGCATCAGGCACAGCAGCTGCCCTTATCTGACATCCCTTTGCAGATGCAGCCCTGGGCATCCAGAACTCCTGGGAAAGCATCAGGCACAGCAGCTGCACTTGCCTGAAATCCCTTTGCAGATGCAGCCCTGGGCATCCAGAACTCCTGAGAAAGCTCTGGACCTCCAGAACTCCTGGGAAAACTCAAGATCTGTGACAGACCCCAGTCAGCATGAGGCAACCAAGTGCATCACTTTCCAAGACAGAGGCATGGAGGTGGCCCAACAGAGGGATTCCTGGAGGAGGCTACACCCTCCTGGGTCCCCACTTCCTGGCAGAGGTAGTGGCCTGGCCTGGCTGTTCATCCTTCAGCCCATCCCCCTCCACCAAGAAGCTTCACTCCCCTGCCCCTGACAACAAATACAGGGCATTCTGGATACAGGAGCATCTTGTGCCACATGAGGCATCTTGTGCTGCTCCCCAGGACCGTCCCAGGAGTCACGAGGACCATCCAGTAACATGCATGGGCAGAGCATGGGCTCCAGTTGCCGGGAGGCTGCCATGCCTAGTCCAAGCTCCCGTTGGCAATGGCAGTGTAGAAGACTGGGACAAGCAGATCACCATGTCCCCTCCAGCAGAACTGCCACTCGCAGAATAGGGTACTGCAGGGGCTGCAGGGGCCACTCCCAGAACAGGGCATTTGGGGGGCCACTCTCAGAACATGACACTGTGGGAGCTTTGGGGACCATCCACAGGAAGGCTTGGGCCTGGCAGGCACCACCCTCCACCCACTCAGAAGTCTCCTCCTTGATGCCAACTTTGAGATTCCCAGACATCCTTCTGTCCACCCAAAAGGGTTGAGGAGTCCCAGAGGGCCCAACACGCAGCCCTGCAAAAGAATCCCCACCTCCTTCCAGCGCTGCCTCTAGACCACTTACGCTGGTCCAGCCTTGGGTCTGAGTCCACATGAGTCTCCCTGAGCACTGCCACTTTCACTCCTCAGCTAGGGAGAGGCCAGCTTTGGGAGGATGCAGTGCTAGGAAACAGTTTATTTTATTTTTTGGAGAGACGGCATTTCACCATGATGCCCAGGCTGGTCTTAAACTCCTGTAATCCCAGCATTTTGGGAGACCCAGGCAGACAGAGCTCAAGTGATCCACATGCTTGGGACTCCCAAAGTGCTGGGATTACAGGTGTGAGCCCCTCTGCCTGGCCTATTTATTTATTTATTTATTTTGAAATGGAATCTCACTCTCTCACCCAGTCTGGAGTGAAATGGTACAATCTCAGCTCACTGCAACCTCCACCACTCAGGTTCAAGCTATTCTCCTGCCTCAACCTCCCAAGTAGCTGAGATATCAGGCACATGCCACAACCATGCCTGGCTATTTTCACCATGTAGAGATGGAGTTTCACCTTGTTGGCCAAGCTGGTCTAGAACTCCTGACCTCAGGTGATCCACCCACCTCAGCCCCCAAAGTGCTAGGATTACTGGCATGAGCAACCATGCCCAGCTGTTTTTTATTTTATTTTATTATTATTATTTTTTTAGAGACAGGGTCTCTCCATTTGTCTCCCAGGCTGGAGTGCAGTGGTACAATCATAAATCACTACAACCTCGACCTTCTGGGCTCAAACCCTCCTCCCACCTTGACTGCCAAAATGCTGAGAGTACAGGTGCACATCGCCACACCTGGCTAAGTTTTTTATTCTAATTTTTAAAGATGGGATCTGACTATATTGTTCAGGCTGGTCTCGAACTCCTGAACTCATGCAGTCCTCCTGCCTTGGCTTCCCAGAGTGCTGAGATTACAGGTGTGAGCCACCATGCTCAGCCTCAATTTCATTTCTTAAGTTATTTGAATGTTTGTCATGTTTTAGCCACTCAGGGTCACAGTACTGTTCCTGAGGGCAGAGGTGGGATGAGTCACTTTCCCTTGTCCACAGCCATGGGGAAGCTGGGTCCACAAGTGCAAGACCGGCATGCACATCATGAAGGGGAGAAAGGCTGGGCTGGAGCTGTGGTGAGGCATGCTGTCTCATCACCACGGGGTTCCCCAGCAGACAGCCCCTGTGGCACTAGCTGGCCATGCCCTGAGTCTTATTGGACTTGAACCTATCAGTTTTTGTTTTGGTTTTGTTTTTTGTGTTTTTGTTTTATGTTTTTTTTTTTTTGGTTGAGATGGAGTCTCTCTCTTGTCGCCTAGACTGGAGCACAGTGGAACCATCCACGGCAACCTCTGCCTCCTGGGGTCAAGTGATTCTCCAGCCTCAACCTCCCAAGTAGCTGGGATTACAGGTGCCTACCACCATGCCTGGCTAATTTTTGTACTTTTAGTAGAGATAGGGTTTCTCCATGTTGGCCAGGCTGGTCTCAAACTCCTGACCTCACTGATCCACCTGCCTCAGTGATCCATCCATCCCACCTTGGGACCAGCCTCCCAAAGTGCTAGGATTACAGGTGTGAGCCACCACACCTGGCCGAAACTGTCAGTTTTACAAATGACCCAGTTTCTTTCTCATCATCTCTGGTGTAAGTCATAATGACCCTTCCAGAGGAGGGGCTGGCAGCCTGTTCCGCATGTGGCTGGGCCCTGTGCACTCACGGTAGCTCAGGGACAGTGATATGGTATGCTCAGACCTTGAGGCCCCTGTGATCAGATGATCACCTGTGGTCCCCTGTGGTGACATGCTCAGGGGAGGCTGTGGGAACTGACTGTCCCCTGTGTGGATGAGTGGAAGACATGAGGTGTCTCTTCAGGAACTCTGCCGTGGGTGGGTTTTTCAGGTATAGCCAGTCCACATGAAGAAGGAGAGGGTGAGCTCAGGCTCCTGAGTGCTCATCCCGGGGCAGGTAGGAGTTGCTGTAACCACATGTCTCCTTTCTTACCACTGCAGAGCTGGGGAATGCAGAGCCATTCATGACTCTGCCCAGACAGCACCAAGGCAGCTGCAGGGGTCAGGGGGTGCAGCCTCCCCAGATGCCTAGTGGGAAAGCTGGAGTGTTGTGCAGGGCCCAGAGAACTGGCGTGGTATACATTCAATAACTGGGGACCCCAAGCCCACTTCCCAAGAACCCCCACTGAGCTCAGCCCTTGACCTGGTGGAGTCAGGCTGCAACACACCCACACCCACAGTCACAGCCAAGGGTAAGACTGGGCACTTGAGAATGTCAAGATGCTGAGTTTCTGTCAACAGACCCCACAGAACACATGCAGGATGGGTTCCAAGTAGCAGACCCAGACAACAGGTGGGTGTCTTGTGGCAGCCACAGAGTCTAATCAACTGAGCCGGCCTGGCAGCCCAGGGTCTCTCTGGCTGCTGCTGAGCCAGATTCCTGGAAGCTACATGCAAAGCAGCCCCTGAAACAAGATTCCAGTTCCAGAAATCCCTGGACATCATGCAGAGAAAGGAACTCAGATGACTCAGGGACTGAAGCTGCCCAACCTCTCTCAGGAGACCCTTCCTGCCAAAGCCTTGGAAATGTGTAACTGCCACAAGGCCAGCACCTTCACAGACCTTCGGGGCCATTCTCTCAGGGTGTGGGGATGCAGCCACAGCCAGGGGCCCCTGCTCTAAAAGAAGGGCACCTAGGGGTGACCGAGGTCAAGAAGCCCAGACACCTCACTAGACAGCAGGGTGATGACATTGTCAAGGTCTCTTCCAAGCAGCCCCTGGTGGGATTACCTGCTCAGGGGACCTTTGGGCCAACAGAGGGGCAGCCCCTGAAGCTACTATGTAAGATGTATGGTCAATAAAATTCCAGGCTCAGTATGGTGGCTCATGCCTGTAATCCCCTCCCTTAGAAGAGGGAGGTGAGCAGATCAGTTGAGGCAGGGAGTTTGAGACCAGCATAACCAACATGATGAAACCCTATCTCTACTAAAAATACAAGAAATAGCTGTGTGTGGTGATCCCAGCTACTCGGGGGCTGAGACTGGAGAATGCTTGAACCTGAGAGGCAGAAGTTGCAGTGAGCTATGATTCTCCCACTGCACTCCAGCCTAGGGGATAGAGCGAGACTGTCTCAAAAAAAAGAAGGAGGCCATGCACTGTGGCTCATACCTGTAATCCTAGCACTTTGGGTGGCTGAGGCAGGAGGATCACAAGGTCAGGAGTTCAAGACCAGACTGGCCAGCATGGTGAAACCCCCATCTCTACTAAAAAATACAAAAATTAGCTGCACATGGTGGCTCATGCCTATAATCCCAGCAACTTGGGAGGCTGAGGTAGGAGAATCACTTGAACCAGGACCTGAGAGGCAGAGATTGCCATGAGCTAGGATCATGCCACTGCACTCCAGCCTGGGCTACAGAGTGAAACTCCATCTCAAAAAAATACAATAAAATAAAAATAATAGGAATAAAAAGAAAATACCAGGCCTCATGAACGAAGGCCTGGTATGAGCCCCTGCCCCTCACATGAGCTTTGCAGAGGTGGAAAAAGTCAAAGCCAGGCCCAAAGGCAAAGCCAAAAGGCCAGACCAGGCCAAAAGAAACGGCCAAAAGCCCAGGCCAGTCCAAAAGGCAAGGCCAAAAAGCAAGACCAGGGAAGGCCAGACCAAAAACCCAGGCCAAAAGGAAAGGCCAGGCCAAAAGACCAGGCCAGACCAAAAGGTAAGTCCATGCCTGGCCAGGCCAAAAATCAAGGAAAGACCAGGTCAGGTAAAAAAGTCAGGCCAGGTCAAAAGACCAGGCCTGTCCAAAAGGTAACAGCATGCCAGATCAGGCCAAAAGGCCAGGCCAAAGGCACAACCAGACCAGGCCAAAACGCAAGACCATTCCTGGCCAGGCCAAAAGTCAAAGCCAGGCCAAAAGACCAGGCCAAAAGGCAAAGCCAAAAGACCAGGCCAGACCAAAAGGCAAGGCCATGCCAGGTCAAAAGATAAGGACAGGCCAGACCTGGTCAAAAGGAAAGGCCAGGCCAAAAGGTAAGGACAGACCAAAAGGTAAGGCCAGACCAAAAGGTAGGGCCAAGCCAATCCAGGCCATAATACTGGGCCAAAAGGCAAGACCAGACCAGACCAGGCCAAAAGACCGGGTCATTCCTAAAGTAAGACCAGGCCTTGCCAGGCCAAAAGGTAAGGCCAAAAGTCCAGGCCAGTCCAAAAGGTAAGGCCAAAAGGCCAGGCAAGACCAGGCAAGGCCAAAAGGCCAGGCCAAAAGGTAAAACCAGGCCAAAAGTCTAGGCCAAAAGGCAAGGTCAGGCAAGACCAGGCCAAAAGGCCAGGCCAAAAGGATGGGCCAGGCCAAAAGGCAAGGCCATGCCTGGCCAGGCCAAAAGTCAAGGACAGGACAGGACAGACAAAAAGGTCAGGCCAGACCAAAAGATCAGGCCAGACCAAAAGGTAAGTCCAAGCCAGGCCAAAAGGTAGGCCACACCAGGCCAACAGGTAAGGACAGGTCAGACCAGGCCAAAAGGAAAGGCCAGACCAAATGGCCACGCCAGACCAAATGGCCAGGCCAGGACAGGACAGACCAAATGACAAGGCCTAGCCAAAAGGCCAGGCCAGGCCAGAACAGACCAAAAAGTAAGGCCAGGACAAAAGGCAAGACCAGGACAGACCAAAAGAACAAGCCAAAAGGCAAGATCAGGCCAGGCCAGGCCCAGCCAAAAGACCAGGCCAACAGGCCAGGCTAGGCCAAAAGGCCAGTTCAAATGGCAAGGCCAGGCCAGACCAAAAAGTAAGCCCAGGCCAAAAGGCCAGGCCAAAGGCAAGACCAAGCCAAAAACCAGGCCAAAAGGAAAAGACCAGGCCAGGCAAGACAAAAAGGAAAGGCCAGGCCAAAAGGCCAGGCCAGGCCCTACCAAAACGCAAGACCTGGCCAGACCAAAAGTCAAATCCAGGCCACAAGTCCAGGCCAAAAGGCGAGGCCAGGCCAAAAAGCAATGCCAAGCCAGACCAGAACAAAAGGCAAGTTTTCTGGTCAGTTCAGGCCAAACCACAAGATAAGGAGAGGCCAGGCCAGGTTAAAAGGTAAGGCCAGGTCAAAAGGCAAGGACAGACCAAAAGGCTAGGCCAGACTAGGGAAGACCAAAAGGTAAGGTCAGGCTAAAAGGCAAGGCCAAGCCAGGTCAGACCAAAATGCCAGGTCAAATGTCAAGGACAGACCAGACCAGGCAAAAAGACCAAGCCAGACCAAAAGTCCAGGCAAAAACACAAGGCCATATCTGGCCAGGTCAAAAGTCAAAGCCAGGCCAAAAGGCAAGGCCAAAAGGCCAGGCCAGACCAAATGGTAAGGCCAGGCCAGCCTAGGCCAAAAGACAAGGGCACGCCAGACTAAAAGTCAAGGACAGGCCAGCCCAGACCAAAAGCAAGGCCAGGCCAAAAGGTAAGTACAGGCCAAAAGGTCAGGCTAGTCCAGGACAGACCAAAAGGTAAGACCAGGCCAAAAGACAAGACCAAGCCAGGTCAGACCAAAATGCCTGGCCAAAAGGCAAGTTTTAGGCCAGACCAGGCCAAAAGGAAAGACTACGCCAGACCAAAACCAAGGCCATTCCTGGCCAGGTCAAAAGGTAAGGCCAAAAGACCAGGCCATTCCAAAAGGTAAGGCCAGGCCTTGCCAGGCCAAAAGGTAAAGCTCAAAGGCCAGTCTAGTCCAAAAGGCAAGGCCAAAAAGCAAGGCCAGAGCAGGCCAGACCAAAAGGACAGGCTGCAAGACAAAACCAGGCCAAAAGGCCAGGCCTAAAGGCAAGGCCATACCTGGCCAGGCCAAAAGTCAAGGACAGGACAGACAAAAAGACCAGGTCAGGCCAAAAGATCAGGCCAACCCAAAAGGTAAGGCCAGGTCAGACCAAAAGATAAGGACAGACCAGACCAGACCAAAAGGTTAGGCCAGTCCAAAGTCCAGGCCAGACCAGGACAGACCAAAAGATTAGGCCAGGCCAAAAGGTAAGACCAGGCCAAAAGGTAAGGCCAGGCCAAAAGGCAAGGCTAAAGGCAAGACCAGGACAGACGAAAAGAACAGGCCAAAAGGCAAGATTAAGCCAGACAAGGCCAAAAGACCGGGCCAATAGGCCAGGCTGTACCAAAAGGCAAGACTAGACCAGGCCAGACCATATGGTAAGGCTAGGCCAAAAGGCAAGACCAAGTCAGGCCAGACCAAAAGGCAAGGCTAGGACAGACCAAAGGAAGAGACCAAAAGGCAAGCCCAGGCCAAAAGTCCAGGCCAAAGGCAAGACCAGGCCAAAAGATAAGGTCAGGCCAGGCCAGGCCAGACCAAAAGCTAAGGCCAGGCCAAAAGGATCTCTTGTTTATATATAGACAAATAGAACTATTGTCAGGAAAATGTTACTAAACTATACAGTAACAAAAACTATTGTAGGAATTGGTGGAGATCTTTTTCATCATTTAATTTTGTCTTATAATATGTTAAAGAAAATCACTAGTAAACATTTAAGTTTGATAAATTCAATGATAATGCTGCCATTTGTAATGTAAAGTGTGTTTAATTATAGTTCTTATATGCTTTACAAATGGAACTTGCTTGGGGGGCCTACTGTCTCCAAATTAGAAGGTAATTAGTGCATTCTCTTGGCTGCTTAAGATTCATGACAATTCCCTGGACTTTTCTCTCAAAAATAATGTAAGAATTGGCTTACCATGATTTTACTTTACTGATGTCATTAATATAAACATTCTTCCAAATGTGTCACACTCATAGTTTCCGAAACTAATGAAAATTTGATTCTCTATTAATTGACATGTCTTTAGTAATTTCAAGTTTTGCTTTGTTGTTGTTGTTTTGAGAGGGGAGGGCCTGGGAAGAGGGTATGGGCCAGAGGTATAGTTTGAAAAGAAGGTGTCCTTTTCTTTTTCTGGTTTTATTTAATTTAGGGTACTTCTTTGGTAGAGAGACACTGTGTCTCTGTCCATTTTGTTTTTAATTATACTTTAAGTTCTTGGATACATGTGCAGGTCATGCAGGATTGTTATATAGGTACACATATGCCATGGTTGTTTGCTGCACCCATCAACCCATCATCTACATTAGGTATTTCTCCCAATGCTATATATCCCTCCCTTAGCCTTCCAGCCTCCAACAGGCCCTGGTGTGAGATATTCCCTTCCCTGTGTCCATATGTTCTCATTGTTCAAATTCCACTTATGAGTGAGAACATGCAGCATTTGGTTTTCTGTTCCTGTGTTCATTTGCTGAGAATGATGGTTTCCAGCTTCATCCATGTCCCTGCAAAGGACATGAACTCACCCCTTTTTATGGCTGCAGAGTATTCCATGGTGTATATGTGCCACATTTTCTTTATTCAGTATATTTTTGATAGGCACTTGGGTTGGTTCCAAGTGCTATTGTGAAATATTGCTGCAATCCACATATGTGTGCATGTGTCTTTACATGTACATGATTTATAATCCTTTGGTTATAATCCCATTATTAATAAATGGCATTTATTAAATAGAGAATCCTCTCACTATTGCTTATTTTTTTTTTAGGTTGTCAAAGATCAGATGGTTGTGGATGTGTGGTGTTATTTCTGAGGCCTCTGTTCTGCTCCATTGGTCTAAATCCCATTGCTGGGTCAAATGGGATTTCTGGTTCTAGATCCTTGAGGAATCGCCACACTGTCTTTCACAATGGTTGAACTAATTTACACTCCTACCAACAGTGTTAACTGCACATACTCTCCAGCATCTGTTTCCTGACATTTAAATGATCGCCTTTCTAACTGGCATGAGACAATATCACATTGTAGTTTTGATTTTCATTTCTCTAATGACCAATGATGATGAGACTTTTTTCATGTTTGTTAGCTGCATAAATGTCTTCTTGTGAGAAATGTCTGTTCATATCCTTTGCCCACTTTTTGATGGGGTTGTTTGTTTTCTTCTTCTGAATTTGTTTAAGGTCCTTGTAGATTCTGGATATTAGCCCTTTGTCAGATGAATAGATTGCAACAATTTTCTCCCATTCTGTAGATTGCCCGTTCACTCTGATGATAGTTTATTTTGCTGTGCAGAAGCTCTTTAGATTAATTAGATCCCATTTGTCAATTTTGGCTTCTGTTGCCATTGCTTTTGGTGTTTTAGTCATAAAGTCTTTGCCCATGCCTATGTCCTAAATGGTATTGCCTAGGTTTTCTTCTAGTGTTTTCATGATTTTATGTCTTACGTTTAAGTCTTTAATCCACCTTGAGTTAATTTTCATATAAGTTATAAGGAAGGAGTCAAGTTTAATTTTCATCATATGGCTAGCCAGTTTTTTCAACACCATTTATTAAATAGGAAATTCTTTCCCCATTGCTTGTTTTTGTCAGGTTTGTCAAAGATCAGATGGTTGTAGATGTGTGGTGTTACTTCTGAGGCCTCTGTTCCTCTCTCCAAATCTTCATTTGTCTCTTTGATATTGTCCTTGCAGCTGTAGAACAAGCCAACTTCCTTCTGTCTCAGGCCTCCCTGCATGCCTATTCTTATGCCAGGAATTCTGTTCCAAGATGTTGTCTTTGCTTGTTTATTTATTTGGGGTCTATGCTTAACAGCCACCTCCATTCTTTTCCGCTTTAACCCCATGATGTTACCATATCATGTGGTCTTGGTAACATTTGTCATTAGTTCTCCTGCTTCCTGTCTACCTATTGGTGTATTTGTGTAAGGAAATGTTGATAGGAGTCTTTCCAGAATGGTGAACAGGGCTCTGACAGAGGAGTAAGAGGATTTTAAGTGTTGAAAAGGTTGGCTGGTGGTGGGGCCACACATCACCTCCCCACCATTGGCCCAATCACACTCATCCTTAGAAGATGGTTGGACAGTGCCTCCTTCCTGACCAGATCTATGCGCATCCACATCTCAGCCTCATGTAAGAAAATGACTGCAGGTCAAAGTGAGCCACCAGGGACCTTCCTCAAAAAGGCCTTTTCCCCACCTTCTCCTAGTTGAAAACAGGCCTCTATTATTCTTGCTCATGGCAATGACTTTTGGCCCTACTTAGCATCCTTACAATCTGTGGTCTTCTCTGTCTCTATGGATATCTTTGTTTAATTCTATTCTCTCCTGCTAATCTTATGTCCAGAAGAGCAGAGACCAGCCTGGCTATCTCACCCATCATTTTGCCACAACACCAAGGATAGTGCCTGACATTCAATAGGAGTTTATTAAATATTTGTTGAATGGATGCCATTTAACTGGTTTTGTATTTAAGGAAACATCTGTAAGGAAACCTTTCTCCATGGGGAAGCAGAGGTCTAAGATAGAAGATAAGGTTAAGTGGGCAGAGAGACAGGCAGGTGGTGGTGGGGTAGCAGTGCCTTTTGGTACCAGAAGCAAAACTAGAGAGGGAAGGGGAAGGGAGAAGAGAGGTCGGCTTTATTTGAACATGTAGAGTGAAACAGGGACCAGAGAGTTGAAAGTCACACTGGTCTTCTCATTGGTCTGGGTTCTTAAAACACATGCATGTGGGCACACACCCACACACACACACACACACACACAAGTAATAATATAAAAGAATGTGAGTTTACAAGCCAGACATCTGAATACCTCAGATAAGGAAATTAAGACCTAAAAAAAGATAGGCAAACAAAATTTGTTAAATTGACCCTGGCAATTTCACACGTAAATTCTCATTAAATTATTAGGCTATTACAATCATGGTGTTGCATATGATAAACCAAAATCCAAGTGGAAAGTCTCCAAGGTGTCACCAACAGAAAGGGTATGGTTGGTCCCAGAACCCCAAAGCTAATGCCACACTCAGTCTCTGCTTTTTGCTGGTCGCTGCACAGCTCCCTTGAGCCTGAAGCCTCTCTGGTTCTGCCCTACTGCAATTCACGCTCTGAATCAAACCATTTCTCTCCAGACTATGGACACACCCCAGTGTCATCTTTTTTCTTCCTTTGAAATATAGTGATAGCTCATCTGGTCCACTTTGCCAGGATGAGGTCATTTTGCAGAAACACTGTGTCCAGTAATTCACATATTTCCTATAACTGTTGAAACCTGAGAAAAAATTGTAAGCAGCCTAGGTGATGCCCACAGGGTCGGCCAGTGTGCATAGGACAGTTTGACTCTATGCTGAATGTCCCCAGAGCAACAAGTTTTCAAGTTCTTGTGTCTGCTTCTCATCATTTTCCTGTCTCCTTACACTGCCAAGCAATTACATGTTCCTTCCTTGTTCAGGAGTCTTGGCATTGAGACCTAACACATTTGTAGAAAAAAATATTATACTCTATGAGATAGAGGTTTACTAGTTTAGACACGCAAATAAAAGGGAAAACTTCTAAACTTTGACAGTAACAAAATAATCTGCAGATGACCTGTTCATAGCGATTGGTGGTTTTTCTCTTTCTAAATCTCAGTTTCCTTCAGGGAAAAAGGATTACATATTAAATAAAAAAAAATATTATTCTTCTGTCACCTGTTAGAAATTATCACCACTTTTTTCCTCTTTCTATCTAATGATAATTCTTAACCATCCCCTGGACTAAAAGTGAACAAATTTTGGAGTAAAAAGAGCCTCTGGAATATTCAAATTATTATATTTTCCAGTACATTATAAACAATATGAAGAGCATGCAGCCAATCCGCCTGGAGGTTTTTATTCTTTCTTCTTTAAGAAACCACTGGGATGACTCATTTTGGGTGGGAGGGATGCAATTATCACTTTTGTTATTGCTATCTTACCAAAAAAATGACACCAAATGGAAGCATGACTAAGGAACTTCTGTTGCCAGCAACCTTATGTTATTCCTTCCACTTAATTAAGTGTCAACACACAAAGAGAAATATGACTTTCTATGCAATAGAAATTTTATCCAAATTTAGCTCATATATCATGAATAGAATCGAGACATACAAGTCCAATATAATGGAAACTAATTACATTTATTCATCTTATGCATGAACAGATTAAGCGAATTATTATCAAAAGGTTTTTTGGAAGCTGGGCCTTGCTGCTCTGTGCAGCCTGCGTGCCCTGGGCAGGAGGCCACTTGAGTGTGTCCTGCAGACCAGGGAGGGAAACAGAGGCAGTGTGGGTGGACTGGCCATGGGCTCAGCCAGGAGGATATGAAATCTGAGTGGCAAGAGGAGGCAGCAACCTGTGGGGTCAGATGGGAAGGTGCCCTGGGTGCCACATGAGGTCATCTTCTGCTGCCTGCAGCTGGTGGCAGTGCTGTAACAGCAGATCTTTGGATTTCTGGCTGCCTACCAATGTGCTCCTACCCTAGCTAATTTCCTGCACCATGAGTCACTCACTCTGGGCTTCATGGGCACCACAGCCTGGCTGGTGCTCAGGCTGGTTGGAGTGTGTTTATCACCTGTTTCTACCCAGAGGCTAGACCCAGTGTCCCAGGACCATGACTTTGTCATGGCGACCACAGGGCCCTGCACTGCCCCAGGGATGAAGAATGTGCTGGGCCACTGGCGGCCCCCATGCTAAACTTCCCCTGATCCTGAGGGTTGCTGTGCCCTCCTTGTTTAGGCTGCCTGCTGCACTGTCCCTGCATGGAAGCCCTCAGAAGCATCCCCAATTCCTCCTGGCACTGCTCAGCTTCCTCTTCACCAGCTATGGGAGCCAAGTCTTCCTGAAGGAATAGGCAGCTTTGACTTCATCAGCAGCTTCCACTTTAAGGAATGCCAGGCACCCCAGAAGACCTCATATTGACACTAACAGCCTCTGTGTGCTTTGGCAGCCCTGCCCTGGTTGGCCCTTAACGTTGGACTGACCTCTGCAGCCATGAGCTCGGCCAGGACCTGCACGCATGGGCACAGCCCTGGAGGATCAGATCTGCTGCAACCTGCCGGTGCCCAAGGACTCTGCAGCGAGAAAGGTGGAGCAGCAGACTTGGACTCAGACTTGGCCCTTCAAAACCAGGGCTTCAGAGGAATGGAACAGGTATGGGAAGGGCCACACATTCTGCATTTTTAAAAATCACAGCCTCAGTGTGAACTAAGACTTACCTGCCTTCTTTTTTTTCTTGAGATGGAGATTCACTCTTGTTACCCAGGCTGGAGTGCAATGGCATGATCTCGGCTCACTGCAACCTCTGCCTCCTGGGTTCAGTCAATTCTCCTGCCTCAGCCTCCTGAGTAGCTGGGATTATAGGCACATGCCACCATGCCAAGCTAATTTTGTATTTTTAGTAGAGACGGGGTTTCACCATGTTGACCAGGATGGTCTCAATCTCTTGACCTTGTGGTCCACCCACCTCAATCTCCCAAAGTGCTGGGATTACAGGCATGAACCACCGCACCCAGCCTGGCTTCCCTGCCTTCTGCAGCCTCTTTTTTTTTACCCTTCACCCAGCATCCTGCTCCTGTCCAGAGAGAAATAGCAGGAGGGCTGCTTTTCCCAACTCACCGCACTCCCTCTTCAGCCTGAGGAAAGCCTGAGGAACTAGGGGCAGGAGTCTTGGTTTCTCATCACATGTCCATCACTGGCTCTGGGTGGCAGTAGCAGAGCCCTAGACCTCTCCAGGCCTCAATTTTCCCACCTTAAGTCATTAAGAGTCCCTTGGCAGCTGAGCTCTTCTAGTCTTCTCATTTGGCTCTGAATTCTGTGGGCTGGGGTGGGATTACAAATCCCATTTTGCAGATGTAGAAACTGGGGCCCAGAGAAGTGAAGTGGCTTGCTTGAGGCTACATTGCTAGATTTTGGTGGAAGCAGGCCTTGAACGCAGTGGATTTTCTGTAGTTTCAGGCTCTTAAACCCAGTGTCTGCTCTGAGTTCCATTTTCAAGCTCCTCACTACATTCCCACATCACAGCCACAGCTTTCCAAGGCCTCTCCTCAACAAACATACCAGTTTTCTTGTCGGAACCAGATGAACAGAGCCCTGAATTCAGCCCCACCCACTTCGTAACTGGGCTTTGTAAAAAAACAGGGTCATTTGTAGCTGTTGAGGGGGTCAGTTCTATGTGGTCATCAGATTTTTGTCCATGATCTTCGCATTAACTGGGTTGTTGTATTTTCGACTCACTGTGAGGTGTGCATTTATTTTGCACATTTAGTGTTTAACAGTTAACTTCTAAGATTTGGGAATATCCAGCAAATTTTTAAATTAATACTTCACATAAAGAAACTTTAAAAATGTAATTGTGTTTTAAAAAGTTTACGACAGAATGAATAAGGCCTGTGGCAGTCACGTTTAATTTTTTGTTTTTTTAGAAAATGGGTGCCTGCATTGCTTTTCTTTCTCATATTTGGACTGATATTTTTGGTTCACACCTGTAATCCCAGCACTTTGGGAGGCCCAGGTGGATGGCTCATGAAGTCAAGAGATCAAGACCATCCTGGCCAACAGGGTGAAACCCTGCCTCTACTACAAATACAAAAATTAGCCAGGCATGGTGCTGCACACCTGTAGTCCCAGCTAACCTGGAGGCTGAGGCAGAATTGCTTAAACCTGGGAGGCAAAGGTTGCAGTGAGCTGAGATCATGCCACTGCACTCCAGCCTGGTACCTGGTGACAGAGCAAGACTCTTGTCTAAAAAAATATTTTATAAGGCATATTCCAAATTGAGTGATCTCATTATTATGCCACATTGGCTTTCTTTACCTTTGAATTTACAGGTGTGTGTGTGTGCGTGACAGTGTGTAAAATAACTCTCAAGAGTTCTTCTTCAACAGTGTGTTTCTCAAAAACAAGGACATTTCTCCTCCATAACCACAAATCAACATACCTAGGAATTTAACATTGATACAATATTTGTTGATACAAAATTGTTCAACATTCAATTGTGCCTCCATAATTTTTTCTAAAATGTTATTTGTAGCTATCTGCACATTTCAGAACCTTTTCACATTTCAATTCTGCATATGTCATCTCTTTAGTCTCCAAAGATCTCCCAGCTTTACAAAAACATTTTATCACAGTGATGTTACTAATGAGTCCAGGCTAATACAGATGTGTATGAATGTTTCCTCATGATAAAATTGAGGGGAAACCTTTGACAGGGAACCCTTGTCAGTGATATTGTATTATTTTAGGGCATTACATTAGGAAGCATAGAATGTTGGGCTATCTGGGTTTTATGGTAATCATTGTTTAATTCACATGAGGTCTACAGACATTTTTTGTAAAGGTAATTTTGTCCCTTTATAATTTGTGGAGCAATAGGCTGAGTGATACCTTCAGACTATGTAAATATTCTCATCATCCACATTCCTTTAGTGTTTACTGGTGATTCTTGCTTAAATCAGCTATTGTGGTGGTTGTAACGTTGGTTTTCTGTTGCTTTTATTTCTTCTACATTGGAATTCTGTTTAAAAAACAAAAAACAAACACTTTCTTTCTCACTCTGTTCCCTTTCTAGTGATTAGACTCAAGATTCTTTTTTATTAAATATATAATAATCCATTCATGTCATTTATATATGGCTGCCCAAATTGTCCGAAATGTGACAAATGAAAGCCCCTTCAAGTAATCTTATGTGGTCTTTGACAAATGTCCCATTCATTTTTTAGAATTTTCTTCTTTTTCTGGCCCAAAAAGCCCCAGGCTTACTCTGTTCTTGCTTTCCTTGTCACTGCTTTGGAAGCAGCTCATTCTCCAGGAAACTCTTATTCCTTTTAGAAGGATTTATCAAAATTTATAATTTATAGTAAGAATAAAGGTATTTAACTGTATTGTAAGCCTGTGAATTAAGATATGTTTTTAGAAAATAATTTTTTAATCTGTAAATCAAGGTGTTATGATTACTCTATAATTGCTTAGAAGATGGAGAGTTTAGCATTGCATTATATATGATAAATCAGAATTAATTATAGATGTACAATTTTAGGGAGAATACAATTAAAAAGGCGATCAGAATGTTGGTCTTCCCTTTTGAATTTAATCATCTTTTTAGGCATATGAAATATGTTTTATTTAGCCTGCACTTAAGAAACATACATTACTGTGCTAGGAATTTTCATGGCATTGACATGAGTGGGACACTGATCCTATCCTTCAGGAGCTTACAATCTAGTAAGAACATAAGATAAGTATTCATATATCTATATTGAGAGATAAATTACAGGATGTTTAACTGTTGTTACTCAAAAAATAGAGACCTGACGGGGTCAGGGTATCTGAGAAGTTTCACGGCATGTTTGAGTTAGAGAAGAGCACTCCAATCTACGTAGAAACAGCCACAAAGACAGAAGCAGTAAAAATGCTAGAAATAAGATGAAACTAGATTAGGGAGGCCTTAATTTTCAGTGTAAGTTTGTTCTACATTTCATGGGCAATAAGAGCCTGTTTATTTTTGTGTAGTGACATTGGGACATGTTCTTCAGAGAGGGTAGATAGCTTTAAACTAAGACTAGCTTGAGTGATATGGCCAGACATTTAGTTGCAGGTGGCCTGAAATGTTACTTCGCTGATGACCCTAACTAAGAAAGACTAGGCGGTGTTTTACTTATGCTAGCCCTTATACAACTGAAATTAAATACTTTTTGAAATGTTTTCTCCTTTGAAGTCTATCTGCCCCATTATGCTAGAAATGTCTTGAGAAAGACCTAGTCTGTAATGTTTTTCTTTACATATTCTACACCTAGGAATGCCTGATACACAACATTTACATCATGCTTGAGATAAATGTGCTGGAGGTTTTCAGATTCAAATACCAGAAGGCTTGGTTTGTAAGTCAAAGACTCTAAGGAGACATGTTTCTTGCTGTGCCTGTCCGTTGGAGGCCTGCCAGAGGCCATTGCTAAAATGTGTTTGGTTATCTAGACCAAGTGCAGGCCACTGACCAGCAGCATCAGCCTAAGCTGGAGCTTGTTATAAATGCAGGTTCATGGGCTCCATTTCAGGCCTAGTGGGTCAGAATGCTGGGGTCTCAGGCTCTGGGCTTCTAAGAGCCCACTAGTTGATTTTTGCATGTGCCTAAGTTTCAGAACTGCTGACCTCCATGTACCCTAGTCAGAAAGTGGGGACTAGCTTAGGAAACCACCCATGGATAGAATTACATTCACCACCTTCAGAGCTTGATCTCCACCATTGTCTAGCTCCTAGAACAGCACTCCCTCCATATTAAAGCCTTGATTTTACCAGAAGCTTTTTTGGCATTCACTGTGCTGGTGTCATTGGGTAAACTGCTACTGCATCCATTAACGACTTAATTTCAAAAAAAAAAAAAGATTCAAGGCAAAGAAGACCAGAAGAAGAGAGAATAAGCCAATTATTTAGAAAGGATGAATTAAATTTTAGAAATGTTATTTATGCTCAACAGCAGTGAATTGAGGGGAAAAGGAAACTAATAGTGTTTCATAGTCTAAGACAAACCAGATTCTCACTTACACTTCATTTGATTCTTATAGCAACCTAGGAAATTACCACAGTAAAGAAAAGGACTGCTTTATTTGTGGAATAGGAATCAATTAGGAATTGGCAGAGCTGGGTTTGAACCCAAAACTGTGTAAGACTGAGACCTTTACTCTTCGTACTCTCTGCTGGTGATTGTTATAAAAATCCCTCAGTATCTGTGGAGGATTGGTTTCAGGAGTCCCAAGCAATACTCAAATCCAGAGACACTCAAGTTCCTGATGTAACATGGCATAGTATTTGCCTACAGCCTATGCACATCCTCCTGTAATCTTTAAATCATCTCTAGGTTACTATTTATACCTAACCAAAAGTAAATATGTAAATAGTTGTTATACTGTATTGTTTTCAATTAGTATTTTTCAATGCTGTATTGTTAGTTTTTACTTTTTTCTCAATTATTTTTGATTTTCAGTTGGTTGTTGAGTCTGACGATGCAGAAGCCATGACATTTGGAAAAATGTCTAAATGTCTAACAAGTTGACATTATACATAGTGGAAAGTATTTTTTGTTAGTGGAAATGTGGTTAATCTGCAAACCACAAATATAGCCCCCAGAATTTCTTTCCTCTAGATCTTCAAATGATTAGAACATTTTTACATCAAAGATGCTTGGACAATATTAATTTTAAAAAGGAAGGAGGGCTGGGAGCAGTGGCTCAAGCCTGTAATTCTTACACTTTGGGAAGGCAAGGTGGATGGATCACCTGAGGTTAGGAGTTCAATACCAGCCCGGCCAACATGGCGAAACCCCATCTCTACTAAAAACACAAAAAATTAGCTGGGCATGGTGGTGGTTGGCACCTGTAATCCCAGCTACTTGGGAGGCTGAGGCAGGAGAATCACTTGGACCCAGAAGGCAGAGGTTGCAGTGAGCCGTGATCTCACCATTGCACTCCATCCTGGGCAACAAGAACAAAACTCGATCTCAAAAAAAAAAAAGAAAGAAAGAAAGGAAGGAATAATAGCCCATTACTTTTACATTTATTTTCTCTTGCTTTCAACTGAAGCATAAAAAAGCAGTTATCTCATTTCTAGTTGGTAATTTAGAATTTCTAAGAATGTACTGCTCTGCAAGATGGAAGATCTCAGAACTAGCCTTTTCCAAGAAAAACTCCAGATGAAGTGTTACATTCTTCTTCCCAGCTGCTTCTGGTGCACTCTGTTTCAAACACAGGCAAAGTAGAGAACTAGGTAGGACTTGAGACTTTCTGCTTATAATATTTTAAAAGTTAATCCAAAGGCAATTTTTAAAAGTTGTTGTCCAAAGTGTACCAAAACTCCAACCCACAGAAAATGAAGGCCAAAATATTAGGAGACATGAAGTAATACATGAACTGGGTCTGGCATTAGATGGCCTAAGGTCCATTAAAGCTGTAGGACTTTGGCTTGAATAAACAAGACAATTATCTCTAAAACTCAGTTTCTCTGTATCAGTACTGTGTCTCTCATAGTTGTAGAGAATTCAAATTCAATACCCTATGTATATCAGCCTGTTCATAATTAGCATCCATGAGAAATCTTGCTTCACTGCCCTAGACACAATAAAAAGAATTGAGTCTGAACCATGCCCTGTGGATGAATTAAAATTAGGGTGCTTTAAGTTGTTCTCCCAGGACCCACCATGGTAAAAAGGAGGGATCCTAGATTTACTGTGTAGGTTCTGCTGGACTGATTTAAACAAATAATTCACTCAGTGAAATGAGGAAATTTAGACTCAGAAAACTTCTGGTATGTCTTTTATCATTAAAATTCTACACAAAGATCAGGCGTGGTAGCTCACGCCTGTAATTCCAGCACTTTGGGAGGCTGAGGTGGGTAGATCACGAGGTCAAGAGATTGAGATCACCCTGGTCAACATGGTGAAACCCCATCTCTACTAAAAATACAAAAAAATTAGCTGGGCATGGTGGTGCGTGCCTATAATCCCAACTACTTGGGAGGCTGAGGAAGGAGAATTGCCTGAACCCAGGAGGCTGAGGTTGCGGTGAGCCAAGATCACGTCATTGCACTCCATCCTGGGTAACAAGAGTGAAATTTATCTCAAAATAAATAAATAAATAAATAAAAATAAATAATAAAATAAAATTCTACACAATTTTTGGGAGAAAAATCCAAAAGACTTGCATAATTCAAAACACCAAAAACCTTACTTTCCTCAGAGATGATTTACAATGGAAAGATAACCACCCATTGTCACTTCAGGCTCTGCAGTTCACAGTGGTAGTGTGGAGGCCTGGGCTAAGTCACATTACAGCAGACTCCCTCCATGTTTAACAGAGCAGATGAGGGGGGTGTTCCCAAAGACTTGGCCAGTGTCAGGCAGCAAGGGGTAAGGGCTGCCCTGGGAGTGAAAGGAACCCAAACTTTTGGGAAAATAAACTAGGGGATGTAGGGGTAAAACACCCACTAAATCCCTTTAGGGTCAGTGTTCTGTGTGGGAATCACATAAGGTGAGAAGATACATATGCATACCTTTAAGTGTAAGCAAACTTTATTCCATGTAAATGACAATGCAAATATAATAGCATATGATGTAATAAGCAGAATGATAATAAACAAATTGCAATGGGAAAGGAAGATGGGAAAAGATATTTACACTCATCAGACTATGGAGGATTCACCACCAGATTGGAAGCAACAGCCTGGGTTCCAGAGTCGACCATGGTCACTCATCAGTGCACAGATGAGGAGGGTCTCATGGAGCTTAGGCACAGGGTGAGGCCCCAGCTCTTCTTATAGAAACATGTTTGGCATGAGGCTCAGTCAGGAGGGTCTTTCATGACTGGGCTTAAGGAACACAGAAATGTCAACTTGTTTTTGCAATTTTCTGTTGTTTTTCAATAACTAATGTATAGAAATAGACTGAAGTAGAGATTTCTCCAAAACAATGCTGGATAAATGCCTCAAGGGGCTCACTCAACCCATTCCTGGACTGGGAGACCATTGTTGGTGTCCATGTTCAATTGAGTTCAAATTTAATATTTAACTTTTTCTCCACAGTCAGGACTTCAAAAAGGGTGCTGCCTGCTCTGAGAAGCCCAGTGTGGAAATTCCAGATGACCTGAAGGAGACACAGTCACCATCAAGGACTCAGTGGGAAAGCAGGAGCTGGGAACAGAGCAAGGAGATGGATGCTGGAAAAGGGCCAAGTGGGGCCCCAGCCTTGGTCCCTCACCAAGGGAGTGGGATGGAGCAGATGAGCACCACCAGGGAGGCTGTGATGAGAAAGAGACCATCTGAACCTTGGCACTCATGATGCTGCCAAAGCTCTGGGGGCAGGAAAAGTCACTGAGTCTGAGGGATGGCAGGTCTGGGGAGGTGGCACCAGGAGGCAACAAAGCCACCCAACCTGGCAGTGGTGATGGCTCCATGGTGCTGCTGGGTGCCCAGCGAGGTGCAGAACATGATCTGATGGTGCAGGTGGAGCAGAGCCACATGGGAGCATGTTGAACAGGCCAAGAGGGGAGATTGTAGTAGGAGTAGGTGGTGGCGCCCTCAAGCTGGTGAGGCAGTGATGAAGTACCACATCTCTGGGTAGTGTAGTGCCAAGCTAGGGAGGTCCATGTGGGCAGAGCACAGAAGAGCAAGCTGAGCACAAAGACCACACAGATTGTGAAGCCGCCCACAGCGTGTGCATGTCATGGTTGTTGAAGTAGGTAGTTGGTGGTCAGGCCACACTGCACACTCACAGCGCAGATGTGATGCTGAGGCTGGACATACTGAAGAAGAGCAGGATGAAGAATGAAGATGCTGTACTCACATAGCAGATGGTCCGCAGGTTACCTGCCCTTTGTGTATGTGGTGATGGTCACCTGGCTCACCAGCAAAGTGGATGTAAGTGCAGAGTGTAAGCACAACAGGTAGTAGGTGCATTGGATGTAGGTACAGAGGGTTTAGTGCAGCACCTAGTAGGTGCATTGGATGTAGGTGCAGAGGGTTTGGTGCAGCATGTATGGTGTATGTGCAGAGGATGTAGGTGCAGAGGGTGCAGGTGCAGAGGGGGCGGGGGCAGTTGCAGAGGATGTAGGTGTAGAGGGTGTGGAGAGTATAAGTGCAGTGGCTGTAGGTGCAGAGGATGCAGATGCAGAGGGGGCAGGTGCAGACAGTGTAGGTGCAGAGGGTGCAGGTGCAGAGGGTGTAGGTGTAGAGGGTGTAGATATGGAGAGTATAGATGCAGTGGCTGTAGGTGCAGAGGGTGCAGGTGCAGAGGGTGCAGATGCAGAGGGTACAGGTGCAGAGGGTGCAGGTGCAGTGAATGTAGGAAACAGTGAACGCACTGTACATGCTGCAAGGGTGTTAAGCCCTTTGTACATCAATATGATAAGAAAGCAAACAAATGTTTCTACAGAAACACAAGTGAGAAAGTTAAAAAGTCAAAACTAACTGCAAGTTCAAAAACGTCCATGAAGACAGAATGTTCCTTTCGTGGTTTCTCTTTCAGACTGGCAGGAGACCAGGTCCAATATAAGTAAGTGCCATCTGAAGACAGGTGTGCAGTGCTCATGGTGCTGCCAACAGGGAGGTAACTGGCACTGGCACCACCTGGCACACCTAGGCATGAAAGGGAGAAAATCTCCATTAGAGACATAAACACATAAATTCAATTAATTCTATCGGCTCACCATTTATGCTATTATGTCTGAGATTAGAATTCACTAGGCTTCCTGGGAAAAATAAAATGAATATTTATCTCAAAGAATAATATACTCAAGCTATATGGCAAAAATATATAAGTTCATGCAATAGAATAAATATAAAAGGTCATGCAACAGATAAAAAGGTTTTGTTAATACAAATCACTTCTTAATAGAAACAAAGTATTTACTAAACACTTTGAATCTGTTGTGCATGTATGTCATATCTAACACTTATTAGAGCAAAGTTTTAGAGAAACAGCACTTTCTGACATTTCTTTTAAGATCATTAATTTTATTTAAAAAACAAGAACTGTGTCTTACTCATCTTTATATCTCCAGTACCTAACACAAAGGCTAACTCAAAGTTATTTAATGAACATGGAAAGAAGGGAAAAAAAAGAGACAAGGAAAGCCAAGAGGGAAAACTGAGAAGAGGGAGAAGGAGAAACAAAGTAAAAAATATGAAGGCCCATGAGAGATCCTAACTTAGCACATGGGGGGTTATTAAATTCACGAAGTTCATCAGGAGGAAAAGATAAACACCAATTCTGTATATTAGACATGAAGGCACACACTTCTAATACTAAACATTCTTTTGTTTCTGCATAACGAATAAGCTTTGCACCACTTCATGTTAAATGTGTAGCTATGTATTAATTTTTACTGCCAAAGATAAGCACTTACAATGAGGGAACAGGATAATCACAAATACCTGCTGGCTAGGTTTTTTTTTTAAAAAAAATTCCAAGGCCGGGCACGGTGGCTTAAGCCTGTAATCCCAGCACTTTGGGAGGCCGAGACGGGTGGATCACGAGGTCAACAGATCGAGACCATCCTGGTCAACATAGTGAAACCCCGTCTCTACTAAAGATACAAAAAATTAGCTGGGCCCGATGGCACGTGCCTGTAATCCCAGCTACTCGGGAGGCTGAGGCAGGAGAATTGCCTGAACCCAGGAGGCGGAGGTTGCGGTGAGCCGAAATCGGGCCATTGCACTCCAGCCTGGGTAACAAGAGCGAAACTCCGTCTCAAAAAAAAAAAAATTCCAGAAATAGAAGAGCTTTGAAACTAAAAATAAAAATAATTAGAGGTCATCAGATGCCTTCTGGGAATAATAAGAACAATGGTCAATTCCCCATTACTTTGGGAGGGGGCACTGGTTTTCTGGAGGCTATCTCTGACCCCTCAAGTGATGTCACATTAATCTTTTTCCAGACCTGCTTTGTCTAGTTCGAAAGTAAAAACTCATTTAGTTGATGTAACCATACTTTGAACATACTGTTCCAGAGGTCTAGAAAGTTGACAGCTACTAATTGGCCAGTGGCAGTCTCAAAGTGGTCCCAATGCACATATGTAGTTCATGACTTGCAGCCCTGCTTTTCTGGACAATGCCAAAGTTTCTGCAACAACATAGAGAAACCTGATATAACTTCAAATGTAAACCACGTTTTGAGATTTAAGATCTGTTTAATTCCCAGTCTTATAACTTCTGTTTCAAATAAATATCAGACATTCCCATCTGTCTGCATTTGTGACAAGAAATGAGGTCAATTGGGCATCTATTTGTTAATTTATTCAGTTTATTCATCCAGCAATCACTGAGCAACTACTATGTGCTCTGGAGATGACAGTGGTGAACAAGACTCATTCACTGTTCTCTAGGAATCATAGCTGAGTGACAAGAAAAAATGTAACATGCCACTTAACTTCTAGATGTGACTACTCTACAGTCACTCATGCCACAGATGCCAACTCTAATTATTTAATCCAACTTTGGCTGAAAGGCAGAAAGTTGCAGGGTAAAGAGTTCAAATTCCAGAGCAGAGAACCAAAGGTTCAAGTTTTGGTGCTGCTACTATTGGCTGTGTGGCTTTAGGCAAGTGACTCACTTTCTCTGAGCAGCATTCTTTCATTCAACAAAAAAACATTTGTCTAGCCTCAGTTGCCTTATCTGTAATGAAAACCTACCATAGTTATGCCTCACAGGTAGAAGAGAAAATAATTGTAAATTACCTAGGCCAGGGCCTGGCACATAGGAGATACTGAGGTAAGGTAGTTAATGTCAGGCATTGTGTTAATGTCTAGGGCTACGCTGATGAGTAGGACAGGGTCTAGACTGAAAGGTGTGCAGGGACAGTGAAGTCAGAGAGAAAAGCAGGTAACTGCAGTGTAATATATCAAGTACCATGGCAGAGAGGCCTCGGAAGTAATGCCACACATCCACAACCATCTGATCTTTGACAATCCTGACAAACACAAGCAATGGGGAAAGGATTCCTTATATAATAAATGGTGTTGGGAAAACTGGCTAGCCATGTGCAGAAAGCTGAAACTGGGTCCCTTCCTTATACCTTATACAAAAATTAACTCCAGATGGATTAAAGATTAAAACATAAGAGAACCTAGAAAACATAGAAGATAACCTAGGCAATACCATCAGGATATAGGCATAGGCAAGGACTTCACGACTAAAACACCAAAAGCAATGGCAATAAAAGCCAAAATATACAAATGGGATCTAATTAAACTTAAGAGCTTCTGCACAATGAACTAGCAACTGACAGAATGAGAAAAAAAAAATTGCAAGCTACAAAGGGCTAATATCCAGAATCTACAAAGAACTAAAACAAATTCACAAGAAAAAAACAAACGACCCCATCAAAAAATGGGTGAATGATATAAATGGACACTTCAAAAGAAGACATTTATATGGTTAACAAACATATGAAAAATGCTCATCATCACTGATCATTAGAGAAGTGCGAATCACAACCACATTGATATACCATCTCACTTCAGTTAGAATGATGATCATTAAAAAAATCTGGAAACAACAGATGCTGGAGAGGATGTGGAGAAATAGGAATGCTTTTACACTGTTGATGGGAGTGTGAATTAGTTCAACCATTGTGAAAGACAGTGTGGTGATTCCTCAAGGATCTAGAAATAGAAATTCCATTTGACCCAGCAATCCCACTACTGGGTATACACCCAAAAAATTATAAATTCTTCTATCATAAAGACACATGCACAAATATGCTCATTAAGGCAATGTTTACAACAGCAAAGACTTGGAACCAACCCAAATATCCATAAATGATAGACTGGATAAAGGAAATGTGGTACATATACACAATGGAATACTATGAAGCCATGAAAAAGGATGAATTTATGTCCTTTGCAGGGACATGAATGAAGCTGCAAACCATCATTTTCAGCAAACTGACACAAGAACAGAAAGCCAAACCCTCATGTTCTCACTCATAAGTGGGTGTTAAACAGTGAGGACACAGGGAGGGGAACATCACACATTGGAGCCTGTTGGGGGTTGGGGGTCTAGGAGAGGAATACCAGGAGGTGAGGAGATTGGGGAGGAATAACAGTAAGAGAAATACCTAAAGTAAGTGACAGGGGAACGGAGGCAGCAAACCACCATGGCATCTGTGTACCTATGTAACAAACCTGCAAGATCTGCATATGTGCTCCAGAACTTAAAGTAGAATAAATAAATAAATAAATAAGAGAAAGAAAAAAACTAAAGACAAGCTCTTAATCCCTAACACAAATGATTCTACTCCAGGATAATTGGAAAGCTCTCTTTCCCACAGAGAAGCTGTTAGAACAAATTGAATAAGGAAATTATGTTTTCTCAAAATAGATCTGATTAAAAAAAGCTAGTATTTATACCATCTTTGACTGTCTAGAATGTTTTCTTAATCATAAATAGGTTTGTTACAGGCTTTAAAAACAACACGTTCACTCTGCTCCTGTGGGAAAAGTCTAAGACACACACACACACACACACACACACACAGAGAGAGAGAGAGAGAGAGAGAGAGAGAGAGAGAGATAGAAAGAGAGACAAACAAACCAAAAAAAAACAAAATGTCCAAACTGTAACAATTAAAAGGATGCCACTCTAGGAGAAAAATATATGAACTATATTATTATTACTTCTGATGATGTCAGGAATTCTCTTTAATGCTTCCAAAATGTCAAAGACGATGCCTTTGTGTTCTGGTCAATGACCTGGAGGTTTATTATCCAAAGTGACAGGCCAGTTGAAAAGACTGTCACTGCCAAAAGCCACCTATGCTGGTTCCATCTCCTCATTCTGCAGTAAACAAATCCTCTGTGGAAGAAAACAGAGCACACACTGAATCACCTGGCTATGTTGGAAACCCCACAGGAGCTGTAATGGACACAAACATTTTTGACTAAATTTTAAAAAGTCATAAGTATGTAAAACCTCTGAAGGAAGGTGATTATATTACATTAACTTCAGAACTGACAGACTACAGCAAATATTGACTTTCCACAATCAGAGGGAAAGAAAAGTGAGTGAAGAGATCTAAATATAGACAAGACTCTTAAACTTTAGTTTCTTTAAACAGCAATTTATGGATCTTATATTCCAACTGAAAATCACTTGAAAATCTAATGTCAGACCCAAGGTCCAAGAGACTTAAGTAGAAAAATGTCCACTTATTAACATGGCAAAGTTACTGATATTGTTATAAAAATCCTCAGAGGACTTTCTGGCTGGAAACAGTGAGTGTAGGGCCACCAAACTCTTCAGAGACAAAACAAAGCTAAAATGCATTAACAGAACAAGATGGGGAGGGGTGGCAATAAGAGAAGATTGGAATTATTTGAATTATCTCAGACTTGTTATTTGATTAACAGCCTATGGGGAGCTGGAATGGACCCTGAGTGTCTTCTTCACAGAGATTATGCAAGGAGGAAAATGTTCCAGCCAAATCATTTAGGAAGTTCCATGCAACTGGCCTGAGGATATTATGTAACCCAGACCCCAATTTGCTTACTCCTCTTCCAACTAAGTTAGAATACATGTAAAGACTGCGGTGAGAAAGCATCCGAAGTCAGCATTTGAAAGCTTTTTTTCACAGGTAAATTATATATATGCTTTTTCTATTGAAATTATAAACAATTTTTTCTAATGTAAAAGCCATTAGGAAGCTGAGTGAACAATAACCTCCCACTGCCAAAATGAGAGCTTCAATGTGACTTTCAGGGAAGATGGCTTGAACCCCCAAATAAACATTCAAAATACATGTGGACCAGGGACCAAGAGAAGGTCAAATAGTTATCAGCAGAAGAATGTGGTTTAGCATGCCAAATGTTTTTCTTTCTTTTTGAAAGCTTGACTGAGTCAAGTTTTAAACATTCCTAATTACAACTTGAAATGCTTAATTCTAAATTTAATGAGTGCAGTATAAGTTTTATTAACAATTGTATAGTAAGGGAGTCATGAGCTCTTACAAGCTCAGTAAGTTACCTTGAACCTCTTTAAACATCAGTTTCTTTATCTGTAAGATGAGGATAGTAATATATACCTCAAGCATTACAGAGATAGCCAGATGAAATAATAGAGGTGGTAAATATATCTATCTTGTTCTCTGGTACAAAGCCAGAGAAAATAAAATTATGTTAATATACTATTGACATATATTGAACTAAAGTCTCCTGTGGAGTTTTCATTCAGGGACTTTAATATTACTCTCTGGAAGAACGTAGCACGAAAGTTAAATATCTTTTCTATTTTAGGCTGGATGTGGTGGCTCACACCTTTCCTCTCAGCACTTTGGGAGGCTGAGGTTGGCAGATCATGAGGTCAGGAGATTGAGATCATCCTGGCTAACATGCTGAAACCTCGTCTCTACTAAATACAAAAAAAAAATAGCTGGGTGTGGTGGCACACACCTGTAGTCCTAGCTACTCGGGAGGCTGAGTGAAGCAGGAGAATTGCTTGAACCCCGGAGGTGGAGGTGACAGTGAGACAAGATCATGCCATTGCACTCCATCCTGGGCAAAAGAGCAGGAATACGTCTCAAAAAAAATCTTTTATATTTTAAAACAGCAATATGTTTCCCCTTAGCTCTTTCTTCCTCAATCTAAAATAAATAGCATCTCTTTATATGATAATAATTGGTTTACTAACTTATACTACAAAGAATATGCCATAAATTGGATCTTATGGATAAAACTTTCAGCCTTTATTTTCTTTTTTTCTTTTTTTTCTTTTTATTGCGTTTTAGGTTTGG
>CM052650.1:151929134-151972781 GCA_028533165.1 Leontopithecus rosalia | reverse complement strand
AGAAACAGTCACTAGAGTGAATCAGCAACCAACAGAATGGGAAAAAATTTTTGCAGTTTACCCATCTGACAAAGGGCTGATATCCAGAATTTACAAAGAACTCAAAGAGATTTACAAGAAAAAAGCAAACAAGCCCATCCAAAAATGGGCAAAGGATATGAACAGACACTTTACAAAGGCCTTTATTTTCATAATCATTTCATTCACTATATTTAAGTGGAGTCTTTCCATCTGAAGCATACCTTCTTAAGTGAAGAATATGCAATGTCACACCATCAAATTGGTACTGAAAATGCAATAAGCTTTACAATTCAGTTTACTAATCTGAGACAACTGGGACCTGTACCTATGGGCTCCTCAAAAAAATTTCATTAAAGTAGGTCACCATTCTGAAACATTAACATTTTACCTTAAAACTTATACATAATATTGACTCACCAATCTTTAGATTAAGACACAAGGACTTTTGAGTATGCCTCTGTGGAGGGGCAGAAGTGAAAAGGACAAAGAAGACTGGCCAGGACTGTATACTGCTTGAAGCTGAGTGGTGACTACACAGGCCTTATTATAGTATTCGCTCCACTTCAGTCCAACACGGCAGATTTCAACATTGAACGTTAAATAAATTACTCTAAAGACTATTATAAGACCAAACAGACCTAACAGACATTCCCATAGCTTTCCACTCCACAACTGCACAATGCACGTTCTTCTGAGTAGTACATGGAGTATCCTCCAGGACAGACTGTGTTAGCCCAAAAAACAAGTCATAACACTTTTTAAAAAGAGAAATTGTGTCAAGCACTTTTTCAGACCACAGCGGAATAGTATTAGAAATCAGTAACAGTAGGTAATTTATAAACTGTACAAATACACAAAAAATAAAATACATGCTCATGAACAACCAATAAATAAATAAATAAGGAAATTAAAAATTTATTTAAAACAGAAACAAAAAAAACATAAAAAGTCAATGGAACAAAGAACTGGGGTTTTTTTGAAAAATTCAAAATTGACAAGCTTTGACTAGACTAAGAAAAAGAAAAACAATATCATAGCTGAAAAAGAAGACATTACAACTGATAAGAGAAATACAAAGAACTGTAAGAGATTTTTTTAAATCACCCATGTACAAATAAATTAAAATGTCTAAAAGAAGTGAACAAATTTCTGGACACATAACAAGTTATTAATCCCATATTTACATACATACATGCATACATGAAAGAGGGAATCAGCAGTCTTCATTGACTTGCCAAAGTTTGTAAACCCAGATCTCAAATTTCAGGTTTTCTTTTTTTTCTGTTATATCAGAAGTGCTGCTAAGGTGTTTTCCTAACTTCTTCCACAAACCCAACACTCACCCATGGATGAGCATGGGTAGGCATAAACCTGCTCAGGCTACACAGTGACATTTTCCTCGGTTTGCCATTTTTTCCACCTCTGATGTCTTCTTCTCTCTGTGAAAACAAATCCTATCCATTTGTGAAAGCATTTGGGTTCCTCAGCATTACATCAAAAAAAAAAAATTGTCCTTTCTGTTTAAAGCAAAATTTGCCTGATCCCTAAGCTAGACCAAGGTTTTCTTGGCCTGAGTGCTAAAAACAACAACCCAGAATGAATAAAAAGGCCCTACATGAATGAGAAAGCTACTACAAGGAAACTAACAAACAAACAGAAAATAACCGGCCGGGTGCGGTGGCTTGCGCCTGTAATCCCAGCACTTTGGGAGGCTGAGGCGGGTGGATCACGAGGTCAAGAGATCAAGACCATCCTGGTCAACATGGTGAAACCCCGTCTCTACTCAAAATACAAAAAATTAGCTGGGCATGGTGACGCACGCCTGTAATCCCAGCTTTTAAGAAGTTGTAGGACTATTGCATATATATGTCTATGCTTCATTTTTTTCAAATTATATTTGTAGTAGACAATTCTAAGATGACCTCCAGTGGGTGATGACCTTGCATAATTCATTCACTTGATTGGAGGCAGAAGTTCAGACTTGGTTCTAGTAATTGGAATATGGTAAAAATAATGGGATAGTCACACCCATGTCTCAGTTATTATATATACAACTTTTTTTTAGCAGACTAGAGAGAGAGAAAAATTCTCCATCATTCTATAGAAAATAAGCTGCCATGCAATGAGAGGGTTGTACAGCAAGGATATGTGGGCAGCCTCTAGGAACTGAGACAGTTACCTGGCTGACAGCCAGCAAGAAAAATGACATCAGTCCTACAATCTCAAGAATCTAAATTCTGCCAACAGCCACAGGCTTTGGGAGAAGACCCTGAGTTCCAAAAAATAAAGGCAGCCTGGCCAGCACCTGATTGCCCCCTTGTGAGACTCTGAGCAGAGGATCCAGGTAGGCCATGCCTGGTTGACTCATGGAAACTGTGAGATAAGAAATGTGTGTTCTTTTAAGCCACTAAGTTTATTATAAAAGAAGCATGATATTTAGTAAGCACAAAGCATGAAACCATAGGAAGAACACAGCTCTGGAACCTAGGAGACATGTTCGATCCCTTTGTCCCAGTAAATTGCTATGGAGCATCAAGCAAGTCCCTCAGCCTTTGGGAGCTTCAGTGACCTGATATGTGAAATGTGAATCTTTTTAAGGTCTCTTTATGGTCTTGTTACTAAAATCATTTGACTGATGTTGAAATGAATTGCTGTAGAATTGTCAGTCATACCAAATATACTGTATATTATTGCCATACATGTTAACCTGGTCTATTCTTGATATTTTTGTCATTGTTCTCCTAACACTCCAAGTTTAA
The DNA here is from genome assembly GCA_028533165.1 of Leontopithecus rosalia. Lineage (NCBI taxonomy): Eukaryota > Metazoa > Chordata > Mammalia > Primates > Cebidae > Leontopithecus > Leontopithecus rosalia. The sequence goes on along the minus strand of CM052650.1, from coordinate 151,970,001 downwards.
AAAGTTCCAAGTTCATTACATCAGTATTCTTGGATTTTGATTTAAGCAGTCAAGAAAAGATCTAAGGATCAGTTTAGAAAAGTATTTTTAAAAAATTATGTGGTGATCTGGCCCAGCATGGTGGCTCACACCTGTAATCCCAGCACTTCAGGAGGCCAAGGAGGGTGGATCACCTGAGGTTAAGAGTTCAAGACCAACCTGTCCACCATGGTGAAATCCTGTCTCCACTAAAAATACAAAACTTAGCCTGAAGTGGTGGTGGGTTCCTGTAATCCCAGCTACTCAGTTTGAGGCAGGAGAATCACTTTGCTTGAACATGTGAGATGGAGGCTGCAGTGAGCCGAGATGTCACCATTACACTCCAGGCTTGGCAAGATAGTGAAACTTTGTTTCAAAAAAGAAAAAGAAAAATTGTATGATGATCATCATGACCTGTTAGAAATTTTGCTGTATAACTGAGAAGCAAGATATAATAAAGTAGAAAAAAGAAAAAAAAGGAGAGAAGATGGAAATTTTACTTCTTAGAAGGTGAAACATGAGTTAGATGGAATTCCTGCCCCTATTTCTGGAGCATCACAAAATGGAGGAAAATGGGGCAAACCCTTGGCATCTTTGGAAGAATTGAGCACACTCCCAAGATGAGAGTTTTATGTTAGAAGGCAGCATCCTCTCATCACCATCAGGATGCTGGGGGTTCAGCTGATTCACTTCAATGGTGTTCACTTACTTATGCATAAACAAATAAAGTGAACAGTGGTAAGCCACCAGTTTTATTGTGTTTTGTCATTATTGTGAAACATCTTATTTCATATTTAGCACAAGTAATGAGCCTTAGTGAGGCAAAGCTCCATGCTGTGCAGGGTAAATAATATATTTCCTCCTGATCCTGCAAGGCTGGCTATGAAAAGGACCTGGGTCAGGAAACATTTTCTGCAAGTATTACTAATCAATGCACTACACAGACATTATAAACCTAAGGGTTGAGGTAATTATTATCCAGTTAGGAAAATCAATGAAATCCTGAGGAAACCGAGAAATGATTTCCTTTGCTTTCAGTGGCAGTTGGTGTGACCAGATGGAGGATTCTTTATTATTTTAATTTCTCCTCCTTGCATTGATTTAGCCACACAGTTGACACAGGGACACTGGGGTCTCCTCTAGGAGTCAGTTGTTAGAGCATAGGAGCTAGCTGTCATTTGCAAACTCACCACTGGCTGGAAGCAAAGCTAGAAGATGGGGCTGCCAAAGCCAACCACTGCAACCTTTGGCAGGCTCCCCTGCCCCAGCACTCTCACTGCCCTTGGAGTGAGATCCCTCCTCCTCAATCCTGCACAGTGACTTTGCTGGCTGCAGGTTTTCCTGAACGTGTCGCACGTTTTGGTTTTGGCAGAATGAAGTGAGGAGACATTACAGTACATCTGTTTGAAGGTTGCCCAAATGAAAAACAAATCCGGTGAGTTTTATGTTTCTTTTAAGGGTACAGAAATGCAGCTGCTTAAGTCACATAGGTGATCAAAGGAGACTTTTAAATTCAAGACACCAAAGTGTTATTCTTCCTGGTTTGATCCTTGGTGGAGATTTGTTAGCAAACTTTAGAAGGAAGTTACAGAAAAGGATTAGGTGTATTAAAGTTGTCTGAGTTGTGAAAAGTTCTTTGTAAAGCTCATTGTGTGTTCATTGCAGATTTCTGTGGAGAATGTGACAGTGTAGTGAGCCCAGAAGTAGTGTTTTGGGTGATTGGACTCAAGTGCAAAGTAGAAAAACATTTCTTTAATAGAGAAATAAGGTAATACGACTATTGCCTATGAATTGTCAATTAGTAAGAAAGAAATATATTCTGAAGCATTCAATAATTTTAGTACTTTGAGTAAAATGACATTTATTCTTAGCTCCCAAAATTTGAAGTTGTCTCTTAAAAATATCAAGGCATTACAGAGGTAAAATAACTGACATTTAATTTTCAGTGTACATTGCAATATTTTAAATAGCTTACACTTCAGATAATTGGAGCAAACAAAATGTGTATTTATTATTTTCTACTAGTGCCTTAGCAGTTGTTAATTTTCTAGCATTTTAACTTGTAAAAGAATGTAAAATTAATTTTCACTGTGGATTACAATGAAAAAAATAGTATTTGAGTATTACGATTTTCTGAACATAAAAGGTTTAGATATATTTAAAATTACAATTTCAATTTTATTTTGGTTGCAATTGGTTAGTAGGCTGGTTTGTAAAAGATATGTACTCTAAAGTCATTTTCTTTACTTTGAACATGTTTTAAATAACTTCTTGACCCATCTCTTCCCTCTACATAGTAGCAGAAAATTTTAAAGTACCATATAAATAGAGCTAAAGCAAATGTGCTCACTGATATATTTTTAATGTTTTGTTGTTCATATTTATATTTGTGATGAAATCTATTTTGGTTATTCTGAGGGTTTTTCATCCTATTTCTTCTTCAGACTCAATTAGTTGCTTTCAGCTAACTATTTTTTTTCTGGCTAAAACAATATATCTAAAAAATTAATTTTTATTTGGTTTTGTTTAAATTCACAAATTTGAGAACTGTTTAATACTTAGTTATTTAGTCAAGTTTGAATCTTATTTTGACAGTATTTAAGGGGCTTAAGAGTGGAAAAGAGAAACTGAGTGTGGAAGAGGCTCTTTAATTAAAAATGTATAAAGGTTAAACATTAAACACTCATTGCTGTCATCATAATAATTGTAAAATGCAGTTGACTGTAGACATTGATCTCTTTCTCCAATAAATCTTAACTTCCTTGAGTATTTGTACTTCTGTTGACCTGATTTTCATTTTCTTAGCCTCTGGGATGTTAGCTCCATAAAAGGTAGGTTTGAGGACAGGATCCCCCAAAGATAGGTTTTTATTTCAGCTTCATATCAGACAGCTTACCAGAAGAATTCCAAATGAGGTGCTTGTTGGGTACTCTGTCTCAAGGTGGTCTTGTGAAATTACTGAGATGTGGCATTGGTTGTTTCTTAAGTGGAAGGCAACTGATGACTTGTATCTATCTCATTTTTAAATGATGTGTGTAAAGTTTCTGGAAATAAAACTTCAAAAAGTTTATAGTCATTCACCAAAAAAGCCATTTTTGTTTCCCTTCAAATTTGAAGATTGATTCACAAACACTTTGATTTGGTGATTGGAATATGGTTGTATGATTGTTTGTCTTCTGCCTTCGGTAATAAATGCCTACATTTCTATTATTTTGGTATATAACGTTTTATTTTCTAATTAATGTATTTCTAAATAAAGTGATTCAATTTCTAAAATAAAACCTCTAATATTTAAAAATTAATTTTATTGGACATTTGACTGAAGTTTATTTTTCACAAGGAACAGGAGCATGAGAGTTGAAAACTTTATCAGATAGTTGCTTTTAAATTCAAAGCACAATATTAATACATGTGAGTTTAAAAAAATTTAAACATGAAACGTGTTTATGGTAGAGAAATGAGAAGATGGAGAAAGTACAGAAATGTTTATAAAAACAACCCAATATCAACAGGAATAAACAACTATTAAATATCATGGTATATTTGCTAGTATAAAATACATATATTTTTTAAATTGGAATAATACTGTATCCAAACTCTATTCTGCTTTCTTTACCCAGAAAAATTAACTATTTTAAAGCATTCTGAGCTATTTTTAGTAACTATGTAATATTCTACCATTGGTTAAACTATAATTTCATTTTATTTTATTCATTTAGCTTTTCTTTTTCAACTTTTAGGTTCAGGTGCTATATGTGCAGGCTTGTTACATGGGTAAATTGTGTGTCATGGGGGCTTGGTGTACAAATGATTTCATCACCCAGGTAGTGAGCATAGTACCTACTAGGTAGTTTTTTGACCCTCACCCTCCTCCCACCCTCCATTCTCAAGTGGTGTCTATCTTTTTCCTTTTTGTGTCCAGATAAATAATAATTTTTAAAATTCCTGTGTTGATATTTAAAAGTTCATTTTATATCAAGAAGATACAACTCGATTTTATTGGTACAATATGTTTTAGATATTCAAAACATTGACTTTCATATTCTCAAAATCTGGCTATTTTCAGTTCCCCAAAATGGAATAGTTCATTATGGAAATGGGTAACGAAGGTTCCTAAAGTGATTTCTGCTTTTTTATTTTAATTTGAAGAATTAAGCATTGCAAACAATTAATTTGAACAATTAAGCTTTCATTCTGGCTAATGTTGACTGAGTTCTACAAGATTCATTTGAAAAGACTTGATAGGCCATTAATACATCAAGGGAATGCCTTGTAAATGTTCTCTGTTCAAAATCATTTAGAGCACTTTTCTCTCTGAAGAGTAACATTACACTAGTATATTTGCAAGCAATAGGATATTTGGCTTTATTAAATCTAATATACCAGCAGTAGTGTCAACTGAGAACTGTGGTTTTAGATGGGTTATTAAATCAGTAGGAAACGATGGATTTTTAAAATCTAATTATCAGGTACTAGCTTTACATAGCATCTGGCCAGCAGTCCTTAATTCAACAGCTCTCCACTTTCCACTAAACTCTTAGAAATGTGTTTTAAAAAATGATTTATAATGCTTCCAAAGACCAACACTGATAGTTGAACTATTGCTAGTGTAGCAGGAGCAGCCACGGGAAGCAGATCTCTCAGACACTGAATACAGGAGTAAGAAGTTTATTCAGCCGGGAGCAAGGTGGCATAGTTGCCTAACAGCCAAGCTCCCCTAACAAAAGAAGGTTCCTTCTTTATATAGGCTTATAATTTAGATGTTACATGTGGAAGAAGCTTAGGTTTATAGCTTAACATATGAAAAGGGTCTCAGTTTACAGTCTCAGCAATTACATATGAAAAGGGTTTCAGTTTACAGTCTTAGGAATTACATATGAAAAGGATCTTGGTTTACAGTCTCAGGAATGACATATAAAAAGGACTTTGGTTTATAGTCTTAGGAATGAAAAGGGGAAGTTTACAGTCTTAGGAAAAAGGGGAAGTTGATCTGAGATGCCTGGGTCTCCCTCTTCATCCCCCACTTTGAGACCCTCACCACTTTATAATATTAGTGAGAGGTCTCACTTTCATTCTCACTTTACAGATTTTCTGAAGAAACTGACTGATAATGTTTCATATAATACACTTATGATGTCATTTTTTTTTGGCTAACTACAGTAGTTATGAATCCCCTAATCATCTAAAGGAATAGGAGGCATAGGCAAGAGAGAAGTAAACAAACACCTATTATTATAACACTTATGATGAGGGTTTTGAATCCTCCCAAGGATGAGAACCAACCTCCAAATAAGGACTTGGAGTTAAATCCGTGCCACACCTGTACAGGCACATGTGCCAGTTTGGTCATGTCTCGCACAATATTTTCTGCTGCTTGCCCCTGGTCATCTATGTGCAGATGGCAGTTGGTTAGATTGAATTTTCCACAGACCCCCCCTTCAGCTGCTAGCAAATAATCTAGGGCCAGCTGGTTAAGATAAATTGCATTTCTCATTTGAGTTTCTTGTCGGACCAAGAGGGATAGAGCTTTGCCTGTTTCATTAGTATTTCCAAAATAGCCTGCAACCAGATGATCCATTTGAGCATGTAAATAGGGGTCCGGTATCCCCATGAGCCATATTCAGTCCATGTGGCCAGCCCATAGTACTCAATAACTATCTCCCATGGCCACTCATCATCTAGGTCCAATTCCCTAGTTTAAGGTCTCTCTTCTCCCTAGCAGAGTAAACTGGATGCCCTAACAGATCACATATCCTAACAGATAATAGGAAGAAAGAGGGCTTAATGATGCCTATGACACAGCTACCTGTCCATCTCATGGATTACACATCTTATATTGAGTACCATTATATAAACAAGTTCCCTTCTGTGTCCCCACACAAATATAAGAACTGCAGGACAAAAGAATGGCAGTAAGTTTTATGTCCTACCTCATGTACATACTGAGGGCATTCTTCAAAATTAGTTAATGTTCCTACTGTGCAAGTCCAAATATTAAGAAGAGCAAGCCCCATGATGAATCTCCTCATGCTTCAGCTGGGCTTGGACCAGCCAGCTTCTGGGACACGGCTGGAGCAAGGCTTGTTGTTCTTTTAAGGTGATTCTCAAACAGATTTACAAGAAAAAAGCAAACAAGCCCATCCAAAAATGGGCAAAGGAAATGAACAGACACTTTACAAAAGAAGACATACAAGAGGCCAGCAAACATGAAAAAATGCTCATCATCACTGGTCATTAGAGAGATGCAAATCAAAACCACATTGAGATACCATCTCACGCCAGTTAGAATGGCATTCGTTAAAAAATCTGGAGACAACAGATGCTGGAGAGGATGCGGAGAAATAGGAACACTTTTACACTGCTGGTGGAAGTGTAAATTAGTTCAACCATTGTGGAAGCCAGTGTGGCGATTCCTCAAGGACCTAGAAATAGAAATTCCATTTGACCCAGCAATCCCGTTACTAGGTATATATCCAAAGGACTATAAATCGTTCTACTATAAGGACACATGCACACAAATGTTCATTGCAGCACTGTTTACAGTGCATTTTTTCACTTTTTTCATTTTTTACAGTGCATTAAAAAATGCTGTTCATTTTTTAATGAACAGCAAAGACCTGGAAGCAACCCAAATGCCCATCGACGATAGAATGGACTGGGAAAATGTGGCACATATACACCATGGAATATTATGCAGCAATCAAAAATGATGAGTTCGTATCCTTTGTAGGGACATGGATGAATCTGGAGAACATCATTCTCAGCAAATTGACACAAGAACAGAAAAGGAAACACCATATATACTCACTCATAGGTGGGTGATGAACAATGAGAACACATGGACACAGGGAAGGGAGTTCCACACACTGAGGTCTATTGGGCGAAATAGGGGAGGGACAGTGGGGGCGGAGCGAGGGAGGGATGGCATGGGGAGAAATGCCAAATATGGGTGAAGGGGCAGAAGGCAGCAAAACACACTGCCACGTGTGTACCTATGCAACTGTCTTGCATGTTCTGCACATGTACCCCAAAACCTAAAATGCAATAAAAATAACAGTAAAAAAAATAACCCTACTTTAAGGAAATGAAAGTTCACTTGCTTTACTATTATGAGTTCTGAAAGTTCTCTCTATTGCCTCAGCTATTATTTTAGTCTGAGCAATCTTAAACTCTTGAAAGGAACATAGAAAATACTTCAATAAACCTTCTTAAACGTTAAAAAAAAGGTGATTCTGCAGTCCTTGCCTTGGTCTAAGTCTCAGCCATTGCTGGTTTTTACACAGCTGTGGTGGATTCAGGCTGGGATTCCCTCTACCTTCACCGCTGTGGGATTGGTCAGAATCAGGCCTGAGGTCCTTTCCATTGTGGCTTTAGAGGGGCTGTACTCCTGTCCTTTATCCACACATGATTACCTAGTGAGAAAGAGTGAAGTGGGGAGAAAAAGGCTTACAGAACATTTGTTATTTACTTAGGTTGAGGTATCTTTTCTAAGTGATTCTCCTTAGAGCTTGGCACTAGCATCCTAACTCAATTTCTCCCCACTCCTGAGGAGTTTCTAGGAGTGCCCAGAGTAGGGGAGGGGGCCTATAGTATAAGACTTCATAGGGTAATATTCTGTTTTTTTCTAAAGGGGGTGCCTCTAATTTTGAATAACCTCAAGGAAAATGCCTGCACCCACTCTAATCTTGTTCCATGACACACTTTCCCTAAGCTGTTTTTGATGGTTCAGTCCATTTGTTTTTCCATTTTTTCCAGAACTCTGAGGTTGGTAGGCAGTGTGCAGTTTCCAGGTGATACCCAAGCCTGTTGCTGTTTTCCAGACTAAATCTGCCACAAATGCTGTACCACTGTCTGCTCTGATGATGTGCAGTGGTAGTCCAAACCTAGGTATAAGATCTCAAAGCAGCACACAGTTTACTTCATGGGCTCTTTCAGCCCCATCCAGAGTATGTGCACACCAGGACCAACAAATACTTATGTCCTCCACACTTGGACGTTTCAATAAAGTCTACCTGGAGATCTTCAAACGGAGCTGCTCCATAAGCTTGAATTCCAGGGGCATAGTTGGACCCCGCCTCGAGTTGTGTTGCTGCTATGCAATGCATTGCTGTGCCACAGTTTTGGTCAAGGCTGCTAACTGTGAGCTGTAAAAGTACCAGCCCAACATCTTTTCAAGTGACTCTTGACCTAAATGAGTGGCCTCATGTATGGCTTGTACACCTGCTGCCCCCAGCAGCTGTGGTACTGCTATTCTTCCATCCAGCAGTTGGATCCATCCTTCTTCAATCAGTTGCCCCCCTTCTGTCCGGAGAAAGTCCCTTTCCTTCTTAGAGTAAGTAGGTGTTATCAGGGATCTAGGGAGTCAGCGGGGCTGTAACTGCCATTTGGTAGGGGTAGATGCTGCCTTAGGAGCTGCTGAATCCACTCGGGAATTTTCCAGGACCACGGAGGTGTGGACCCACTGATGTCCTCAGCAATGCATGACCACCACCCTCTGGGGCTTCCAGACTGCTTCTAGCAGCTGCAAAATTTCATGGTGATGCTTTATTTCTTTTCCCCCTGAAGTTAACAGGCCTCTCTCTTTGTACAGTGCTCCATGTACTTGGAGAGTCAGGAAGGTATATGAGAGTCAGAGTAAATGTTTACAGCCTTATCTTTACTCAGCTCTAGGGCTTGAGTTAAAGCAATGAGTTCAGCCTTCTGAGCTGAGGTGTCCTGAGGCAGGGATTCAGCCTTGATTACAGTGTCCAGAGTTACCATGGCATAGCCTACACATCTGTCCCCTCATGGATTGACAAAGCTTCTCCCATCCACATACAACTCCCAGTCTACTACTGTCCATGGCTGATCCCGAAGATCAGGCCTGCTGGAATAGACTGTGTCTAGGACTTCAACACAGTTGCGTTCAGCAGAACCCTCTGACATTGGGAGCAAAGTGGCAGGGTTTAAGGTGTTATAGAATTCAATGGCGATGCGGGGATTTTCACATAGCAGGCCCTGGTATTTGGTCAGCCTAACATCTGATTGCCAGTGGTGCCCTCTGGTATTCATTAGTCACTACTGTGTGAGGTGCCTTGATATTTAGGTTCTGTCCGTCCCAGAGTTAGCTTATCTGCTTCTTGTGCAAACAGAGCAGTTGCTGCCAGGGCCCTTAAGCATGTGGGCCATCCTTTGGAAACTCCATCTAGCTGCTTGGAGAGGTAAGCTACAGGCCTGGGCCAGGGTCCTACTGTTTGGACCAGGATCCCAACTGCCACTTTTTCTCTTTCTGCCACATATATTGTGATGGGCTTTGTTAAATCAGGCAGCCCCAAAGCTGGAGCTGACATTAGTTTTGTTTTCAGTTCCTGATAAGCCTGACGCTGCTGGCATCCCCATTCAAAGGGCTTCTTGTCTACCCCCTTTGTCACATCATGGAGGGGTTTGGCTAGTACTGCAAAGTTTGGAAATCCACAATTTACAAAACCCACTGCTCCCAGGAGCTCTCTCATCTGCTGTTTAATCTCAGGTTCTGTCACTTTGCAGGTGGCTTGCTTCCCCTCTGCTTCTAGGCTGCATTCCCCCTTTCAATATCCAGGTGAGCCTCAGATATCACATTTGCTTTTTGGCAAATCTGGGCTTTCCTTTTAGACACTTTATACCCACAGTCCTCCAGGTGCTGAAGTAAGGCATTTGTTTGCACACCCGACTGCCATGGGGTGTCCCAATAGAAGGTTATCACCATATGGGGGCAGCATGCAACCAAGAAGTTTCTGGGGGGTGTTCATGGGCTGATGCCTCCCCTAGGATGATGAGAGGTTTTGAGCCCCTGGGAATCTGGGTCCAGGTGTACTGAGTGGTTACACCTGCTTCTGGGTTTCTGCCATTGAAATGTAAATAGTTTTTGACCCTCCAAGGCCAGTCCAATGCTAAGAAGGTATTCTTTAAGTCCAATTAAATGAACCAACTATCCTCTGCTGGTAATAATCCCAACTGCGTGTATGAGTTGGGTGCAAAGTCATGCAAGCCCTGCAAGGGCCTGGATGGTAATATCAGTCTTCTGCTTCTGGCTAAGAAGGCCCCACCCTCCTTCCCAAGGAACAATGAGAGCCTGGATGACCCCTGCCTGAGGCATTTTTAGCTGCAGGGAGTCTCCTTTTTGAATGGGATAGTGGCCCTCGATTTGCACAATAGGTTTTGCTGGAGAAGGGGGCAGGGGAAGCCCATTAAGTACAAGAAAGTCTGTCCTCTTAACACCTTAATAGCTCTAACCATATTGGTTCTTTTTTTCTCCATGGGGGGATTACAGGGCTGTCATCTGGACTGTGGGCTCTTTGGGGGCATATGAGTCTGGCCCCCTCTCTTTTAGTCCAGTGGCCCTTCAATTAGATAGAACAGAGCCTCTTCCATGCTCTTGGGGGCATTTCTCTCATAGCAGCAGCTATCAAGTCAGACTTCCATTGAGCCTGATGTTCCCTTTCCCTATGATTTTCCCTCTGGCTTACCGCCTCTTGGTTTACAAACACCTGGTTAGCTACTTCCAATAATTGAAGTATTCATACATGCATATTTATGCATGCAAATTCTACCTGTTTCTATCACTGAATTTGCCTGGACTTGGAAGTCCACATTTCTCGGTGGCGGCGAGGGGAATGGTGGTTTCTAGCAGTCTATCCCTTGGCTACTAAAACAGTCACTGCCTGCTCTGTTAGCCACTTTGAAGGGTTTAACACTAACTGCAACCACGAGTCTATGTATGGAAATTGATCAAGGTGTTCTAGCTCACCGTACATAACCTCATGCCTTACTTTGGAGACAAGGGACCTGTCTAGGGTCCCCTCTGGGGGCCAACCTACCCTAAATGCGGGCCAATCTTCCCTACATAAAACCCTTAATTTATCTGGTGTCATAGTTACTTTATCATTCCCACTAAATCCCTTCTTGAAATTTTTCAGCATGGTTTCTAAAGGGTTGGAATGGCTATAGGAGTAAGCCATATTAACAATTCAAAGAAACAATGTACACACTTAGGAGAGTTTTAGCTCACCCACAGCAGTTCCCGCCTAGCAAGACGCAGCATGGAGCACTTTACAATTTACATTCACTTCAATCCTTTTGCAACGCACAGAGGCTTCTTCACTCAGCCTTATGTGGCTGTCTCTAATTTTTACAAATTGCTCAATGACAGAGACACACATCCGCACAAACAGAAACGCATTCGAATGCTCTCCTTCCAATTCAAAACCATAAGCAAAGGCCTCCAAGGTTACAGAGAGCTACCTTCCAACATGCCAATCTGGCACCCATGGGTGATTAGGCCATGCTTCCACCCAACACGGGGTGGGCTACTTTCCCGAGTTCAATCTTACCAAATTGCTAGACAACACAGACAGACATTAACGCACACAGACACACATCCGAATGCTCTCCTTCCAACAGAGAGCTACCTTCCAACGTGCCAATCCGGCACCTGTGGGGGATCAGGCCATGCTTCCATCCAAAACGGGGTGGGCTACTTTCCCATGGTCAATCTACCAGACTTCCCCAAATGCTTGTTCCTCCTCAGTGTTCAGCCACTGAGTGGATCCACACTGCAGGGCCTCCCTGCTCTGCTCTGGCGAGTCTTTTCCACCAGGCAAATACATGCCCAGCAACGCTCTCAGGATGCGTCACCCCAGTGAGCAGGAGACCCCCTGCAGGGATGCTCCACAGGGCTAGGAAAACCACCTAAGAGACTTTTTCCCACTGTCTGCTATCCAAGACTCGCTTCCCGGCCAACGCACCAAAAATGTAGCAGGAGCGGCCATGGAAAATGGATCTGTCAGACAACAAATACAGGAGAAGTTTATTCAGCTGGGAGCAAGGTGGCATAGTTGCCTAACAGCCAAGCTCCCCTAACAAAGGAAGGTTCCTTCTTTATATAGGCTTATACTTTAGATGTTACATGTGGAAGAAGCTTAGATTTATAGCTTAACATGTGAAAAGGGTCTCGGTTTACAGTCTCAGCAATTACATATGAAAAGGGTTTCAGTTTACAGTCTCAGGAATTACATATGAAAAGGGCTTTGGTTTACAGTCTTAAGAATGAAAAGGGGAAGTTTACAGTCTTAGGAAAAAGGGGAAGTTGATCTGAGATGCCTGGGTCTCCCTCTTCACTAGTATCTGGGAGAAATTTCCCTGGACTAGAACATATCAATGATTTAAGTTTCAATGTAATCAGAAAACAGAAAAGAAAACCACCCACACTTTTTGTTACTAACTCCTAATTTACAGCTTCACAATCTGTATTAAAAAAGGAACTGAATCTTCACCTTTTAATATCATGTTGCTTTTGAGGAGATCCAAGTACTTTCTATACATGCTTCTCCTAGATATTAGTATTTCTCTTTCTAAAACCATCAGAGATGAAAGACAATTTGGGGAAAGAGGATGGAAGATAAACAAAGGTGATGGTGTCCCACACACGTTGGTAGGCTCTGCAGGCCATTGTAGAGAGAGACAAACTTAAGAGCAGTGCATATGGGTAAAGGGGTTTAATGTATTTCATTTCCCCAGCCAGTACTACCTGAGTAAGGGCCATTCAGTTTGTGCTCTGCCTCAAACAAATGGGACTTTTCCAAAAAGAAGTTACTTTTTGAAGTGTGTGTGTGTGTGTGGGTGTGTGTGTGTGGGTGTGTGTACACACACGCGTGCTTGCCTAACATAAAATTCCTGTATGTGGTAGTGGTGGCCTTGTCTTTTAGAGCACAGGCAACTCAGACCATGTGGGTGCAAGTAATACTCACCAAGGCCAGCAGGGAACCATGGGGCCAAATATTGCTAGACCCTATAAATTGATGCCAGGGCTGGGCAAATCAGTCTATCTCCCAGCAGCAGATCTGAGAAGGGGATGTGTGTAGAACCCAACTGGACCAAGAGTAAGACCAACAAAAATTCTTTATACCTCTTTGTCTGTTGGGAAACACTTGGCAAAACACTTTTTATTGAGATTGCAATTCCACTAAATAACATGCATTTTAAGAATACTGGAGGAAAGACAATCTGGCCATTCTCTAAATAATATAATTGTGGGATTATGAGTCATTTTGATTTTACTTTTCTATTTAAAAAATAATCTGCACATAATATTTTTATAATCAGAAATAGGTTTCCTTAAGTAAGAAAAAAATGACAAAACAAATTTTATATTTATTTGTGGACTAACAGTGTAATTGAAATCTTTCCTGCCTCTCCGTTACATTTTCTGAATTTGTGAAGGAGTCCGGTAAGAGATGCCAACAGTTCTTTTTTTCTTGTCTCAGTGATGGGCATATTTTGACTTGTCACACACAAGTTGGTTAGGTACAGTGGTGATGAGAGAAGAATTGCTTGGTCCACCAGATTTTCTCCCTTTTTAGAGTAGTAACACCAGAAGCCACGCCTGAAACAACTCTTAACCTCAGTCATTTCCCTCTTGCTCTGGTAAGAGAATGTCATCATGTGCTGGACAATTAAGGTTATGTGATCTGGTGGGCCAGATCCAATTAATGCTTTTTAATTGTGTTTTTAAGATGTAACATGCCCACAGAGATTTGTTTCAGATGAATGTAGTATAAAATGAACAATATGTGGTGGCTCAAGCCTGTAATCCCAGCACTTTGGGAGGCCAAGGTGGGTGGATCACAAGGTCAAGAGATTGAGACCATCCTGGTCAACATGGTGAAACCCTGTCTCTACTAAAAATACAAAAAATTAGCTGGGCATGGTGGCATGTGCATGTAATCCTAGCTACTTAGGAGGTTGAGGCAGGAGAATTGCCTGAACCCAGGAGGCCGAGGTTGCAGTGAGTCAAGATCATGCCATTGCACTCCAGCCTGGGTAACAAGAGTGAAACTCCATCTCCAAAAAAAAAAAAAGAAAAAAGAAAAAGAACAAAACAATAAAACCCCCTCAAAGCTCAATGTTGTTCTACATATTTCTTTGAGGTATCAGCAGGTTTTAAGTCATTGGAAGATAGGCCAAAGGCATTCTCTACATCATTATGCCTTTCCTAGTTATTTGAATAAATTTCAGTTTTATAGGTTTTTCTTTGTCGCTCTGTTCTCTACTTGTCATTGGTGACATCTTCCATTATATTTTTAAAGGATCAGGAAAAGATACATGAAAAGTCATAATATGAATTACTATGACCCTAGGAAGTACTTTATCACACACCCAATATTTTCTTTTAGTGAATAAATGTTTCTGCACGCTTTTGTGTGTGTGCATGTTCATGTTTTAAAAGGTCAAAGAATACAAAAGCTCTGTTTAAAAGATAACTGTGAAAGGTATATGTAATAGAGAAATTGTATATAAATTAATAAAACACATATTAACTGTTAAAATAAATATACAAATTGTGCAGTTTAAAAATATCAAATCAGGAAATTTAATAATGTGTTAATTTCTTTAAGTTATTAGATTACTTGCTTGAGAGCCTATACAGTAGAAAGACACAGTATTTGAAATGGCTTTTAGAGTCTATAAATAAAAATAAATTTGAAGTGGGGAATGTTTTTTAAAGTAAATAACTTCCAAAAGTTAGGTCAGTAAAGATACACACACATTGGGCTTGTAAATTGACTAAGTTCATCTTAGTACTCTTGGTTCAATAAGTAATTCTTATGACTTACGACTAAGGAATTAATTTTCCTACTAAGATTCTACATCCTATCTAATGCAATTTTGGTTTTGCTGTTGGTGAATATAAAGGGTATTTCTTCTATTTTTAATTGTGTAAAATACATCTTGAAAACCTAGAATTATACTTCCTTTCTGTTTTTGTTTTTGTTTGTTTTTTTGAGATGGAGTCTCACTCTGTCACCCAGACTGGAGTGAAGTGGTGTGATCTTGGCTCACTGTGACTTCCACCTGTTAGGCTCAAGTAATTTTCCTGCCTCAGCCTCCCGAGTGCTAGGACTATAAGCATGCACTCCATGCCTGACTAACTGCTCTTTGATTTTGTATTAATTTGCAGCTTCTCTTTAGATTTAAGTAGCTCCTTAGAATTTTTTTTAATCCTTAAACTCTCCCATGACATTTAGAAGAAAAAAATAGGAATTCATAATAATCAGAGGCTTTAGATGTTTGAGGAACAAAAATGTTGTTTGGAAAGTCAACTTCATGTTAAAGCTGTCATCCAGAATGTACAATGTTAATTGAGTGTGGACTAGAAGATGTAATCCGTGCCTTGCATTAGCTCAAGGGAAAAATCTGTACTCACATACAGGATGAGAATTTACGAAGTACTGAATAATATGTTTAAAAGGTGTACACTAATAAACAACAGGCAGTTTACAAGAGGTGCCCTGCAGCTTGCCATGAAATCTTTCCAACTAAAGTTTCCATAATTTCTAAAACAAAATAAATAATGTAAACCCATTTCAAAATTTTAGGGCATGGCTACTACCATAGAGGCTTTGTTCTCAATTCAGACTTTTATATGAAGTTAAAGTCATACAAATAGAGCAAATAGGATGAGTATCTTTGGCTAGATATCATAACTATTTACGTCTGGTGTGAGTAGTTGTTTTAATTGTTTTAAGCTAATCTCAGTGGAAGAACAATTTGTTAACAGTGGCCTGGAGTAACTGTGGAAAAATCTAGGGATCTTTGCAGCTTGGGCACCATCACACAGTTGTTTTTATTGCTGTATTTACTTCTTACACACACAAGTCAAGATGGGCTGTTTCTTTACCCTGAAGTGTTCAAGCATTTTTTTGAAAGGACAATTTGCAGATGCATATCTATCCAAAGAACAGATATGTGCAAATGATGATGATTCAGGAAGCTAATAGAATAAGAACTGTTTTAAATTGTATCAATCTGAATACAGTTGCTAAAATAACAATGTAGTTTGGTTTTAGTACAGAAAAATAAAACACAAGCCAAACATATTTTTTCCTTTTAAATAAGCCTCCTAAGTGCTAGAAGAAACTTCTCAACTTGCATAGTTGAAAGAATTTAAATTGTGTAAAACCCCAGATTATGTATACATTTGAGCTGGAAATTTTAAGACGATGGCTATTTATTTTAATATTCTCTGTATTTTTTATTGATTAATTCCATTTTTGTTAACCTCTTTGGTTACAGTAGATATGTGTTATAATTCACTAGCAAAACCTTTCTCTGTAAACATTTGGAGACCTTGCCAGTTCTAAATTGAAAATTTGGCAAATGTGGGAATTATTGTTGTAGAGAATCTAACAAGCCACAAGTAAACTGTTTTTTGGATGCCATTTGACCTGGTGATATTTAAAGAGAAAAAGCCTTTGAGATTATTAATTTACAGCAAAAATTTTGGAGAAGTATAGCATAATCAACCAAACTATGGCTCCTGGCTTCTCCATGACAACTTTGTGTTTTTCACCATTTGTCAGTCATGACTGTCCCCTTTACAAATTTATGCCAAATAAAAAAATTTAAAATTGAATAAAAGATTGGAACACAATTTTATCTTTTTTTTTTGGTAAAGTTGCCATTTGGGCTGATTGTAATTTGTGATTTATGTAGGCTTCCTCCTGCTCAAATTTCGTTCTGCAGCCTCTTTCATTTTCTATCAAAGTGGGAATAAAATAAAAATTGCTGGAGGAGGGACCCTGGGATCTGCCTTTACAATAGACATCACCAGTAAACTTTTTTTTCTTTGCATAGTATTCAATGCTGTAGATGTACCACATTTTTTATTGCATTTTAGGTTTTGGGGTACATGTGAAGAACATGCAAGGTAGTTGCATAGGTACACACGTGGCAGTGTGATTTGCTGCCTTCCTCCCTTTCACCTATATCTGGAATTTCTCCCCATGCTATCTCTCCCCAACTACCCACCCCACTGACCCTAACCTATTCCCCCCAACTGACCCCAGTATGTAGTGCTCCCCTCCTTATGTCCATGTGTTCTTATTATTCAACACCCACCTATGAGTGAGAACATGCGGTATTTCATTTTCTGTTCTTGTGTCAGTTTGCTGAGAATGATATTCTCCAGGTTCATCCATGTCCCTACAAAGGACATGAACTCATCGTTTTTGATTGCCACATAATATTCCATGGTGTATATGTGCCACATTTTCCCTGTCCAGTCTATCATTGATGGGCATTTGGGTTGGTTCCAGGTCTTTGCTGTTGTAAACAGTGCTGCAATGAACATTCATGTGCATGTGGCCTTATAGTAGAATGATTCATAATCCTTTGGATATATACCCAGTAATGGGATTGTTGGGTCAAATGGAATTTCTATTTCTAGGTCTTTGAGAAATCACCACACTGTCTTCCACAATGGTTGAACTAATTTACACTCCCATCAGCAGTGTAAGTGTTCCTATTTCACCACATCCTCTCCAGCATCTGTTGTTTCCAGATTTTTTAGTGATCGCCATCCAAATTGGTGTGAGATGGTATCTCAATGTAGTTTTGATTTGCATTTCTGTAATGACCAGTGATGATGAGCATTTTTTCATATGTTTGTTGGCCTCATGTATGTCTTCTGTTGTAAAGTGCCTGTTCATATCCTTTGCCCACTTTCAAATGGGCTTGTTTGTTTTTTTCTTGTAAATCTGTTTTAGTTCTTTGTAAATTCTGGATATCAGCCCTTTGTTAGATGGGTAAACTGCAAAAATTTTTTCCCATTCTGTTGATTGCCAATTCACTCTAATGACTGTTTCTTATGCTGTGCAGAAGCTGTGGAGTTTGATTAGGTCCAATTTGTGTATTTTGGCCAGTTACCTCTGTTGGTGAGCTCCTGGTGCTCAACTTTTTATTTTTAAGACCAATATCACACTCTTTATCCCCTAGGCTGAAGTGCATTGGCACGATCTGGGCTCACTGCAAACTCCACCTGGTGGGCTCAAGTGATCCTTCCACCTCTAACCCAAGTAGCTAGGACCACAGGCATGTACCAGCAGGCTTGGCTAATTTTTACATTTTCTGTGGAGACATACTTGCATCATCTTTCCCAGGCTGGTCTTAAACTCCTGAGTTCAAGTGATGCACTTTACTCAGCCTTCCAAAGTTCTGGGATTATGGGCATGAGCCACTGTGCCCAGCTAGGTAAATTTTAATGGTTATTTAATTGTTAGTTAAACTTTAAGAGCCATTTAGATTTTAGGTGTATTGGGAGTCATAACTTCCTGTTTCAGATGCTATGAAGGGAAGCGAAACACCCCTTCCTACCATTCTTTACTATCTTACACACAAATAATTTTGACAAAAGTTTTCATGTGAAAGAAATTCACCTGGATGGCTCAAGGTGAATCATCTAGAAATCTAGTTTCTCAGTGCCACCACAGCCTCATGCAAAGCTGACATGTAGTATAACTTGTTTAATACTCTTAAATAATTATAATGGGCATAATATTTACGAAGAAAAACAATCTTAAGGATATTTCCTCAGTTTCAAAACTAACTGGTCAGTTCTTCAAGTATTGTCAATCACTGTCATTATTATCATGATTGGCAATAGCAATTTAAAACATTGTGCTTTTATTTATTTATTTTTGAAACAGGGTCTTGCTCAGTCATAGTCTGGAATGCAGAGGTGTGAGCATGGTTGACTGCAGCTTTGACCTCCTAGGCTCAAGCCATCATCTTACCTCAGTTTCCTGAATAACTGGGACCACAGGCATATGCCAGCATGCCCAGATAATTTTTAAGCTTTTTTATTTTTTACAGATGGGGTTTCACTTTGTTGCCCAGGCTGGACTCAAATTCTTGTGCTCAGGCAAAGCTCCTGCCTCAGCCTCCCAAAATGTTGGGATTATAGGCATGAACTACTGTGCCCAGCCACATTTGTGCTTTTAAAGTTGAGTTGGGAGGTCTATATGGTTTCCACAATGTGGAGGAGGTCTTGATTGATCTTGTGTTGTATTGATGATTTTTTCAACCAAAGTTTTAGTCATTTAACTGTTGGCCAAGAGAGAATTTTCACAAACTAAAAGGGTAGTTTATATATTCATCCAACAAGTCAGTATAATATACCTCATCTTAATATGCTACCAAAGATAATAAAATGAGGTCACTAATCACAAGGAGGGAAGCATAAACTATGAAATCTGCTGGCTTGGGACTTTTACAAAATACAAAAAATCATCAATAAAACCAAATTTATTATTTAAGGATTATGTATATAAAGAAGTGAGTGGTCTGTGAAGGTAACAGTGTTTAATTGGTTCCAGGAGAACAGATAAAAGCAAATTTTGGTGATCTTGGGGTGCCTAAATCTAGTAGCTCACAACAAACTACAAATAACTCCACAATTACAATGCTATGTAAAAAATGCCATTTTAGACACGCAAATCCTTTTAAAAGAGAAGGAAGAGAGAGTTCTCAACTTTGTGTGATGAGGTTTTAGAAGATTTGTCAGAATAAGGACTCTTGAGCTGGTTATGGCTAATATGTGCTCAAGAAATGTTAGCATAGTGTCATTGTTCTTAACCCATATGATAATTGATTTGGGAAACAGGTGTGTTTCAGACTATTTTCTCACTGGGTTGAATTTGCCTTTAGTGTGTGGTTTTAGATATCTTGGTTTTCTAACCATTTCTGTATGTAAATCATATAGATTTAGTGAAACTCATTTGGAGCTTTGATCTAATGTCTTCAACAGTGCTGTTCAATATACTCTGTTTAAAATTCTAGAGATTCTTTAAGCAAATATCCTTGGACATGGCATTGAGATGAAGTTGTTATAAATGGGAAAAGATGTCACAGAGGTACTTCAAATAATAGTTTGAGATTTAAGAAAACTTGGTTTAGTGCTCACTTTGGCAGTGCATATACAAAAAAAATACATGGGCTATACAATGAAGATGGCTAATAACAATACTGTGTATATTTCTGTTGAGGAAGGCTGGTGGTATTGATTAAGCTGGCTGGTTAGTTGTATTTAATTATTTCCCTCATAGCTATTTCTTCTGTAGTTATAAAAACAGTTCACAAACAGAAGAAAGATGAGTCAGATTTCACATTTAAAGTGAATAATCTAGGTGAGGAGTTTAAACTTTTAATTGCTGATTGAGGAGAAAACTGGTTACAAATAGGAAAGAGTTTGAGGTCAACGTGATGTTAAATCATACTAAAAGTTTAGGGAAGACCTCCTGGGAAAGCATTTTCTCTTAGAATTAAGAAAAGTTTGGGTTGAGTTATTAAAGGAAACCTTATGTATTAATGGGAAACATATCTAATGTCTTTAAAGTTTGCTTCCTAGCATAAGCTTTAAAAATGATGCTCATTTAATAAATGCTTTTGTTTTAGTTTCTCAAGTTTTACATTTTAACAAGTAGAAAAACCTATATGTTGCTGAGGTGGATCAGATTAGAGTGATCTGCATTTGTGTCAGGGCACTTACCAGGTGATTTGAATTATATGACTGACACAGCCTTGCCACCTAAAGTTGTTATGTTAAAATTGCAAGACTAATTTTAGTTGAAGTTGGGGCAAGAAAGAAAAAAATGTTAAATATTTGCAAAACACATAGAGAAGTGACAGGAGATATTACAAGTTTTCTTTCCTTTAAAAATTACTGTATAAGGTATATGGTTTAAAAGACCTTAGAAACCGCTGGTAAGCTGGAGCTAGAAGATAACCATTTAATTATCATCTCTTTTCATTACTGATGGAATCTTTCTTAATATATATAGAGCACTGAACATTAAGAAAAAGTAAAATATCTCTCTTGAAAATCAATTGAGTAGAACACAGTCCCAGCATTGCAGGTGACGCTTACCAAGCTTCAGAGGAGAGACTTATGATCCCTGTCTGTCAGTCATTGGAGCAATAATTTCTATATTTATCAATGAGATGCATCACGCAGAATCACAGGAGAAGGCTGACCTTCTCAAGGACAAAATCATCTAGTGTTTTGCAAAAAATGAGTAACTCTGATTGTTCTCCATTTTTTGGCTTGGCTTTTATGGCTATTTCTGCTTTTACTGTGGTTTTCCCATGTAAATTAATTTTAGCATAAAGAATAAAATATCTAATCAGCTAGATGTACCTTCAGAATCTAATATAAATTGCTTTGGCATTATGCCTACTGAAACTGAATTAACTATAATTGACTTTAAAATAGAGCAAGAGCCAAATATATACTTTTAAGGGTGGTTCTATACATAAGTCTTCAAGTATTTTAGCAATCAAGCCATAAAATAACACAATCCCATTGTCTTTCTGACTCACATCATTATGAGAATTCCTATAGAAGAGCTGACAGTACTTGATGGATTGAATGAACTATTAAAGCATCTTGTAGAAAAATATCTTTTGAGGAATGAGCAACCAACTGCCATCTTGAACTTTTGATGTGTTATTAATTATCACTAGAGACTAATAAAGTATGCCAGTCAAACTTTGGGTCCTTTTCATTTGTTTTTCACATACAACCAATTCCTCTCTCCATTCCCACAATTTTATTTCTTCACCAACAAAGTACACCTACCAGGTGCTGTCTGGAGATACTACAACCATAATTTTCAAACTTGTTTAGGTAGCTGAGAACCTGAACAGTAGGGAGTTCTTTGTGGCCCAGCACAATAATAAAAAAACAAATTTGGAATTATGGAATATATATTTGTAACTCAATCATACATTATTTCATATTAGATTCTCTTAGAATCAAGTGATAACAGCAATCGAAGTTTGAAAAAAAAGTTAGGTGTTTCAGTTAGTAAATATTTTTATCATTAACCCATTGTTTTTCTTTGAAAGTTAGAAAAACATTATTTAGGTTGAAAGCTATTTCATCTGCTTGTGAATACCACCAGTGTTTTAAACCCTGGTTTGGAAAACAGTAGGTTAGGGTGCAGTGTGTCCTAGCTCTAAATATATATTAGAATCATCTGAGCAATTTTAAAAAATCCTGTCAGTACCTGGGACCCATCCCAGATGGATTTATTGAGAATTCTTAGATATTTTGTTCATTTACAGTTTTAAAAAGGTTTCCAAGTGATTTCAAGTGTATAGCCAAGGACATGGGTATTATGCCAAGTAAGGCCATGGAGAGATTTTGTGGGAGGTTCAATCCAGACATGTATGTGATAGGCAGGTCTGCTGTTACTGTTACTCACATGATGTGTTCTGGGTGTTTGCAGTAACAAGTCCAGTCACTGAGCAGCTATTACCTTCTTACCCTCAATGATGTATACATTCAGCTACTGTAACACATAAGTCAGTCTGTCCATATGCTCTATTTGGTTATGTTTGCTATTCTGTCTTCTGTTGTCTCATCATGTTTCTTAATTTCTTTGATACACAGTTAAAATTTGCTTGCTTCTGGATAGATAGTATTGCCTAGTGGACTAGGCATAGGCTGTGAAATCAGGCAGACTTGGATAAGATTCAAACCCAACTGTTACCATATCAATACTTGACTTTCTAAGCTTCGGTTTCCTCACCTTTATACTAGGGCTTAAAATGAAGTCAGTAAGTCGTATGTAAACACTACCTGATGCCGCATGTTGTTACTGTTCATGCCTGTGATCCACACCTCTCTTGTATATAACATGAATAATAAGCACCGTAGATATGGTTTGTTGCAAAATTGTTTGCCTCATGACTTTGTGTTCTGAGTCCACAGCTAGAATTCAGGTATTTTTTGTCAAAAATTCTGTGTTCTATTTCTTTGTCATTTGCAGTCTTCCTTTCATAGTCCCCAACCTTAATTTTGCCTGTATGCCTGTCTTTGCAATGCTCTCTGTATGCTAGTTGTGTTCCAAATGTTGATGACAGGCTGTTCTTTTCTGATTTCAAAATGCAGTAGATTTCCTGATGTAAAAATGGAAGAAATCACATGGAATCAAGTTTTAGTAGTTCAATAAATAAGCTATGTTGAGTTAAAGACATTTTGAAATATTTATTTAATCCCAAGTAGAATCACTATTTAAAATCAATGTTTAAAAGGCATAATAGTATTTTTATGTAAAATACATTTTTTCTTTGATAGTAAGTATAATTGTGTCAATGCATGCACAAAATCAGAGTCTGCTAAGAATTATCAGCAGACAGTTTTCACTTATTACTACTTTTTAATGTAAAATAAGTTACCATGGCCTTTTTATTGGAGCTCAGATACAGCTTTGATTATATGGACTACGCCATGTGGTTCTGTTAGCTTTCATACTGCAAGGCTAAGAGCAGATGGAAGAAGGTGTTATGTGATAGGTAACACCTATCACATAATGAAGATATGTAAGTCTTCATTGAAGACTTACAATGAAGTCTTCAAATGGGTGTAAAGAATCGACCTCCTAAAATTTCATAGATTTCCACTTCTCATCGCTGCAACTGTGTGGTTTATAGTGCAGTTAACATTCCTTGTTTGGAGGCACTTCAAGTCTCTTTCATAGCACCCTGTTTGGGATCCTGCCCGTGAAACTCAGATGGACAGGAAGGCTGCTCATAAAGCTGAGAATAGAAAAGAAAACAGGCCTCTGGGTTTGAGTCAAGGCTACATTTATTCTCTGTGTGTTTTATACCAGGGATAAGGAGCCAAAATGTGTTGGGGAAGAAAGCCGGGATTACAAGATATATGCTCAAAAATCACTTATTGAGACTATTAGGATCTGAATGAATAAATCAAGTCTCCACTAAGTACCAGACATGACTACGTATTCTTGTATCTGTAACTCTCCTATTTGATAGATATCCAGACACCTTTGTGTAACTAATGCAGCCTTTAAGTAACTCAGATTCTAAATTTTATTTTCATTCATTGTTCAAATAAAGCAAGTACATTGTGGGGAAAATTTTCAACTTTTACTTTCTTCTATTGATATTCCATAGATCTGAAAGAAGATTTTAAAATGATGTGTTAAATATTCTTCACAAAAGTAAGTACAAATGAAGAGTAGCACTTTTGTCTTTCTAGAAATGCATGTTTTTTATGGTACTCTCCCACTCCAAGAAGGGTTCTTGTGTAAGCTTGTACAGATTTTGCATCACACAACTCTTGGTGGGAGGACACTCTCATTATAAAAGTGAATGTCAATCCCTAGAATTGTGCAGTGCATTACCTGGACAAGTATGCTTAGGGTCCAACATATGTGTAACCTATTCTCCCAAGCCATACTTAAAAGTTTTTGAAATGTGGGTGCAGTCATTAAATACATAAAATTTTAAAAATTATTCAGCACTAAGCCAGAGTGATACGTGCAGTTGCTATTAGAGGAAGCTGTAAGTAATCAGCCATCCTCAATATTTCACTATCTCATCCCTGGTTGACTACGTTAGGTGACCTTAGACCTTTTAGTGGGTACTAGTTTGTGGCTTGACTATTTCCCTTGTGTGCTGCTGTCTTACATTAACCAATTTCAGTTCCACCTGAAGACCTTGTTTCTGGGTGACTATTTTAAACTGTGATTCCATAGAGCAGTATATCTGCAATTTAAAAATATCAGAAAATGCAAAAATATCAGAAATATGTGAAAATATAAATTACTTGTGCCTATTTCATGATTGTAGAATCAGAAGTTTGAAGGTAGGGCTTGAGATTTTCAAAAACCTGCTCGGGGATATCATATTTCTTGTGATGTGACATTGCTTTAGCAGAGCATCTCCCACACAGCTTTGCCACTACCAAAGCCTGTAACCAAAGCCACACTGGCAGATTGGGGGTATCCCAGGAACTTCTTATGGGCACATTAAATCTGCACATGTAGTGAACGTCCTTAGGGTGGCTTTTGTAATTTACTCTTAAAAGGATCACTTGAGTTAAAGAGTTTCAGACGGGCCTGGTCAATACCAGTAGTGTTCTTAAGTTTATCTTATTTGAGTTAGAGCTCTTCCAAAACACAGAGCCATATGCCAGCTAACACAGATGTTACTGACTGGGAACTGTCCACTCATTTAAGACAGGCAGGCATGCTTTTCTTCCGTAAAGCCAGAAGAAAGTTAAATGTGTGATTAAGAAAACTCTTTGGAGTTCTTTCTCCTTGCTCAGGCTGCACCATACTTGCCTACACAGCATTTTGTGGAAGTTCATGCACGACTTTGTCCATGTTACCATGATGAAAACTGGCAGTCAGTGAAGTTTGATCTTCCAGAGGCACACAGTCAGTAACTGGCATGGCCAGAATGCATTTCTAGTTTCCTGGAATTCCGGCTTAATAATATTTTGTTTTTCCTCAACACTGTATCCCCTCTCTATATAGTATATGTGGTGAGGAGGTTGGGGAGAGGGCATATGTGATCTGATCTGTTGCTCACTCTGTGGTCATGAGCAGAATAGATGCTCTGGGCTGAGCCTGAGCGTGTGGCCTGCGGCAATGTGTGCACAAGTTGTGCTGACTTATGGGGTAATAAAAAGTGATCATTGTCTGAAGTTGCTTTTTATTGTCATTATCTCATCCAGGGGGCCATTTTGCTCTGTGGCAGAAATGAAGAAACTCCAGACCAAGAGATGCCAGTTTTGGTTTGGACTTCTCAGCCTTTCTTTTCTGCTGGCCTCTATTTTGGCACAAGCACTTGGGGATGCTGAATGTCTTCTCCACATAGAGGGAAGGGTCTCGCCCTGCAATGTGTGCTGGTTACTAGCCTTGATCTTTAGGAAGGTGGATCCATGTGGGTTTTGGTAGTTGACTCTGCCTTGAAATTGTTGAGAGACAAACGTGTAGGAAATGCCTCTGAAGGCCTGTTATCTGGATCTTGAAAGACCTGTCATCCTTGGGTTTTGGCAAAAGACTTGAGGTATTATTTTATCTCAGGGATGAGAACTACATTTTTCAGGTGGCTTCTTAGTGATTCTAAATAAATAATTGGCTTTGGTAATAATTTTGTTTGGCTTATACCTGTACCTTGTCCATAATTGTAGGCCCTGTGTAGAAAAATTTCAGAGCAAAGTTTTGGTCAGATAAAATAATGTTCCAAGACAGCTGTCTTCACATTGGTGTTCATACAAACACTGGGGTATACGAAGACATCACACTCTTAATTTATATATGCTTTTTCCTAAAATTGATGTGTTCCCACCTCCATGATTGCCTTTCCCTGGCATTACCCTGTTAATAAGATATTTTTTAGAGAGATATGGTCTCACTGTATTGACCAGGCTGGTCTCAAACCCTTGAACCCAAGTGATCCTCCCATCTCAGCCTCCTAAAGTGCTGAAATTACACACATAAGCCACCGCACCTGGTTAGGGTTACCCTATTATTTATATTCAACAACAGTGCTTTTGAGAGTAAATTAGGGCACTGTTAATAATTATGCCAAGGCATCAGGTGTGAACCAAGATTACTTTGGACAAAACTGCATTGTATGGTCACCTTACCCTTTCCTATTCTACAAGAGGAAGGCAAACATCCTCCGCTTTCTAAATCTTGCTATACTGAATGACCCTAGGCTGGGTAAACTTCCAGATGCCAAACAAAAATACAGTTGAGGATGCAAGCCTCCTTAAGGAATACCTAGTAAGAGCAAAGCAAAGAAGATTTCAGTAGAAAATAGTGCAGGGACTGCACCTCATGTCAACCATGCAATAAACTCCTGGTAAGGCCCTGTCGCTTCTCCCTCTCTCTCCCTATCTTATGATTGAAATTCAGAGGTGAGACGGTTGTCACAGAGATGTTTATTAATATATTTACATAAAACAAATAACGAAAGCAGACTTTTTGGGTGGAACACAAATCTGATTTGTCTGATAAGCCTGACAAGGAGGACCAGTGTTACAAATTGGGTTATGCAACAGATATTATACTTTCCTTAAATCATATGAGTGTAATATTCAGCTTTAGGATTTTGAAAAAAATATATTTTTAAGCCTGCATACATTTTAAATTACACCTGTAGCAACTATTAAACATATTACTTTTGAAAAATAAACATATGTGAGTGATACATAACTTTTTACCGTTCTTTTAGCAGTTTTTTCTATCATTTTAACTTTGAATTTAGATTCGGGGGCACACGTTCAAGTTTGTTACCTAGGTATATTGTGTGATGCTGAGGTTTGGGATATGAATATCCCATTACCCAATAGTGAGCATAGTACCCAAAGTTAGCTTTTCAACCATTGACTCCTTTTCTTCCTTGCCTCTCTACTAGTTCCAATCTTTATAGGAACTATTATTAACATCTGTATATCCATGAGTGCCCAGTGTTAGTTCCCACTTCTAAGTGAGAACTTGCAGTATTTGGTTTTCTGTTTCTGTGTTAATTTGGTTAGGATTTTGGCTTCCAGCTGGATCCATGTTGCTGCAAAGGATGTGATTTTGTTATTTTTTTATGGATGTGCCCATGGTAAATATGTGCCACATTTTCTTTTTGAATTCACCATTGAAGGGCACTTTGTTGATTCCATGTCTTTGCTATGATGAGCAGTGCTGTGATGAACATGCAAATGCATGTCTTTCTGGAAAATTTTATTTTATTTTGAACATATACTCAGTAATGAGATTTAGCAAAGATGCGTAAAGACAATTTGAAGCATGTGCATTGAAGCAGTTGTAATGTTTACTGTCCTTGCCTCCAGCCTCATAGTCATTGTAACAATCTGTACCACTCCCATACATTTTCAAAGTCCACCTGCCTACAAACACACATGCACACACACACACACACACCCACCCACACACACACACACACGGAACCACCATGGATACAGTAACTCCTCAAATGGGTGAATTTTTTTGCTGAAAAATGATCCTGAAAGGAAGCCTCTGTCATCTTGTCCAGTCAGGCAACTGAAATTTCCTGGCCTGGACACTTTGTTTGTGACTGAGTCTGTCAGAGTATGAATCCACTGATCTCTGGGGAACTTGTCAAGGCAATTTGTTCCAAAGCATATCCACTTTTTTGACAATTTGGAAGCCATGAGGTGAATCTCTGTTCATGGGTTACTAGAATTTATACTCAGGCCATGGTTGTCAGTCTAAGTAGATCTTTATTTATTAGATTGGCAAAATTTTTCCTTGTTCCTAGCAGATAGTCATTTTGTCTTATTTTGTTCTTCAGTGAATCTTGATACAATTAAAGAGATGGAACCAAAAGGAAGATGCTTGAAGAATTTCTTGATGAAATTGGACATCAGTATTACTGGTCAATGCCTAGGGTGTGAGGCAGTTATGGGAGAAGGGGTCCTGAAAGGGAAGTAAAATCATGTTTACACAGGAAAGAAAATGATGGTGGAATGACTCTTTTACCTTCTTTGTAAAGCTTTAATCTTAACTTGCTAAAATAAGACTAGTGAGTTTCAGTTCTGAAAGCAAGAAGGCAGGGGATACCAAAGAACATATTGAGGAAAAGGGCTTGCTGCTAAGAAACAGGAGAGAGTAAGGAGGGCCATATGAGACTGCTTAATACGGGAGCTTGCTCACCTGTACAAAGGGCAACACAAACGGTGGAATTATACAATGTGGAGGCAGACTCATTGGTGGGTTGATACTTCTAATTCTTAGTTGAGGTCACTGGATAGTTCTGAAAAAATCAGTTCTCTCTGAATAGGTCTGCTATACTGATACACCTGTGGCATTTGATAGGAATATTTATAGTAAGTGGCCTGCATTTTTGTGGATTCTTAGAATATGGCACCCTGCCATATTTTATTCAGTTTGGCTTTGACAAGAGGGACTTACCACACATGGAAACAGAGTTTGTGGTGAGGCATTCAACAATCAGGCACTCTTGCAAGGCTGGAAGTTTCATAAAAAGCATGTTTCAGGGTTGTGCTGTGCTTCTTGTGTAAAGTACTCACATTGGTAAGTTAACCAATGTGAAATAGTTGACTCATGCCTAACTAAAGAATGTCTCTATAACCAAGATGAAAACAATTAAATGGGTAATATAAATATTTATTTTTTGACATTTGACAGAGTTCATTATGCCAACACTACTACTGTAAGTAGCCCAAAACTGAAGAAAATCTAACACAGAATTCTAGTATCAAAAAGCTCACATAAAGCGCACCTGCTCTGACTGGTTGAAAATGTGGCCAGGGTCCCCACCCACTCCTCCCACTCCACCTTCAAAAGAAGAACATAGTCTGAAAACCTTTGAGCCAGCCAGTCTCTAAAACCTCACTTAGACCACTCTAAATGAAGATTTATTCACGTCAGCACTTGACATAAAGAACCAGGTAGTTTTTTGTTGTGGGAGCTGTCCCATGGATTGTATTTTTACTGGATGCCAACAGCAACCCTCCTCCTACCACAGCTGACACCGTTGAAAATGTGCCTTAGGAAGGTGGAGGTGAGAAAAATCACCCCAGGTTGAGAATACTGGCCTAAGCCACCTTTTTCACAATTAGAAACCTGAGAATTTGGTTGCTATTTGGTGCTAAGGAATGTGCTCAGAGATCTTTCTTTAATAATATCCCCACCATAGACCTTAACCAACCTTGGCTGCATTAGCAAGAGGCCTTGAGATGTCCCCATTCCCTCTTCATGAAAATGTACTGTGTTTCTAGACAAGGGATGAAGCAGCTCACCATTGCATTCCCACTGCTGACTGTGAAATCTACTCATGGTGGGTCTGCTGTGTGTTGCTTGGAGTGGCACAAGGGTAGGAACTGGGCATGACATGTCCACACCTGCTCTCAAGATGCCATTAATAAGGTACCAAGTTATGTAAGCAAGTAAATAGCATGCATGAGCTATTACTCTCTGCTTTAGAGGCAGCTTCCATCACTTCATTTCTACTTATTAGGAAAATAATACATCACTAGAAATTGCACTGAAAGAAAACGGGACATGATAAGCTGTTCTGGCACAAAGCTGCTTATAAGCTATGGAAAGACATTTATAATAGATTATATTTGGTGAAAAATGGTATGCAATGCATGATCAGAGTTGTGTAAAATATACACACGTGGAAAGAGTTGTATCAAAGTGTCAGAGTGGTAGGTTGTCTCTGGGTGGTGATGAGTCTTAAGTCCCTGGAAAAGAACCCTGAAGCCCTGTCCTGATGGGAAGAGAGAGGACGCTCTTCCAAGATCATGGATTCTCTCATTGCTTGTTTTCTATTTACAGATGGAAATGAGAATAGCTGATATTACTGACCACTTACTGTGAACCAAGTACTGTTGCTAAGCAAATTATATCATAACTCATTTAATCCTCACAGTAGCCCAAGCAGGGCTGTCTAATTCCAGTGCCTATTTGTCATTGTTTCTTCAAGTGTGACTGCATTTAGGGGACTGTTTTCTTTTTTACATAGGGTTGGATACTGTTCTTTGTGAAGGGGGATACTCTGATTTCCTTTACTGATATTTTCTAATTTTTCTGCAATGCCCAGCTATTTCTTTTCACTAGGAAATAATGAGGCATGTAGTTTTATTTTTGTCAGCATGCTCAGTGTCACAAGGATGTGTACACTTGGGAGCTCGAGTCATTTTCTCAGGGTGTTGGGGGTCCATTGAAAGACACAGGCAGGGGAGGGGCTACATGGGATGCTGGTTTGGAAACTCCAGCTTGTACTTCATGAAAGGTAGGCAGCTTGGAGGCAGAGAGGCCATGAGAGGCCAAAAGGTTCTGACAGATGTGGATTTCAGCACCTCCTCTCCCCACAGCTCACTTATAAGCTACACACCTGGGGCAAGGCACTTTTCTCTGTGCTTCCATGACTTAGTTGAGGTGACCCCCAAACGGGAAAAGTGCCTGGCTGGTGGCATGTAAAAAGAAAGTGCAAGTTGTAGCTCCCTTTCCTAGGCCTTTGGGGCAGAAACTGGTGACCAATTTTTCCCTCTGAGTCACCCAGCTGGAACCAGAGAAAATCTGGGGCTGCTAGTTCAGACAGGGCCACCACAATGCATAAGGAGCATGGCAAATCTGATTTTTGGACCAGTTTGGGAAAGGTGGGAAAAAAACAGAGTCAGAAATACTAGGCCAGATTTCTGGATTCTAATCCACAACCAGAACCAGTCCCCTCAGGTCCTGGCTGTGCTGCGTCCAGCTGTGTCCAAGACAAGTGACACTGATCCCTGCCCTTGGTGAGGTCCCCATGGACCAGGGGAACTTACCTGCCATATGAAATATAGTATTCCTATGGTGGATGTAAAAAGAATGCAGTCTAGTCATCATAAAATGTAAAGCCCACTGACAAAGGAACATTTTTAGCAGGAGGCATTTATCCTGCAGAGTAAGGTGAGCATGAGAATGAGCAAAGTCCACCCCAGTTGATTTCCACTGAGGAGGTGTGGCACCATATCAAAAGGCACCAGCTGCTAAGGCCACAAGAAAAAGAACAGGGAAGTCCTGAAATGCTGTCTTCCTCTCAGCCCCCAGTCCAGGAAGGTCTCCACTAAGGTTCAAAGAAGACTGAGATGTTTTATCAGCCTTTGTCAATAGAACGGCTGTCTTAGACCAGTTTCTGTGCCACAAAATAAACTCACCTTTCAGAAATCCCACGTTTTGGTTTTAACTTCGGGTCCCTGTACCATGAGGGATCCCAGTTAGCTCACAAAAGGCTGTTAGTATGACCTCACCCCATTAACCAGGAATGAAAGTCACAGTAGTTGCTGCATCGTTCACTAGTGGCCCTGCCCAGTAAAAAAGGAAAACATCATGTTCCCTAGAAGAGAAAATGCAGCTGTCTGTGGATGGGAGGGCCTAGAAAGCAGTTTGAGGGTATGGGCAAAACATACCTCTATGGGGATGGCTGTGATTTTCTTTAAAAAGTTAAATTTCAAAGACATCACAGTGTCTGTCAAGGGTGGCCACTGTCAGATAATCTTTAGGTGCCCCTTGTGTATTTTCAATGAAAGCAAGTTTGAAAACCAAAGGGCAGAGGTTGCTAAGTACCTATTTTAGAATGGAAAGCTCTCATGGCAAAATTACGATCCCCATGAGGTACCTGTTGCACAGGTGATGAACACAGAAATACTTTTGGAGAGATAAGCTGCAAGTTTTTCATTACTTTCCTCCAGTAAATCCTGTTAGCCAGTGATTCTTAAGGCCCAGCGAAGCCAGGGAGTATGAGTAACAGCTCGGAAAATAGGAAAATGAGACATGTGATGACTTCTTGTTGGGCAGGAGGAGGGCATGGGAGCACAGGGATTGTGGGAAAAAGATGAGATGGAGGCCAGACACGCTGGTGGGGGATGGTGATTAAGACACCTGGCTCAGGAATCCCTGAGGGATCAGGGAAGGGAGAGGGGTAGGTGGAAAGCAGCTGGCATGCCTTGGCTTAGCTTGCATTTAGAGTTGGGAAAATTAGCTTCTCAGGGCTGAGTGATCACCACTGCTTTCTGTGGAGTCTCAGTTTCCCCTCCCAGGCATGGGACACTGCACTTCCATGCCCCCTTGTGGCTGGGTGGGGCCATGGACAGGCTCTGACCAACAAGCCTGGG
Organism: Leontopithecus rosalia; assembly: GCA_028533165.1. Taxonomy (NCBI): domain Eukaryota; kingdom Metazoa; phylum Chordata; class Mammalia; order Primates; family Cebidae; genus Leontopithecus; species Leontopithecus rosalia. The sequence continues at coordinate 151,937,714 of CM052650.1, read as the reverse complement.
GTGAAAGCAGGACACTTCTGAGCCTAAACTGCTGTGTCAAAAGCAAGCAGCTCTCTCCTTTTCCCTTCCACAGGGGTACCCAGAGTTCCCCACAGGCCATCGAAAGGAGCAGGGAAGTGAGTTTCAGGCTGCATCTAAACAGATGAGAAACTTACAAGAGAAATTAAACCTGACTGCTCAGGCCCCATTCCTGGGAACAGGGCTTGACCAAGAAAACACAAAGGAGGCAGGCCCCTCACAGTTTCAGGAGCAGAAACCCTCTCACATTCAGAGCTAAAGCCAGACAAACTGCCCCCTAGAAGACAGTAGTGAGCTGACAACCCACATGAGGGGTGACTGACGGCAGGATGTCTCCTCCCATTGTTCAGATCCTCTGGGGCAGGAAATTTTCCTATACAGATACCACCTGGAAACAAGCAGGAAAAACACAAGACAGAGGAGCATTCCTGGAAGATGCTCACCCATTCAAAGGAGGACACCGAATTGGCAGAGAACAGGACAGCCTTACTCTGAGGGTGAGTCTGTACGCTGGCGTACTTGGTAGATTAAACTCACTGATGACACTGCCTTTCTGAAGGCTGCTGACAACAATGAAAACATGTCTACTTGATTCTAGTTTGTCTCATCCTTCAACTTGGGCTCTAGAGAGGGGTCTGGAGACTCCAAAGCTGGAAAGGGGATGTGGAGAATCAGAGTATAAGAGTGCTTCCCTTCCACATGACCACTCTATGGCAGTGTCTGCATGAACCTTGTTATTTCAGAGCTTCTCCTTTCACCTGCAGCATCCTGTATGTCAGACAAGCTTTGATTTAATCAAGCTACATGGCCACCAAAACAGTGCCTGTGTATTCAAACACAGGCATATTTTACACGGAGGCCATCACATTTGGCCTGTTCTTAGCATAGAACACCCACACTGCATCTGCAGGGTTGTTTAAAAATCAGAAAGAAAAAATGGTGGCTTAAAAATAGAATATCAGTTGGCCATTTTAGATCTAAAAATTTTAGAAAAGACAAGTTAACATAATTCAGGATCTGTTGTGCAGAAGCAAAAATACCTTCAGACGTCATGCACCTTTATAAACATGAGGTTTGCAGGCTCCTTTATTGTGATTTAAATTTTATGGTCTAGTATCTAGGAGCACAGGCCAACTCCATTTGGCTCCTTCCTGGCCTGTGAACATAAGTGGAAAATATATAAAAACTATGGTTTTATAAATAAATGGGGAAAATATTTAGTAGTATTTTAATATTTTCATCAGGTGAAGTGGTTGTCAAAAGAATTGGGGGTACTATTAAAAGAAAAATAGAAAATGGCAGGCCAAAATATAACAAATGTCCACTGCCAAAAGTAATGTTTTCCTGTCAATTTTTAAGCATGTGTGTATGGTTTCAATGTATTAGTAAAAGTATGGGTTGGCGTATACATACACATATAAGAATATAATATATTCTATATACATATATACACATACTATATGTATTTATAGATATCCACATATGTAATATCTATATTTTGAAGTATATGAAATAAAGCTACAAGAAATTTCCCCCCAAAAAAAGATTTTCATCAGATATTTTAAATTTATTTTGATTTATATCAGGAATTTACATTTTAAATATTTTATTTTTCAAATTTTTAGAGTATGTGTTGGATTAAAATTCAGTGACTTTTACATCACATGCTATTTGAGATATCGTAGAGTTCAAATAGTCAGAAGTCCTACTTTATAAGAAAGCATTTAGTATCTTATTGTCAGATCTAAGCATTTTTCCCCCAATCTAATAATTTTTCTCACAAAAAGGCAGAGTGTAAATGTATACTACTTCCTAAAGTGAAAAATAGATATGTTAATGCTGAGAATAGTTTCTAAAATGTTCAGCCATTAACTGTATTGAAAGCATTAAGCAGATTATCTCCAGCTTCCACCAACAAATTAACCAAATCTGTGTTTTGGGGAAGCATGCTCAATGGCTTAATGTTGAGATGGTTGAGAATTTCAAGGAGAATAGAAAATATCCTCTCTGTTCTGTCTGCATCTACTTTCTGTTGTAGAGTAAATTATATCCTACTCTGAAATGTCACTTTTGATCAAGTTAAATTCAAAGCAATTTCACTTCCATCACTGTCTCTGATGGCATTACCCCACTAGATAGGCACTTTCACTGTCACATCTCATGGTTTTTAGCATCTGAATTATGAATGGAGTGGCCCCTGCATCTGGAAATGGGAGGCTTCATACAGGCATTTTTGGGGAACAGGAAAAAAAACAAAATGTTTCTATGTTTCTTTCTAGTCAAGTGCCAATAGCTTGCATCTCACCAAGACCATGCATCTCCGCACCAAGCCAGCACTTGCAGATCGCATGACTAAAGAGTATGAATTGAGAGTTGGAAAACAGCATCATCTGAAATGCTACAGAGCCAGCTGGATCAATGGTCACCTAAAACAGCAATAGTTACTAAAAAATAGACTATTTGTACAACAAAAGTGTAAAATAAGGGCTGGGCCTCATGTCTCATGCCTGTAATCCCAGCATTTTGGGAGGCCAAGGTAGGCAAATCACAAGGTCAGGAGTTTGAGGCCAGCCTGGCCAGCATGGTGAAACCCCATCTCTTCTAAAAACACACAAAAAAATTAGCTAGGCATGGTGGCAGGCACCTGTAATCCCAGATACTCAGGAGGCTGTCAGAAGAATTACTTGTACCCAGGAGGCAGAGGTTGCAGTGAGCCAGGATCACACCACTGAAACTCCAACCTGGGTGACAGTGCCAGACTCTATCTTAAAAAAAAATGAAAAGGAAAATAAAAGTTTATGGCTAACTGAACAATGTTTTTACTTTTATTTTTGTATTTACTTTGACTTTTTTATTCTTTTAAAAACTCATTTTACTGTACTTGCATTACATTGTTTCTTTAAAATTTTTGCTTCCTAACATGTATCAGTTTTTCAAAATCATATGTTCAGGAACTCTGAGACACTACCTTCTTAGCAATTTATGTTTCTTTATAGAATAAACTAAGATAGGACCAGGAACATGTTATGTGTTATTTAGAATCTAACCTCACATTTCAGGAAATCTAGAGGAAGTGTAAGAAGAGATTTCAAAAATAAACTCTGGGATCATTTAATCTACTGTTGAGTGATGATGCCAACAGGTGGGTATCTCTAGAGAGTGACCAGCTCTGTCACCAGGGAGCTCATGAACAGCAGAGAGAGAAAGTCTGCAGCAAGACAAGGAGTTGAGATGCTCAGAGCCCTTGGGGACATGCTGCTCTGCCCTTGGACCCAGGAAATTCCTGGATTTGCCCAGACTTCATCACTCACTTCACTCCATACCCTTCATAGACTTTTAAAAAAATTTATTAAGGGCAGTTTCCACTTGCCCATGGTTTCACTTTCCATAGTTTTCATTAACTAAGGAACAGTAGAGTAAGATATTTTGAAACAGTTCATGTTTGAATTATAGTCTATTGTTATAATTATTCTATTTTATTATTACATAGTTAATTTCTTACTGTGCCTAATTTATAAATTAAATTTTATTAAAGCATGTATGTATGTATTGGAACAAAACACAATATATAGGGTTCTGGACTGTTCCTGGTTTCAGACATCCACTGGTGAAGAGCAGGTCATGGAGTGTAACCCCTATAGATAAGGGGATTCTATTGTATCACAAGTATTTTTCTAAGAAGTGTTTTATAAATAACTTGTCATGCACCAACAGAAAAATTAAATACATAAATAGAATGGATAAATAAAATACATATATTAAACAGAAAACATAAAATGTAAAATGCATTTTGTTTTGTTGTTTTTAAATAAAGAACACAGATAGCTGGATATTTATTTTTAAAGCACCAAATCAATGCCATCTTCTTCCACACACTAGGTGAAAATGTTAGGAACAGATGAACATGTACACAGACTGACTGCAGTGGCTGCCTCTGGAGGGAACACGACTGTGACAATTGGTTAAAGGAAACTCTACTTACATCTTTACGTTTTGTTTCTCTAAAAAAAATGGGGCCAGGTGTAGTGGTTCATGCCTATAATCCCAGCACTTTGGGAGGCTGAGGGTTTGAGACCAGCCTGACCTACATGGAGAAACCTCATCTCTACCAAAAATACAAAAGAAATAGCCAGGCATGGTGATGCCTGCCTACAATCCCAGTGACTTGGGAGCTGAGGCAGGACAGTCTCTCGAACCCAGGAGACAGAGGCTGCAATAAGCCGAGGTCATGCCATTACACTCCAACCTGGGCAACAAGAGCAAAAATTCAGTCTCAAAAAAGAAAAAGAAAGTTTACTTCAGTTTGGTGGAAATGGAGACACTTGTTGTCTGTCCTTTTTGCTTATTTTTCAAATTTTTGTGTATACTTCCTCTGACACTCAAATACATGCCCTATTTCAATACTGGTAGAAAACTGGTAGTGCGACACACACTGAGCACAGTATATTACTGAATTTTACATATGATTTAAATGTCAAAGTAAATTTTAACTATTTGTGATTATAGCCTTAACTGACAACTTTAGTATTAATCCTCTTTAAAGTTGACACTCACAACATTTAGCAACATGGTGACTTAAAAGCGAGCTACATGTAAAACAGTTTCTTCATTTAGATAAAGATTTCTGAAAGACCAATCTTATGTATGAAATTGTTAATCAAAATCCCTTTTCTTCAGCGCCATCTGGTGGAAAGAAGACACAACCTCACTGGTACCTTCAGAGCACCATTCTATTTTTTTTTTTTTCCCCGAGATTCAGTCTTGCTCTGTCACCCAGGTTGGATTGCAATGGCTTGATCTCATCTCACTGCACCACCTCCAGGCCTCAAGTGATTCTCCTGCCTCAGCCTCCAGAATAACTGGGATTACAGGCGCCCACCACCACGCACAGCCAACTTTTCCATTTTTAGTAGAGACAGGGCCTCACCATGTTGGCCAGGCTGGTCTTTAACTGCTGACTTTGTGATCTGCCTACAAGTGCTGGGATTACAGGCATGAGTCACTGTGCCCAGCCCAGAGTACCATTCTTCACAAAAATGCTCCCTCTTTTATTCTGAGATTGCTGTGTAGTGTACTGTTAACTGTTTACTTTCTTTAAAGCCTTCCTCAAACTGGAAATTCTTCAGCCTACAGGTTAGATAAGAAGCAAGTGGATATCCTTCATTTTTTTGGATTTCCTAGTTTCCACTGACTTGACTTTTGTAAGGTATTGTTTAGAAAAGGCTGTTCTTTTACCTTCTTCTCCAAGATTTCTTCTTCACTGTATTTAAATCAAATGATGGTTTTAACTTCTTTCCCCCAGACCATTCTGCAATCATAATCTGCATTCACCTACATTTCAAGCCCACTAGAATAAAAAATTTCAACAGTTGATTTATATGTAAAACATGTTAGTGTTATTTTGCTTTACATAAACTTACAATAGGAAATTTTTATTTAAAGGATTTTTAAAATGTAATAGTCAATATAAATATGCATCGGGAATTATAAACAGTTTTTTCTTCCAAGCACTAGATGAGATACTAAAAAACATATAGTATCTTACTCGTAGCCATTAAAATAGGCTAAAATAAAAAGAAACCATTGTAACAAGGTTACTAATCCCCTAACTTTCAATACTGAGTTCCTTCATCATCCACGTGCAATCCAGAGTTGACACTTGCAGGTTGGTAAAATTACTTTGGAAAATGCCAACTGTAGTTTTTTGTGACTATGATTACACTTGAGCTTTATAATTTGCTTTTAACTGTTTTCAAATCAGCACTAGCAGAGGAGAGAAGTAAATAAAGCCAATGGCACTCCCTTCAGAGGCTCAAAATGGTTAGAGTTTGATGCAGACTGAACCTTAGCGAGTTTCGGTCAGTCCATTTAGATAATCCTGTAGGTTCAAACAAATACACTGAACCGCTGGTTTAACTTCTCTTTCTTTCTTAAAGTATATGATAAAAACACTCATCCCTGTATTGGAACTGACTGACATCAGTTCAGATCTGCTCAGAATGGCTGGTAAGAAACACTTAAAGTGAGTCAGAAAATAATCCAACAGACTTTCCATGAAACCACCGTGACTCACAGCTAAGACACTGGCTGCTAATTCTGGAATGCCACTGTCTGAAATAATTTAAGAGCTGCGATTTTTTTCTGAAGAAAATATCTCTGCCAAAGAAGTTTCCAGACAGTTGCTTGGAGATCCTTGGAAAAACCATTCTTTTTCATCTGCTTCTTTCAGGATTAGTTGACAAAGAAATTCAAAAAAAGTGTTTTCCATGCATTTCACCTGGTCCAGTGGCTCTCCTCCAGGCAGTGTAAAAGCAGGGCACTCTTCCCCAGTTGCTTTGGCCATGGCCCTCAGCTCACTCAGGACTTTGCCTTCTGCAACCCTGTATTTTCTTTCCCGAAGTCTTGAATCATACTTTACTGTCATATCTTTGCAAAATTTGCTTTTCTCCAAAATTCCATGCAGTCTGCTTTGTCCTCATGAGATCACTGGAGAAAGCATGAGTAAACTTCACATTATTCAGAAATACACCAGCAGCTGCTGCTTGTTTAAATCCAGTTTCTGAAAGAGGTTCATCTACTCCTTGTCTGTCAGATAACAGAGTAAAGTGAGCCATGTTCCTGGAGCCACTTCCTGTCTGTGGCCCCATGCCCTGCTGCTCCCACACTGCCTGCATTTTGTTTGTTAGACATAGTCGTGCTCTGTCATCCAGGCTGGAGAGCAGTGGTGTAATCTTGGCAAGGCTGGTTTCAAACTCCTGATCTCAGGTGATCTGCTTGACTTGGCCTCCCAAAGTGCTGGGATTACAGGTGTGAGCTACCATACCTGGCCTGTGAAGTAAATTTTATATAATGAATTAGTGTTTGCTGTGTGTTAAGTCAGTGATGTGCTCTATTTATAAATAGATAGTTTTTGTTTTTTAAGAGATAGGTTCTCACTTTGTTGTCAGGATGGAATGCAGTGACTCTTCACAGGTGAAATCATGGTGCACTGCAAACTAGAACTTCTAGGTTCAAACCATTGTTCTACCTCAGCCTCTCAAGTAGCTGCATGCCACCATGCCTGGCTCATAGTGACATTCTTTAGACCACAAAATACCTTGTTTTTAAGTTATTTTGGCTTTGCAGAGGACATAAAATGGCTAAATTCATAAATGTATGCAATCTAAAGTTATTTACAGGCTACTCATCAGCTTTCTGTTTCAAGTATAATGTGTAACCAGCTATTATATGTAAAATTCTGAGCAGAAGCTGTAATATTTGAAACAATTATAATTCTTTTCTTTTCTAGACAAAGTTTCACTCTTGTTGCCCAGGCTGGAGTGCAATAATGTGATCTCAGATTACTTAAACCTCTGCCTCCTGGGTTCACATGATTCTCCTGCCTCAGCCTCTTGAGTAGCTGGGATTACAGGAATCTGCCACTGTGCCTGTCTAATTTTTTTTCTATTTTTAGTAGAGACAGGGTTTTACCATGTTAGCCAGGCTGGTCTTGAACTCCTGGCCTCAAGTGATCCACGAATCTTGGCCTTGCAAAGTGCTGGGATTACAAGCATGAGCCACCATGCCCAGCAAATTCTAATTCTTATTAAAAATTTTAGAAGCTCAATGACTTCTGGACAAATAAGAAATTGGGGTAATAAGAGAGATGACCTCTTTTAAGATCTATAAAAACTATAACATAAACCAAGAAAATTTTAACCATATAATCATGGATTCTAACATGATATTTATCCCTAGATTAAGTACATAATTCTCAAAAGGCCATAAGCTACTGTATCTGAGGAATCACTGTCGTCAATAAAATTATCTATATTTGGTTCTCATTTTCCACTCTCCACACTTTAAATCATAACAATCTAAAGTGAAGTGAATTACTGTGTTCGCCTGTGGTCGCAAAGCCAAGGGAAATGCCCAGAATGATGCAGAGCTGCTGTCTCCAAACAGAAAACACAGAGAATCCTTCAGGAAAGATACCAGTGAAGTGCTATCTAAACCATGCTTCAGAAGTGGGGATGAAATCTGACCAGCACACCACAAAATATGGAGTAAAATGCACAGTACATGCAACCATAGCGGCAACCACTATGAAAAACAAACCCAGCAGCTAGAGGGAGAGGAGGAAGATGGCGCTCTAGAAGCAACTCACCACTGCAGCTCTCAGTCAAGACGCAGAGGGTAAGCAAACACCTCATTTTCAGACGGATCCTTATAGCCCACAGAGCGGGGGAAAAGCCCAGGTGTAAAAGGCACGCAGGACTCAAATGCAGCACTCACCGCTGGCGCAGCCAGGCAGCCAGCACCGCCGCAGCAGCCGGCGCACAAAACACATGGGTCTGGGCACCCTGTTAAACCGACAATTTGAGACTTGGGAGGGCAGATTACTATGTTCATCTGACTGAAAGGGTTTGGGACGGTGAACTAGACCAGGAGATTTCTGGGAGGTGAATTGTGAACCAGCGCAGCGGGTGGCTGCACGGGAAACCACACAGATCCCGGTGCCCTTTCGGCCAGCGACTGAGGCACCTGGGAGAGAGTCAACCCTACAACATAAAAAGAAAAAAA
>CM052650.1:151902011-151928634 GCA_028533165.1 Leontopithecus rosalia | reverse complement strand
TATACTAAATATACTATATTTATACTATAAGTATATAGTATACTAAATATACTATATTTCTACTATATGTATAAATAAAGTTTATTTTATATACTATATATCATATATATAGTATATGATAAAGTATATATAGTATATATAAGTTTTTTTTTTAAATGGTAAATGTAGGGGATTTTATTGCCAATGAAAATGGCTCTAAGTGGGAAAGACAGTTGAAAAGGGGACAGCAGGAAGGAAATCTTCCCCTGGAGTCCAGCCATTCCGACTTTTCTCCGAAGTTGCGCTGTCAAGGGGTCCCTCTGAAGTCAAGCTGCTTTTCTCTGACATCCAACTGTACTCTCCAGCGTCCAGTTGCTTCTCCTCCTTCTGCCGGCAAGGCCTGCTTTGCAAAACGGGGCGCTGTGGCTCCTCTTCTCGGGGCGCTGTGGCTCCTCTTCTCCCGGGAGCTTCAGCTCTGCTTCGGAGACCTCCTCCAATGGGGGACTCGGGCTGGGGGTGGGGCCGTGCTCACCTCGCTGGTCCACAGGTGGGTGGACAACGAGCTGGGCGACTACACGGTACCAAGCAATAGCAGCGGTGGTGGCGGTGGCCGTGGGGCGGCTCCCACGAACCCCAGGCGTAGCGCCGCGCATGGGGCTGGTGCCTCGTGTGGACATCGCGGGCGCGCCCGTCTGCGTGGCCACCGTGGGGCTGGTGCGCACGGAGGCGTTCCCACCGCCACCCGTGGGGCTGGTGCTGCGCGAGGCGGTGCGCGGACCGCCGCAGCTGCAGCCGCCTGCAGGGCCTGAGGCGCCACCACAGCAACCACCGTTGTTATTGCCTCCGCCGCCACCGCCACTGCAGCTGCTCCGCATGGGGCTGCCATGTTGCTGCTGCTGCTGCTTCAGCTGGAACAGAACCGTCGCCCACATGGGCTGCAAGCGGCTCCCGGGTCCCCTGGCTGTGGCGACTGCACCACCCCCAAGGGAGCCGGCTGGTGTGGGGGACCCATTGCGTCTCACCCGCTGGGACATGGCCCCTCCTCCCCGGTGACTGGGCGAGATGGGGGTTTTGTTGTTGTTGGGCTGCAGGGATAGGATTCTCGAGGCTGCAGGGCAGGCCCCCGCGATGGGGTGATGAAGCTGGACTCCAAGGTGCGTGGGGAGACTGGGCAGGGGCCGGGGCTGGCAGCAACGAAGTGGTGCAGCTGCCGCCTTTTTTTTTCAATCTCCAAATTTTGATATTTTTATTTATTCTGAAAGTCTAAGATATTAAGAATCAGTACATATGATTTTAAATTAAGACTGTAAATGGTTAGAAAAAATGCTTTGAGAACATGTATTTTATTTCCTAAGAAAATAAAACCACGTACAAAAATTTACATTTATGTGTAAAATGCTGCCACTCTATGTATCCACTCATGTGGCATATATACTTATATATGTATACAAAAATATTTGTATGTATACAAAGTATATATGTATATATGTAAATTTACAATTGCCCCCTCAGAAATGTGTACATACATATATATGTACATATATTTATACTTAGCCATATGCAATAAAATAAAATTATTTTATGTATATATACATATACAGTATATACTGTATATGAGTACATATAAGTACTTTGTACACAAAATGTATGCTTAAAGTTAAGTATTGTACATGCTGACTGTGCAGTTGTCCACAGTCAGCCATGGTGATCTTCTTGCTGGGCTTTCCATTCCTGGACCCAAAGTGCTCCATGGCCTCCACAATATTCATGTCTTCTTTCACCTTGCCAAAGACCACATGCTTGCTATCCAACCAGTCAGTCTTGACAGTGCAGATGAAAAACTGGGGTGCATGTATATACCATTTTGTACATATTTTTAATGTACAAAAAGCACTTCTACCCTTAAGTACATCACAGGTATTTTGACGGTGTACCAAAAAGGACAAGAGAGTACTGTGTAATACAGTCACTTTTTGTTTTGTCAGTTCCACCCACTTTCTTTTTATTTAAATAACTGAAGCAACAGCTGTGGCACAGCAGAGGGAAGCTGGGTTGGAGTGTATAGGAGGTGGCAGCAGTGTAGCCTGATGGAGGGGGAAGAGTGAGCAGTGATAGGTCACAGTGGACTCCCCACATGCCTGTCAGGTTCAGCAGTCATGGCCATAGGATTGGGGCACTATGGAGGATCCATCAGGTAGTAATGTCTCCCCAAGTCCCAGAGACCTTAGGGATGGAAGCTAAGTCAGCTCCCTCAAGTGACAGGGCTTGGGGATCCCAGTCAAGGGTCACGGGCCCCGGAAGGCATTTTCAGCAGCCCCAGCAGCTGCATTGGCAGCTGCGGTTCACACCACAGGGTTGGAGAACACACCAGAAGCAAATTCTTGCTGGGCCATCTGAAAGCTGGCACCTGTGCAGCGGTACAAGGAGTGGATCCGTTTTAGCATGACAATTCCTAGCACAGCAATGCCAGTGAAGAGAAGGGCGACCAGCAGCATGAGCACAGCTACTGCCAGACTGATATTCAGAACCTCCAGAGCAGAGATCCAGCCACTGAATCCCCAACCTGGGATACCAATGGCCTGGAGGACAAACAGCACATCCTGAGCAAAGAAAATAAAGAAACTGAATGAACTGTCACTGCAGAAAGCCTTATACATGGGGCTGTACCAGCAGACAAGGGAGCAGGGTGTGAAAAGGAGGATCCAGAGGATGGAAATCCCAAAGCTAGAGCCACTGCTGGTTTCCACACAGAACTTGGACAGGCAGGCAAGGAAGTTCAGGAGAAGAGCCAGAGTGCTTCACATCCAGAGGTAGTACATGGTGGATACAGTCTTCTGAAATTCTTGGAGGATTTCCATGGAGATGTCCTGGAAAAAGCAGGGCCAAACTGGACAAAAAGAAGGTAGAGGGGGCCAATTGTTCTGTCAAGTAGCAGTGCCCCCCAGGGCAGCATGCTGCAGCTCTCGCTCCCTTCAGTCCACCTCCTCTGCCTTCTGATTGGGCTCCTGCTGTTTCTTTAGCAACTCAGCTGTGGCTACTGCAGCTGAGGCCTGAGTGCTGTAGGAGCCATTGTTCTTAGGTTCTGTGGGGCTAAGCTTTCTCGAGGACTGCAAGGAGGGAGTTGAGGGTGGAGCCAATGGAGCAGGGGCTGGAGGCTCATAGGCTGGCAGTGGCTTCTAGGCCTCAAAAGGGTTGTAGACGTCAAGCTTTGCATCCTGCCAACTGGGTTGGTGCTGGATCACAGCTGGGTCCTGAAAGGGGTTATTAAGCTCGCTGGGCTCAGCGAATGGGTTTCTGCGGTCTCTGCTCTGAACCATGTTTGCAACTGTGGCCTTCACCACTCCCAGCCCTCCACTCCCCTGCCACAGCCTTTATTTAATGCCTGATTTTAATACTATAAATATACGGTAAAAACAAATGGGGGCCCATCTGAGCACATCAAATGGCAGCGCATAGGAGTCCCAGTGGGCCATTCTGCAGCCTGAACTTCATGGAGAGCCTTGGTACTAGGAGGCTGCCAGAGGCTGGGGCCTTGGCAGAGTGGGAGGAGAGGTGGGTTTGTGGGGAGGTGAGTAAGGGGAGGTGCGTTGGGGAGATACCTGGGCCGAGTGCACACACATGTGGGAACATATGTGTATGTGTATGTGTATGCATGTGCATGTGCAAGGGAGCATGTGTGTATGCATATGAGTGTGTGCAAATGTGCCTAAGCATGTGTGCATGAACATGGGAGCATGTGTGTGTATGTGCAAGTGACTGTGCATAAGCATGTGTGTGTGAACGTGAGAGTATGTAGAGCCAGGTTGCAGGTGGAGCCTCCTGTGCCCACCACACACACACAGACTCTCTCACAACAGAGCACATTCGTATCCCCTAGGGCAGCGGGGATGCCCAGGCCTAGCCATCCTGGGAGGCCACCTTGGGGCTTGGCCCAAGCCAGGGAAACCCCAGGGCACTGCTCAGCACCTTAGCAGACTGATGGAGCCTTTTGGCCTGTAGATAATGCCCATCTGATGCCTTCTCACTGGCCTGAGGGGAGCCATCATGCTCCCCTGGCTGCTGTGGGTGCCAGCTGCAGGTCCTGGTTTTCAGGCACCTGCCCGGCTCTGGCCCAGGCCCCCACCCCCTCAACCCTGTGCTTAGGAAGTTGAAGTGCTTGGTTCTAAATGTCTAAACAGAAGACATCCCTGTTTCTCTCCGTCTCTCACATGCCAGGGAGCCTGGGTCACAGGGTGCAGCAGGAGAACCAATGGATGGGGTCAGCTGGCCTGCCCTCATCCTCTGCCTCCTCCTAACCATGCCAGGAGCTCCTACCCAGTCCACCCACATCTGGAGTCTGGGGAGAGGAGTAGGGTCTTAGGTTTCTCAGCCCTGAGCATCCATTGGAGGGTATCCAACCTCTAATCTCTTCCCTTTACTCCTGTTATCACCCTGCCAGGAGAGACAAGGCCCTGGCTCCCACCTCATTTCAGCCCAGGGTGCCCATCGAGGGCCCAGAATAGCACCCCCGTGCCCACAGCACAAAGTCAGGCTTTTCTCCAAAAGGTGCAGCCCTGCCCCTCCCCATGCATCAGCAGCAGCCCCTCTGCTGTTCTTCAGGGACCTCTCATACACTGGCCAGGAGGCTGCAAAACATGCCTCCCCCTCCCTCCAAGAGGTCCTGCTCCATCTCCAAAAAGAAAAAAATGGTAAATGTGTTTTAAGTGCTTGTCTGCTGTTTTATTTGACCCAAATTTGTGATTGATGTGTCATGATCAAGGGGCCAACTTTCCAGGCAGCTAGCAGAGATACTATTATCTTCCTCTCCCAGCAAATTTTTATTCCTTTGCCCACACATTTCTGCTACACTAGATGTCAGCCAATGATGGAATTATAAATATGTCTGTGGTCATATCTCAAATGTGGCAGCTTGAAGATGTACTTACTGCCAAGGTTGATCTGGGGCAGGTTGTCTGCCAGACTGTGTATTCTCAATTGCTGTAGACAGTGCTCTGACTACCACCCTGGGTCTACTTGGACTCTCAAGGGCATCTACCTAAACCAGAATCTTTTGTCAGAAAACTTAACCCAACAAAACAAATCTTGAGTAGCTCATGCCCGGCTCTTAGGAATTGTGTCTCTTTGTTTTAAAAAAAATTTCAATTTAACTTACTTTTAAAAAAAATTTAACCTAGTCACTGTTTACCGTTGTATACTAAAGCCTGAAATATTGTCTGTGCTGTGGTGTATGAGCATTGCCAACTTTATATTTATTGCAGTGAAGAACTAAAAATATATGAAACTGAGGAGCATGTCCAAGCTCCTAAATCTGTGTGGGTGCGTGTGGGAGAAGTGAGTTGGGGCCTCTTGAAAAAAGACTTTTTGGAGAGGGATCCCCCAGGCCTCTTGGTGATTTACTTGGAAAGTAAATGTACAGTATGTACATTTGTAAATTTGTACACCTAAACGTACATATGTACCCCCACATGGAGGTATAAGTACATATATATGTACTTAAAGTACCTACATTTTTGGGCATTAATTTTTTTTGTATGTTCAAAATAGGTTTTAATCATAAGCTTGATATACAAATTGCTGTACAGTCATCTTAATAAAGTGAAATAGTGAAGAGTACAAAACAGAGCTCTCATGTTCACCTTAGTGAAGTAGCAAAGCCTCACTCATAGCCCAAAATTAGTGACAAGGGAAGTGGCCAGTCTGTAAAGCAGGCTAAGGCAAGTGCTGTAAACTGGCTATTAAAGGAGAGCCGGCTGCGCTGCAGATCAGAGGCCTAAGTTCCTACTACCCAAACTGTTTCCATGAAGAATTAATGAAATGAATATTGATGGGCCAGAACCTCCTAGTAAACTTGGGAACTCACAGAAATCATATATATTATGCTAAAAATAGTTCAGCAGTAGTGTAGCTCAGTCTCTCCCACCCCCAATTAAGTATTGATAATACACAAATTCTAAAACATGAAGCTGTTTAAAGCATTAATAGACTGTGAACATATTGCACTAGATAAGTGAACACTTCTGTTTCTCCAAATAGGTGAGCTGCATTTCCCAGCACAAGCAGGATTAATCCCTGTGGTGTGCAAGGAGCAGGCTGCTGTTCCAAGTGACTTGGTCCTGGTGACTGCATGCACTCCGAGCTCAGCCCCACGGAGAGGCCCACCAGAGGGAGTGCACACTCATGAGTTTTGTCTCAGCAGAATATAATAAGCAAATTCATAAATTTATCTTCTATTAATACTTTGATTCCAAAAGTTTTCTTTACTTCCTATTGTCTGTTCATTCTGTGCCTAACCTAAAAGGCTCAATAACAAATACAACAACTGTAAATGTGTTTACATTTTAAGACATAATGCAGTGGTACTTACAGATTGGTCAGTTAACTACAGAAAGCAAATATTAGATCACACATTTGTTTTCTCCTTGATCAAGTGTCAAATTCTGAAACAGAGGCTTTAAAATTTAAAACCTCAGCAAAATAATCTATGAATTTACTTATTTTTCCACATCATGTATAGTTACTATTATTTATCTGTACACATGTACAGCTATGGATAGAGTTGCATAATGAAAATTATCTGCAAACACCTAAATTAAAGAGAAAAAAGTAGTTTGTAAACTCACTTGTGAGCTACTAAAAAGAGGTTATATTAAAGCAAATAAAAATATTATCCTTCTTTGCCCTCTGAAATGACTGCAGTGTATACTCTCCCATTTTCGGGGTGTGGGGGACCTTTTTAACTTAATTGACCCCCCCAGGTGGTCTTTTGTTTTAAACGGGAAAACAGAGCTGGATCTCCAAGTACATGTGGATTTTTCTATATATAGGAGATTTTTTGGGAAAATCAAAAACCCAACACCAGATGCAAGGCACATAAAGGTGTTCCAATAAAATTGATAGATGTCTTTTTCCTCCCCATATTGCTTTATACTGGGTAATGCACTCTTACAAGTATATACAAAAATTAAATAGACTTCTGCCCTCTAAAGTCTTTCTATTGCATTACTTCAAAATTATAATTTTGTCTCTATTGATGTGTTATTAACATCTGAAAAATTTTATTTTATTGGAAAACTAGTTTGTTAGGCCTTGAGAGTTTTGTGACAATTACTTTGCTGTGTTTTACCACAATCATTCACCTTATGGCATGCTTTGATTACTAGACTTGAGGCAGTCTCATTCATTGTATCATACTTATATGCAATTAGTAAGTTGTTTCCCATGTGTGCTATAAGTCTGGGGTGTATACAGTTTTTATTAAAAAGTGTGCCAGTCTGAATGTAAGCATTTGATTTTGTAACATTGGACTTTTTTTAAAAGTACAGAGGTTCAAAGTATAGATATGTCTATTGGCATGAGAATAGAGTGGGTGAAGGTCTGGACCAGGATACAGGTTTACCTGGTCAAATGCCAGAACAAAAAGAGCAGTCAACTAAACTGGTCTGTTTCAAAAATAGTGGGCCTGTGTGAAGAGTGAGACCACATGTGGATGTGCACATCTCTTTTCCCCAGGTTTTCCTCCCTCTGAGCTTTTCTTTCCCTCGCTAACTTCTCTGGCCTATTGTCAATGTTGTTTCTTTATACTTAAAGAGAGAAAAAGAAGGAGATTCCTATACTTTGCCTAATTAAGCCACTACCAGGTTTTCTGGCAGCTGTGGCCACATAATTTGTGAGGTAATTTTTTCCTTTATGTTCAGAGTGACTTTTGACTCTGATTATTTATGCTTTGTATGGAGCAGCACTTTTATCTGCGTCTTAGCAGAACTGTTCCTCTGTATCCTTAATGGTTTTTCCTTGTTCTTTTTTCCTTTTTAAATTATGCATAGAGTTTTTTTATGTGTACAAAATTAAAGCCTTTATTCACCTTCTGTTAACAAAACAGTCTAACAGAAGTGTGTAAATGTATATTTACCTTTTTGCCATTTCTTACCATTGGCAATCATTTATTAGTGCTCCAAAATGCAGTAGTTGTCTCAAAGTAAGCCTTTTTGTAAAACTCTGATATATGGAGGAGGAAAAATGGCTACCCACTTTTTACATGTTTGCAGGGAAAGCTCTGGCTGTTCTGAGCATGAGAACATGACTTAATAGTAAATTAATAAAAAAGAATGACTTATTTTTAAATCATTTTTCTCTGTTTATACCACAGTCACATTTAAATTGGCAGAACTGTTTTCATGATAGACAAGACAGGGACCTGTCATGCAAGGAAAAGTAAGTGCAGGTTTTCATAAAGCTGGAGGAGTACCATGGTAACACAAGAATGGCTGCAGCAATCTCAGACAACAGTGCCAAGGTTTGCAACTGGGTAGGAATGAAAGCTGCTTTACAGTAATTGGCCTGAGACCACTATTGCTTCCTAAGAGGTATTTCCTAATATGCCTGGTAAGCAGATCACTTGTAACACAGATGTAAATGGAGTATGATAACACTTCTGCAGAGTAAATTCTGTAAGTTCCTGGGCAGGTTTTACAAATCTCTTTCATCCATGATGAATAGTTGCTAAATTATGATTTTGCAAAAGTAATTCCATAAATAAGACATCCAGGTAAATTTTATAGCCACTGAAAAATAGCCCTCAAATAATTACGGGCTGTACACATATGACCATGTATATATGTGTTGTGTCTGGCCCATCTCCATTACAGATACCTCTGGATCCATTCTCTTTTTTTTTTTTGAGATGGAATTTTGCTCTCGTTACCCAGGCTGGAGTGCAATGGTGCAATCTTGGCTCACCACAACCTTCGCCTCCTGGGATCAGGCAATTCTCCTGCCTCAGCCTCCTGAGTTGTTGGGATTACAGGCACATGCCACCATTCCCAGCTAATTTTTTGAAATTTTAGTAGAGACAGGGTTTCACCATGTTGACCAGGATGGTCTCGATCTCTTGACCTCTCTTGACCTCGTGATCCACCTGCCTTGGCCTCCCAAAGTGCTGGGATTACAGGTGTGAGCCACCGCACCTGGCTTTTTTTTTCCTGAAAAAACAACTTTAATAATCTCTAAGTGCTTTTTTTTAAACAGTAAATGGCTGTATATTAAAGGGCTATATATGCACCCAACACAAAAGCACCCAGATTATAAAACAAGTTTTTAGAACCCCTTGAAGATGTTGAATGTTCTTCATCAGACATTACATTTATCCTGCATCTGTTCAGTATTAAATCTCTGATGTCAAACACAATATAAGGACTTGTTAAAGACTTTTCTGCATTTTTAACACTTGTAGAGCTTCTCTCTTGTATTAATTCTCTTATGTCCAGTAAGTTGTGAGAACCACCTGCATGCATTGCCACATTCTTCACATTTGTATGGATTATCTACACTGTGAATTCTCTTATGATTAGTAAGGTCTGAGAAGCACTTACAGGTTTTGATATATTCTTCATATTTATAAAGTCTCTCTTCCATATGAATTCTATTGTGGTTAATAATGGTTCAGCAGCAGGTAAAGGCTTTGCCACATTCTTGACAGATGTAGGGTTTCTATCCAGTGTGAATTCTCTTATGTTTACTAAGATCCAAGAACCACTTAAAAGCTTTTCCACATTTATTACATTTGTAGGGTTTCTCTTCAGCATGAATTATCTTATGTCTAGCAAGGTCTGAGAACCACCTATAGGATTTGTTACATTCTTTACATTTGTGGTACTTCACTCCAGTTTGAATTCTCTTATGATTAGTAAGGTGGGTCTACATTACATATATATTGTGTGTCGGGCACAGTGGGAGTGAGACCAGACATTCAGTTTGTGGGGGAACTCACTGAAGTCTGTGACTATGGGCTTTTCTCCCACTTCCCTGACAAGTAAGAAGTCTTGTACCCACCTCTCATACATTCTGGAAATGTAAGACACAGGCTGCAGTTTTATTTTGGAGAACATTTGCTGCCATATAACATGACTGTGTATCAGGCAGTATGGCAGTTTAGTATACAGGCTGAAGATGAAAGAGAATCCATGGATGATGAGAGCAGTCCTCTAGGCAGAGCTGGTATTTGGACAAAGACTCATACAATATGGTATAAACCCGTGAGAGAGGATGAAGAAAGTAATAAAGATTGTATTGGTGGTAAAAGAGGAAGAGCCCAGACAGCTCCAACAAAAACTTCCCCTAGAAATGCAAAAAAGCATGAGTTATGGCATGATGGAGTGTGCCCATCAGTATCAAATCCTTTAGAAGTTACCTCATTCCCACACCACCTGAAAATATAACATTTGAAGACCCATCATTAGATGTGATCCTCCTTCTAAGAGTTTTACATGCTATCAGTCGATACTGGTATTACTTGTATGATAATGCAATGTGCAAGGAAATTATTCCAACTAGTGAATTTATTAACAGTAAGTTAGCAGTAAAAGCAAATAGGCAACTTCAAGATCCTTTAGTAA
The DNA here is from genome assembly GCA_028533165.1 of Leontopithecus rosalia. Classification (NCBI taxonomy): domain Eukaryota; kingdom Metazoa; phylum Chordata; class Mammalia; order Primates; family Cebidae; genus Leontopithecus; species Leontopithecus rosalia. Next base: position 151,918,264 of record CM052650.1, on the reverse strand, counting down.
TCATGACAGGAATCATTCCAACATGGCTTACTGAGCTAGGAAAACCCTGCCCATTTTTCTTTTCTTTTGATACCCGGCAAATGCTTTTTTATGTAACTGCATTTGATCAGGACTGAGCAATGCAAAATTTGCTTGATACGAACCCATAAATCAACTATTCTGATTCTCAAGATATCAGAGTTGCACCTAGATTGGATAGAAAAAAAAGGACTGTGAACAGGGAGGAGCTGCTGAAACAGGCTGAGTCTGTGATGCAGGACCTTGGCAGCTCACGGGCCATATTAGAAATCCAGTATGAAAATGAGGTTGGTACAGGTCTTGGGCCTACACTGGAGTTTTATGCACTTTTATCTCAGGAACTACAGAGAGCTGACTTGGGGCTTTGGAGAGGTGAAGAAGTAACTCTTAGCAATCCAAAGGAAGCCAAGAAGGGACCAAGTATATTCAAAGGGCCTATTTGCACTTCCCTTTGGTAGGACAGCTAAGCCAGCTTATATTGCAAAAGTTAAGATGAAGTTTCACTTCTTAGGAAAATTAATGGCCAAGGCTATCATGGATTTCAGATTGGTGGACCAATCTGAAATGGATGCTACAGCAAGAAACTTCACTGACATCACATGATTTGTTTGATATCGACCCAGATGTAGCCAGATCAGTTTATCACCTGGAAGACATTGTCAGGCAGAAGAAAAAACCCGTACAAGATAAATCTCAGACAAAGAGAGTCTGCAGCATGCATTAGAAACCCTAACTATGAATGGCTGCTCTGTTGAAGATCTAGGACTGGATTTCACTTTGCTAGGGTTTACCAATATCAAACTGAAGAAAGGAGGGAAGGATATACCAGTCACTATCCTCCATTTAGAGGAGTATCTAAGACTGGTTATGTTCTGGGCACTAAATGAAGGCATTTCTAGGCAACTTGATTCATTCAGAGATGGATTTGAATCAGTCTTCCTATCAGTCATCTTCAATACTTCTACCTGGAGGAACTGGATCAGCTCCTTTGTGGCAGTAAAGCAGACACTTGGGATGCAAAGACACTGATGGAATGCTTCAGGCCTGATCACAGTTATACTCGTGACAGTTGGGCCATGAAATTTTTGTTTGAGATTCTCAGTAGTTTTGATGATGAGCACCAGAGGTTGTTTCTCCAGTTTGTGACTGGTAGCCCAAGATTACCTGTTGGGGGATTCCGGATTTTGAATCCACCTTTGACAATTGTCCAAAAGACATTTGAATCAACAGATAACCGAGATGACTTCTTGCCCTCTGTAATGACTTGTGTGAACTATCTTCAGTTGCTGAACTATTCAAGCATTGAGATAATGCATGAAAAACTGTTGATAGCAGCACAAAAAGGGCAGCAGTCATTCCATGTTTCTTGATCACAACAAGAAATGCAGTGTCTGCCTGTTACAGCAAAAGAAACAAATCATGATTTCTTTTCTTATGTATCACCTGAGTCAAGGAAACATGTTACACCTTCTTGTTGTAGGATAAACGGCTTGTAGATTATAAAGAGACACTTGGTTGATACTCAGTAATGGTCCCATAGACTTAAAGTGATCAGGCCCTAAAACATTGTTGTGATAAGGTTTCTTTAGCAAGTTATTGTTTAAGTTATCATTTATTTGATGAGTGAAATTTTTAACATGTTTTGCTGTGTGAAATTTAAAAAAGGGATGTATTTCCAGGCTGAAACAATAAATGCCACTGTGCAGTTAGAAAAAAAAAAACATACCATGGGGATCCATGTATGTACATTATACATATTTATATACATTTTAAGTATGTATATATGCTCATAAAGTACATATGTACAAAAACAGTACACAAACACTTACTTGTATTTTCTCTATCCTCTTTCCTTTATTCATTATCAGTGCCAATGAAGCAAAGACCCCTGGCAAAGTATATCTCTTTCAGTTGCACCTCTTCTCCTTGGTGGTCTTCTTAAGCAACAGATTCTTCCACAAGATAGTCTACCTGCAGTCTGCCCTGAGTAGCTCCACTTCTGCAGAGAAGTTCCCTTCACCGCATCCATCTCCTGCCAAACTGAAGGCTGCTGCAGGCCACTGCCATCCAAAGAGGATGGGTGGGATTGGAAGGAGTCTGTGGCAGCTCTTTCCCTGTTCACGTCCCCCTGCAAGGGAAGTCAGGACCCTTTGCCAAGGGCCCTCTGTGTATTCCCTTCTCTCTGAGGAATTGGAATTTTTGTCTCTGGTGCACATAAGGCAGAATGTTTCTGACATCTGTGTGTGGATTTTTAACATCACCGTGAGTCTGAAAGTACCACAGGTTTGTCTGCAGCTATTTTCTAGCATTTGCCAGTCCTTGTGCCTGGACTGATTTGAATACTTTGTTTTTCTCCCTGTGCCATTTACCCTCCCACCTTTCCATCCTGCCTTCTACCACCATTGGATGAATGGATTTTGTAATTCTAGCTGTTGTATTTTTGTGGATTTGTTATTTTGGTCGTTTTTCTGTAAAGCACATACATTGGATGTGGGAGGTAAAGGAGTGTCCCAGTTGCTCCTGGTCACTCCCTTTATAGCCATTACTATCTTGTTTCTTGTAACTCAGGTTAGGTTTTGGTCTCTCTTGCTCCACTGCAAAAAAAAAAAAAAAAAACCTGAAGAGATGAGAAGATAGGAGGAAAAACCTCAGAGCCAGATCTGCTGGGTTTGGAAGAGTGATTTTCTTTCTTCCCCTTGAAGGTGAAAAAGCTATTTTCACTGGTACATTTAAAGTCCCTCAACTATGGGGAAGTACCAATTCTGGACAAGTGCCACTGCAACAACACTAAACCTGAAGTTTTCAAATCTGTCGGGGGTGGGAGACAGTGGGCAGAAATTTACTCTTGGCTACTGCCAGGTCTGTTTGATATTTCAAAGGAATATTGGGTGCTGCAAATAGGAACTGAAGGGGTAAACATATCAAACTTGTGATTGGTTAATGTTTTCCTGTCATTTTAAGAGATTAAATGTGGGGGGTAGATGTCAAAATACTTGTACAATTTTAAAATGTCACAATTAAACTTGAGCTGGTTTCCCACCAAAAATGTATATATTTTAAAAATATGTATTCATATTTATGTACACAACTTTACACATTTTTTTCCAATTTAAATAAATACAACTTTTATTATCCAAAATCATCTTGGAAGAAAATTTTCTAATATACTCATTTTTAGATAATGAGATCAACCATTTGTTGAGAATATTTCCAACTGTATCCCCTCCTTCCTTGACTTTTTCTCATCAATTTAGGACCCGGGTTGTATGCACTGTGGCTCTCTGGGATGGTTAAGGGGTGCAGTGGCTGAGGCTTCCCCTGCCCTAAATGGCCTGGGCTGAGGGCTTGCCAAATGGCTTTGGTTCTGTAACTTCTTCCTTTGCTACCCATTAAAAAATACATATCCTCCCTTCTTGATCGCACAATGCTATCTTCTATTGCCTATTGGGAGCATAATCACGTAAGTTCTAAGGTCCTTCCAGTTCCAAAGCCATTGATCAAACCTGTGAGACACTGAGAGACCAGAGATTACTGAGGAATCTCTGCCAATAATATATGATATATAAAGGTAACTGTGATTCTATGAAGAATGAATAAAAATTGAAAACAAAACAAAACCAATCTTGTTTAAATTATTAAATAAAGTTTTAAGAAATCATGGAGTAGGCAGATGTATTGTCTATCAAAATAAATTCAGGGAATATGTGTCAGTTATCAGCTTGATAAGTATGATCTGTAGGGTTGATTTAACTAAAGGTCTAACCCTAAACTAAGTGAGATATTACTGGGTTACTAAATATAGATGAATGGCTTCCTTTGTCTTTTAAGGAAGAATCCCAGAACAGTGCCTAAATCAGAAGCCGAAGACTCATGTTGTAATGACACATCTGATCATCACCCTGAGTTCCACAAAGATACAGCATATTGTAGAGGGCATATCGGTATACAAGGGGGAGATTTAGAGTATAGATCTCTACGTATTTCCAGCTCTGTCACCAACTGGCAATATGACTTTGGGCAGAAACTTACTTTCTTATTAATTCCATCCCCTTACAATAATATAAAGGAGCATAACTAGATAAGTTCTAAGGCCCTTATAACTCCAAAAGGCATAATTAGCCCTGTGAGGCACTGTGAAAAATTGGAGATTCTGAAGATGAATCTCTTCCAATAATATGAAATATAAAGGTGATTGTGATTCTATGAGGAATTGAAGACTATATGTGCACAATCAAATGAGAAACTGTATAAAACCTATGAATCAACTTGTAAATAATCTGCTTTGTGTTATAAAATCTGAAAAGTACTATAATTATTCTTGTCATAACTGATGCCACCAATATAATTTTAAAACCTAAAAGCCTAAGTCAGAATACTTAATTACTCACTCTTTTCAAATTATATTGTGTGTGTGTGTGTGTGTGTGTGTGCGCATATGTGTGTGTTCCTGAGTCAACCTGGGAATTGTCACCATATACCTGATGGAGGCTGCTCCACTGAAGAAAAAATATGAAAAGGTATGAGATGTACTTCTTTTTTTACATATACTGTACATATGGCACCTATACACTATGTAATGTATATACATACATAAGTGGCATGTACACATAAGAGTACTTGTATACATACAGTACATGTAGTACATACTGTATATACATATGTATGTATATATATGGTATATATGTGTACATATATACTGTATGTACTTGTACATCCACATATATATAAAAAATGTATGTACTTTTCTATATATCAACATATAGATTAAAGTACTGCCCGTTTTTTGCCAGTACTGTCCCCCAGTAAGTATGTATGTAAAGTAAGGGTACTGTAAGGGTCTTTTTTAATGTTTAAAATTAGTGACTTTATTGACACAAACTTTTCAATGAAAAGTGTCATCCTAATATGATAGCAAGAATCAGTTTCTGTCTCATACACACTTAAAAAGTAGCCAGATGCATTTTTAGTCACATGATTTAACTTCTGGTTGCTGTCTCTGTGAAATCAGACTGTCTGGGGAAGGCCAGATTAAATGCCCTGCACTTCCTTCTCCCCTGGAAGTGAGAAAGTGATAAATTCTAAACCACATGCAGCAGTGAACAGATGTAGAAACAAAGCAGTAAAGAGAAGCCACAAAGCACATCCCCTGGGAGAAAGAGCCCTTGAAGTTGCAGGGTCACTGCCAACCTTCAGCAGCTGGGGGCTCCTGCTGAGTAATGCCAGTGGGGACATATGAGTCACAGGTTTAGCTTTTATTTTATTATTACTAAAAACATATTTTAGAACATGAAGTTCCCTAAAAGCCCTTTCTCAAAGAATCACAAAATGATAAAGGTTTAGAAAAACTGTGATTTTGTGTATAATAAAGTCTTATACAGTGATTAGAACACGTAGTTAAGACACAAACCTACCCTGGATATAAAAGATTCCATTGCAGAGCAATTTGCAACACATATGCTATCTTAGGGTCTAATTCAGTCTTCTGGTTATGAAGTAACTGTTAGGTTCAGGATAGACAGTCATGACTAACAAGACCCCAAATCTGTTAACATCTGCATAGTACCTGGCACAGGATGGACATTCAATGTTTAGTAAATAAATATGCAATCTGCCAATGGAAGGAAAGAAGGAACAATGACACCACCCATTTGGGTTTGAAAAATAACAGCAGATAAGGAGGTTAAGTACCTGAGCTTTGACCTGAATATCAGTTCTCTGGACTATGTTATATAAATATAACACCATTAGGCTGCCTATTTCTGCTAAATATGAAATTTATTGGTATAGTTTGGTACAACTTTAGTCCTGTCTTTCCCAATCCCAGGCATGTTAACAGTCCTTGAAAAATCATGCTACATTACTTTGCAAGAAAATACTTCTAGTGTACTTACACAATGTAGGTACTAGGTGCACCTACACTGAATTACTTGATATTCTCAGGGTTCATATATAGGAGGGGTTTGCATGTCATCAGGAACACTATGCAGAGTGTGATGTAAAGCAGGCCCAAGCGAATATTTAAGCAGAAGAAAAGAATTGCATTGGCCACTTTACTAAACATGAAAACGTTGCCTATATGTTGCTTCACCGTGATGGATCTGCGGTTCTTCATCATCACAATGACACTGAGTAGCTTCTTCACTGTTGAAGAAATATGTGCTGTATCATGAATTTCTAAGAAAGAAATTGATTGGTGTTTTAAACTTATTTTGGAAGTGCTGGGAACCAGTGTGGATTTGATTACAGCTAGGGACTTTATGTCCAGGTTCTGTTCCAACCTTTGTCTTCCTAAACAAGTGCAGATGGAAGCTACACATATAGCCCATAAAGCTGTGGAATTGGACTTGGTTCCAATTCCACAGAGATGGGAGGAGCCCCATCTCTGTGGCAGCAGCAGCTATTTACATGGCCTCACAGGCATCAGCTGAAAAGAGGACCCAAAAAGAAATTGGAGATATTGCTCGTGTTGCTGATGTTACAATCAGACAGTCCTACAGACTTATCTATCCTCGAGCCCCAGATCTGTTTCCTACAAACTTCAAATTTGACACCCCAGTGGACAAACTACCACAGCTATAAATTGAGGCAGCTAAAGTCAAATTCATGAATACAGAACTTTGCCTATTGTATATAGCCTATACAAAATGATGGGTCTAGCCTTTCATGAGGAAGAACAAGACATGGTATGCATTCCAGGGCTGACTACTATTGCTTGGAATTCTGTATGTATATAGTAGTGAAACATATTTAATGATATAAATTTCTTATCAGATTTCTTTTGTAGCAATCTAGAAAACTGTATTTTGGAAGATATTTGAAATTATGTAATTCTTGAAAAAAACATTGTTCAAACTGAAAAAAAAAAAGAAAAAAAAGGAGAGATCCAAGATGGCTAATGGTTAGCAGCTTGGAATAGTGGCTCCCAGTGAAAGTGCAGAAAATGAGAGGACAACACACTTTCAGATGAATTCATGTTTAATGATTGCAGACACAATGCCCCACGGTTTCCCCTGCTCAGGCAGCAGCAGGGGTGGTGCAGGGGCTGGGGCATATGCCCCCAGAAGTGAGGACGGCAGTCCTGAGAGTGATTTTCAGAAAATATAAAAAAAGACCCCAAAGGCAGGCATTAGTGACTGTACATACACCATACAAGTGTTCATAAAGGTGTACATTGTTACACCTTTAAATTTGAAAATACAAAATTAGCCAGGCGAGGTGGTGCAAATCTATAACCCCAGCTCCTTGGGAGGCTGAGGCAGGAGAATTGCTTGAATCCTGGAGGTGGAGTTTGCAGCAGAGATTTCACTCTAGCCTGGGAAACGACAGTGAAACTCTGTCTCAAGTAAGGAAAAGGCCAGATGCAAAGGCCAGAGGCATCTACCATCTTATTTATAGGAAATGTCCAGAATAGGCAAATCTAAGTCATAAAATAGATTAGCGGCCTGAGGGGCTAAGGAAGTAGGGGGAGGAAGTGTGGTTAAGGAGTATGAGTCTTTCTTTGGGAGGTTTAGGAAAATGTTCTAAAATTGATCATGATGGTTACAGAACTCTAAATATACTAAAAATCATTGAACTGTGAATGAATGGCTGGGTTGTATGGTATGTCATTATACTTCAAAAAAGCTGTTAAAAACCCAAGCATTTCAAAAACAACAAAAAGCCCTACCTCAACACGCCTGTGTTTCCTCCTTCCACATTCGGGGGTTTTGAGCTGAATCCACAGACAGGTCTCCCTGGGTGAGAGCTGCTCCCTGCTGATCAGGTAATTTATGATGGGAAAGTGACTTCAGATCCTACTGTTTTCAAGGTCTCACTAGATTTTGGTGGCGGTTGTTATGTGCTTTAATTTATGTGTGGATTTTGATTAGTGAAAAAGTGGTTTTGGAGATAAAATAATTCTGACTCAGTAAAAAACAAAAATGTATGTATTTATGTACTTGTACACCTCACTGAGAGCTTGCTAGTAGTAGATCCAAGTTGCACCTCTGTGGCTTTCTGTAAATTCATTTTTTTTCTGAGTGAAAAATCCACTTTAATAATCCAGCTTCAGCTTAGCTGAGAACCTCCCCTCTCAGGTGCAAAGGGCTGGCAGAGAAGTCTTTCCAAGAAGGCTCAATCCACTAAGAGATTATGGCTTAGAGAAGGGAAGAGCTCACAGAAGCCCTTGAAGAGGGCGAGGGTCTGGAGGACTCCTGTGGTGCAGGCCATCTCCAAGATAGAGTGCATGGCCAGTTGAGGGCTGCCTAAATCCAGCACTTGCAGCCCCAGCCAAGAAGCCAAGATGGGTCCAATGGTGGGTCCACAGGGGGAATCTTTCTGGACCATGAGGTTCTGTAGGGGGACATTGACTTTGTTGGCCACCTCTCAGATCAGGGCCTCTGACACTGGGTTTGAGGCATAGTGTTGCTTGCTGTTCACCTTGATCATGGGGCCCTTGTGGAATAAGGGCCGATGGTTCTCTTCATGCTTGTCCAGGTAGTTGGGGTGCACAGCATGGGCATGCGCCATATCTGCACTGATCATGAAGGACTCGGGTATGGCTTCCTTGAAGGCCATCAGGTGCTGGCACGAGGCTGAGGTACACCGCAGCACCAGCTCTGTCAGCAGTGACTGTGCTCCCTGCGCACTCAGACCTCACCTCTTCATTGTCATAGAGTGTGATCATGTGCATGTGAGGATCCATGGCCAAGGAACCAGGGCCTGCACAGGAATCTATCAAGGCCTGTGGGGCACAGAAGCAGCTGTGCAGATTGTCCAGCCAATGAGCAAAGATGAACTTATCATAGGCACCACCCAAGGGTGTTTTAAAATGCAGCAGGAGATGTAAAGACTCAAAGAAGTGCATAGTGACAATGGCTATCAGAACACACTAAAGAATGCACACTGCTTCCCCACTTTGCCTGGAAAAGGAAGCTTCTAGTCTACCTCCTCCTCCTCAGCACACTCAACACTTGGGAATGTCACCTTGTCCAGGCATCCTTGAGGATGCTTTTCCCCTGGGTGGGAGGGATGGAGCCAGGCTGGACATGGTCAGTCAACACCGCATGCAGTGTTGCCATGACTGAACATGGCTCTTGCATTTTTTGGGTAAATGAAGACTCCCAGATCCTGTCAGCATGCCCCGATGCCTGGAGTGAGGCTAGTGGCTTCCAGCCATGGGGCCAAGACAGGCCTTTCCCATTCGGTTCCTCAAGCCAGAGCTCCTCGTCCTGTCGTGGGCTCATTGCTTGTGACCAAGCAAATGTGTACTGCACATACCAATAAGCACACTTCTACACAAGCAGAAGAGGCTGTATTCTTTTTTGTTGCTGGCAGCCCAATTTATTACCTGGTCATAGTATTTGTGTACATTAATGATTTAACACCATGTAACCTCTCTTGACATGGAGCAACAAAAAAAAAACCTTCAAAATGTACAACAATAATAAATATTAAGCTTTCTAATCTAAAATATATAAATATAAAATATGAGTCTTTTCTGAAAACATCTTAAGAAAATCTGGCAACCGGTTGTCCATTGGTAGGTATCTGATGTTCATGGTGCTTATATTCAGAACATATCACCTCAGATCCAACACAGTTATTTTTATGTCTTTTACCAACACATTTGCATATACTGAACAGCTGAGAGTCCTTGGTGTGTGGATGAAAACCCTTTTTTTTTTTACAAGCAGAAACCTCAAGCACGCCAGCATTGGTGGGCCTGAAGATGCCAATGTCTTCATGCTTTGGAGAGAAAACAATGGCAATGGCCTCTGGCAACATGAGTTGATAGGAACAGAGAGTGTGAAGATAAACGCTGGATAAGAATGCAGTTTGGGTGGGATGTGTATGGATCCATCCTAGAGTGAAGAGATCATGTTGATCCTGAACATTAATAATTCCTCCACATTCTCCATGTCACAATAGTCTGGTCCCGCAGACTGCTTTGGCACAATTACATGGCTAATAGTAAATTCATTATGTATCAGTTTTCCACAGGTTTCTATTCCTCTCACTCTATTAGATTCTGCCAGCTGCAGAACAAGTACATCTTGTGGTGCTTGGTATGCATCCCCCTTGGCATACCTGGGAAAGTATGATTCATCTTTTCAAATTCACGTGTCACATTTTCCATGGAACCTATTTATACTCCTTCCCCAAACCCCCATTAAAAATGACAACATGCTCTTTTAGGCTGCAAAGAAACTAATATTGGAGAATCCATAATCTTTGACACAGTCTTGTTTGAAACTGATTTGTACTCCCCGACTAGACTGTAAGCATCTTTAGGCAGGGACTTTGGCATTCATGCCTATATCTCTGGTCCCAGCATTGAAAGGTCGATTCTCTCCCAGATGCCCCATTCGCCCACCAAAAAGGCACCAGGATCTATGCAACTCACCGGCTAAAACAGCGGTGCTGAGATTCGTGGTGCTTTTCTGCCTGGGAATCTCCCAGTCTGCTCCCAACTTCAGTCCCCCTCCCAATCAGCTGGGTGGGTGACTCTGCCTTCTCCGAGCTCCAAACACCAATTAAAAGGGCACCCAGTCCCACATACTCCGCATTGAGAACTGCCATACCGGGACGCCGGCAAACAAGCACGCCAGCCACAGAGTCGTGCTGGCGACCTGTGGGGCTCCTCCACTGGGAATCTCCTGATCCGTAAGAGACAAAAATTTATCCAGAAGTCTGGCCTCCACTCATTTCCTGCGCCTTCACTGAGAGCTGCAACCCTGAGCTGCTTCTAGACGGCCATCTTGGATCGGATCAATATTGTTGTCAATTATTTCTTTTTTTTTAGGTACAAAAATAACTACAAAGGCTTTATTACACTGTAGAACACAAATCGGGTTTTACGTAACTTAGAAATCTCATTCTAACATTCTTTTAAAAATGCCTGTAAATTCTCAGTTTTGAAAAAAATGTGCTTTTACTGGGTAGTTCAGTAATAGATTTATTACTCTTTAGCATGTGTTTGTTGTATATTTCCTTAAAATTCTAAAATTTTGCTTAAGAATTCTTATCTTTTTGGAAATCATGCTTTGACATAGGGGTCTCATATATTCTTTGGAGTGCACATAGCATTGCATGACACTATGCATGCTTAGTTTGGTTTTTGCTTTATAATAAATTTTCTTTCTGGGTTGTTAGAAACTTTGGTCTTTAATAATAAAATAAGATGTCTGGCAGAAAATGGGTAAAATCATCCTCCTTAGGTTTTAGATAATGGGTATTTTCATACCCCATATTGGATTTAGTCATATGAGAAAAAGCTAAATCAGAAAACATTTGCCATTTTGAGTTTAAAATTAGAAAAGACATGATTGTTATATATTTATTTAATATATTGTTTGTAAAACATTTTTCCTGCAAGGTTGTATCACAAATGAAAAAAAGGTGTGGTATGACTTATAGGGGCTGAGACTTTTGTTACATTGAGACTTGGTATTATTTTGAATAAGATTCACTTACACACAGAAGATGCACCTAGAAGATGTGTCAATTAGTTATATTCAACTTATGAGAGAAACGTGAAAAGCTTTGCTTTTTAAAGTGACAAATACAACATTTTTGGATGAGTAATTTTAGGTGATATTACAAATGATGCCAGGCATATAAATTCATGTGCCTTTCAATTTTAAAATGTGCATTTCAGAAACTATCACTGTGCTACCATCACTTGCCTTAGTAATTATTTTCCTGTGAATCATTTGTTACAATGGATGCATATGATATGCATAGTTTCAGGGTACAGGTAATAATTTAATATACTTATTTAATTTCTAAAGGTGAAATAACAGGATCGGGATGTGTATATCACCTTAGTATGTCTTTTTTATGTTAGAGTCATCCAAATGTTTCTCTTCTAGCTATTTGGAAAAGTACGGTAGATTGTTCTAAATTATAGTCATCCTGTTGTTCCAATAATAGGTCTAATTTCTTCTACCAAACTATATATTTATATCCATTAATCAACTTCTCATTATAAACACTCCCCCATGCCCCACAGCCTTTCCCAGCTTCTGGCAACCATCAATTTATTCTCTACCTTCATGAGATCCACTTTTTCAGCTATTATATATGAGTGAGAATATGTAATATTTTTCATTCTGCACCTGGATTATTTCACTTAACATAATGATCTCCATTTATGGCATGTAGCTGAAAATGACAGATTTCCATTCTTTTTTATGGATGAATAGTATTCTATTGTGTATATATACCATATTTTCTTAATGTATTCATCTGTTATGGGCACTTAGGTTGACTCCATATATTGGCTGTTGTGAGTAAGGCTGAGGTAAACTTGGGAGTGCAGTTATCTTTTTAATATATTCATTTCCTCTCTTTTTGATGGATACCAGTCAGTGTGATTGTGGGCATATAATAGGGCTAGTTTTACTTTTCTGAGGTTTTTTCAAGCTGATCTTTATCATGGCTCCATTATGAAGAGTGTGGGAAGGTTTCCCTTTCTCAGTGTGCTTGGCAGCCTGCTTGCCTTAGACATTAAATCAGGTGCTACTGCAGTATTCTGAGTTGCAATTAGTTTTTCATTTTAATATCTATAAATATTCAGGCAACCAGACAGCTTGATAAAGTTAAGCCAATTACAGTTTTTCTAGGAGTGGTAAATTGATGGGAAAAGTGACCGAATCATCACTGTGCATGGGTGTGAGCATGTTTGGTGTGGCAAGGAGGGGTGGCTGGGTAGAGAGTGCGGTGAGGGAATGAAGTGGGAATCCCCCTAGGTTATATTGAGTCATTTCTTTCTTCTTCCATGCAAAATGGATAATTTTTGGTGTGAATTTCTGAGTGTGTGAGTGATAAAAATTATAGGACACATGCCCTGACCCAGTTGCAGCTATTGCCTTCATGTGGCTGAAGTGCCTTGTGTTCTAGGATGTTACTGGGCAGACAGCCAGTATTAGTACCTGCTTTTGGTCCTTGTGAGCACAGCACTAAGATGAAAAATGACTGACAGAATTTTAGCTTAAAGGCTAATAGATGTAATAAATGGAATGCAGTTAGTATTTCAACATAATTCCATAATTTGATTCAGGTCAAAGAAAGTCACTTTAACCAAAACTTCTATTACAGAAGAAAATCTTCCAGGAATTATAAAATTTGTGTCTCAGGATTGGCTCACTTAAGAAAAATAATGCTGTTCAAATGTGTGAAGGCTGTCAAAGTTAAAGATTTATTGTATAGCTTTACATTTGTTGAGTTTTCAATGCTAATAAATTTTAGTATAAGAAAATTGTTACACTAAAAGTAACAGACACAAAAATAAAAAAATTAAAGTTGTGTGATGTTATCAGGCTAGCTAGGTGTCATGCATCTGTGATTCTAAGGCTTTTTTGCAGTGTTTGGTTCATGGAGGTCTGGTAAGACCAGCTTGTGAGCCTTGATGTTTCAAAACAGGTTATTTTCTATGGTGTGAAAGACGCAGTTATTACCAAGAGTTACAAAAAGTGAGGATGGGAGGATGATACGCTGAATAGAGTTTTAAGTAAGTTTAAGAAAGTTAAAGAGAACACATACCACATTGCTATTTGCTTCCTTAAAGTTTCAAGAAAAATTTAAAAAATACTTTCAGACATAGAAGACATGCAGTTAACAAATTTCACAGTCAAGCACGTGTTAGATAAAGCCAAATGCTGTCTTTGGGTGTATACTACAAGGCATTAGCCAGGTGCAGTGGCTCATGCCTGTAATACTACCAGTTTGGGGGCCAATGTGGGGTTACCACCTGAGATTAGGAGTTAGAACCAAGTCTGGCCAATATTGCAGAACCCCAGCTCAACTAAAAATACAAAAATTTATCTGGGCATGGTGGCACATGCCTGAAGTCCCAGCTACTCAAAAGACTGAGGTGGGAGAATAGCTTGAACCCAGGAGATGAAGGTTACAGTGAGCCGAGATTGCACCACTGCACTCCAGCCGGGCCCACAGAGCAAGACTCCATCTCAATAAAAAGACAGTCTATTCAAATAATAGGAATGCAATTTTGAGCATAACAATTTATTGTTCCTTGTCACAGAAACTACTGATTTCTCTTCATAAACCTATAAGCCTGACCAGTGAGAGACCTGCATCACTGCATGAATGATTGATTTCAGTCATTCGTAATTAAGTGATCCAATTCATTTGCTGGAAGACTGGCTGCCTGTTAGCCCCCAAAAAGAGCCTTTTTGTAGTGAATATCATTGCAAAGTGAAACAGGAAATAGTGGGAAGGTAAAGCCTGTAGTCTAGCTTGCGATTCACCATGAAACTCATCATGAAAAGGACACATCTATCATTAATTATGGCCCCATTGATCAAGACTCCACTCTCTAGGGAAGAAGCCATTTTTTTTCTCCTGTCTGAGAGATATAAAGTGATCCTCCATAAGGATCACTTTACCTTGATGGTAATTGATTGCTGGTTGACTTAAGGAAATTTGGCTGGTCAGAGAGATATCCTTCCTCTCTCACTGCTTTCTCAGAGAGCTGTTAATGAATATTAAATGAATTAATATATGGAAATAATACCTAGAACTTAGTAAATCTCAGTGAATTTAAGCCACTGTTACTGCTCCTGTGAACCTCAAGTATAAAATCAGAAATGTGACTATGAACAGTAGTGAACTAGCCTTTTTATTTGGACATATTCTTTCATTTCTCTTGGATAAATACCTAGGATTAGAATGCCTAGGACAGATGAAAAGTCATGCTTAATTTTTTAATACACTGCCAAATTGTTTCCCAAAGTGGCTGAATAATTTTCCATTTTCAGCAGCAGTGTATGAGAGTTTCAGTGGCTCCAAATCCTGACCAACTTTGGTATGGCCTGTCTTTAATTTCAGCCATTCTGATACATATGTATCATGCTATCATTGTGGGTTTTTATTCCTCACTAACTAGTGATGTAGAGCATGTTTTCTTTTGCTTACTTCTGTCTCTATGTATTTTTTGGTGAAGTATCTACTTAAACCACTGTCCATTGTTTACTAGGGTTATTTATCCTCTTATTATTGGATAATAAGAGCTTTTTGTATATTTCGGTTACAAATATTCTGTTGGATATGTGTTGCTAGTGTCTTCTTCCAGGTGAGCACTGCCATTTCATTTCTCTAACTCAGACTTTGAAATAGAAAAATATGTATTTTGGTGGAGTCAAATACTCTTCTCAAATCTATCTGAATAGATTAATCCCTTCAGCTTCTTTTGTGGCAAGATAAATACATAATTGAGAAATTTTTATGGGAGAAACAAAAAAATAAAAGTAACTGTACTACTATCTAATATTAACTACTGGTATTAGTGCAAATATTTGATAATTGAACTTCTTGTTAATATAACATCAGTGAGAAGGCAGAAATAAAGAAGTTCTTCAAAACCAATGAGAATGAAGACAAAACATATCAGAATCTCAGGGACACATTTAAAGCAGTATCTAGAGGAAAATATATAGCAATAAGTGCCCATATGAGAAGAGTGGAGAGATCCAAAATTGACACCCTATCATCAAAATTGAAAGAGCTAGAGGAGCAAGATAAAAAAAACTCAAAACCTAGCAGAAGACAAGAAATAACTGAGACCAAAGCACAACTGAAGCATATAGAGACACAAAAAACCCTTCAAAAAATCAATAAATCCAAGAGCTGGTTTTTTGAAAAGATCAACAAAATAGACAGACCACTATCCAGACTGATAAAAAAGAAAAGAGAAAATAACCAAATAGATGCAACAAAAAACGATAAAGGAGAAATCACCACAGATTCCACAGAAATTCAAACCATCATCAGAGAATATTACAAACAACTCTATGCACATAAACTAGTAAACCTGGAAGAAATGGATAACTTCCTGGACACCTGTGTCCTCCTAAGCCTAAACCAGGAGGAAGCCAAAACTATGAATAGACCAATAACAAGGTCTGAAGTAGAGGCAGAAATGAAGAGTCTACCACACAAAAAAAGCCCAGGTCCAGATGGGTTCACAGCTGAATTCTACCAGACACAGAAAAAGAAACTGATACCATTCCTTCTGAAACTATTCCAAATAATCCAAAAAAGGGAGTCCTTCCCAATTCATTTTTTGAGACCAACATCATCCTTCTACTAAAACCCAGCAGAGACTCAACAAGAAAAGAAAACTTCAGGCCAATATCCATGATGAACATAGATGCAAATATCTTCAATAAAATATTGGCAAGCCAATTGCAACAGCACATCAAAAAGCTTATCCATCATGATCAAGTAGGATTCAT
>CM052650.1:151855031-151901511 GCA_028533165.1 Leontopithecus rosalia | reverse complement strand
AAATATACAGTATATTTATATTTATACTTATAGTATAAATATAGTATATTTATAGTATATGTATAAATATATGTTGTACCACTTGCAATTTTTTTGAAAAGTTTAAAACATGTATTTAAAATACAATTTATAAAATGCTGAATCTGCCTACTCAGGAGCCTGCGATGCAGGGTGGGGTGGGAGTGGGCAGCTGCCTGCTACACCAGCAGAGTAAGACTGCAGGGTTGCGGCCCTCCTTCCCATGCCTTTCTGTTCAGACACACAAGGGGCTCATGTGCACTCCTGGGATCACACGACCAGAAAATAGGACCCCAGAGGTTTCTTGAGTCTCCACTTACCAGGGAGGCTGGGTACAACTCTGCCATCCCATCGCTCCAGCACCTCCAATCCATCCCCCACGGGTCCACTCTGTGTGCCATGGATGGCATTGTCCCAGATATAGCACTTGGTACAAAGTGGGGATCTGACGAGCTTTTCTCTACTTGTGTCACCAACGGACAGTTTATCATGAGCAGCAACTCAGCGTCTGCAGCAAATGGAAATGACAGCAAGAAGTTCAAAGGCAACAACAGAAGTGCCAGCGTCCCCTCCAGAGTAATCCACATTCGGAAGCTCCCTATCAAGTAATCAAAGGGGAGATTATTTCCCTGGGGCTGCCCGTCAGGAAGGTCACTAATCTCCTGATGTTGAAGGGGAAAAGCCAGGCCTTCATTGAGATGGCATGGAGGAGGCCACCAACACCCTGGTGAGCTACTACACCTCCATGACACCAGTGCTGTGCGGCCAGCCCATCTACATCCAGATCTCCAACCACAAGGAGCTGGAGACTGACAGCTCTCCTGACCAGGCCCATTCCCAGGCTGCCCTGCAGGTCCTGAACTTGGTCCAGCCCAGGAACCTGGCCTTGGCTGCCTCGGTGGTGGCCATGGATGCAGTAATGATGATGGCTGGGCAGAGACCCATGCTGAGGATCATCATAGAGAACTTCTTCTACCCAGTGACCCTGGACATGCTGCACTAGATTTTCTCCAAGTTCAGCACAGTGTTGAAGATCATCACCTTCACCAAGAACAACCAGTTCCAGGCCCTGCTACAGTATGTGGACCCTGTGAGCGCCTAGCATGCCAAGCTATCTCTGGACGGGCAGAACATCTGCAATGCCTGCTGCACGCTGCACTTTGACTTCTCCAAGCTCACCAGCCTCAATGTCAGGTAGAACAGTGACAGGAGCCATGTCTACATGCGCCCAGACCTGCCCTCCGGGGACAGCCAGCCCTTGCTGGACCAGACCATGACCGCAGCCTTCGGTGCACCTGGTATAATCTCAGCCTCTCCATATGCAGGAGCTGGTTTCCCTCCCACCTTTGCCATTCCTCAAGCTGCAGGCCTCTCTGTTCCCAATGTCCATGGAGCCCTGGCCCCCCTGGCCATCCCCTCAGTGGCGGCGGCAGCTGCAGCAGCAGGCCAGATCACCATTCTGGGCCTCGCTGGGTCAGGAAATTCTGTTGCTGGTCAGCAACCTCAACCCAGAGAGAGTCACACCCCAAAGCCTCTATTCTTTTTGGTGTCTATGGTGATGTGCAGCACGTAAAGATCCTCTTCAATAAGGAGAATGCCTTGGTGCAGATGGCGGATAGCAACCAGGCCCAGCTGGCCATGAGCCACCTGAATGGGGACAAGCTGCACAGGAAGCCCATCCTCATCACATTCTCGAAGCACCAGAATGTGCAGCTTCTCCGCAAGGGCCAGGACTACCAGGGCCTGACCAAGGACTATGGCAACTTGCCCCTGCACCACTTCAGGAAGCCAGGTTCCAAGAACTTCCAGAACATATTTCTGCCCTCGGCCAGCCTGCACCTCTCCAACATCCTGCCCTCAGTGTCCGAGGAAGATCTCAAGGTCCTCTTCTCTAGCAACGGGGGCATTGTCAAAGGATTCAAGTTCTTCCAGAAGGACTGCAAGATGGCGCTGATCCAGATAGGCTCTGTGGAGGAGGTGGTCCAGGCCCTCATTGACCTTCACAACCACAACCCTGGGGAGAGACACCACCTGTGGGTCTCCTCTCCAAGTCCGCCATCTAGGGGCACGAGCCCCCCATGGCTGGGCCACCTGGCAACAACTTCCATCATTTGAGAGAAAAGCCACTTTAAAAAGCAGCTGAAGTGACTTTAACAGACCAGAGATTTTATTTTTTTTAAGAGAAATCAGTTTATCTGTTTTTTTAAAAAAATAAATCTAGTTCACCTTGCTTTAAAAAAAAAAAGAACTGAGTTGGGGAAAGCTGAAAAGAGGAAGATTCGGGGAGTGGCCAGATCATAAGGACTGGAGCTTGCAGGACATGGATACCTTTGTGCTCATCTACGACATATGCAGCTCAGACAACTACGTGAAGGCCCTGTGGCAGTGCATCGCAGAGACCAGGTCCTCTACGTCCTCTTCTTCCTCCCATCTGTTCCATCAAAGGTCCAAGGAGCCCCCCAGAGACATTTCATCTTCCTCCAACAAAGCCACCTCTGTCCATGCCCTGGCCACCACGGAAGCCACCTCTGTCTCCTTCATGGTCACCTCTGAACATTCCACTGGGATGACCACAATCCAAGAGGCCACCTCTTCCCCCCCACATGCCACCAGGGCCACCTCTGCCACGATCACCACCTGAGGTGAGAAAAGCAGGGCGACAGCAGTCAGTGGTGGCTGCAGAGACACTGAGGACACACCAGAAGCTGCTCTGCTTCCTTCTCTCATGGCAGAAATAAACCAAACATTTGACTCAATCTCAGCATCTGGCTGACAATTTAGAAATGACATGACAACAACCCAAGGTTCTTAAGCAGAGGGTAGCTGCAGTTTACCAAGCCCAAAGTAAGAAAAGAAGTTTAGCACCAGGAAGCTGAGGGGACACTCATGAAACCTGCACCTACCCCGGGGCAGGAAGGGTGGCAGGAGGAAGCCTTCAGGCTTTGGGGCCTTACACTGGTTGCACTCTTTTCTCCAGATGAAGTTCTGGTTTCCACAACCCCTGCATACAATTACATCACAGCAGAAATCACCGATTGAACTAAAGAAGATAAACAAGAAAAGGTGGTGTGTGAACAGGTACACACTCACTATCAAGAGGATCTATGTACACCCAGGCTTTAAGGCACAGCCTCAGGCAGCAGTGCACCCACAGGACAGGTCAAATCAATCTTCTGAAGGCTCTGAAGCATCCAGGGAATGGCTGGTTAGTGCCCCTAACCAGCCATCAGGGTCATCATTTTATTCCCCTGGACAGAGCAATCTGCTCTAGAGTGGGGATGGGGTGTGGGAAGGGTGGCTTCACTCGAAGGATATCAATTTGCCAAGACAAATACATATGGATTGGGACACTGCCAGTCTCCAGCTGGGTGCTGGACATTTCCTCCTCTGGAGGGGTTCCCTCGAGAACCCCGGGGTCCTCTGGGGGAGAAGCCTCCTCTATCTCCTCCATGGTCTCCTGTGCGACCCATGGGTCCCCCAGGACCTCCTGGGTCATCTGGACCTACCACAAGAAATAGCAAGTCATTTCTCAGTAGCACCAGATTTGCTATGGGAAATAAAAATCACTAAGTAAACCCACACAAAAAAAAATGTATTGTTAAAAACCAATATACATCTGTAATGTATAGAGTATATATTTTTTTCAAATCCAAATATATGTACTTATATAATGATAACTTTAAATCTAGTGGGGAACAATGTACATTTGCCACATGAGTACATACATATACTGTACATATATATGTACTGCAAAAATACAGTATACATAGATATAAATTTGTATACATAAATATGTACACAAATGTTCCATTCTTGTTACCCAGGCTGGAGTACAATGGCGTGATCTCGGCCACATGTGTTCACCTATGTAACAATATTGCATGTTCTTCACATGTACCCCAAAACCTAAAATGCAATCAAATTTTTAAAAAATGTAAAAAATACAAAAATATACATGTATATGTATATGTATATGTATATGTATATGTATAAGAGCATGGATCTCCTTGGCAACTGGAGGGCTGTCTGAACAGGAGCCAGTCCAGAGCAAGTGCTCCAGGTTTGTGGTGAGGATCGGGTATAGCAAGACAACAAGGGACTTCAAGGCGAACTGTGCTTTGGCTCAAGGGCAGACACGTGGGAGAGCTGACCTCCAACTGGATCATGTGGGAAGGCTTCCTGAGAGATGGTCCCTTTGCCAAGCCTTGAGAGACAGGATTTTGCCTCATGAAAGGGACTAGGAGAAAAATGCATTCCCCAGTAAGGGAAGGGCCTGAGTGGACACCTGGATGGAGGAAAGACTAAAGAGTGTCTGGAGAGGAAACAGACATGTTTGGAAAGTTGGTGAGTTTGCTGTGAATTCCACGTTGCCTCTACTGGCCTCCTGCCTCCCGCCGCCACCCACCTGCAGGCCCCTGAGCCTTAGTCGGTGCTGAGCATCCTGCTTGGGATGAATACAGCAGGGTTTTTTCAACATTTGAAAGTATTTAAGGCTTAAATCTAAGACATTTCTGTGATTAGAATATATCCTGACATCATAAAATCTTTCAACCTGAAGATACTCTTTGATTCATTTTTCTGCCTTTAGGCATTCATTCGTTCATTCATTTCTTTGGCAAATATTTTTAACTGCCACCAGGTCCCAGGCACTGTGCTGGACCTCAAAACACAAGACAAATGCTTCAAAGCTTATACACTAATGAAAGACCGACACATAAACAGAAGATTACCATGGAGAATGATTTGTGCCAGAATAAAGATGTCTGTATGGTTCAGCTGGACCTTCAAATAAATGCAGTTCAATGTTGAATTAAGGATCTGGAGAGATTTTCTAGAAGAGATAAAATTTGAGCCAACTCATAAAGGAAGAACAAGAAATGTGCCATGCAGGAAAGGGGTCAAAGTGAGATGGGAAAGTGGGTTGAAGTTTGCAGACAGAAAAAGGATAGAGTGTGTACATAGTTATAGAAGAGTCTGAAAATTGCAAGTTTGGGGACGTACAAGTCATTTCACAAATTTCCCATCTCAGAGAGAGGATGACTGACCTTGATTTTTTTAAAGTAACAGCTTTATTGAGATATAATTAGCATATCATTCATGATTTCAAAACGTATGTTTCAGTGAGCTATCACGTATTCAGAGTTTAATGTACTCATAGAGTTTTAGTATATTTACAGGATAACCTGCATACTACCTAATTTCAGAACATTTTCATTTTCCTAAAAAGAAGTCTCATATTTATTAGTAGTCACATTCCATTCATTCATCCCTCAGCCCTGGAAACGTGAATCTACTTTGTTTCTATGTGTTTACATATTCAGAAAATATTATGTAAGTGGACTGGCATCTTTTACTTAGCATGATGTTTTGAAGGCTTATCCATGTTGTTGCATGTATCAGTACTTCATTCCTTTCATATTGCTAAATAATATTCCATTGTATAGATACATCACCTTTAAAAATTCATTCATCAATTGGTAGATATTGAGTTGTTTCTATTTTGGGCTATTATAAATAAAGCTGCTGGGAACATTAAAAAAAAGATCACAGCAGAGAATAAAACATGCAACTTTGAAATACTGTATTTTTCAAACCAGAATCTAATGTAGATACTGAGCCTTCTTCCAGGTCTGCTATGAAGGCTGTGGAAAGTATTAGTACAGCTATTGGAATCTGGTGTAAAGATGGTGTTGTCCTTGGGGTAGAAAATTAGTCCTTTCTAAATTTATGAAGAAGGTTCCAACAAAAGACTTTTTAATGTTGATCGGCATGTTGGAATGGCAGTAGCAGGTTTGTTGGCAGATGCTCGTTCTTTAGCAGATATAGTGAGAGAAGAACCTTCCAACTTTAGATCTAACTTTGGCTACAACATTCCACTAAAATATCTTGCAGATAGAGTGGCCATGTATGTGCATGCACATACACTCTACAGTGCTGTTAGACCTTTTGGCTGCAGTTTCATGTTAGGGTCTTACAGCGTGAATGATGGTGCACAACTCTACATGATTAACCCACCAGGTGTTTCATATGGTTAATGGGGTTGTGCCATTGGCAAGTCAGGCAAGCTGCAAAGATGGAAATAGAGAAGCTTCAGATGAAAGAAATGACCTGCTGTGATATTGTTAAAGGAGTTGCAAAAATAATTTACATAGTAAATGATGAAGTTAAGAATAAAGCTTTTGAACTAGAACTCAGCTGGTTTGGTGAATTAACCAAATGGAAGACATGAAATTGTTCCAAAAGATATAAGGGAAGAAGCAGAGAAACATGCTAAGGAATCTCTGAAGGAAGAAGATGAATCAGATGATGATAACATGTAACATTTACTCCAGCATCTATTGTATTTTAAATTTCTATTCCACTGTAACTATTTAGCCCTGTGGATTATAAATACTCACTGTCCATTTTTTATTACATTTTTGTCTTATAAAAAAAGTACTGGTAATATGTCTCCTATTTTTTCTACACAAAATATGAATTTAAACAGTGAAAACTTAGAGAATTCTGTCTCTACATTAAGTTTAAATCCATTACCTTCACATTCAGTTTTGAATGAGTCCAGATGTTTTATAAAGGATAACACATTGGCTTCGGAAGGTAACCACCCAGAAGATTCTCTTCTTAGTAGTTCTTTAAATGTAACAAGTGACTCCATCATGGATAGTAGCAGTCTCAATCAAAAACAGAAAGAACTTTTAGACTCTGAATGTGTTGAGGCTCATTTCTCTCGAGCCCCTGTAGATTTGGATGCCAGCGAACCTCAGGCTTCTCTAAACCCTCCAGGGCTTGATTTACCAGGTACAGGTGGGGATCAGAAATCTACTCCAGTCTCTGATATGTTTCTACCTTCTGAAGGGTTCAACTTCAAGCCACACAAACATCCTGAACTGCCAACTAAGGGGAAAGATGTAAGTTACTGCCCAGTACTCGCTCCTCTCCCCTTACTGTTGCCTCCTCCTCCACCTCCACCGATGCGGAATCCAATGATTCCTGTGTTTGACCTCTTCCAAGGAAACCATGGCTTTGTAGCTCCTGTTGTAACCACAGCTGCACACTGGAGATCTGTCAACTATACATTTCCACCCTCAGTTATTTCTCACACTTCCCCAACAAAAGTATGGAGAAATAAAGATGGAACAAGCCCTTATCAAGTACAAGAAACCCAAGTTTCTCAGGTTGTAAAAAATAAGACATCTTATGTTGGACTAGTTCTTGTTCTTCTCAGAGGGCTTCCAGAATCTGGAAAATCTTTTTTGGCAAGGACTTTGCAAGAGGATAATCCAAGTGGAGTGATTCTTAGTACTGATGATTATTTTTATATAAATGGACAGTACCAGTTTGATGTAAAGTATTTAGGAGAAGCACATGAATGGAACCAGAATCGTGCAAAAGAAGCATTTAAGAAGAAGCTATCTCCTATAATTATAGATAATACAAACCTACAGGCTTGGGAAATGAAACTATATGTTG
The DNA here is from genome assembly GCA_028533165.1 of Leontopithecus rosalia. NCBI lineage: Eukaryota > Metazoa > Chordata > Mammalia > Primates > Cebidae > Leontopithecus > Leontopithecus rosalia. The sequence goes on along the minus strand of CM052650.1, from coordinate 151,894,023 downwards.
CTTTGTCTCAGAAACATAAATATAAAGTCCTTTTTTGGGAACCAGACTCATGGTGGAATTTTAAACCAAAGGAACTTGCAAGGCGTAATATTCATGGGGTGAGCAAAGAAAAAATATCAAGAATGTTGGAACATTATCAACGTTTTGTTTCAGTCCCAATAATTATGAGTTCTTGGGTTCCAGAGAAAATAGAACATATTGAGTTGTGCGCATATTCTTGTGAGGACAGAAGTACTAGCCCAGGAGACAAAGAAGACATTATCTCTGAAAAAGAAGAAAATGTTTTATCTTCATCTTCGAAGCACCTAGAATTAATTAAAGAGAAGAATCTTAATGTAACCAAAGAAACAATGTTACCTGAGAATGTTACATATCTCTCTAATGCAGATTTAAACAAAAGAAGAAAAGAAATAAGTGATATGAATCCTAGCATTCAAAGTACTTTAATTCTGGAAACTCCACACATGTGTTTTTCTGACTCTGAAAGCAAACTACAAGAAACAGACAAAAGTGAAGAAGACCAAATAGAAATGATGGCTGTAAAACAGAATAGTAAAACCATCGCAGATAGTTCTGTAGAGAGAGTATCACTTAGTATTTGCTGTGGTGAAAATAATCAAATTTTTTGCAAATACTGGACCTCTTCAAAATGAAAAATCCTTAGCCTGCGAAATAGTGGAAGAAAGAGCAACAGTAAAGAAAAAAGAAATAAAAGTCCTTGAATTAGAAGTATAAAGAATTTAATAGGGAAACAAGGCTAGAACAACACATCTACACCCTGAAGAGCCTTTTATATGATGACAAAGTTAATTATTTTCCTTAAAGTTGAGCAGTTGACTTTTATGGTCCAATGATGAACTTACTATGAATAAATGAATTAACTGTGAGACTTCCCATTAAAATGCAATATTGTAGCTATCAATTAGAGAATATATTATAAAATTTTCAGGCAGTATATCAGAAAAAATGTTTTATTTGTACTGTGAAGAAACTGTCATTTTGCTGTTAACTCTGTACTTTTTAAATTGAAAATGTTTTATAACTTTGCTTTTAAAATTTCTTATAAAGCCATTTGCAAATTACATGCTTAATTTTATAAAGTACTTTAGCCACACACACAAAAAAGTACATGTTTCAACAGTGGTTGGACAGAACCTGGCTCTCATACCCCACCCTGGCCGGCTGCCCACAGCCAGCCCTCTGTCACCTCCACACTGCATCCTCAGACTGCCCCTAGTTACAGAGATTGGAGACAACAAACATTCTCCTTCAGATTTCTCTGATATTTTTAACTTTGCATGTAGTACTTCAAATCTTGAATTAAATGAAGTAATTTATTTTGCTGACTCTGTTGAAATAAAGAAAAATGAAAATCTTCTAAAGGATTATGTGAAAGTTTTAGACACAGAAGAATTTATGATGAAGATGAGCAGGAAATGGAGGAAATTCTAATGTCAGGAAGTGGTTTATCAACTGTAGTTAGTGAGGAAGATAAAACTGAGATATTGAATCCCACTGCAGTGATGGCCAGATCTCTGACCATAGACTGTCTGGAATTGGCATTACCCCCTGAACTGGCTTTTCAACTTAATGAATTATTCGATCCTGTTGGTATTGATTCAGGATCTCTGACAGTTGAAGATTGTCTGGTTCATGTAGATCTGAACCTGGCCAAAGTGATTCATGAGAAATGGAAAGAATCTGTAATGGAATGAGAAAGACAAGAAGAGGTGTCTTGTGGCAAGCTTATGCAAGATTCTTCTTTGGTTGGACATACTGGTCTTGATAATCCTGATGTTTATTTTACTTTAGCATGACTTTCAAGCACCCTGGTTTAATTTCAGAGAACCTGAAGCTATGGCTTATGAGGTGTTTAATGACAGCTGGTTTGATATGAGCAACTGACTGTAGTTTCCTCTCCCTGTAATCACAGACAAATAGGGCTTCCCACCATTCTGTTTAAATTCTTCAGTCTCCTTCTCTAAAACTTTCATCAAATGATCTACAGCCTCCTCCACATGCAGCCTATGGAGGTCTAAAACATTCTGTGGCAGCAGTGAGGCATTGACTTTCTCAAAGATCTCCACAGCAGCAAGGTGATTGGCTTCTTTTATCTTCAGTTCATGAAGAGTACCCTGCTGGGCATAAAAGGTGGCGACATGTTTTTTCCCTATCCGATAAGCTTCTTTGGCCTTGCTGTAACACTCCGTCCTCTACTGCTGGTGAAGGAAAGCCTCTGCCCTGTAGTCATCATAGTCTGGGTACTCAAAGTGTTGGAAAGACAGTTCACTTGGTGTTTCTTCATTCTCTTTTAATTACTTTGGCTTTTTCTCTTTAGACTTCTGGCCAGTATGAGGTGAGACATTCTCATTTTGGTCAACAAACTCTTGAGCTACAGTTGTTTTTAGAGGGTCCCCTTCAAAAACAGAGCTTGGAAATTGCACTGTATGTTCTAATGAATAGTTGTGGTCCTTGAAAATGTCCACCAGAAAATTTTGGTAAATGCCTGGAAATATTTCAAAGAGCTGCTTCTCCTTTAGTTTAGTGGCACAATCTTTTTCAAACATAAGTCTCTCCCTTTTCAAATTATGTTTTTCCAGTAAGGCAATTTCTTCTGCCATTATTTCTCAGTGACACTTTTTTAGTTTGAATATTCCAATGATCCAAAAAAGACAGCATTTCAGGTGCTGCTAAAGTCTTCAGTAACCTTTTGCCTGTTCTCTGAGATGATTTTGCCATTTGTTTCAATTTCTAGGTTGGGTTTACTTAAACCAGTCTTTGGCATTCTTGATCTGTGTTCCCTCTGAGCTAAAGAATCAGATGAAGGCCAGTCACCCATGCTGAATGAGTTTTTTTCATTACTTTTATAAGCATCATATTTATAGCTATTGGGTGGCTCTGAAGCATCATCACACTGTGATTTTCTGCCATCCTCTACACTTTCATGTGGAGATACTCATTGCTGAACACGAACTATATACACAGATACACTGTTATCTAATACTTTACATGACTGAAGGTAATTATACTTTTTGTCACTTTGTACAGATGAAGCTTTTTCCATTTTCTGTTCCTTTTTGTCCTTTGACCAACAGGCTTATCAACTGGCCAGTCACTAACAAAATTTGATAGCTCATGTCTTGGGAACTTTTCCAAAGTTGATTAGCTTTTTTGTTCCCCCCAATATCATGAGGAGAGGGAACATGCCGAGAAACTGATGAAGGTGCAGAACCAAGGAGGTGGCCGCATCTTCCTCCAGGATATCAAGAAACCAGACCATAATGACTGGGAGAGCAGGCTGAATGCAATGGAGTGTGCATTACATTTGGAAAAAAAAAAGTGAATCTGTCACTACTGGAACTGCACAAACTCGCCACTGACAAAAATGACCTGCATTTGTGTGACCTCATTGAGATGCATTACCTGAATGAGCAGGTGAAATGCGTCAAAGAATTGGGTGACCACATGACCAATTTGTGCAAGATGGGAGCACCCCAATCTGGCTTGGCAGAATATCTCTTTGACAAGCACACCCTAGGAGACAGTAATAATGAAAGCTAAGCCTTAGGCTAATTTCCCCATAGCCACGGGGTGACTTCCCTGGTCACCAAGGCAGTGAATGAATATTGGGGTTTTCTTTACCTTTTCTATAAGTTATACCAGAATATCCACTTAAGTTCTTTGTACCATTCCTTCAAATAAAGAAAGAATGGACTTATTGTGTACTTATGTACAGGGAAAATATGAGTACATTTTGTTTACATAATGTATTTTGAGTATGTATGTAAACATACATATGTACCTAAACATATATATATGTTTACATTTATGTAAACATTTTTTTGTTATATAAGTAAACTTGTGTTAAAGAAGTTTGTTGTAAAGATTATTTTAGGATGCAAGTACTAAGCTTAATACTCAATAGTTACTCTTTCTGCTTCTATCCCACATCCAGGACATGGGGCAGGAAAAACCTGCTGCTGACTGGCTGGAAATGGAAATGCTAGTTGGTGCCTTCAGTACAGACAAGTAGGGCTTCTGGCCCCACACCATGGTTCTGCATGGGAAGTCGGGAATCGGAAAATCAGCTCTGGCCAGGAGGATCATTCTGTCCTGGGCTCAAGGTCGACTCTTCCAGAATATGTTCTCCTATGTCTTCTTCCTCCCCATTAGAGAGGTGTAGCTGAGGAAGGAGGCCAGCATCGCAGACCTCATCTCCAGGGAGTGGCCAGACTCCCAGGTTCCCGTGATGGAGATCATGTCCCAGCTGGAAAAGCTGCTGTTCATCCTCGACGGTTTTGACGACCTGGTCTCTGACGTCCACAGTGACCCAAACCTCTGCAAAGCCTGAGCTGAGAGGCATCCCATGGGCACCCTCATACACAGTCTGCTGAGGAAAGTCCTGCTCCCTGAGTCCTTCCTGATTGTCACCATCTGAGACGTGGGTGTTGAGAGGCTCAAGTCGCAGGCGGTGTTCCCCCATTACCTGCTTGTGAGAGGAATCTCTGTAGAAAAAAGAATCCACCTGCTCCTGGAGCACGGGACCAGGGATCATCAGAAGGCACAGGTGGTGCGTTACATGATGAGCAACTGTGGGCTTTTCGACCAGTGTAAGGTGCCCGCTGTGGGTGTGCTGGTCTGCATGGCTCTGCAGCTGCAGGATGTGGAGGGAAAGGGCATCGTCCTCACACTCACCAGCTTGTATGCCGCCTTTGTTTTCCATCAGCTCACCCTTTGAGACATGGCCCAGCACTGTCTTGATCTGGAAGAAAGGGCATTTCTGAAGTGCCTGTGCTGCATGGCTGTGGAAGGAGTGTGGAATATGAAGTCTGTGTTTGACAGCAATGACCTCCTGATTCACGAACTTGGGGAGTCTGAGCTCCATGCTCTGTTTGACATGGACAGTCTTCTCCAGTATGGCCACTGAGAGGAGGAGCACTTCACAATTTTCCACCTCAGCCTCCAGGACTTCTGCGTGGCCTTGTACTACATGTTAGAGGGGTTGGACATTGAGCCAGTGCTCTGTCCTCTGTTCATGGAGAAGGGGAAGAGGTCGATGGAGCTGAAACAGGCGGGCTTCCACAGCCACCTGCTTTGGATGAAACGTTTCTTGTTTGGCCTCATGAACGAAGACATAAGGAGGCCTCTAGAGGTACTGCTGGGCTGCCCTGTTCCCCTGGCGGTGAAGCAGAAGCTTCTGCACTGGGTGTCTCTATTGGGTCAGCAGACCAATGCTACTGCCCCAGCTGACACCCTGGATGCCTTCCACTGCCTTTTTGAGACTCAAGACAAAGAGTTTGTTCACTTGGGTGTTAAACAGCTTCCAGGAAGTGTGGCTTCTGATCTGACAGAACATGGACTTGACGGCATCTTCCTTCTGTCTCCATCACTGTCTGAATTTGTGGAAAATTCGGGTGGATGTCAAGGGGATCTTCCAGAGGGATGAGCTGGCTGAGGCATGGCCTTTGGTTCCTCAGTGGATGCAGGGTAAGACCCTTGTTGATGATCAGTGAAAGAATTTCTGCTCTGTGCTTGGCACCCACCCTCACCTGCAGCAGCTGGACCTGGGTAGCAGCATCCTGACTGAATGGGCCATAAAGACCTTGTGTGCCAAGATGAGGCCTCCCACCTGCAAGATACAGAACCTGAGGTTGAGAAACACACAGAAGACCTGTGGTCTGCAGCACCTCTGGATAACCCTCATCACCAACTGTAACTTAAGATCCCTCAACTTGGAAAGCACCCACCTGAAGGAAGAGGATGTCAGGATGGCATATAAAGCCTTGAAACACCCCAAATGTATGTAGGAGTGTTTGAGGCTGGATCACTGTGGTCTGACCCACGCCTGTTACCTGAAAATCTCACAGATCATTACCACCTCCCTCAGCCTGCGCTCCCTGAGCCTGGTAGGAAATGAGGTGACAGACGAGGGAGAGAAGGCTCTTGGTGAGGTCTTGAAGGTCTCCCAGTGCACCCTGCAGAAGCTGACACTGCAGGACTGCAGCATCACAGCCACGGGCTGCCAGAGTCTGGCCTCAGCCCTCATCCCCAACCACAGCTTAACTCACTTGTGCCTTTCCAACAACAACCTAGGGAGTGAAGGTGTGAGTCTGCTGTGTTGATCATTGAGGCTTCCCCACTGTGGTCTGCAGAGGCTGGTGCTGAATCATTGCAACCTGGACACAGCTGGCTTTGGCTTTCTCGCATTTATGCTTCTGGGCAATGCAAGGCCCAGAATGCAATGCACCTGAGCCTCAGCACAAACCCTTTGTAAGACACTGGTGTGAAGCTTCTGTGCAAGTCATGAGAGAACCATCTTGTCATCTCCAGGACCTGGAGTTGGTCAGCTGCCTTCTCACTGCCACGTGCTATGTGATCACAAGGAGCGGACACCTGAGGAGCCTGGATCTCATGGACAATGCCATGGGTGACGTTGGGGTCACTGCACTGTGTGAGGGGCTGAAGCAAAGGAGAAGTGTTTTAAGGAGACTGGAGTTGAAGGTATGTGGATTGACTTCTGGTTGCTGTGAGGAACTCCTTGGCCCTTTCCTGCAACCAGAACCTGGTCATCCTAAACCTGGTCCAGAATAACTTCAGTCCTACAGGAATGAGGAAGCTGTGTTCATCCTTTGTGTGTCCCATGTCTAATGTACACATAATTGGGCTGTGGAAATGGCAGTACCCTGTGCAAATCAGGGAGCTGTTGGAGGAAGTACAACTGCTCAAGCTCCGGATGGTAATTGATGGTAGTTGGTATTTTCTTCATAAAAATGACCAGTACTGGTGGAAAAACTGAAGACAAAGAAAGCTGCCCCACTCACACCCATCTGATGGAGGAACTTTAGAAGTTGTCTCAAAGCAAGTCATGCCTAGAAGTTTCGTCTCATAGATGGAGAATAATTTCTGATTCTCACAAAGCCCTCAGTGCTAGTGATTCTTCTGTGTTCCATATACCTTGATTACTGGATTTGAAGGCTGGTGAACTTCAAATCATAGGTCCTCATATCTGTGAAATGTCTGTCCTACCTCAGAGTGCACAGAGGGAATGAAATAAACAGAGCACTAGGAAAAAAAAACCTTCTAGCAACAGAAGTCTTAAAAACTAGCATATGGAGGAGGAAAGGTAAAATGTACTTTTTTTTCTAGTTCACATGCATTTATTTTATTTTATTCACATTGTACAATTGTTACACAACCTACAAAAAGTACAAAAGCCTAGTTCATTTTCCAATGCCAGGTCAGAACCGAGTTGCAGAAAAGAAATACAGCACAGTAAGCTACAAGAAGAGCTCAGGGGTCCTGTACAAGACACATGACATATTTAAAGCTGTAAATATTGCCACAGGAGAATCTCTTGTCTTTGCAGTGACCACACAGTTCTTGTCGATGAAGCCTCCTTAGATCAATGTGTCTTTTCTTTTGAGGACGGAACAGTGAGACTTTAAGCAAGTCTGGCATTGGATTGCTTCTACTCGATAAGGGTTAAAACTCTTTTGGCATTTGCAACAGACTTCTTTGAAATAAATCTTGTTAGTTCCAGAAATGCACCACACGTAAGCACTCTCCCACCAGGTCTTACAATCTTTGCGGTGAAAATAGCCATATTTTGGTTCCAAAAACTGGAATTTAGGTCTCCAAAGCACTTGGCGGCCATGTCTCCAGGCACCTGCTTGCTCTTGGTTTCCCGAGAGCAAGGAAAAGTGGTATCACTTTTTTCTTCCCAGCCCAGCAGAACTGTCAACACCTTCATGTCCTTCATATTCCCTATGGTGAGACACCCTTCTGTGTGAAGGGATTGTTAGAGCTATGTGCTGGAAAAATCATCTTGGAGTGACAACTGTACCTGGAATTTGTAATGGTAACAAAGCCTATTTTTCTTCTGAACCTTAATCGTCTTCAAACTCTACCACAACTTTGATCTTCTGAGAGCTCTTCAACAAAAATGGATGAAGCTCGGACTTGCGCCTGGGTCCTGATTCAAAGCTTTTTCTAAAAGACCCCAGACTTCAAAGGCCTCAAATCTGTTTTTGAGGAAATTAATACAGATGAGGACTAGGACTCTAAAGACCGAGGCAAAATCTTCATGTTGAAGGGATGGAAAAGAACAGTCCTGTTGGAACAAGAAGCTACTGTTGCACACCAGACTTCTGACTCCTGCCACAAGCTGATGATATCTGATATCACAAAAGCTGCTTCCTCTTTCCCTGACTACAAGATTGACTTTATCAGCTCTGCCCCCTGCCTAAGACTGTCTGCTGTTTCTCCATAAATTCCTCCTTAGGTTACTGATGAGCTTATTTTTCCTATGTCAAAAGGGAGGGCCTTGGGGACTCAAACTTGTTAAATCTCAGAGTGTTCTTATCCCTTTCACCTGATCTGCAGAAGATTTGGGTGTGAACAGGAAAAGGTTGGATAATAACTGAAGTTAGGCCGGGCGTGGTGGCTCATGCCTGTAATCCCAGCACTTTGGGAGGCCGAGGTGGGTGAATCACGAGGTCAATAGATCGAGACCATCCTGGTCAACAGATCGAGACCATCCTGGTCAACATGGTGAAACCCTGTCTCTACTAAAATTACAAAAAATTAGCTGGGCACAGTGGCATGTGCCTGTAATCCCAGCTACTCAGGAGGCTAAAGCAGGAGAATTGCCTGAACCCAAGAGGCGGAGGTTGCAGTGAGCCGAGATCATGCCATTGCACTCCAGCTTGGGTAACAAGAGTGAAACTCCATCTCAAAAAAATAAATAATAACTGAAGTTATAGCTCCTGGAATGGGACATCAATTTATGGAGGTGACAGGAGAGCAACAAGCCATGTTGTCCAGGCTGGTCTTGAACTCCCAGACTAAAGCTATCTGCCCACTTCAACCTCCTAAAGTGCTGGAATTACACGTGTGTCCCACTACACCTAGCATTATTATTATTATTATTATTATTATTATTATTATTATTAAAGACTGGGTCTTGCCATGTCTCCCAACCTGGTCTCAAACTCATATCCTCAAGCAAGCCCCCAACCTGAGCCTCCCAAATAGCTGGGATTATAGGCATGAACGATCATACCTAGAATATGGTTTTTTAATGCAATTTCAAAGTACATGTGGTAGGAAATCATGCCCTTGGTATTCAATAACATTAAAATTTATAGAAAACTCATTATCAAGATGTGCAAATAGGGTAAAGCACAAGTTTGCCAATAAATTGAGTTCTTATTCGAAACAATTCTTAGGTACTCATTGCACTAGGAACATTAGCTGCATCTTCCAGGCAACGTTCCAACTTTCCTCAGGCTACCCTCTGGAAAAAAAAATCACCAGGTGTGAAATATACTGTACAGTACTTTTCTTAAAACTCCTGCTACGCCCTGGCCATCAGCCCTGATGCCAAGGTTTGCTTCTCCTGCTGCAACGATGACAACATTATGGTCTGGAACAACATATGGACAATTAATGTTTTTTTAAAGGCATTTTTTTAAGTTTATTTGATGTATTTGACAATCAGTGATTAGTTCTCATCCACATTGACTGTAGATTTTTGAAAGTGGTAATAGGTACATAGGTAACGAAAGTATAGAGTGTATTTGGTGAATCTTCATCCTCATTACATTTTCTGGACAACCACACACAGATTGTAGATAAATATACAATATATGTACCTTGTATATTTACATACCACTTTTTTCTGGAGTTAAGGTATAAGGTATAAGTAAGGGGTCCAGTTTCAGCTTTCTGCAGATGGCTAGCCAGTTTTCCCAACACCATTTATTAAATAAGGAATCCTTTCCCCATTGCTTGCTTTTGTCAGGTTTGTCAAAGATCAGATGGTTGTACATGTGTGGTGTTGCTTCTGAGGCCTCTGTTATGCTTTCCACTCTCAGTTCTGGTCAAGAAAGTTTGTCTCCACTCAATATTATATCACAAATCCTAATTGGGAGATTCCATCAACCTGTGACCACCACCTGAGTTAATTGGCAGACTTCTACAAGGTCCCCTGGAGTAGAGGTGAAGCAGTATCATGATTTTGTCATGTCTTATACCTTGTCTAAAATCCTCTCTTCTGTGAACTTGCACAATCATTCCATGCCCATCATGATTGCTTTCTCCTAGGCAACTAACAGCATTGGCTCCCTGCATAGGTGGTTTGGAGGATGAGGGGGTGAAAGAGTCACTGCAGTTTCTTGTTTCCACATATTTTGGAACCACTATACTGTGCATACATATGTATGCAATCTTAGTACCTTGCAAAACTTTTTTCCATGCCCTCGGATTCAAATATATTTCTTCTGGAGTGGTTTATTTTTAACTGTCCTTATTTTGTACTGAGAATGTGCTGTTATTACAACTGAGGTTTTGCGCACGCTGGCCACCTCCAGCACTTTTCAGTGACATCTAGTTTTCCCAGGCTGATGTTGCCTCCCAACTGCCCATCTGCACCCATGCCAGGAAGGATGCCATCATCCAGGTGCAACCCAGGGAGTGCGTACCCTTCACAGCTCAGCCCTGCAGGACGTACACATGACAGCTCTCCTGAGACAGGGCAGGGCAGCTATCGATACTACTTCAAGAAAGTGAGCAATGAGTTTGACTGTGGGGTGGTGTTTGAGGAGGTCCGAGAGGATGGGGCTGTCCTATCCATCTTCGAGGAGAAGATCATTGGCAAAGTGCAGAAAGTGGACTGACTGGCTGGCCATTGCACCAGGCTAGGCCCTCGGCGGGCACAGGCGTGGCACACATGTGTCACAGCCAGGGGATGACCAGTACTCAGGAGCCCTGCGGGGAGCAGTGCGGGTCTGTGGCCCACCCCTGCAATCTGCCTGTTTCTGGGTTGGTGGGGTCCCTCCACCTGCTCTACAGGCTTCTGTCCTGCCCCCAAGGAGGCATCCCTGATCATCCCCATAGCAATACTTGGAGGGGGTAGCCGAGGTCTCTGCTGTGGGCTTCAGGTGATCCCCAGCGCCTCCCCTGGGCATGAGTGCTGGGATCTACTTCCCCTCTGGGATTTGCACAGGTACTCTGGTCTGGCTGGGCCCAGGCCCAGGCATAGGGGCCTGCAGGGCCTGTGTCAATTGAGTGCCTTCACCACAGCTTGTCTCTTGCCTGCCACTGTGCGAATCAGTGACTGAGCACTGTGCCTGCCTCCCACCGCCAGCTGTGCAGTCCCTGGTCCTCCTTTCTCAGGGCCTGTGTATAAATATGTACATTTCTTAGGCCAGGGCCAGCAGGAGCTGCCCTGGCCTGTTTTCATGCGATGACAATTGGACAATTATCTTTTCAAAGGTATTTGGATAATAATGAAATAAAACTGTTTTTGAACCTGTAAAAAAATATGTACAGTACTCATATACACAGTCAAACTGGTCAAGCTTGAGTATTTTATATACCGGACCTTCAGACTGTTAAAAATCAATGTAACTTTTTTTTTATTGCTATGGCAAGCAATTAGTATTCTAAGCAATTAGCACGTCTTCCACACTAATGCTAATTTCTAAGTCTTATATGTAGGCATTTGTTAGTTCCAATGATTTCCTCACTAATATAACACTTTTTAATGGTAATCTTTCCACCTAGAGACCTGGAATGATAATGCTACAGTAATTTTTCTGAATTGACTTTTTATTTTATCCTGTCAGCTTTGGACATTATGCCAATAATGGCAGGGAACAGGTGAAGTAAGATCAGTAACAAAGAATGGTAGATGTGTCAGCTTTGTATAGGCTCAGATATCACTGTGCCCATACAAAGTAGGTGAAATACCTCAGTTAAAATTTTTCCACCAAAGTCTTTAAAAAAAGAGTATACTAAAGGGCATTCACAGTACTTACTTCTAACAGCTTCTAAAGAGTACATGTTTAATATTTTATTTCAAAATCACCCCACATTTGCACTAAATACCAAGGAAGTGTTATTTTGCTTTAGTTGTGTTGCAGTTTTCTGAGCAACAAACTATGGGGAAATTCTGTAAAAACATATAAAAAGTTAAAGACTTTTTTTAAAAGAATGATTACTATGTTAAATGCAAGTTTTTTTTAAACAAACATGCACTTCTCCTGGCAAGGTTATAGATGATTAACCTCTGTTCATAGACTTATATATAGAACTAGAGAATTTTTTGTTTATTTTTTAATTTTTCAAGTGCAATTATTTCTTACACAAACATTATTAATTACTATTAAATTATAATATAGCCAGTTATCTGCAAATGTGTAGTATGTATTGTCTCTTCTTGTGATGTTTAGTTTAATTGCTTATTTTAAAGCAGAAACATTAGTTACAAGAGTTTTGGAATATTTTTACTGGCAGTAAAGTTGAGATTTAAAGAAAATACTTTAGTATGATTTTAATATAATTTGGATATTTTGGTTGTATAATGTTTAATGTAAAATGTCCATTATTGAAGGGAAAAGATCTTTCTCTTTTTTTTTTCTTTTTAGGCTACAAACATTTATTTTTATTTTATTTTACTTTTTATTATTTTTTATTGCATTTTAGGTTTTGGGGTACATGTGCAGAACATGCAAGATAGTTGTATAGGTACACACATGGTAGTGTGTTTTGCTGCCTTCTTCCCCTTCTCCCACATTTGGCATTTCTCCCCAGGCTATCCCTCCCCTGCTTCCCCCCCGCTGTCTCTCCCCTATTCCCCCCAGTAGACCTCAGTGTGTAGTACTCCCTTCCCTGTGTCCATGTGTTGTCATTTTTCATCACCCGCCTACGAGCGAGAATATGCGGTATTTCATTTGCTGTTCTTGTGTCAATTTGATAAGAATGATGTTCTCCAGATTCATCCATGTCCCTACAAAGGACACAAACTCATAGTTTTTGATTGCTGCATAATATTCCATGGTGTATATGTGCCACATTTTCCCAGTCCAGTCTATCATGGATGGGCATTCCCATGAGAAAAAAAAAATTAAAAATCATGTCATTTAATGGCATATATATATATATATATATATACAACCTTAACATTAAAAATGTTTTTTTTTTTCATTCTCTTAGCTCTTTAGTTATATCTTACTATGCCATGCCTTATTTTTAGGCACATCATTTAGGTTCTTGAAGAAAGGATATGAAAATATTTGGGGAAGGGTTCTCCAATATGTAAAGATGTAAGAAATGTCTTCAGACTCTCTGGATCCCTGTAAACACAGTCTATGCAGCTAGTGTCTGATGATTCAACTTCCAAGATATATGTATTCCAGAACAAACAGATCAGTAGATCCAGAGAAACTCCCTCCTGACCTCCAGCTGCTGAAACAATTGTTTGCCCACATGGTGACAGAACAGGGGAAGTAGGTTGCTGGGGAAAGCCACGGGTTCTGTCAGAAAGGCTTCAGGCGTCTGGGCTATCTCCCATGCAACCAGAACCACCATGTCTGTCCAAGCTGTATAGTCAGTGTTGGGTTCCTCTAGGGAAGAATCCAGTGATACCAGCTGCTCCCATGACTCAGCAGGGCATAGGGCAAAGATATTCCAAACCGATTCTGAAGCACCATGGCGACTGGCTGCTCTAAGGAGCCAGGTGGTAACAGCATTATTCCCTGAAGTCCTTGGAGGAGTTCATGGAGGGTCAGGTGACTGATACACTTGCCCAGAGGTTTGAACAACATTTGTACGGCCTGATCAGTTACATCCCTCTGGACCAGGAGGGGCAGATGGTGGGTGATAGCCAATAGAATGGTAACAGCCTGATTCTGGGGCAGGAAGGGGAGCAGCTGGGCCACCAGGGCCTTGTCCTTCCTCACAGAGAGCGCCTGCAGGAAGCCATCTGCTGCCTCCTCCACATTGTTCTACTCCTGGGTCTTTAAGGTCTGGAAGAGCTTCTCAACCTGGTTGCTTTTCTTCTCAGAAAAGCAGGGCTGTAGAGGCCTATCCTTGCAGCCTTCCTTTATTTCTAGGAACTGAACGAACATCTCAATCCAGTATAATACCACAAGTCTCGGACTGCTCGCAGCTCCTATATCCTGCTTTTGAGTTCCTTGAGGTACACAATCAATAGCTCGGCGAGGGCTAAAACACATTGACACAACTACCTGGCCCAGGGAACCCTCAATTTGAACCACTGACTCATAAGCCTCTGCTTTCTGAATGTAAGGCATTACCAGCCTGAGGGACTCAACCCAGTTTCTTTGTCCAAGTAACTCTTCATCTGCCTGCTTCTTCTCTAGCTTCTGGTAATATTTCCGGTAGTAGTAGTCATCCAGGTGGGGCTTTGCACTCTGCAGCTGCACCATCTGTACTTTTATCACCTAGTCCTTCTCTTTTCTGGTTATGAGGTTAGCATAGGGATCTGGCTGCTGAGACGAGCAGTACACGTACTTAGCCATATGCAATATGGCTCTGTATATTTAAAATGTGTAACATATTTAAGTGTAGTGAATTCTACATTTTAAAGGCAATTTTTAAAGTTTATTTGATGCATTTGACAATCAGCAATTAGTTCTCATCCACATTGACTGTAGACTTTTGAAAGTGATAACAGGTACACCGGTAATCAAAGTATAGAGCTTATTTGGTGAATCTTCATCCTCATTACGTTTTCTGGAAAACTGCACATGGATTCGTTATGGGACATTTTTTATTCCTTTGGCCCATACAGCTTTGTTGAGCCTGGTATAAATGTGTACATCTGGAGTTCCCATCTCCTTCATAGCAAATTTCTGAATCTCTTTGAGTGCCCAAGGGGCACGCTTCTTGAAGCTCACTCCATGGATGTGCTTGTGAATGTTGATGGTGTATTCTTGGGTCACCACCTCGTTGATGGCAGAACAGCCCTTTTTCTTCTCACCACCCTTCTTTGTGGGAGCCATTCTGTCGGGTCCAAGTTGGAAAGACATGTGAGTGTTTTGTAATGAATGATGTGTACATCATGCCAGGGATGCATGAGATAGGCCATTAAAATGCTTGCTTTTATTTGATATAGATTAATAATTGATGTCTTTATATTGCTGCTTCCAAGTTCATGGTATCTTGTGCCTAGATTACAAAATTGATCACTGTTGACTGTTGACATGTATATATGTATACATATATACATATATTTATATATACGTATATATGTATACACAAATTGATGTACACAATATATGTATGTACACATTTACCTTTTATAAAAAGTTATTATATCTAACATGGGTAGAAATACTCCTGTCTCAGAGGGGGTGGTGGAAAGAACTTACAGGATGCAATGATTATAATAAGAAAGAAAATAGAAAGAGACAGTGCTAGGGCTGTTTGCCACATGGTAGAATTAGAGGAAGTGAAAAAGAGACAGGGTTAGGGCTATTTGCCACATGGCAGAATTAGAGGAAGTGAGGCCTCAGTAGTAAAAGAAGAGGAGAGGAAAGAGGACAGAGTTACTTTTAGGGGCATAAATTCAATAAAGATTCCCTGCAGCCAGTGGTCTGTTACCCACTGTAGAATATTTCTTACTTCAAGGGAAGCAAGCTTAACCCACTGCATATCAGCTAACAAGAGTCTGACAAAACTGGCAAATTTATAATAAAGACAGAACCACATATAGGATTGACAGACAAAGCATGGGTGCCCCCCAGAAGGGAGACCAGTCTGATGCCTTCCCGGCCACTTCCCCAAAGGGATGTTTTAGGGTGTCTTGGCTAAGGTGTACCCGTATAACCCCCAGGCCTGGCCACCTCAGAACTTTCAGTCCTGTGGTGAATCACTGTTATGCCTTATGATGTCCCCGTGGAACCATGGGTTAAGGATGTTTGAGTGAACTGTATGTGCAAAGTCCCTGTGGCACAAAGATATCTGGTTGGAGTTGGAGAGTGAGAGAAAATGAATTATTTTTCTAATTTACCTGCAGAGAACTTAACCATTGTAGTCAATATGACCAAGACTTTGCCTACAGCAGTACATGGATTTAATTCCACTAATGACCCACCTTCAATGTCAATTACAAGGTTTTTTCCAGCCTTACTAGAATGATTTGGCATTGCCCTTTGTGGCTACATAGCAGGAAGAGCCAATGTCATAACATCCACACATGCCAAAGGACTGGAAAATTTTGTCTCCAGATTTGCACTTCCGGCTTTATTATTCAAAAACATGGTTGTTTTGCATATAAAAACAACTCAAAGTGCCAGTAAATCTGTGCTGTATGTGCCTTTCCCTTTGGGAGCAATCTTTTGACATGTACATCAAAACTGTACAACATGTGTTGTACTTGGTGCTCAAATAATCCAACGGGACAACTGTGCTGTGAAACACCAGCAGCAGATCCTGATGTTACACATGATCATGGAGGGCCAGTACCAGGCATAATGGTTTTGCCAGTGCTTTGGCCCGGCAGAAGTAAGTACTGTGTACAGTACATAAGTACTGTAAGTGCTACAGCAGGTTCAGGCTTTGGTGCAAGCATTACTGCCACGTAAGCTTTAGGAACTGTACATATGCTTTATATATTGTAAAAATATATAATATATGCATATATGTACAAGGGATTTTTTTGCATTTTACACTTTATTTAACATTAATAAAAGGATACATATAGTTACAGGCAAATGACAATTCAGTACACTTATTTAGATAATAGTTTAAAATTTACATCCTTTACCACCATGGAGTATTTTAGTCTATATAGTCAAAGTCTTCTGGAATTCCAAAAGTTTTATCAATTTTATCTTCTTCAAACCCAAATTTTTTTGGGGCCCAAGATTTTATTTCAAATATGTTATCAGTCCAACTATTAGCAGCTACTTTGGCTACTTTATTTGCTTGGCAGATTTCTTCCATGACATGTGCGTCACAATCTTTGTATTTTTCTACTTCTGCCTCTAGCTGTTCCCTTTGGTCTCGAAGTGAAGAAAGTTCTTTTGTTAGTGTGGTTTGCTCTTCTGTTTCACATCGGCCTATTTTAGCTTTTTCAATGTTTTTCTGTAAGCTTGCATGCTTTTGGCTTCCCTCAGACAACTGAGATTTGAGAGCCTCCAACTTACGTTTCCTTGCATGAAGAGCTTTACTTGGAAAAGCCCAATAATAATTAGAAGTTCCAGGCTGGGCATGGTGGCTCATGTCTGTAATCCCAGCACTTTGGGAGGTCAAGGTGGGTGGATCACAAGGTCAAGAGATCGAGGCCATCCTGGTCAACATGGTGAAACCCTGTCTCTCCTAAAGATACAAAAAATTAGCTGGGCACAGTGGCATGTGCCTGTAATCCCAGCTACTCAAGAGGCTGAGGCAGGAGAATTGCCTGAACCCAGGAGGCCAAGGTTGTGGTGAGCCGAGATCACACCATTGCACTCCAGCCTGGGTAACAAGAGCAAAACTCTGTCTCAAAAAAAAAGAAAAAAGTTCCAATTATCTCACAGTCAACCATACTATCATCAACTAAGCTTTGATGGACTTCTTTTACTGACATAGAAGTAATGTCTTTTAACAACTCCATGTGTTGTTAAGGTACCTTTTAAAACGTGCACAGGTGGGTATGTGCTGGAGTGTACATGTCACTCTGTTTTCTCGAAGAACAATTTCAAAGCAGCTTATCTCTGGATGAATGAACTTACTGAAGGCTAAGAACTCCAAGATTGAAGTGCCAGTATGTCTGGTGTCTGGCTGGCTTCTTGGTTTGTAGATGACTGTCTTCTTTTTCTGCCCTCACATGGAGAAGTGAAGCACACTCTTTTGTGACTCTTATAAGGACACTAATCCCAGTCATGAGAACTTCATCCTTATGACTTGATCACCTTTCAAAAGCCCCACCTCTCGATACCATTAAATGAAAAGTGGGCTTTCAGTATATCTGTATTGGGGGAATACGAATTTTCCATGTGTAAAAAGTATCTTGTGGTAAGAACTTTTTATAAAAATCCTTATGTATTTTCCCATTTTTTAAATCACCTGACATTAATAGGTATTACTATCTCCAGTAAACATAAAAGGAAATAGAGATTCAGAGAGGTACAGACAGAGCTCAAATTTTCTCTGACTATAAAGGCCATGTACATTCTATTAGTTAAGCTAAAGTTATTCTGTGCTTTGCCTCAAGTAATGTTTATAGGTTCTTTTAACAGTTTACAAATTTCTGGCATATGAAACGACATAATTTGCAAAATAATGAAGAGATTATTTGATCTAGAATTTTCCTGAAGTTTATCATAGTTTTTTTTGCCTGGTGACATTGCTTACGTTTTTACTTGTATTGCATTTATGTCAAATGCCAACAAACTGGAAATATATTCTCTGTAGCAACCTTGCATCATATTTGAAATGTATGGTAAAATGCAAGCTGGAACCACACTTAACTACCCCATATGTTCTCATTACTAATAAACAGAATTCTATAAGGCATCAAAAAAAGGGTACTAAGATATTTTTTTCACGCTTAGAAATGTAATCTGGGGATCTAGAAATTCTACACAATGAGAAGCTCAAAAACAGCCCCCATGCTGTCAACAGCCAGAGCCAGCTGGGGCCCACCCTACCCTGGCCCACCCAGGACCGAGTTGGGACCCCTAGTCCCTTGCCAGGACGAATGGGCCCAACTACTCCACCTGTGGCCTGGCCTGCATCCCAGGCTGGAATCGTTCACAGAAAACTAGCCCCAGCTCAGGGTGCAGCCCCAGCCAGGCGGGCCCAGCCCTCGTGCACCTCACTCACCTCGAATAGCCTGACATCCAGCAGCTTTGGCACCCAGCCACCTTGACCCGTGCCAGCTCTGCTCTACCCATGCCTCCTTGAGGCTGTGCTCCATCACCCGCTGCTGTTGCTCCAGTTCTGTGTTGTGGCTCTCCAGGTCCTGCATCTTCTGCTGAGTCTCCTCATGCTCGGCAGCCTCTGGGGCCTCTCAGGGTCCCCCAGTCTGACCGTTCAGGTTCTGGATCTCCTTGTCCTTGGTTTGCACCAGAGCTTCCAGCTGCTCCAGCGACTGGCCCTGGGCTGGCCCCTCCTTATTGGCTGGGGTCACCTCTGAAGCTGCCTGGGCCTCCAGCTCAGCCACCTGCTGCTGCAGCTGCTCAGCCTCTGCATACTGAGCCTCCAGCTGCTGCCTCCACTGGGCTGCAGCTGCATTGGCCTCTTGCAGGGTGCCCGCCAGCTTGTTGTTGCTGTCCTGCAGCATGAAGAACTTGGTCTCCCACTGTACCTCACCCACGGAGCCCTCGGAAAGCATCTTCTTGAGCTGCTCATGCTCTGTGGAGCTGGGGGTGTCAGCGCTCTGACTGCAGAACAGTTTCTCCTTACCCGGGCCATTGGCACTGACAAGGGGGCTCGGGGGAACCTGGTGGGAGGCGAGCCCTAGGGCTGGACTGGTGAGCTCCCTGCCATCCTGAGATTTCTCCCTGGACAGCCTGGCTGTTTCCTTCACTTTCTGGAACTTCTCAGCAAACTGTGTCAGATGCTGTTCAGAGGCAAAGCTGAGGCCGTAAACGGTGTTGGCCTGACTGTTCACCCATGGGCTGCCAAAACTTCTGGGAGGTTTTGGTAAGGTCATGCTGGGAGTGACAGTGCTGTTGATGATGGCCTTGGCACCCCCAATGCTGATGATGTGGTAGACATTTCAGGTGGCATCATAGAAATAGAAGACTGTGAGTGCATGCTTGCTGCTGGGATCCAGTTTCGCTTGGTGGCCAGATCAATTTGGAACATGTGAGCCAGTGTGCTGAAGATTGGCTGCTCCCTGGCTGTGGACATTGGTCAGGCTGGGCTGGGCAGGCTCTAGGGGGCAGCCAGAGAGGTGGCAGGAGCAGCTGATTTGGCCCCCTGCCGGGTCAGTGCCCCGTGAGTGTCCAGGCACGAGTCGGGTGCAGTCCCCGCAGCACTGACTCTGTGCAGCCGGGCGCCCCACTTGCTCCCTGGCTCCCGGGCCCGCGCCCTCCACCTTTTTTTTTCTTAGGTACACACAGTAAACTTTATTTTGGTGCATAGTATACTTCACTCCATTAAAAATAAATTAATCAGCAAATTCCTGCCTGGCTCAGCTCTGGTTTTTATAAATAGAGCCCAGCTGTAATGAGTTACAAGGTGTTATCATCTCACACACACAGGAGGCTTCACTCTAGAGCTCCACTTGCAACAAAAGCATCTTAAATAAACTGAGAGAAGGCGGTTTGATTTGTAATGTTTTCACAGAAGTGAGATATACCTCACCCATGTAGAGTTTTTTTATATGACTCATTTTATAGCAAGTTAAATGAAGGAAGTTTGATGGGGAGGGAAGGGCAATATGGTTCCCCATCCCTTTCTTCACTTTAAGAAATTGTCCCAAGAGATGACTGGCACTGAGGGAGGAGGGGCTGGTCCTCAGGTGCTCAGACGTGGCCCCAGGTGAAGAGGAGCCGGGAGGGGGCTGGGCAGGTGGAGCAGACTCTGATGCCTGGGAGTTAGAGTCAGGCCTCAGGGGTGCTGAGGGAAGCACATGCTAAGCTGGGGTCTGTCCCAGCAAACCTTGCTGTGTGACACTGGCAGACTCACACGGCCTCTCTAGGCTTCATCTTTGCAGGGTGAAGTGCTTGAAGCTGGTCTTCTGTCTCCCATTTTGAACACTGTGATGCTGGTGTAGCCAGGCTTTTCAGCATCATCAAGAGACTTGGTAGTTTTTCAGCTGGCACAGTGGCTCACACCTTTAATCCCAGCATTTTGGGAAGCCAAGGTGGGTGGATCACTTGAGGTCAGGAATTTGATAACAGCCTGGCCAACATGGTGAAAATCCATCTCTACTAAAACTACAAAATTAGCTGGGTGTGGTGGTGCATATCTGTAGTCCCAGATACTTGGGAAACTGAGACAGAATAATCACTTGAACCCAGGAGGCAGAGGCTGCAGTGAGCAGAGATCACACCAGTGCACTCCAGCCTGGGTGAGACAGACTTTGCACAGTATGCTGCAGACAGAATGATAACCAAACCCATCCTTACCTTAGAAGCCTAGTCTGGCAGAAGACAGACATCTCACAGCTAGTTACAACAGAAGGCAGTGAGAGGCACGTTTTCATAGCTGTCATCTCTCTGGAGCCCCAACTTTCTGCCAGCATTCCTGAGCATTCCTGACTCCACTCAATTCCCGGAACTTTCCAAGGCCCAGTTTCCTTGGTCATCTTCATTATCCGGTTCACAGACTGAGGATCAGAGGGAAATGCACTTTGCTCAAGATCACCCAACAAACCCATGGCAAGGCTGGGATTCCCAAGCCTGGAGCTCCTAACCTGCTTCCCCTGCTTTGTCACCATCATAAACATCTGTGAAATGGGCACAGTCAGAAGTGGCTATCTGTGAACAAAATCATCACCCCCTATCCAACAGGAGATACGTTTCTTAAATAATGAATTAAAAGCCAGACCCTAGCATGAAGGGGTGACAATGAATGTTTACCCAGCTCCTACTGTATGTCAAAATGGTTCTCATGTCAATTTAATATTAACTTGTTCTTCTGTATGCTCCCCAAATTTTACAATGTGGGGATGATAAAAACAACAAAACCACCCAGTGAGGGGTCTGCCAGCTGAACCAGTCAGTCTCATGGCTCCTGGGAGCATCACCAGCAACAGCTCACCCTCCTCGACTTCCACAGAAGGATCATCCAGGTCTCCTAAATCTGAAAAGCCAGGCCCAAGCTGCAGCAGCTTCCCAGTGGGATGCCTCCACCACCCCGTGCTGTGCATGGTGCTGGAGGCACTGCAGGCAGGGCAGCAGTGCCAGGGCACATTGGTGGCAGCCATCAAGCTCTACATTCTGCAAAAGTACCCAGCAATGAATGTCCTTCACTTCAAGTACTTGCTGAAGCAGGCACTCGCCACTGGCATGCTCCATGGCCTCCTCGCCAGGCCACTCAATTCCAAAGCCAGCAGGACCACTGGCAGCTTCATATTAGTTACCAAGCACAAGAGGAAAATTAAGCCCAGGAAGATGGCCCCCGAGAAGGCCCGCAGGAGAGCAAGCGAGGCCAAGGGGAAGGTCCCCAAGAAACCAGATGAGTCCAAGGAGGAGCCTCCCGAGGCAGGCAAGGTAAAAAAGGCAGAAGTGCAGATGTATTTTCTCAAGCCAGGCACAGCCACAGAAAAATCTTACAAGCAAGGCAGCAAGGCCAAGGACATCAAGGCACAGCCAGTCGAGTCTCAGAAGGTGCCCCCCAAGCCAGACAAGGCCATGAAGACCCCTTCTAGTGCCAGTGGGTTCAGCACGAAGGCAGAGGCCAAAGGCAGCAGGAGGAGCCAAGGAGATGCTGAGTCCTGCAGGAAAACCAAAGATGGGAGTAAGAGCTCAAGACCCATGGTCAACAAGGTCAAGAATGGTGCTGCTTCCCCAACCAAAAAGAAGTTGGAAGCCAAGGCCAAGGCCCAGGCCCCTGGAGGGGTAGCTGCTCCGGGGCTGGGCAGGGGCTGAATGCCAACAGCGCTTCTGCTAAGGCCGGTGGGTCCAAGGTGGTGACCGCACACCTGTCCAGGAAGACAGAGGCCCCTAAGGGCTCAAGAAAGGCTGGGCTGCCTGTCAACATCAAGTCCTCATCATCCAAAGTGTCCCACCAGAGGGCTGAAGCTTAGGGCCGGAGGCCCTCCAAGATAGCGCTGTCAGAGCTGAAGGTGCCAGCGCCTCTGCGGCCACTGCCTCTGCAGAGCCCAAAATTATGAAAGTCATGGTGAATACTTCAAAAGAGAAGGAGGAATTTGCTGTGCCTGAGATTAGCTCTGTCCAGCAGTTTAAGGAAGAAATCTCTAAACATTTTAAATCACATACTGACCAACTTGTGTTGATATTTGCTGGAAAAATTTTGAAAGATCAAGATACCTTGAGTCAGCATGGGATTCATGATGGACTTACTGTTCACCTTGTCATCAAAACACAAAACAGGCCACAGGATCATTCAGCTCAGCAAACAAATACCACTGGTAGCGATGTTACTACATCATCAGCTCCTAATAGTAACTCCACATCTGGTTCTGCTACTAGCAACCCTTTTGCTTTAGGTGGCCTTGGAGGACTTGCAGGTCTGAGTAGCTTGGGTTTGAATACTACCAACTTCTCTGAACTACAGAGCCAGATGTAGCGACTTTTGTCTAACCCTGAAATGATGGTACAGATCATGGAAAATCCCTTTGTTCAGAGCATGCTCTCAAATCCAGACCTGATGAGACAATTAATTATGGGCAATGCACAAATGCAGCGGTTGATACAGAGAAATCCAGAAATTAGTCATATGCTGAATAATACAGATATAATGAGACAAATGTTGGAACTTGCAAGGAATCCAGCAATTATGCGGGAAATGATGAGAAACCATGACCAAGATTTAGCAACCTAGAAAGTATTCCAGGGGGATATAATGCTTTAAGGAGCATGTACACAGATATTCAGGAACCAATGCTGAGTGCTGCACAAGAGCAGTTTGGTGGTAATCCATTTCCTTCCTTGGTGAGCAATACATCTTTAGGTGAAGGTAGTCAACCTTCCTGTACAGAAAACAGAGATCCACTACCCAATCGATCCCAACTGGTTAGTCCTAAACCAGGGCATGGAGATTGTGCAGACCACGAACAGTGATCCTGGTCTGGCAGTGGGGTACAGGGCTTTTAATGGAGTTGACTTCAAAGGAATCTTCCATGTCAATACCTAGACAGATGATGACTATGCAGGCTTTATCTTTGGCTATAAGGATAGCTCCAGCTTCTACGTGGTCATGTGGAAGCAGACGAAGCAGACGTATGGCAAGCCACCCCATTCCAAGCAGTTGCAGAACCTGGCATTCAGTTCAAGGCTGGGGGAGCATCTCTGGAACTCCCCGTGGCACACAGGTGATACCAGCCAACAGATCAGGCTGCTGTGGAAGGACTCCAAAAACGTGGGCTGGAAGAACAAGTTGTCCTACCACTGGTTCCTACAGCACAGGCCGCAAGTGGGCTACATAAGGGTGTGATTTTATGAAAGCTCTGAGTTGGTGGCTGAATCTGGAGTCACCATAGACACCACAATGCATGAAGGCTGACTTGGCATTTTCTGCTTCTCTCAAGAAAACATCATCTGGTCCAACCTCAAGTATTGCTGCAATGACACCATCTCTAAGACTTCCAAGAGTTTGAAACCCAGATTTTTGACCACTGGGATAATTAAACCAAGGAAGCAATCCGTAATGGCTTTTCTGAGCACTAAAATCATATGGTCCAACCTCAAGTATCATGTTAATAGTAAAAAGCCAAGTAAGATGGCTAAACCTCACCCTAGCATTTTAATATCTTCTGGACAAAGGAAGTTAGAAAGTCAATCACTTTATACATGTAAAAGTAGTGTTCCAAAGTAACTAAGAAGCTGCTACATTTTTAAGCAAAACTTTCATTTTGGTCTTTGTGGTCCAGCACATTATACTTTCAATTAAGGCAACAATGGTATCATAAAAAATGCTCTGCTTTTTAAATTTCGGAACTTCAATACAAATTAAAATAATAGTATTGGACTCTTTTGGGAGGCCGATAGCTAGCAGCTACATTAATTGGTATAGATGAGCCTCCTTATTGATAACCAGGTCCAGGTTGGGTGTAGCCTTGAACAAAGGGAGGATGATTACATGCATAAAGATTAGGCCCGCTTGGAGGAGCAGTCATGGTACTTCCAGGAAGTGAAATAAAACCTGGTCTTGGTTGATAGGCCCCAGGTTGGATTGGAGCTATTCAGGTTGAGAGACAGGAGTATAATTAGTAGGCTGAGAAGTTTGGGCAGTGTAAGTTTGTGCAGGATAATTGCTCGCCTGGTACTGCTGTGGTGGCTGAGCAGGCAGTTGTTGAGGCTGACCAGAAAAGGCAGGAGCTGGTGCCTGGGAAGTTGGATGCTGGCCATATCCCTGGAATTGCTGAGACTGTTGGGGTTCAGTCTGCTGACTATAGCTTGCTGAATACTGAATACCATACTGTTGAGGCTGCTGAGGTGGAGCCTGTGGCTGCTGCGCACCATAACCGGCCTGTTGCTCGTACTGTTGGTACATCTGACCTTCAGTCTGACCTGTTTGTGTCTGAGCTCATGTATATGCTGGTTGTTGTACATGCATTGGCGATGCTTGTGATGAAGATGCTGATGGAGATGGGATCCTGAATGAGCAGAATAACTGTGTCCTGATTCACAATGTGGACCAAAGGAACAGTGACAAAGATGTCTTTGGGGACGCCTGTGATAACTGTGTGAGTGTCTCAAATAATGACCAAAAAAACATGGATGGGGATGGAAGAGGAGACGCCTGTGATGATGACATGGATGGAGATGGAATAAAAAACATTTGGACAACTGCCCTAGATTTCCAAATCATGACCAACAGGACGAGGATGGTGATGGTGTGGGGGATGCCTGTGACAGCTGTCCTAATGTCAGCAACCCTAACCAGTCTGATGTGGATAATGAACTGGTTGGGGACTCCTGTGACACTAATCAGGACAGTGATGGAGATGGGCACCAGGACAGCACAGACAACTGCCCCACCGTCATTAACAGTGCCCAGCTGGACACTGACATAAGGATGGAATTGGTGAAGAATGTGATGATGATGATGACAATGACGATATCCCAGACCTGGTGCCCCCTGGACCAGACAACTGGCGACTGGTCCCCAGCCCAGTCCAGGAGGGTAGCAACAGCGACAGGATGGGAGACATCTGTGAGTCTGTCTTTGACCAGGACCAGGTCATCAATCAGACTGACGTCTGCCCAGAGAATGCAGAGGTCACCCTGACTGACTTCAGGGCTTACCAGACTGTGGTCCTGGATCCCAAAGGGGATGCCCAGATCGATCCCAACTGGGTAGTCCTAAGGCAGGGCATGGAGACTGTGCAGACCACGAACAGTGATCCTGGTCTGGCAGTGGGGTACATGGCTTTTGATGGAGTTGACTTCGAAGGGACCTTCCATGTCAATACCCAGACAGATGATGACTATGCAGGCTTTATCTTTGGCTATCAGGATAGTTCCAGCTTCTATGTGGTCATGTGGAAGCAGACGAAGCAGACGTACTGGCAAGCCACCCCATTCTGAGCAGTTGCAGAACCTGGCATTCAGCTCAAGGCTGTGAAGTCTAAGACAGGTCCAAGGGAGCATTTCTGGAACTCCCCGTGGCACACAGGTGATACCAGCGACCAGATCAGGCTGTTGTAGAATGACTCCAGGGCTAGAAGGACAAGGTGTCCTACCACTGGTTCCTACAGCACAGGCCGCACGTGGGCTACATCAGGGTGTGATTTTATGAAAGCTCTGAGTTGGTGGCCGACTCTGGAGTCACCATAGACACCACAATGCATGAAGGCCGACTTGGCATTTTCTGCTTCTCTCAAGAAAACATCATCTGCTGCAATGACACCATCTCGAAGGCTTCCAAGAGTTTGAAACCCAGATTTTTGACCACTTGGATAATTAAACCAAGGAAGCTATCCGTAACGGTTTTTCCAAACACTAAAATCATATATTTTTTAACTTCCTCTAATTTTCTTTATATACACTGTGGCTTTCTTTTACCAACCCAGATAGCTCAAAACGTTTTCTATGAATATGGCAATAAAGGAGAAGAGATCATTAAAAAAAAAAAAAAAAGGAGCGCGTGCAGGCGGTCTGGGCGGCTCCCTCCTACCCCAGGATGCCGTTCTGGCCCCTGAGGCTATGTCCGCCAGCCCCGACCTCGAACCGCCAGCCGAAGACGCCCCGGTGACCCTGCCCTGGAGGCCTGTCTCGGCGAGCGCGCTGGCGTGGCCCCTGTCGCTGGTGTCCCTGGGCTCGGCGCCTCGGTCGTTTTGGATCCTGCGGAGACAGAGCTGCTGCTGGGTGCGCTGCTCTGCCAGGCCCTGGCCCCCTCCCGCCACGTGTTGGGCGCGCTGGCCAGGCAGCAGGTGCACCGCCCCCTCCAGGACTGCCACCGCCATTACCGGTTACTCTGGGTCAGCTTCACCCAGGCAGAAGGCCAGCCGCCCGGGCCCTTTGACGAGCACACCCCGGAGCTCATGCGGCTGCCGGGCGACCACAGGCGCAAACTGCGCCGCCCCCGCTACCGGGGGTCTGGGTTCCCTCAGCAAGGACACGGTCCAGCCCCAATGCACCCGCGCCAGCTCGCTGCCAACCGCCCGCAGCCCCTACGCTGACGCTGCCTGGATGCCCCGCTTCAACCGGTCCCCTCAGAGGTCTGCGGATGCCTCCCGTGCTCCCAGAAGCCCCAAGGACCGCGCACTTCCGCCACTGAACGCCGCCCTGCTGCTGACCCTGGGGCACCTGCACTGCCTCATGAGCATCCTGGGCCTGCTGCATGACCAGCTGCGGACCCTGACCCAGCACGTGGAGCAGCTGCGTGGCGCCTTCTGCAAGTGTCACCGGCAGTGGGTTTTGTTCGGGGCTGCCTAGCGAGGGTTCACCAGAGACCTGTGCCAGTGACACCTGGCTGCAGCTGCAGCCAGTCTCCCCTCTCCAGGCCGAGGAGCCTTCACCCTGACTCCTCCTGCTGCCTTCCAATCCCCACGCCTGTGCATGTTCAGTAAAAGCATTGTTTTCCTAGAAAAATAAAGCAGAAGATGTCATAATCTAAAAAAAAAAATTAAGTATGCTGCGAGGCTGACAGTGGGTGTGACGTATGTCATCTTGAGGTAACAACTCAAGGTTGTTACCACTGTGCCCTTTTCACAGTCATCATTTGTAGACTTTTTCTCTGCACCTCTCACACCTCAAGGTGGCTGGCCCCCTTTAGCACTGGAGTACCACTCCCTTCTCCCATCTGGCTGGAGATTAGGGGAGAATTGATCATTTCAGAGGTGGCGAGTGGCCTCTCTTGCTGCCAGGGCTCTTGTCAGAGCAGCCAGGCTAGACAGACCGCCTCCCTCCTCTACACCTGACCAATACCTGCTGCTTCAAGGCTCAGGCCCCCACTCCCTATCCCTAGAGGAAATAGCCCCAGACAGACTGGAATGCTGTGGCATGAGTGCATGTGTGTGATGGCCCCACCATGGTCCCCTCTTTGTCCCTCCATCTGTGTGTTTCTCTCTGTGTCCCTTGCATGTATGTGTGTTAGAATGAGTGCATGTGCATCAACTTATTGGGCTCTTGGCTGCTTACAAGGAAACTTTGACTTGGAAAGACTTCAGCTCTTTGGAACCAAGACTTCCTGGGTCCCTCTGGCCTTGGCCCTGTTCCACCATGGTTATCTGGGTATTCGGGAATGGGAGCTTTGGGGGAGTGACTTTTTAAAGTGACTTTTTAAAAAGTCTTTTTAAAGACTTTTTACTTACAATTTCTACTGTACTACTGTCCATTGTGGGATGATTAAACATGCTATTTAATTGTGAAAAAAATGTAGCACTCATATAGTAAAACCAGCAATTACACACTTTAATTTTTCCATCATAGGACCCACTGACCAGCAAGACCATCACCCTGGAGGTGGAGCCCAGTGACACCAACGAAAATGTGAAGGCCAAGATCCAGGATAAGGAAGGCATCCCCCCGCGACCAGTAGAGGCTCATCTTTGCAGGCAAGCAGCTGTAAGATGGCCACACTCTTTCTGATTACAAATCCAGAGAGTCGACCTTGCACCTGGTCCTGAATCTGAGGGGTGGCTGTTAATTCTTCAGTTTTGCATTCACAGTGCCCAGTGATGGCAATACTCTGCACTATAGCCATTTGCCCCAACTTTATACATTTTCAGCTTCATATATTTACTGTATATATACAGTAATGTACTGCCCTTTGTGTGTGTGTGTGTGTGTGTGTGTGTATACATATATAGTTTTTTGCAGTCCCTAAAACAGGCTTTTAAATAACATCTTCACTGAATAACATCTTTTGAATAACTTTTTAATAACGTCTTCACTGAAGAGCTTGGTGTGTCCCACCTGGGCCGTGCCATGGGCTAGTAGAAGGAGTATTGGTTCTCCACGGTATGTGCATGGCTGGGCGCGTGGCCTCTGGGGGCTCCTCGTTGGTGGCAGCGGCCACAGTCTCCAGCAGGCGTTCCGCGCTGTCGCTGCGGCTCCACGCACTGAGCCGGCCCTTGACTGGGAGCAGAGGGGTGGGCCCCAATGCAGCTGAGGACGATGAAGCAGATGATGAGGAGGTGCTGGTGGTGTCGGAGGGTGAAGCGGGTGGGCAGGCAGCCATGGCCAGGCCAGAGAAGTAGTGCTGGCCTGCCGGCTTGCTCTGGCAGGCTGGGGGTGCAGGTGCAGCAAGGGGTGCAGGGCCCAGCTCTGGGGGGTCATGTGCCAGCACGTAGCTGTGGAGGGTGATGTCGGCCGAGCCCCCTGACTCCAGTGGGATGGGGTTTGTGTTGAAGTGGTGGAGCATGTCAACCACAGACTGGAACCACAGGTACTGTATGTGACACTGGCCATGGTCATTCAGGGACAGGCACAGGTGCTTGGCCTTGCCCTGGAAGTTGAAGGTCAGCACATATTCCTCAGGCTGAGTCTCACTTTGACGGATCATGAAGAGGCTGTGGTTCCAGGCCCCCCCTGCCAGAACCAGCTGAGCAGCCCTGACCTGGGACAGTGTTCTGTGGAACCAGGGGTAGTCGCACAGCTCCAGCTTGGGCTCAGCTTCAGCAGCTGTCTGTGCAACCTCCTCCCCTGTGTTATTGATGTCACTGCCAGGGCTGCCTGGGGACTCCAGGGACTGCAGGAATGTCTCTAGTGGGACATGGATCAGGGACTCTCTGATGGCATCTCAACCTCAGCTGTGGGGGGCTGTCACCATGGCTCCTGCCCATGGTGAAAAAAAAACAGCACCAGCAGTTTCTGTATGAAGGATACCCTTCATACAGAAGGGTAGGGTTTATAGGTACTATACATGGTGTATAGTACACATATGGGTACATAAATGTATGTATATACATACATAAGTTTTGTTTTTTTAATCAGGAGGTCATTGCAAAGACTCAGAAGGGAGATGGTGACAGTTTAGACAAGGGTGGTGGTGGTGCAGATGGAGGGACCAGATCTGGGAGATACATGGAAGGTGAAATCCACAGGCCTGGGTAATGGACTGCATGGTGGGGATTAGCAAAGGAATATGTCTGACGCAGGCAAGCAGATAGGTGAAGGTACCACTGTCTGAGAAGACAAGCATAGGAGGAGAGCAGGTAAGAGATGCAGATGGGAGATCCTGGTTTCAGTCTTAGATGTGTTTAGTTTCAGGTGCCTTTGAAACATCCTGGTGGAGACTGTGGGAAGCTAGGTAGGTACAGGAGTCTGGAACTCAGAGGAGAGACATGAGTTATAGAGACCACCTGCATTAGAATTGACCACATAAACCTGGATCCTTTGGAGGATCTTTTGGTGTGGAGAAGAAGTCAGTGGCCAAACTGCAGGATGAAAGAACAGTGCAGAAGATCTGCACTTTGGATGACAATGTCTGAGTGGCCTTTGCAGGCCTCACTGCCAATGTGAGGATAGTCATAAACAGGGCCCAGGTGGAGTACCAGAGCCACCAGCTGACCGTGGAGGACCTGGTCACTGTGGAGTACATCACCCACTACATCACCAGTCTGAAGCAGAGCTACACGCAGAGCAATGGGTGCAGATCATTTGGCATCTCTGCCCTCATTGTGGGTTTTGACTTTGATGGCACTCCTAGACTATCAGACTGACCCCTTGGGCACATACCATGCCTGGAAGGACAATGCCATAGGCCGAGGCACCAAGTCAGTGCATGAATTCCTGGAGAACTATACTGATGAAGCCATTGAAACAGAGGATCTGACCATTAAGCTGATGATAAGGGCACTCCTGGAAGTGGTTCAGTCAGGTGGCAAAAACATTGAACTTGCTGTCATGAGGCGAGATCAACCCCTCAAGATTTTAAATCCTGAAGAAATTGAGAAATATGTTGCTGAAATTGAGAAAGAAAAAGAAGAAAATGAAAAGAAGAAACAAAAGAAAGCATCATGATGAATAAAATGTCTTTGCTTGTAATAATTTTTAAATTCAAATCAATCATGGATGAGTCTCAATGATATGTTCCATTACATTTATTCACATTGAGTGTCCTACAATAAACTTCTGTATTTTTTAACCTTAAAAAAGTGTAAAAAGAAAACGTAAAGAGTACTGTTCACATTGGAGGGCTTAATGTCGACTCAGGGGTCTGTGCTGTGTGTTGCCCAGCACTGATGCAGGAACAGCTCTAGGTAGGGGTCTGTTCTGTGAAGGATGGAGACCTCCATGTAAATGGGATTCCAAAGCAACTTCACCACTGGGTAGTCACCAACACCATAGTAGGATTCATAGTTTTTATCTTTGGCAATCTGAAGTTCCAGAGTGAGGACTCCAGGCTGCGTCTCATGAAAGGGTGGTGGGAGAGTGAAAACCAGGATGTTAACTGGGAGAGAGTTGCTGCTTACTGAGTAGCTGCAGCTGACATGGAGCCTGAAGATGCTGTCAATAGTGACGGAGCCACTGCTCCCATTTTTCACCTCTCTGGTTGCCACCAGTTCATTTTCATATACTGCTTGGTCTCCAGTGATCTGTTTTGTGGTACCACAGGAAATAAATGGAAACCGGAACAAGACAAAGTCTTGTGTTACTATCACAGGTTTACACACACTGTCATTCCTAAAGGTCAAGTGTACAGAATCCAACAGCAAATGCTGTCATGCTATGGTGCAGAAGAAGAAGATGTTTCAGCTCAGAATGGAAAGCCTGAACCTGCGCTGGGAGAAACTGGGCATTAAGGAAGCCCAGCTGGAGGCTCACATCCAAAAGTTTGAGCAGTTAATCCAGGAGAATGACCAGAAACGGATCCGAGCCATGAAGAAATTCAACCAGAAGCAAGAACTCTGGTGTCAGCACCTGCAGAACTGACCAGGGGCAAGCAGAAAATGGTGGCACTGCGTCTGGAGCACCAGCGGCTGAGCACCAAGCTGCAGGACTACCCCATCTTCAACAAGTACCTAGGGAAAGTGGTGGAGAACTCTGAGGCCAGCCCTGCTGCTGGTTTGTCCTGTGCTGGTGAATGGCAGGACCACCCACCCACAGCTCCTCCAGAACATGGGCCTCCTTGGCACCTCCCTCTTGCTCAGTGCCACAGCTGTCAATCAGCAGATCTGGTCTGTTCTGCCTTGGAAGTATTTCTAGAATCCAGTCCCTGCCCCTTCCCCATCCAGGCCAACAGTGGTACCTCATCTGGAGTTCAACTCGGTGTCATTCCTTGCAACCTGTTTGACATTCCTCCCACTCCACTCTTTCTTTCTTTTCTTCTTTGTTTATTTTGTTCAAAGTACTTTAAACATAGTGGAACGCATAGAGACGCTCATAACAGCAACCAAGTTCTCATCACATAGCTTTGCTAAATCTTCATCTTTTCCCCATCTGCCCCCAGTTCTGCTGTCTTAAACACTGCTGTCAATTGAAATCCAATAAATGAAATCCTGTGTCCTTCCAAAAAAAGAGTATGTACAGACTATTATTTTAGCAAAATGTTTGCATTTATATTGAAATATACACTAAAACAGAATGAGTTATACTAGTCAATGAAACTTTGCCAAACCAAAATCACAAACTTCCATTGGGGAGGTCTTGTCAGCTAGCAGGAGGGATTCCCAAGCAGGAACACCAAGAAGCCTGTACTTATATGCCAATAAGTACAAAGTACTTATGTACCCACCAGTACTTAGTGTAGGTCATTTTTTCAATGTACATGTACACCCTTTGTTTGAAACCATGTTCACAGCCAGCTTCCATAGGTCAGCATTCAGCTGGTCCAGGAAGCGCAGGCACGTGGTGACCCCACTCATGGTAGCAGACACCAGGTGATTCAGGTCACCGTAAGTGGGTGTGGTCAGTTTTAAGGTCCTGGAACAGATGTTATAGAGTGCTTCATTATCAATGCAGAATGTCTCATCTGCATTTTCTATGAGCTGGTGGATGGAGAGGGTAGCATTGTAGGGCTCCACCATGGTGTCTGAAAACTTGGGCAAGGGCAGGACGCTGAATGTGTTTATGATCCTGTCTGGGTACTTTGTATGAATTTTGCCCATGAAAAAGGTACCCATCCCAGACCCAGTCCCCCTACCCAGGGAGTGGGTCAGCTGGAAACACTGCAGGCAATCACAGCTCTGGGCACCGTGCCCCTTTTGCACATGAGAACTTCGTGAAGTATGCACAAGTTTTAACAGCCAAATTGATCAAGCAGAAGAAAGGCTATCAGAGGTTGAAGACCTACTTAATGAAATAAAATGAGAAGACAAGAATAAAGCAAAAAGGATAAAAAGGAATGAGCAGAGTCTCCAAGAAATATGGGACTATGTAAAAAGACCTAATCTACCTTTGATAGGTGTACCTGAATGCGAAGAAGAGAATGAATCAAAGCTGGAAAATACTCTTCAGGATATTATTCAGGAAAACTTTCCCAACCTAGCAAGGTAGGACAATATTCAACTCCAGGTAATACAGAGAACACCACAAAGATATTCCTCAAGAAGAGCAACCCCAAGGCACATAATCATTAGATTCACAAGGGTTTAAATGAAGGAGAAATACTAAGGGTAGCCAGAGAGAAAGGTCAGATTACCCACAAAGGGAAGCCTAACAGACTCACAGCACATCTCTCAGTAGAAACCCTACAAGCCAGAAGAGAGTGGGGGCCAATATTTAACATCCTTAAAGAAAAGAACTTTCAACCCAGAATTTCATATCCAGCCAAACTAAGCTTCAGAAGTAAAGAACAAGCTTGTTCACTTGCTTTTGTGAACAAGCAAGTACTCAGAGATTTCATTACCACCGGGCCTGCCTTACAGGAGCTTCTGAAAGAAGCATTACACATAGAAAGGAACAACCGGTATTAGCCTTTCTAAAAATATACCAAAATGTAAAGAGCACCAACATAATGAAGAATTTAGATCAACTAATTGGCAAAACAGCCAGCTAACATCAAATGGCAGTAATCCTAAATTTAAATTGACTAAATCCTGCAATCAAAACATACAGCCAAACCCATTGGTGTGTTGCACCCAGACCTATTTTACATTCAAGGATACATAAAGACTCAAAACAAAGGGATGGAGAAAGATTTGTCAACCAAATGGAGAGCAAAAATAAATAAATAAATAAAAAGGAGAGGTTGCAATTTTTGGCTCTGATGGAATGGATTTTATATCAACAAAGATCAAAAGAGGACATAATGATAAAAGGATCAATGCAACAAGAAAAGCTAATGATACTGGATGTGCATGCACCCAATACAGGATATGTAAGACTTGTAAAGAGACCTGGTCTCCCACACAGTAGCCGTGGGAGATTTCAACATCAATACTAGATAGATCAATGAGACAGAAAATTAATAAGGATATCCAGGACTTGAACTCAGATCCAGAACAAGTAAACTGAATAAATATTTACAGAACTTTAAACACACAAGATATGCACTCTTATCAGTACCACAACACACCTACTCACAGGTTTAAATGAAATATTGGTTGGCCATTATTAAGCACAATTGATGGTATAAGGGAGGTTTTCAATACCCATTTTAGACTGCATTCTAGCCTGGACAATTAAGCAACACTCCCGTTTTCTCTCCCTCTTTCTCTTCCTCTTTTTTCCTCTTCTTCATTCCTTTTTCTTCTTTCTTTCTCTCCTTAAAAAAAAGAGTAAGGAGAAGCACAAACATGGAGAAAACTGCTCTTTGAGTAAGCAAGGTAGTGTAATGTTAACAGAAGTTTGGCAGTACTGACTTTTTCTAGTGTTCATTTTGCTTCCGTCTTCTCCTAGGTGCAAAAAGTAGTTGTAACTAAAATTTCTCCTAGAGAGAGAGAGAGAGTGTGTATTTGTGAAGAAGGAGTACACTGATGTTATCCCACTAGGGCAAGGGACAGAGATCCCCAGAGTCTCAGTATCAAAGATAGGAGAAGACTTAGGAGCTCCCAGGCCACATTTGAGAGAAAGATGGTGAGAAGCAAGTATAGGAGTGACTAAACAAGGAAGATAGTGATCTATCACCCTCCTCTTCCCCACAGTGCTCAAGTCTTATGTAATTCTTCTAAACCTTGTTAACTTCTTGGTGTGAGTAAATTTCCCATGGAAATGGAAGATGAAACTCAGCTTGGCTCCCTAGGGCACACAGCAAGAATGAAAGCCAATTTTCAGATTAAGGAACCAAAGGAAAGAGACACAAGGATATACCACCTTCTTCTTCTTTTTTTTTTTTTTTTGAGACAGAGTCTTGCTCTGTCACCTAGGCTGGAATGCAGTGGTGCAATCTTGACTCACTACAGCCTGTGCCTCCTGGATTCAAGCTATTCTCCTGCCTCAGCCTCCCAAGTAGCTGGGACTACAGGCATACACCCCACACCTAGCTAATTTTTTATTTTTATTGGAGATGGGGTTTCACCATGTTGGCCAGGCTGGTCTTGAACTTCTGATCTCAAGTGATCCACCTGCCTCGGCCTCCCAAAGTGCTGGGATTACAGGTGTGAGCCACCTGTGCCCAGTCATCCAATTCCTTCAATTTTGAAAGGAAGGTGAAGTCCCTCATAGGTGAGAATGTTAAGAAAACAGGAGATCTCTGTAAATGAATTTAAGTTTCTAGAGCTAAGGGAACCAAATGCTAGAAAATTAAAATAATATGCAGTATCTGAGACCCTCTGTCAATAATCTGTTGGGAATTACAGCAAATGAGAAAGTTGCCTAAAGGCAAAAAAAAGACCTCTTGATTTTTTTTCTTTGTTTCTGTGGATCTGGCACACAGGTTTATGATAAAAATACCAGCTCTAGAAAAAATGAATCAGATTTTACACATCCTGCTTGTATTTTTACCCTTTCTGTGGACACTTGGGACTCTGCCCCCTTCTGATGCACTTTTCTTATGGGCAATGGAGCAGGTTTTAGAGTTTGGCCTTGGAGGCTCATCTATGTCAACCCACCTACGGTCATTAGTAATGTTCATTACATCTGCTGGAACAGCTATAACATCATATTTCATTCCAAGCACTGTTGATGTGGTTCTCTTCATGACTGGATTTGGTTTCCTGCTGAGTCTGAACTTAAGTGACATAGGTCACAAAATTGGAACCAAAGCTAAGGATTTACCCAGCAGTCCAGGAAAACATTTCATATGGAAGGAATGCCTTTTCTACATCATTATATTTGTCTTGGATCTTTTAGAAACGGCTTCTCACAGATTTCCAAAAGCAGTTTTCAGGCTATTGTGAGCTATGGTTTGATGATATTACTTATAATACTGTGGATACTTAGGGAAATTCAAAGCCTGTATATCTTTGGAATTTTTTGAAATCTTTTTTATTTGAAGGATGTTCAAATTACTCTTAGAGAAGCAAACCAGGCTCATGAAGATTGGTATTGTCAGACGTATTTTGCTAACTTTAGGTAGGAAGATAAAGTCTTTTAACTTTGTGTTATAAATCATATCCAGCAAGTATTCAAAATATTGCTGAATTTCCATATTTGTGTAGTATTATACCACATACAAATGTTTGTTCTTTTATGTTTTGTTTTTTTTGTTAGCTTTTTTAGTTCATTGTTTAAATGTGCTTATGAAAATGTATATTTGCCAAAATAAAATACGGTAGAAGAAAAAATAAAGTATATATATATCTATATTATATATATATATATGCAATATATATATAATGCATATATATTCAATATATATTATATATAATAATTATATATAATGTATATATATATATATATATATATATATATATACATTACATGGTTAAACATATGCTTAAAAGCCTGTACTTTAATCCAAAAAAAAATGCTTCCTCCTTCACCAGGAAAGTAGTACCTGTATTCTTGACAGGAGCATGTTTGGGTCACTGAATAACTTACTACCGTGAGCCTGTACATAGAATTTTAGGAGAAAAAAAAGAATGAATTTCTATGACTGCTGGTCAGATTGTAACAGGTCTCTATTGAGCCATAATGTTTCAGAGCTGTGATGGAGAGGAACACTATGGAGACTTTCTAGGTGACTTTCAGAGCAGCTGTTTCAAACACATTATTGTCCACTTGGGGGAACCGGTTTTTAGAAGGTTGGAAATTGGCTTTTTCAAAAAGCATCATTATGTTCCTGGCTGATCCAGGAGAAAATTAGAGAAAAATAATGGTTGTGGATTTCTGAGGAAATGAAGCAAGGTAAAACCTTTTATTTTTATTGTTGTATTGGCAAAACTACCTCTTCAACATTTTTCTTTAACTTTGGATTCAAAAGCATCTTACCACTAAGGATAAATGTCATATACATAATTAATAAAATATTGCTATAATAAGCCATATATGAATGTTGCATACAACTTTAGAGTTTGTATTTAATCCTGAAGTGATCACCTCCTTTCATGTCTGTTTACACTATTTTCCCATTTACTAAGTGGGGAGGGGGCTCTTTTATAGTGCTTCATTGTTAGTAAGTCAATACTTCTTGTTTCTGGAATGTTCTTTTTTATGTTTTTTGAGACTGAATTTCACTCTTGCTACCTAGGCTAGAGTGCAATGATGCAATCTCTGCTCACCACAACCTCCACCTCCCAGGTTCAGGCAATTCTCCTGCCTCAGCCTCCTGAGAAGCTGGGATCACAGGCACGCACCACCACCCCAGCTAATTTCTTGTATTTTTAGTAGAGATGGGGTTTTCACCATATTGACCAGGATGGTCTCAATCTCTTGACCTCGTGATCCACCCACCTCAGCCTCCAAAAGTGCTGGGATTACAGGCGTGAGCCGCCACCCCTGGCCGGGATGTTCTTTTTGTGCATTAAAAACTTCAAAATTTAAAAAAAAAAAAACTACAGTAAAAAATGTATATATATGTGTGCGTGTGTGTGTGTGTGTGTGTGTGTGTGTGTGTGTAAATTTTTAAATTTACATTTAAAATGTGCCCAGTCATTTTAATTTTTTTTAAGATGGGGTTTCACCATGTTGGTCAGGCTGGTTTTGAACTCCCGACCTCAGGTGATCCACCCGCCTTGGCCTCCAAAGTGTTTGGATTACAGGCATGAGCCACCACGCCCAGCTTTTCTTTTCTTTTTTTTTTTTTTTTTTTTGCATGCTCTCAGAACTTTATTAGGTGGGGATTGGGCAAGAGAAAACCCATGAAACAGTTGCCCACCTGGTTCAAGACAACTGGACATGAGATGCGTTGCTTGGAGATATCTTTGATTTTTTTAAACAAAGCATTTTTTGTATTGCATTTCAGGTTTTGGGGTACATGTGAAGAACATGCAAGATTGTTGCATAGGTACACATGTGACAGTGTGATTTGCTGGCTTCTTCCCCATCACCTATATCTGGCATTTCTCTTCATGGTATCTCTCCCCAACTCCCCTCCCGCCACTGTCCCTCCCCTATTTCCCCCCTAACAGAGCCCAGTGTTTAGTGCTCCCCTCCCTGTGTCCATGTGTTCTTATTGTTCAACACCTACCTATGAGTAAGAACATGCGGTATTTTATTTTCTGTTCTTGTGTCAGTTTGCTGGGGATGATGGTCTCCAGGTTCATCCATGTCCCTACAAAAAACACAAACTCATCATTTTTGATGGCTGCATAGTATTCCATGGTGTATATGTGCCACATTTTCCCTGTCCAGTCTATCATCAGTGGGCATTTGGGTTGCTTCCAGGTCTTTGCTATTGTAAACTGTGCTGCAATGAACATTCGTGTACATGTGTCCTTATGGTAGAATGATTCATAATCCTTTGGATATATACCAAGTAATGGGATTGCTGGGTCAAATGTAATTTCTATTTCTAAGTCCTTGAGAAATTGCCACACTGTCTTCCACAATGGTTGAATTAATTTACCCTCCCACCAACAATGTAAAAGTGTTCCTATTTTTCCACATCCTCTCCAGCATTTGTCATCTCCCAATTTTTTAATGATCACCATTCTAACTGGCGTGAGATGGTATCTCAATGTAGTTTTGATTTGCATTTCTCTAATGACAAGTGATGAGCATTTTTTCATATGTTTGTTGGCCTCATGTATGTCTTCTTTTTTTTGTTGTTGTTGTTGTTGTTTTTTTTTTAAATTTTTATTGCATTTTAGGTTTTGGGGTACATGTGCAGAACATGCAAGATAGTTGCATAG
>CM052650.1:151816740-151854931 GCA_028533165.1 Leontopithecus rosalia | reverse complement strand
CAATAGACCTCAGTGTGTGGTGCTCCCTTCCCTATGTCCATGTGTTCCCATTGTTCATCACCCGCCTATGAGTGAGTATATATGGTGTTTCCTTTTCTGTTCTTGTGTCAATTTGCTGAGAATGTATGTCTTCTTTTGTAAAGTGTCTGTTCATATCCTTTGCCCACTTTTGAATGGGCTTGTTTGTTTTTTTCTTGTAAATCTCTTTTACCTCTTTGTAAATTCTGGATATCAGCCCTTTGTCAGATGTGTTAACTGCAAATATTATTTTCCATTCTTTTGGTCGCTCATTCACTCTAATGACTGTTTCTTTTGCCATGCAGAAGCTGTGGAGTTTGATTAGGTCACATTTGTCTATTTTGGCTTTTGTTGCTAATGCTTTTGGTGTTTTGGTGATGAAGTTTTTGCCTACACCTTTGTCCTGAATGGTTTTGCCTAGA
Source organism: Leontopithecus rosalia (assembly GCA_028533165.1). Taxonomy (NCBI): domain Eukaryota; kingdom Metazoa; phylum Chordata; class Mammalia; order Primates; family Cebidae; genus Leontopithecus; species Leontopithecus rosalia. Next base: position 151,854,491 of record CM052650.1, on the reverse strand, counting down.
TTTTCTTCTATGGTTTTTATGGTGTTAGGTCTTACGTTTAAGTGTTTAATCCATCTGGAGTTAATTTTAGTGTAAGGTGTCAGGAAGGGGTCCAGTTTCTGCTTTCTGCACATAGCTAGGCAGTTTTTCCAACACCATTTAATAAACAAGGAATCCTTTCCCCAGTGCTTGTTTTTGTCAGGTTTACCCAAGATTGTATGGTTGTAGTTATGTTGTTTTGCCTCCGAGGCCTCTGTTCTGTTCCACTGGTCTATATCTCTGTTTTGGTACCAGTACCATGCTGTTTTGATTACTGTAGCCTTGTAGTATAGTTTGAAGTCTGGTAGTGTGACGCCTCTCACTTTGTTCTTTTTGCTTAGAATTGACTTGGCTATGCAGGCTCTCTTTTGGTTCCATATGAATTTTAAGGTGGTTTTTTTTTTCAGTTCTGTGAAGAAGGTCATTGGTAGCTTGATGGAGATAGCGTTGAATCTGTAAATTACTTTGGGCAGTGTGGCCATTTTCATGATATCGATTCTTCCTAACCATGAACATGGAATGTTTCTCCATCTGTTTGTGTCCTCTCTTATTTCATTGAGCAGTGGTTTGCAGTTCTCCTTGAAGAGGTCCTTTACATTCCTTGTTAGTTGTATTCCTAGGTACTTTATTCTCTTTGTAGCAATTGTGAATGGCAGTTCATTCTTGATTTGGCTCTCTTTCAGTCTGTTATTAGTGTATAGGAATGCTTGTGATTTTTGCACATTGATTTTGTATCCTGAGACTTTGCTGAAGTTGCTTATATCTTTGATTTTTAAAGGGGAGCTGAATGGCTGAACAACTCAGATGATTATTATTTTTTAAATGGTGAGCAACTCTCTAGTAAGTCTCTAGGGATTTGACAGGACTAGAAGCCCCTGTTCTATGTGAAGAAAAGCAGGTGCCCATATTTGTGTTGGCTGGAGGGATATCACTGCTATTCCCAATATTTGGCAGAAGGGGACCATGGCAGATGACAAAAGGAACAGTTTCTCTGAAATAGAGGTATGAATTAATTACACAGGAAAGAAAACTAAAATAATAGTTTCCAAAGGAGTGAGACAAGTCGTGATTCTTCATTGGTACCTGACCCCTATACCCAAATATTTTTGAACCAGCCTTCCAGAGACTGCCCCTAATGGCCCACTGGACAGCGACGGCTATGAAGGAGGCCTGAAGGCAGATGGAGTGGAGGGGCTTATTTCGCTACAGGAGAAAAGGGGCTTGAATGGGGAGAGCATACCTGGCTAACATCTGCAACCACCCCCCCACTCCCCTAGACTTCTATCGCATTTACAAATACATACATAAATACATTACATACAATAGCCAGTCTGGGAGGCAGGCTCCCTTCAGAGGCACAGCTGACACAGTTAGTCTTGGGAATTCTAAATGCACATGCACCTTATACTTCTCATGTTGGTGCTGGAGTACACCTACCCCTGGTACATTTTTTTTTTGCATAAATGATTTTGTATTGCAGCAAGTTGAACACATTAGCTGATAGAGGAGATGCCATTGGCATTGGGCTAGTCCTCTTCCACAGTGTCTGCATTACATATTGAAACATCCTTTGTTTCAAAAACGTACTTATGGCATGTATGTCCCCAGGCTCCAGTTTGAGGGGGTTCCCCACCTGGCCCCACTTCTAAAGTGAAATATGGAGCCCAGCCTGCCCTGCCCACCCATCCCTGTGCTGTACCCCACGTGTTTGTGTGGCTGTGTCTCCAACCCCCTGTGCTGGCCCTAGTACTGACAACACCCCCACCCCTGCCTAGGCCCCCCTGGGGACAGGGAGCTCAGAGCAATAACCCCATCCCTAGCCCCCACCAAGAAGGGGGCCCCTCCCCACCAGCTCCCCAGGATCCCGACAGTCACCTCCAGAGAGTTTACTACAGAAATAAAAGAACAGAGAGAGAAAAAATAAGTACATACATATAAGAATATGCACATATTTAATTTTTTTACTGGGCATATTTAAAATTTCATAAATGTATGTATTTCATAAAAAATACACTTTTTTTCTTTAAAAGTTCAGCTTTAATGACAAAGATCTATTACATCAGTCTTTCTTCAAAATAAGATAGATGTGAATAAACAACTTCAAACAGGAGGTACCATGGACTCTTCAACACACCATACTCAGTTTACTGTGCCCCTGGGGATGCCCAGTAATATACACATTGAAGCAGTAATGTAAGTCTGTGAGCCACTGTTCCTGAACACTTCCACTCTTCAATGTCGTGATATTCTTGATGATCTGCTGCACCAAGATCACGTTGGCCAACATATGAGTCCTGAGGGGTGCATTGAATCAGCAGTCGAAGAAGCTGGCCTACGACAGGCAGATTTTCCAGCCCAACTCTGCTAACCCGCAGGTTCTGCAGCATCAACCTGAGTACTCGAGGCAAGAGAGCCAGGATGGAGACACAGACCCCCCATAGTTTGTCCCTCTTTCTTAGATGTTCTGCTTCCCTTTCTCTATAATGAGTAGAAAATAAAAGACTGTAGCAACAAGAAGCCAGAAATGGCAGTAGAGTGTCACTAGCTACACAAGTATGATCTAGGAGCTTACAGATAACACCAAAAACACAGCCAGCCATGCTGGCAGGAATTACAGTCAACGCAACCAAATGCTTACTGATGACACTTTGCAGGATATCAAAGATCTGACTTCGGGCACACTCCATACCTAAAAATCCAAAATGTTGATCAGTTAAGAAATTTCACATAGCCCACTTATATTTACAAACTGAAAAGTAATCGATCTACTCACAGCATGGGACTATTAGAATCAAACATTTTGAAAGTCTGTCCTTGAAGGACATGTGTACCTTCAATCCTAGGTACACATGTGTTGCCTCTGCTGCATTTAAAAGCATTTTCATAGTAAGTAGTTTGGCCTAATAAAACATTTTTGTAGCATCTGGGTTCACCTCCAGCTTCTTTCTATAAGCCCTCTGGGTAATGCTTCCAGATGGGCATACTGCTTCCAGATGGGCATATTGCTTCCAGATGGGCATAGTGGTCCTGCAAGGCTACAGCTGTCTTGGGCTTCTCAAATCCCAGGAACAAGCAGTCCAGTGGCTCCTGGAGGGGGATCAGCATGGGCTGTGAACATGGCAGGCAGACTTCACGCAAACTTGGGGCTGGCCTGGGCCTTGGAGAGCTACTTGGTGGAAAATCCGTTTCTGAAGGCAAGCCTTGGTTTATCCCATTTACCAAACTTCCAGGGGACCAGCTGGGCCTCTGTTTCTGGAATTTTATAAGTGATTAGTGACCCTCATGGATGATGTCCCCAACATATCATCTCAGGGTAGGAATGTGGTCCCAGCTACTCAGAAGGCTGAGACAAGAAGAATTGCTTAAACCTGGGAGATGAAGGTTGTAGTGAGCAGTGATTGTACCACTACACTCTAGCCTGGGTAACAGAGCAAGAGTCAGTCTCAAAAAAAAATCAGTAACTTTTGTTCAAATATAACTTGGATACAATAAAAATATTCACTTTAAATGTCAAAAAATGCTTTTTTATGTTAAACTACTGACAAATGTTTATTGAAAACAAAAAAATCTAAAAACAAGTACAAGCCAGTGGTGCTGCATATTATTTAAGCAACTGGCGTTCTTCAATGCTTTTGAGGCATTTCTTTTGGGGATTTACAAGTCATCATCTGAATCATCACTATATTTATTATCGTCTGATTCATTCCTAAATTTTGGTTTAGAAAATCTTGTTTCTGGATAGAGGTTCTTCAGAAGTTCTTCAAAATATTTTTCAAGTTTTATACCACATTAGCTACTTCTGAATCAGCCTCATTGAATTCAGCACAGTTTTAAAAGATCAATCTAAAATCAGCTACAAAATCTTCAGGTTTTGAGTACATGGAATAATCTTTTTGTAGTCTCTTCTTGATGGTTGAGAAATCCATCGGATTTTTAATTATTTTGTAATAATCAGGCACAGTTGGAGAAACAGGGTCTTGAAAAGCCGGGCTCATTTCAAGGCAGTAAAGAAATAAAAGTAGGCACACACACTTCCTTTTATCTAAAGGCCTTCAGTTTTCCTTTTTTCTGAGTTGTGACTGGGAGCACCACAATAATATTGAACTTCTGGTTTAGATAAGTCTTCTGAAAGTGAAAATCCATTCTCCACTTGGAAAATTTGTCAATGTGGGCACATGACATGAAAGACGGAATACTTTGGGGCACTTTTCACAGCACAGGAGTTCCCCTCCATTTTGACAGACTGCACACCAGTCCTCATTTGGGTCATCCTCTTTACTTGTCTCTCCAACGTGAAGGGGTGACTTCTGGGAAGGATCCAGCCACTCAGACTTTCCATTTGAGAAATTTTCCTGGTGAATTCCAGGTTGATATGCTGTACTATCGGGGGCATCTGACCTTAGCACAGTCTCCTCAGGAGTAGAGCTCTGACTGCTATTTAAGATCAGGGAGGTGAGTATCCTTCTTGGATAATTGGCATTTTGAGGCCTGGATTCTTCATCTGATTCTTGCTTCACTATAACAACAGGGAAATCATAATTTTCAGGTGGTCCACTGTTTCCTTGTTTTATTCGAATTGGTTCCAACATTACCACTGGAACTTTGTGTGTAGAATTAGCTCCTGCTGGTTTGCTGGAAGAGCCAGAGCTTCCTCAGCTTCTAACACTGAAGGCACTAGGTGAACATATTGGGGGGTGTACACTAGTCATAGTGACAGGTCCTGCTAGGCCTGGAGATGGCACTGATGAATTTGGTGACTGGACCAATCTGTTTGAGGGTGGTCTTGGCTGGCTGTAATCTATATTAGTATCTTTCCTCACAATATTGTCCAGTATAATAGTACTTTCACAGTCAATATCTGGAAGAGAGAGATTATAAGAACCTCCCACTGGTGAGCTTAAATCGATCATAGGTGAATGAAAAGCCTTTCCATCATATCCTGCTGCACTAGTAATTGTGGGGCTGAGAGGAGTAGAGGATGTGCTGTTGGTAGTTGATAAGGCACCCTGTCCACTGCTGATCTGCCACTGTTTTACAGCTTCTTGAGGCAAGAAAGCCATTTGTAGGGGGTTGGGCTTTATTGCTTGTCATGGTATATTCTGGTTTGGTGGATATCTCAGTTGTTGAGGATGAGGAGGAAGAACTGGTCCATTGGGTTTGGGGCTGTGATTCTGAAAGTTTATCACACTTGGAGGGTGTTGCTGATGAGAGATGGAAGGTTGCTGGATGGGCCCCTGAATTCTAGGGTTTGGTAAACCCACAGGTGCTGGCCTCCATTGCACCTGTTGCCTCTGAGCCATTACCTGTTGCTGCATATGCTGGAGCTGTAATTGAGCTAGGCTGATCTGTGTTGGGAACTTGGATAACTGGTTTGATGATAAACCACTTGGTGGCTGTAAATTCTGTTCCATGACAGAATTCTGCTTAGGCATTTGTGGCTGGCTCTCTTTATCCCTGATTACTAAATATCCTAAGTTAATAATATTTTGAGCCCAGGAACTAGGATCACAGTGAAACTGGATGGTGTTGCTGGTCACTGGGGACACATCATATCTTGGATAAAGGAGGTGCCGCAACCAGTATGTAATCAGTCTTTTGGTATAAAGTAATGCTGTACTACTGCCACTGGAAACTGCCCATCCAGAAAAATGCATGACATGCTCCAGTTGTTTAGAAATTCCAGCCACTTCCTGTTATTGTTGCATAAGTTTCATGCAATGGTCCTTTGCAAGGCTCTGTAGCTGATGCAGTAGAGCTTTTTCTTTTTATTTATTTATATCATCAATGTAAATAGAGCAACTTTAATATCCTGTTTCACCTGCTTTTGATTTTGATTTACTTCAATAATTCTGTTTTGAATCTGATTTCCTGTGAATTTTATGTATTTTGTTTTTTCCATCAGTTTGGTGATTAATGTATTTATGATCACTTTCTGATTCTGAAAACCTTCTTCTATAAATTGATATAGAGGTATTCAACAGTTCTTCTTCCCAATACTTTATGTAATAAGGGATGAGAGTCCAATGAAAGCACTTCTGTGGTGTGTACACACGTATAGTATATTGTACTATACATACAGTTTGTAACTCTTTAATTACGGTGTGAGAGGTTTTTTTTTCCTCTCATTGTCTTGTTATGTACATAGTTTTTATAGCTATCAACATTAGGAGTAACTTTCAACCTTGCCAGCATCACTGGTATGATGTATATTCAATTAAAGCACACTTTTCCACTACTGTATACTTAAAATGATGATTAAAGCAATTCTTTTAAATATTTTTGACTCTTTCCTAAAGCCAAAGTTTCTGTTGAATTATGTATTGACACATCCCTATGTACAGGTAGTATGGTTGTGTACACATGCTACCTTCTTGGGGATTCAAAATACATTTTTGATTTTGAATAGCAATTAGTGATATAGTGCTGTTTAAGCTACTAATGATTAAAGGTAATAACATTTTGTGCAATTTCCGTATGGTCTATTCATTAAGTAACCTTTTTTACAGTTACATCAGGCCTGAACCCATCCATTCAGAAAGCTTTAAATTATAGAAACAATACTGTTCTATACGAGTGACTGATTATGCTTTCTTTGGCCTACAGTCTTTATTCTGCGGTGAAGTTGAGGCTTATAAGTTAAAACAAAGGATCTAACCAGTTTGTACAGAATTCACAGTATCTATCTATGATTAAAAAAATCCGTTTTAACAGATGAGCGTTTACAATACCATGTGGTGAAAATGAATTCAGACTTATTAAAGGATGAACTTGTTAACCTCTCAGTGTCTATTTATCAGCACAATACATACAGGAGAACTGTTGATGGCATACTGAATAGATTTTCCTGAAAAAATGCTCTGGAAACCACACAAAAAAGACAGTTTTTGTATAAAAACCATGCTACTGTACATACACAGTACTTATTTACACACATAGTACATAAGTGTACTTATGACTCAAAAAAACCATCACCAGTCAGAAAATTAATGGGGATATCCAGTACTTGAACTCAGATCTGGAACAAGTAAACTTAATGAACATTTATAGAACTCTCCACTTAAAACACTGAAGATATGCACTCTTAACAGTACCACATCACACTTACTCATAGGTTTAAATGAAATATTTGTTGGTCATTATCAAGCACAATTGATAGTTTAAGGGAGGTTTTCAATACTCATTTTTAGACTGCATTCCAGCCTGGACAATTAAGCAACACTCCCGTTCTCTCTCCCTCTTTCTCTTCCTATTTTTTCCTCTTCTTCATTCCTTTTTTTTCTTCCTTTCTCTCTTTTTTTTAAAAAAAGAGTAAGGAGAAGCACGAACATGGAGCAAACTGCTCTTTGAGTAAGTAAGGTAGTGTAATGTTAACAGAAGTTTGGCAGTACTGACTTTTTCTAGTGTTCATTTTGCTTCTGTCTTCTCCTAGGTGCAAAAAGTAGTTGTAACTGATATTTCTCTTAGAGAGAGAGTGTATTTGTGAAGAAGGAGTACACTGATGTTATCCCACTAGGGCAAGGGACAGAGATCCCCAGAGTCTCAATATCAAAGATAGGAGAAGACTTAGGAGCTCCCAGGCCACATTTGAGAGAAAGATGGTGAGAAGCAAGTATAGGAGTGACTAAACAAGGAAGATAGTGATCTACCATCCTTTTCTTCCCCACAGTGCTCAAGTCTTGTATAATTCTTCTAAACCTTGTTAACTGCTTGGTGTGAATTTCCCATGGAAATGGAAGATGAAACTCAGCTTGGCTCCCTAGGGCACACAGCAAGAATGAAAGCCAATTTTCAGATTAAGGAACCAAAGGAAAGAGACACAAGGATATACCACCTTCTTCTTCTTTTTTTTTTTTTTTTTTTGAGACAGAGTCTTTCTCTGTCACCCAGGCTGGAATGCAGTGGTGCAATCTTGACTCACTACAGCCTGTGCCTCCTGGGTTCAAGCGATTGTCCTGCCTCAGCCTAAAAAAAAAGTAACAAAATTAACTTAGTACTTGTGTACTAAGGACGTACTAAGTACTGCAGAGTACATATCACCTGTACATAAATACACAATGCCCATTGTGTATACAGTACACATATGTCTAGCAACAAAAAAAATTTAAAAATGAATGATGATGCATATATGTATAAGTACATATATGTACTTATACCTCCATCACAGAAGGCTTTAATGCAGCCACCAAAGTGACAATCAAGATGCCTGTTCCATAAGTATCACAGCAGAGTTCCTGTGAAAGTGCCTTTTGTCCACCCACCATATTTGATCTCGGCCACAACATGAAACTGAGCAGTGAATCAGCAAAGAGAAAAGAAAAAATGGAAGGTACCAGATGAAATTTTGGCATTTCCAGGAAGAAGGAGGAAATGTACATATAATGTACATAGGAAGTATACTTTTTTAAAAAATCAAAACTGAATTTTCTGCATCAGCAGCAGGAAAGCCAATTACCTAAGAAAGCCTAGTCCTCCAATGCTCCGAAGGCTCAGGGTGGCCTCAGTTCTGGGGCACCTTGAACCGGTCCTTCTCCCTGTGCACGGCCTGCATGATTGTCACAAGGTCTGTCTCGCCCACGTGCTGCTGCACTGTCTTCTTCCTCACTCTCATGAGGGGTTGTAGGTGGACTCCTCTGCCAGGGTGGATGGCACCGTGGGTTCCCCAATGTTGTACTTCTCCTTGGCCCAGACCAGCTGCTCCTGGATGGTGGCATTGCCAGGCTCCACATGGTGTGTGAACTTGTTGTTGATGGTGTACTCAGGTATGTATGACCATGACCATCAGCTTGTACCAATCCTGCACATTGCCTTTGAGCGGAGGCAGCAGCAGGAAGCAGGGAAGCCCAGAGGGCCTGGAGGCTGTGCCTCTGACACAGGAGGACCTGATGGAAGTGGTGGGGAGGGTGGGGGTGCTGGAGGAGGTGACAGTTCTGAGGAGCCTGCTCTGCCCAGCCTGGAGGGCGTCAGTGAAAAGCAGGACACCATCTACATTGCATCTCGAGGTGGAGCGTTCATGACGTTGAATGGTTCACTGACCCTGGAGCTGGTGAATGAGAAGTTCTGGAAGGTGTCCCAGCCACTGGAGCTGTGCTATGCTCCAACCAAGGACCCAAAGTGACCCCACAAGGGGACAGCCAGAGAAAGGGGACCATGGGGTATCCCTGTGTCCTGGCCCATCACCCCAGCTTATTTGTCCCCCAGTACCCCCAGCCCAGCCAGCCAGCAAGAGGACACAAATGAGGACATGTGGCTTTTATACAAAGTATCTATATGAGATTCTTCTATATTGTACAGAGTGGGGCAAAATATGCCCCCATCTGCTGCCTTTTCTATTGCCTGCACAGCAATATATTTTGTACATATATGTACATGCCAGCATATGTACTCATTCACAGTAAAAGTGTACATTATATATACACAAAAAGGGTGAGGCACGCTGTATATACTGGGTGTATATACAAAGTACATATACAAAATGGACTTATTGTGTACATTTGGATACACAATAAGTACACATACACGTATATGTACATATATATGTACATATACAATTATACCCTTTTGTATCCCTCAAGTGTGTCAGACTCAAGTCTGATCTTTGATTTTTACCAAGGTCTTCCACTGGAACATGAAAGTAGGGTTAAGTGTAGAGGATAAGATACTCCTCTGGGCATGGTGGCTCACACCTATAATCCCAGCACTTTGGGAGGCTGAGGCGGGAGGATCACGAGGTCAAGAGATCGACACCATCCTGGTGAGCAAGGTGAAACCCCTTCTCTACTAAAAATATAAAAAAATTAGCTGGGCATGGTGGTGCGTGCCTGTAGTCCCAACTACTCGGGAGGCTATGGCAGGAGAATTGCTTGAACCCAGGAGGCGGAGGTTGCAGTGAGCCGAGATCGTGCCATTGCACTCCAGTCTGGGTAACAACAGTGAAACTCTGTCTCAAAAAAAAAAAAGATGCTCCAACATTTTTTTTAAGATGGAGTCTTGCTCTGTTGCCCAGGATGGAGTGCAGTGGTGCTATCTCGGCTGACTGCAACCTACACCTCCTGGGTTCAAACAATTCTCCTGCCTCACCCTCCTGAGTAGCTGGAATACCAGGTGTACACCACCATGCCCAGCTAATTTTTTTGTATTTTTAATAGAGATGGGGTTTCACCATGTTGGTCAGGCTGATCTTGAACTCCTGACCTCATGATCCGCCCATCTTGGCCTCCCAGTGCTGAGATTACAGGCATGAGCTACTGTGCACGACCAAAATACTCAGATATTTTAAAAATAAATTACTTAGTAGTAAGAAATTAGCAATACTACATTCTTCCATTTGCTACAAGAACAAATTGGCAATGAAGACTATTTAAAAGAAATGCTCAGCCTTACAGAGGGTGGTTGGCAGGCAACACTTTCCACTACAGAATAACCTCTATTCTTCCATGAGACATATTCCCATGGAAACACTTGCCAGGAGCTCTTGCCAGGGCCAAGGGATGAGAAACAGAGCAGGTCATGTCCTAACTAGCTAACTAGGCTCAGTTAACATCTTTTGGAAGAACCCATAAAATCTGGCCATTGTTTACTTACACATCCGCAAGATGCAGAATTCATTAGCCCTTATCTAGAGTTTCTGCTCAGTATCTTAAAGCTGGGGCAGTCCCATTGTGACTCTTCTCCTCAGATATGAGGTGAGTGCCAGTCATCAAAGTCTGAAATGTCATCATAGGAGTAACTGCAGTAGCCTTTGGAGGCATAGTAAGTGTGCAGGTGGTAAAATCCGGGTAGGAATACCAGAATGCCAATGATCAGGACTGGAATGGCCCAGTCTACCCCAACTTTGCTGATGTAGCCTGAGAGCAGCAGACAGCTGCTTGAGAAGGTACCTCAATTGTGTGAGACTGCATAGCTGTACCAGTTAGTTACTTGTACGTACCAGGTACCTCACAGTCGTGTTCTCTGCTGTCTTCCCAATTCCCTTTTGAGATCAGAGGACCAAATATGGACAGTTTCACAGACATGTTGTTGGAAGATAAGGTGAAGTTGGAAAGTGGGTCCCAAGGCCATCATAGACCTTGCCTTGTGAGTAGTGGCAAGGACATGCTTCCCCAAAACATGGAATCCAGCCCTTCAGAGACAAGCATGGTCGAGAGGCCCCAAGTGGGGTCTATGGTGCACAAAACTTCCCCTGGCAGCACTCTCAGCCTGAGATGTTCCCCTTGTGCATTGCCTTTAGCCAAATGTAAAGAGGAGCTTGTGTGCAACGATGCCCCAGAGACTGAAAACAGGGCCTCAGAGCAGCCCCCAGGTCTTAGCACCCTCCAGAAATACCCCACACCCAATGGGCATTGCACCAATGGGGAGGCTGGTAGGAGCAAGGACTCACTGAGCTGTCAGCTGTCTGCTATGAGCTGCAGCTCTGCCCACTTACACTAGAGAAACTTGCACCACAAGTGGCTGCATAGCCACTCAGGGAGGCTATCTGTAACCAGCAGCCCCTACCAGTCTTCCTGCAGCCACCTGGATGATGATGGCATGCCAGTGTACACGGACATGATCCAACAGCACCTGCGCCAGATTGAGTCAGGCCACCAGCAGGAAGTAGAAACTTTGAAGAAACAGGTTCAGGAGCTGAAGAGTCACCTGGAGAGCCAGTATCTGACCAGCTCACTATGCTTCAATGGAGACTTTGGGGATGAGGTGACTTCAATCCCCGAAAACAATCTGGATCAGAGCTGTTTGCCTGGATGCAGCACAGGGATTTTCTCTGAAGCCAGCTGGGAGCAGGTGGATAAACAGGACACGGAGATGACCCGTTGGCTCCCTGACCACCTGGCAGCCCACTGCTATGCATGTGACAGTGCCTTCTGGCTTGCCAGCAGGAAGCACCACTGTAGGGACACTCACCGTATTGATCAAACGTGGAATTGTGGGAACATATTCTCTCCAGTTGTTGTAACCAGAAGGTTCCAGTTCCCAGCCAGCAGCTCTTTGAACCGAGTCGAGTATGCAAGTCTTGCTATAGCAGCCTACATCCTACAAGCTCCAGCATTGACCTTGAACTGGATAAGCCCATTGTTGCCACTTCCAACTGAAGCTTAGTGACCTGGGTGGGCAGTGGCCATGCTGCTGTTCCTATGACAGGCTTATAGGCCCACAATGCCTGGGCAGACCGAGAGGCCTGTACACTTTGAAATGGGGGTGTGGAACCACCTGTGCAGACTGACAGAAATTTGGGATGGACAACTAGATTGTAGATTGATTTTTCTTTTCTGTACCCCCTACTCCCTACCTTTTCCATCTTCCTTCTCTGACTTCAAAAAAGGAAACTGTCACTTAAAATAAAGGATACCCACTGTACAGACCACACTGGTGGTAATCTCAGTCCTGAACACCATCATTGCCAAAAGGCTGCTGTGCTTGTACACTGTATACCTGGTGTACCCCTGGTAGGGGGAGGTTCCTGGGGAAGACCACGGAAGGCGAGATGCTTGGCCCGCCATGTAGGGGCGCATTCCCAGCTGCAGACCCCACTGCCCTCCCTCTCCCCAGGTTGCATGGTGGTGGTGGTGCCCTTGGGTCAGGCCTCGAGCTGGGCCTGGAGGCCAGTGGCTCAGGATGCCCTTTTGGCTTGGGCCTTCCATTCATGCACCAAACTGCGGGTACAGTTCTATCTCATAAGTGGTCTCTTAGCAGGAGGGGCGAGAGAGCCCAGCAGCGACACGGTGGTCTTTGACCCGGCTAGGGGCAAGGCTGTAGGATTGGGAGTCCAGGGAACCCCCCGCCCAGTCACCACGATGCAGCGCCCATGGGCAGGCATTGGCTCTGCGTGGTGGGTGGCTGGGGCAGGTCACGCCACCTGGCAAGAGTGACCATGCTGGACACAGAGCATGGTGTGTGGGAGGAGTGGACAGTGACCCCTGGCGACTGCCCCCCACCTGGCCTCAGTAGTCACACCTGCACCCGCCTCTCCAACCAAGATCTGCAGGTGGCTGGCCAGGAGGGTGGTATCCCCACTCAGTGAGGCTATGGAAACATCTATACGTTAAGGCTGGACCCCAACCCCTGCACCTATTGCTACAAGGTAGAAGACTACCACACAGCCTCAGGCTTAGGTCACTGTGCAGCCCTGCTCCAAATTCCTGGGCCCCATCCAGATCATCAGCTTTTGCTCTTTGGAGGTTGCAACTTAGCTGAATCAGAAATAACTGGGCATTGAAGTCATGGAAAAATCAAGGAGGAACCACCTGTTGCCCCTCATTTGATGGAACAGCTTGCAAGGCTGGGAAGCAGTGGGCAGGGGTCCCAGAAGGGGTCCCAAGGACTACAGCATTACTCATGTTCTGTGGTGAGGCCCTTTACTGTGCTGTTTTGTAGAGAAACTCTGACCAGAGCTAGAGGCACCAACTGCAATAATCTCTACATCTATGATGCCCACAAGTCTCCTCCTCTGTGGTTCCACTTCCCCTGTGCAGACCACTGGCTAAAACGGCCATTGCACCTGCCTTTGGAATGATCAGCTTTACCTGGTTGGGGTTTTTGGTGAGGATGGCAGGACGGCCAGTCCACAGGTTTGCATCCTGGACCTCTTTATCCAAATAGTGCCAAGACACACCACTAAGCCTCATTTTGTTTTGTTGCAAACCTATAAAGCATTATCAACAGAGCTATCTGCTTCATTTCAAAGCTAATTAAATTTCAATCTGACAGTCAAAAAAATGTAGTGTATATATATATTTGTTTTTTTTATAACTTAATGCATTCTATTGGTTTTCTTTCAGAATCATTCTACAAAAGAGCTAAGTTAAAAGCCAAGGCCCTGGCAAGAGGTTTTGAAACTTCCTCATGCTAGGAGCCTCTGCCACAACTCCCCCATGTCCCCAGCTGTGTCACTACTGCAGTTCATCAGGGTGGAGGGTTTGCTATTATTGCCCCCCACCAAACCCAAAAAGGGAAAGATCTACCACCTAGAAACGCCTTCCCCCACCCCAATCTCCCTCAAGCTGATCCTGGTTACAGAAGGCCATGGCAAAAGCTGCTGGGGTTCTGCAGGAGTTCTGAACCCTGGAAGGTCATGGCCAGGGCACTGTTTGTGAAGAACACATTGTACTGTGGCTCAGAACCCCTTAGGAATGATTCTGGGCCTGGCACCTCACACCCAGAGGCCAGTTGCACTCTCTTAGGCCAAGGAGAACTGGAGGTCAGGGCCTTAGCTGGGAGCTGGTGCAGGTAGGTCACTCATATTTGAAGGGGCAGTGGCCATTCTCTAGCACAAAGAACTGGCATAGTATCTGGCTGGTCCAAGCTTTGAAGGTACTGATGAGTTGCTCCTTCTGAGCCCCCTTGCTCACCGAGAAATTGTGGGGGATGATGTAGCTGGAATGGACACGGCACTGGGGACAGGCCTTGATGACAAGGTGGGTTCTTCTGCCAGGTGCACAGGCAGCTCAGGCAGTGTGCATGGCTACAGTTGGGCAGGATGCCAAAGACCCGCTGGGCCTCTGGTTTGTCCCACACTTTGTCCATGCAGATGCCACATACCACATTCTGACTGTCCTCAAGGTCCAGACTCTGAAGTGGTGCTGTAAGCTCTTGTGCAAGGTGGAACTTCAGCAGAGACTCCTGGGACTGGCCATGATCCCCGTCAGCAGATGATGAAGGCAGGGACTTCAAGGAGCTGCCACCAACATTCTCATCCTTGCTGGCTAGCCCCTCCAGGCCAGGCTCTGCACTCCAGCAGGCCCCGGCCCAGCCCCAGCCCACAGCCACAGAGGTCAAGTAGGTGGGCTTGGATCCTCTGTGGGCCAGTCCTAGGTGGGGGTCTGGCAGAGTGACATGTGGCTTCAAATGGTGGCAATTCCATTCCAGGGGACCGGGGAGCTTTGAGTACTCACAGCTGCATCCATCTCCACGATGTCCACGGAAGTAGAACACTTCCTTGAAGTCAAAAATCAGTCACATACTGATTGATTTTTGTATCAGTTAAGTGTATCAGTCACTGTGTCTAGATTGTTTGTACTAATGTCAAGAAGAAATGGTAGACAGAGTGTCCCTGCAGGAGCACCAGGCTCCAAAGCAGCCACAAGATCACACACCTGTCATGATAATTGTTTCACACTTGTCATTAGAATTGTTTAATGGTACGCCTAGTCTCAAAGCAATGGAAGGAGCTAGATTTGCTCTAAGGAGTCTGTTCCTTGGTTTTGAAGAAATTATTTTTAATATTTATTATCAAAACTTTAATTTGGTTTTCTTTTTTGTAAGTCAGCTTCCTGTATGTTTTACATACACATAAAATCACAGTCCCTGAGCATATGGTGGAAACACATCTTATCACATTTTACAGAAGAGACAATTGAGGCTTAGAGAGGTTACCTCTGGAACTGGCCCAAGATCACCCAGCTAAAAAGTAATGAATATGGGGCGAGAATATGATTCCCATTTAGGGTTCTCCCATTTGTAATTTAGGTCTTAGGGAAATGTGAGGGTAGAGAGGAATGCTCAATTTATTTATATCTTTCCTGTTGTAGAGTGCTTGCATTAATAGCAGGAGGACTCTGTTCAGGACTCTTTTGAGGAAATCTGCAAAATAAGTACTCATCCAGGAATTCATACTTGTTGGTATTATGCTGCATGACTCCCCCTTGTACCAGCCTGTCTCTATATCACAGATTCACCACTGTCAGAGGCAAAGCCAACTTCAATTAGACAGTTCACCAGGTCACAGCCACAGAAAGTTCCAGCAGAAGTCTTTGCACCACACCTTCTTTCTTTGACAATGTTTCGGATACAGAGGTCACAGTGATAATGGATAAATTGTTGACAGGTCATTCTTATTTCCTCTGAAACAGGAGAATCCCTTTTTTTCTGCTGTTTCTTTATTGTTCCATGGAAATTCAAGTCTTCTTTTGAAAGGTAGGATAATTAAATGTTTATCTAATCCAAAGATTCCAAAAGAAATAAATCCCTGGCCAATGTTAAACACGGCACAGAAAAACTGTAACTCAACATACAGTCTTCCAGGCTCTTGATTGAATAGCCACCATGAACAACTGGAAAGATTAGCAAACAGGCCAATGATGAGAAGTAAACACAGCAACACATGTCGAGTCAGTTGCTGGTCTCCACTTTGTAGATGCTGTTCTTCTTCCTGAGCTAATATGCAGCTCTGGGAGTTACAGCGACTCACACAAAGACTGTTATTCTCAAATGAAGGAATGACAGGCTCACTGAAGCTTGTGTTTGCTACTGGCTCTATTGATGAGCAGTGCAATTCACCATTTCCCATGGAACAGGAGCAGCAACTTGTTTCTGGAATAGAGCTTGTAAAAAGTTCTGGTTCATTTATTGGTGCTGGACTCTCCTTAAAAACAGTATTTCCAGGCTCCACTGCCTTGTGGCTCTGAGACTGGTCAAAACCTTCATAGCTTCCTTCTTGTGTGGTTCGGTTCATGCACATGAGCAATATGCTGGCTATCAGGATGCTGCAGAACAGGGTGACTGCTGTGGTGATCATCTTCTCTTTTCCATAAAAGAAGGTGGAGTTAATGCTATCTCCATTGTGTTTTCCAGTAATCAAAAGAATGCCAACAAGGAGATCAGGAATTCCCCAGCCAGATATGATGATGATTCCAACAGGAATTTGTACCCTCTCTCGCTTTTTCAGAAGAAACAAAGAAATTGCTAGAAGTCCTGTCCACAGGTAGGTGCTATAGAGGGAGCTGTACAATAGAACAAACAGCAAAATTTGTCCAACAAAATATTTTTCTTTCACAAAATTTCATATCATCATTCCAGCACGACAATAGACTGAGCAATTAGTAAATTAGTTGTAAGCATATGAGGAAGCTGTTTATATTTCTTGCTCAAAAGAAGAATAGCCAGAGACCAGATCAAGGAGATCAGGCTGACAATACTTATATCAAAACTATCATTCTGGATGGCATATGCCAGTGGCTTAGGGTCCACAGTGGGAAAGGTCAGTAACCAGGCAGAAACACACATGATGGGAGCAGACAGAAATGTGCTTATCACCATCCCTGAGGTTATAATTTCTACTTCCATGTTGAACTGTGTTGCAAAGATAGCCACTCCTGGTGCTACAGGAAAGACACCATACAATTTGATAAACTTGTACGGTTAGTATGCTGTTGCCCTTGTCCAAGAGTTCCACCATTTCTCTACACAGAAGTGGCAGCACCAGAAGTTTAGCTGTGATGAGAAGAAATAGTACAACAAATGCTGACTTCTTCAGTCTTTTTATTTTTCTGACCATCGTGAAACCAAGATAAAATAGAGCTGATCCAGAAAAGGAATTTCCAAGTCCATCAAGAAAATTTTCTACATATACAGGCACCTTTCAATCAAGAATAAAATTGAAGGCAATGCCAATGAAGACCATAAATACTATTGGGTTCTGTAATACATGCAGAAGTCCGAGTCCCACAATTTTTACTTTATTTTGAGAAGCATTTTGAGTGTCTTTCCACTTTTGGATTTCACAGAAGATAAAGCCAATAGGGTTTAACATTATAAGAGATGCTGGTGCTACTAAATAAATGTACTGGAGATATTCTGGATATGTAGTTTGAGGGAGATATTCTGGATATGTAGTTTGATATAAACCTTCAACTATAGGGTATCCCAATGCAAAGTCATTACTTTGTATAGCAAAAATAGGGAATAGTCCAGCTTTGCTAAATCTACTGTCAGGACTGGCAACCAATAAGGTTAATACACATACAATGAAAAATACAGAGGCTTTGGCAATTAAGATACTATATAAGAAGGACCAATCCACATTGGAAAAATTAAGTAGTGACTTAATTTGTACACACTTTTTTCCAGTTTTTATTCTCCCTTTCACACACCACAGTTAGTTCATAAACTTTTTTTGTTTTATATTTTTTACAACAATGTAACAAAAAGGCGGGAGGGAAGGGAGGCTGGTAGACAGTGGATTTTTTGCCTATAAATGTGGGGATGGGGAGGAAGATGGGGCCCCCGGGTGAACAGAAACCACATGGTCTCTATGGAAATGTGGAGAGAGCTGAGAGTGAAGTGTGGCAGAAGCAGGCTCAGAGCTGGAGGGTGGCTATGGGGCTTTATTCTCAGGGAGAGATGGTACCGTGTGGTCAATGATGCAGCTGTTATGTGACCTGTGGGGAGGAAAGGGACGAGGGGAGGGAGCAGAAAACAAGTTTTCTAAGAAAGGACTCTAACCAGTGCACAGTGTCTGGTTAGCGTGAAGCAGAGAATTAGCATTGCTGCTTTCTCTTCAAAGCCTCCACCAGGTCATTCTTCAGAGCTTCTTGTTTTGATTTGTCTGCAAAAGTCTGCAGAGACCAGGATTGGCTTAATTATCAGGCTGGATGTAGACCTGGCACTGCGTCAGCTCTTGAGAGAGCTCCCTCTGCAAGTGCTTAAACTTTTGGTTGTCAGGGATAGCATCAATAGATCTCAGCCTGTTGACAATATCCTTTGTTTTCTCAAAGTAGATCTTGTTCAGTGTACTTCTGATTTTGTGTTCCATGTCCTCTACCAGGCACCCGATGTTGGCTATGTGTGGGGAGCAGTCGCTCACAGTTTCACCTTTCTCCATCTGTCTGGTGAGGCTGCCTCCGAGGTTCATGGTGCCAGAGCTGGATTGGTTGGTCTGTAGCCACAGCATCACCATGGAGGTCATGGGCAGTGCGGCTGCTGGATTTCTCCTGCACTTCCACCACGTGGATGGAATCCCAGCAGCCTTTGATCTTTGATCCGTCTCCAGCCTTCTTTATGAGGATCACTCCAGCAAAGCCATGGTCCAGATCCCAGAGGTAGACATTTGAGAGGCTGCCTTAAAAATACAGGTCTTGGTACTGGTCAAAGTCATTGTTGGCTTCCACCTCCAGCTTTCACAGCCGAGCTGACAGCATGGCCCCATCCTTCAAGGGAGGGTCATACTTGTTACTCTATGGTGACCTATAGGAGTCCCCATCTCTATTGTAGTCACACAAAAAGTAATCCTTTCCCACCACCTTGTCTCTGGCAATTTTCAGTGGCTGGTCAACAGAAGACAGGAGATTCTCACATAGACTGGGGACCAGGTCAACCAGATCACTGAGGTTTTTCTCGATTTGCTGTGGAGGCACGCACCTCATTAGGTCCTTGAGGTCTATATCACCCATCCTCAAAAAGTTTCGAGACATATGTACACAAAGATCAGACATAAATTATTTTTTTATTGCTTTCTTCTTTTATGGGGAAGCAGCCATAGGTTGGGAGGTAGTGCGACACCTCCTGGTGAGAACCAGGATAACAGCGGTCAGAGTCAGGAATGCCACAACAGCCAGGCCTGTGCCCAGCAGCAGCAAGGAGGTGTCAGCTGGCAAGGTCCACTGCTCCATTTCATGGTCACCAGTCCTGTCCAGGAAGATCAGCAGCCCCACAGTGACATCTGCTTCTTCTGTCACATGCCTGCAGTTACGGGCAGATGAACTGGATCCCATGCTCACGACATGGGCTGCCTCCTGGCATGGCTTAGAGTGCCACAGTCACCCTTGCTACAACACTTGCAGATATCAGATGGGCCTTCCACTGGGAACACTAGGAACCAGCTGTTGGAAGGCTTGCTGAAGGAACAGGCTTTGTTCAGTTCATCTGGGTCCTGCTCAGCTAGGGTTACCTTCAGGTGGCAGGTGATGTTTATCGTATTTCTGGATTCATTAGCAAAATAAAACACATCCACCGTGAACTGGAGTGTGTCTGGCCTGGGTCTGGGAACTTGGAATGCAGAAAAGGCATCAGTGAGATGATCGACAAGACAGCCATGGAAGTCCACGATGGTGTGATAAGGGGAGGCATTCTGGTCTGGTGTTGGTGTGGCCACACAGTGGCACGTGGCTGCCAGTGTGTATTTCTGCCTGGAGGTGGGCTCCTCTTCTCAGTGCTCCAGTTCTCCTCCATCAGGTGCAGAGAGAAAGTCAGCTTCACCACTGAGAACACCGTGGTCCTGAAGTGGGCAGGATGGCCTGGCTGCTCACATTGCCCTGCCTGGGGTGGCAACACTCGATGGGAATCTCTGCACAGTTAGTCCTAATGATGGACAGGTTTCCCACAGGGTGGGGGTCATGGAGCAGGAAGGTGCCATACACCAGGGCATCATCAGTCACCTGCATGCTGTTAACCACACTCATGAAGTCCAACATCAAACCTGACCACATCCTCTGTGTCCGTGGAGACCAGGGGCTCATAGCCCTCTAGGCCCAGGGTGAGATCAACAGCCCTGATAAGCTTCCTGGTGACAAAAAGGTCTTTGCTGACCATGACCACCAGGGTGGCTTCCCGACACTCCACCACTATGGCTTGCACAGCGGTCTCTTGGTGGCTAGCTCCACCCTACAAGAGCCTGAGGGGTAGGGGGTAGCACAGCTCAGTATTACCCCAGAGCAGAAGGCAGATAAAGAGCCCATAGGTCAGCTCCATGGTGCCTGCAAAAGGTGATGGAAGCATCGTGTAGCTGGAGGAACCCACTGGAGTTTATTGGTCTACCTCCAAGATAAAAATAGCTTTTTCATTATGATTCACATAGCAGGAGCAACTAAACTTATGCAAAGCAGGTGGCAGAGAAACTGGAGGCTTTCTTAGGCAGAAAAGGAAACAGACTGGCCTTTGTGGAAGAGAAAGCCCCTGCCCAACAAAATAGCTATGACTGGTATGTATGTGATACATAACACTGAGGCCTTGTGTCAGAACTTCTTTAGGCAACAGACAGAATCACTGTTGCAGCTACTCACCCTTGCTTGCATCATGAAGAGGAGGGGAGAATGGAAAGGTCTCATTGCCACACTCGCTAAAAAGTAGCTGTTGAAGTATATTTGTGACTTTTAAAGGCTCCTCTTTCTGCCCTTCCCCATTTGTTGGATGGCTGCAATCTCAGTGCCTGAGGAAAGATGCTTGGTACAGGAAAGTTTAATACTCTTTTTCCTGAAAGAATATTATCCTGTGTTATTCCCATGGAAAGTTTCACGTTAACCCTGACTTGAGAGCAATATATTCCGTGAAAATATCTTGAAATTGTACACCAAAACCTTACAACAAACTTATTTGAACATTTATTGCACATGACGTTCAAGTAAGACTTTTCTTATTGGTATAAAATTAATATCATTTGGTCTTCCTTATCCACAATGGCTTATTCTGGAGGAAAAGCAGTGATCTGTAAAACAAATCAGGAATATATTAAATCTAGAAGAATGAAAGGAAGAAAACTATAAAACAGAACCAAAAACTTGTTGTACAGCCTACATGATTAAGCACTCAACTGTCTGGAAGCAGATCAAGGCCTAACTTCATTCAAGACCTAAATATTATAAGACTCAGTTATTCAATTTTATGTGATAATCTTGTCCATTCAGCATGCACAGGCTTCGCAGCTATCTGCATAACGTTTGCAAATATTTGATAAAGATGATGTTAGCCCATTTGTACACATTTATTTTTGGGGGGAGTTACTTTTTTGGTTTTGTTTTTCTTTATTTCTTTATTTTATATACACATTAGCCATTCAATGGAGAAGCTGGAGAGAGTCAGGCAAAGATGGTATAACAGAAGCACAGTGATGGGGGCATGGCAGGGCAGGGCGGTGTAGGGCAGGGAGGGAACAGATGGGCTGGCTGTCTACTTGCATTCCGCTAGGACACTGAAAACCCGGAAAACAAAACAGACAGTAAACTACCCTTGTTTCTTATGTATCTCAGTGCAGAGACGGGGGTGGAGGGCAGAGAAGAGTGGAGACCAGGCTGAAGAAGGAGGAGCAGAGGGAGGGGGACAGTAAGGGGGAAGCACACCAAATCCCTTAGTACTATATTTAGAGATACTCATATATACTGTGTTTCTTAGCCTAAGAAGAAACTTGTTTGATGGGACTGGCGGCCTTTGCAGTCCACGATGCTCATGCTGGTCAGGAGCACGGATCTCCCAGGAGGGTCTGAAGTGGGGCTGGCCCAGGCTGGCTTGTGGGGGAGGCGGGGGCATCCCAGGGTGGGTGGGATGGAGGGAGCAGAGACCAGGTTGGGGTGCCCCTCAGGCTCTCGATTGGGGGACGAAAGTTCTCGTGACTTTATTGCTCCTTTATTTTATCTCATGTTGTGGGGGGTCTGTTGAGCACGGTCTGGGTGGGGAAGTGGTGGGTTGTCTGAGCCACCCGGCCCCTCTGGAACCCAGAGCATGGCGTCTGATCTGCCAGCACCGGGTTGAGAACAAGGCACTAGGTCGGCCGGCCAGCGCTGGGGTGGGTGTGTAAGGCAGTCGACAGGGCTGGTTGCGAGGTAGGGCGGGGCTGTGTGCAGGGCCATGTGCTTGCGTGCGTGCGGGCTTGGGCCTGGGCAAATCGAACTGTCAGCGTGGCTGGTCCTGTCCTGGAGCATCGAGACTTCCCGGTGTTCCCTGGACTGTGTTGGGGATAGAAGGAGAGATGTTGAATGGGTGGGGGGTGCCAGGAAAGGGGGAGGAAACTACCAATTTGCTGAGTGTGCTCCTGATAATGCTGGTGAGGTACATACTATGTACACATACAATGCCCTGGATACTCCAATGAACATGAAATCAATGCCTGAGGCTGACTTCAGCTCCTGGATACCTTTAGAATTCCGAGTTGAAACCTTCCATGACTGGATCACAGGGAAAAACCGACCGAGCTCAGGAAACCTAATCCAGGTGGTAACCACAGAAGGAAAGACAGAGCTCACCCTGGCATATTTTTAGGCCTCATCTCAGTGCTCCTGTGAGGGGCTTGCCAAAAACGTCACTAATCTGTCTCAGCATGGCCTTGTCTAGCCCTGTGTATTCTGTAACCCCAGTTTGTGGTATGAGATAATGAGTCCTATTTTTCTGTCACCTAATGTGCATTTGTTCTTCTAGGACAGTGTAATACATTTATGTGAAATAAGGGCATGCGAGACTGGCGGCCTGCTGTAGACCCTGCTATATTGCTGTCATGTTGGATTGCTTTTGAGACTGTTTATCTGTCCTTGACAGTGACTGTCCTCTTGACTACTTTGTTGATTTGTTGGTATTGGGGACATTTTGAAGGCTGAATTATTTTTGAATGTCATGTTTATGTCACAGATATACTTTTTGCAGCCTTGAATTAAACTGCCTTAAAACTCTTTTTGTGGTAGAAGCAAAATTCCGTGGACTCTGTCCTGGTGTCCTTTTCTGTGTGTTTACCCTGTGTTCTCTGGCCTAAGGTTAAGTGTGCAAGATAATTATTTGTGAATATTCAGAATGTTGCTCCTAATAATGCACTTCATTTATAAAAAAAAATGATGGGGCAGAGGCAGAGTCTGAGGAGCTTGGGAAGGAACAAAGCACGGCCTGCGGACAGCAACTGGCTCTGTTGGGGCTGCAGAGTGCGGGGCCTGTGAGCGGTGGCCCAGGCAAAGCATTGAAAAGAAGGTGGCATCACCGGCCTGGGCATGAAGGGGCTGCCCTCGACTGAGGTGTCAAGCCACGTGGGCTGCACCCTGACTGGGCTCCCACTGCTGCCGTGCAGCCTCAGCGGCCTCCTTAACACGAGTGGGGGCTTGTGGTAAGAGCTGGAGCACATCTACAGCCAGCGCAGCCGCATCCACAAGGAGCTGAGCCATGCCTCCTTTGCCCCGATGGGCCCCTCCATGCCACTGGTGCCGCCAACATGGGACCTGTCAACCCCAACTCGGCACTGGCCATGCTGTGCAAGGAGATTGTGGGGCTGCGGCAGTTGGACATGTCCCTGTTGTGCCAGCTGCAGGGTCTGTATGAATCAATCCAGGACCATAAACACCTGTACCATGACCTAAGCTTCTGCCAGGACCTGTCATTATCCCTCCATTCAGGCTGGCCTGTCTCATGACGATGAGCCTCCTGATGCCAGCCTTCCCCCTGAGCTGCCACCCCTCACTGTGCCCCAGATGCACAATGCCCATGACCAGTGGCTGCAGGATGCCTTTCACATCAGCCTCTGAAGAGCTGGGGGCAGGTGAGTATGCACACATGCAAAAGGCTCAGAAACCCCCTCAGCAAGCCCTCAGACTGAAGAGCGGGTCCCTCCGTAAACCGCCTCACCTCACAGGAGGGCCAGGCATGTATCCCTCAGAGGCGAGACTGCCAAACCTCTTCCCCTGTCTTGGTTGGCTGGCACTGGGACGGGCACCTAGAGTACAGCCTCTGCCCATGGCACTGGGCCTCCACTACTTCCACATACGTGCACCCCCAGCTCAGCCAACCCTCAGTTTTGCAGTGGGGTTCAAAGCATCTTCCCCCTCCTTGGCATCTCTGGGATTGGGATGAGTGCCTGGCTCCCATCTCCTCACCTTTTGTTGCTATCCACAGCTGCTGGCTCAGGGCCATCCCACCTCTGGGCTCTGGGTTTCCCTGTCCTGGAAGCGCTCCAAGACCCGTTCCTACACCCACACACACGGCCAGAAGGGCCAAGGCCCCATGCTGGATATTTAAATTTAGGGTCAGGCTTCCTGGTAGCGTAGATAAATAAATACTCACAGCATTAAAAAAAAAAAAAAAGAACAATCTATGTTGTATGTACTGTTGGCATACATATATATGTACTTACATATGTGGCAAGTGTAAGTACTGTACGATGTGTACAATATATGTGTACATTTATTATAATCTTATATATAAACATGTATATATATAAACATATATATACTGTGTATATACATTTGTCATTTTACTCATATATATATATTATGTAATACATATATTATACAATATGTTTTAATGGCCTCCTGCAGGGAGGCTGAATCTGCTCTTCCGCACCCCCTATAGGTGCGTCTCAAAAAAGGGTGTCAGTATTTACTGTACATATGAATATGTGGCTCACCTCAACCTCCTCCTCCTGGGTTCAGGCAATTCTCCTGCCTCGGCCTCCTGACTAGCTGAGATTACAGGCACATGCCACCATGCCCAGCTAATTTTTTCTATTTTAAGTACAGACGGGGTTTTGCCATATTGACCAGGATGGTCTCTATCTCTTGACCTCATGATCTACCCTCCTCAGCATCCCAAACTTCTGGGATTACAAACGTAAGTCACCGCGCCTGACTTATTTTTATTGCATTTTACGTTTTGGGGTACATGTGAAGAACATGCAAGATAGTTTCATAGGTACACACGTGGCAGTGTGATTTGCTGCCTTCCTCCCTTTCACCTATATCTGGCATTTCTCCCCATGCTATCTCTCCCCAACTCCCCACCCCCCACTGTCCCTCCCCTATCCCCCCCAATAGACCCCAGTGTGTAGTGCTCCCCTCCCTGTGTCCATGTGTTCTCATTGTTCAGCACCCACCTGTGAATGAGAATATGTGGTATTTTATTTTCTGTTCTTGTGTCAGTTTGCTGGGAATGATGGTCTCCAGGTTTATCCATGTCTTTACAAAGGACATGAACTCATTGTTTTTGATTGCTGCATAATATTCCATGGTGTATATGTGACACATTTTCCCTGTGCAGTCTATCATCGATGGGCATTTGGGTTGGTTGCAGGTCTTTGCTATTGTAAACAGTGCTGCAATGAGCATTCATGTGCATGTGTCCTTATAGTAGAACGATTTATAGTCCTTTGGATATATACCAAGTAAAGGGGTTGCTGGGTCAAATGGAATTTCTGTTTCTAGGTTCTTGAGGAATCACCACACTGTCTTCCACAATGGTTAAACTAATTTACATTCCCACCAACATTGTAAAAGTGTTCCTATTTCTCCACATCCTCTCCAGCATCTGCTGTTTCCAGATTTTTTAATGTTCACCATTCTAACAGGCATGAGATGGTATCTCAATGTAGTTTTGATTTGCATTTCTCTAATGACCAGTGATGATGAGCATTTTTTCATATGATTGTTGACCTCATGTATGTCTTCATTTGTAAAGTGTCTGTTCATCTTCTTTGCCCACTTTTGTATGGGTTTGTTTGTTTTTCTCTTGTAAATCTCTTTCAGTTCTTTGTAAATTCTGGATATCAGCACTTTGTCAGAGCGTAAACTGCAAAAATTTTTTCCCATTCTATTGGTTGCTGATTCACTCTAATGACTGTTTCTTTTGCTGTGCAGAAGCTGTGGAGCTTGATTAGGTTCCATTTGTCTATTTTGGCTTTTTCTTGGCCCGCAAGTGAGGCCCCTCTCTCACCACTCCTATTCAATGTAGTACTGGAAGTTCTAGCCAGAGCAATCAGGCAAGAAAAAGAAATAAATGGTATTCCTTAGGAAAGGAGGAAGCCAAATTGTCTCTATTTGCAGACGACATGATAGTATATCTAGAAGACCCCATCGTCTCAGCCCAAAATCTCCTGAAACTGATAAGCAACTTCAGGAAAGTCTCAGGATACAAAATCAATGTGCAGAAATCACAAGCATTCCTCTACACCAATAACAGACTTAAAGAGAGCCAAATCAAGAATGAACTGACATTCACAATCACTACACAGAGAATAAAATACCTAGGAACTAACAGGGAATGTAAAGGACCTCTTCAAGGAGAAATACAAACCACTGCTCAACAAAATAAGAGAGGACACAAACAGATGGAGGAACATTTCATGTTCATGGTTAGGAAGAATCAATATCTTGGAAATGGCCATACTGCCCAAAGTAATTTACAGATTCAACGCTATCCCCATCAAGCTACTAATGACCTTCTTCACAGAACTGGAAAAAAACACCTTAAACTTCATATGGAGCCAAAAGAGAGCTGGCATAGCCAAGTCAATTCTAAGCAAAAAGAACACAGCGAGAGGCATCCCACTACCAAATTTCAAACTTTATTACAAGGCTACAGTAATCAAAACAGCATGGTACTGGCACCAAATCAGAGATATAGACCAATGGAACAGAACAAAGGCCTTGGAGGCAACACAACATATCTACAACCATTCAATGTTTGACAAACATGACAAAAACAAGCACTGGGGAAAGGATTCCCTTTTTAATACATGGTGTTGGGAAAACTGGCTAGCTATGTGCAGAAAGCAGACACTGGTCCCCTTCCTGACACCTTACACTATAATTAACTCCAGATGATTAAAGACTTAAATATAAGACCTAACACCATAAAACCCTAGAAGAAAATATAGGCAGAACCATTCATGACATAGGAGTAGGCAAGGACTTCATGACCAAAATACCAAAAGCATTGGCAACAAAAGCCAAGATAGAAAAACGGGACCAAATCAAACTCCATAGCTTCTACACGGCAAAAAAAAAAATAGTCATTAGAGTGAATCAGCAACCAACAGAACGGGAAAAATTTTTGCGGTTTACCCATCTGACAAAGGGCTGATATCCAGAATTTACAAAGAGCTAAAAGAGATTTACAAGAAAAAAAAAACACAGGGAGGGGAGCACTACACAGTGGGGTCTGTTGGTGGGAATAGGGGAGGGACAGTGGGGGGTGGGGAGTTGGGGAGAGATAGCATGGGGAGAAATGTCAGATATAGGTGAAAGGGAGGAAGGCAGCAAATCACACTGCCACATGTGTACCTATGCAACTATCTCACATGTTCTTCACATGTACCCCAAAACCTAAAATGCAATAAAAAATGGTGTCTGCCTCAGTTATTGGCTCTTCATCTGCCTTCTGCTCTAGGGTAGTACTGAGCTGTGCTACCCCCAACCCCTCAGGCTCTTGCAGTGTGGAGCCAGCCACCCTGAGACCGTTGTGCAGCCCATAGTGGTGGAGTGTCAGGAAGCCACTGGCAGAAAGCCTTAAGGTGGAGCCTGCCCAGAACTTCAGCCTTGTGCTACCAGGCACCAACCCACACTGCTTTGAGATCCTCACTGCCAATACCACCTAATTCGTGAGCAAGATGCCTGGCAGGACTCCAGGTGGGCCAAGTCAGCAGGGGGCCAAGGTTGTCTTTGGCTGGGAGAAAGCCATCCTCCAGGCCCTGATGCCTGTCATCCTTCAGGATGCACCCAGTGCCCAGGCCACATGCCTAACAGACAAGCTTCTCTGAGCATCTCTGCGTCCAACAGTCAAATCCAAGAGAATATGGACATTGCCACCATCTACCAGATCCTCCCTGAAGAAATGCTGGGCTCACGGCAGCTTGGAGTGGTGTATGGAGGAAAGCATGGGAAGACAGGCCAGGATGTGGCAGTTAAGGTCATTGACAAACTGCACTTCCCCACCAAGCAGGAAAGCCAGCTCCGGAATGAAGTGGCCATTCTGCCGAGTCTGTGGCACCCCAGGATCGTGAACTTGGAGTGTATGTTCGAGACACCTGAGAAAGTGTTTGTGGTGATGGAGAAGCTGCATGGGGACATGTTGGAGATGATCCTCTCCAGCAAGACAGGCCGGCTGCCTGAGCGCCTTACCAAGTTCCTCATCACCCAGATCCTGGTGGCTTTGAGACACCTTCACTTCAAGAACATTGTCCACTGTGACTTGAAACCAGAAAATGTGTTGCTGACATCAGCTGACCCATTTCCTCAGGTGAAGCTGTATGACTTTGGCTTTGCATGCATCATCTGGAAGAAGTTCCTTCACCACTCCATGGTGGGAATGCCGGCCTACCTGGTGCCTAAGATGCTGCTCAACCAGGGCTACAACTGCTCGCTGGACATGTGGTCGGTGGTTGTGGTCATGTACATCAGCCTCAGCGGCATGTTCCCTTTCAACGAGGATGAGAACATCAATGACCAGATCCAGAGTGCTGCCTTCATGTACCAGGCCACCCCCTGGAGCCACATCTCAGCTGGAGCCATCGACTTCATCAACAACCTGCTGCAGGTGAAGATGCACAAATGCTACAGTGTGGACAAGTCTCTCAGCCATCCCTGGTTACAGGAGTACCAGACATGGCTGGACCTCCAACACCTGGAGGGGAAAATGGGCGAGCAATACATCACATATGAGAGTGACGATGTGTGCTGGGAGTAGTTTGTGGCTGAGCATCCACTGCCCAGGTCTGGGTCACCCACAGACAGGGATTTCGGTGGTGCCCATCCACCACAGGACCATGACATACAGGGGCTGACAGAGTGCATCAGTGTCCTCTGAGGCCCTGTGCCCTTGTCTGGCAGCTGCCCTCCACAGCAGTTCTTCAGAAGATCCCAGCAATGAACTGTTTTAGGGAAAGTGGCTTCCTGCCCAAACTGGATGGGACACGTGGGGTGGAGGAGGGAGCTATTTCTAAGGTCCCTCTTTGTCTCCCCAGCAATTAAAACAGACTCATCTCTGGCCCCATGGCCTTGGTCTCAGAGCAAAAAAAAAATACCTGTGCAATGAATCTTATTTTGTTATGTTAGTTTGTGTTTTTCAACTCTGTTTAATTCACTTATATTCCTCTCTATATTGTCTTTTCTTGTTAACATTTCATCAAACCTTTTTCAAAGTTCTTAGTTTCTTTGCATTGGGTTAGAACAAGTTCTTTTAACTCCCAGAAGTTTCTTATCATCCACCTTCTGAAGCCTACCTCTGTTAATGGAACAAAGTCATTCTCCATCAGGCCTTGTTCCATTGCTGATGAGAAACTGTGATCTCCTGTAGAGGGAGAGGCATTCTCAGCCTTTTTAGGCTGGTTTCTTCCCTTTGTTATAAATTTATCCATCTGTCATCTTTGTAATTACTGCCTTCCTAATTAGGTTTCTGAGTGGACTTCCAATATATTGATTCCCAGTGCCGGAATCTGAGAAACCCACTGCACTGGCTAAAACAGCGGCATTAAGTTTGATGGTGCTTTTCTGCCCAGGAATCTCCAGTCTGGCTTCCTTCTTGAGTCCGTCATCCTTCAATCAGCTGAATAGGCAACTGCCTTCCCGGAGCTCTGAACATTGGCCAAAAGGGGAACCAGCCCTGTTTACTCTGAACCAAGAACTGCCATGCCACATCTATGATCTAGGTTGGCTAGATCAACGTTTTGGTAGGCAAGAGTACAAAAGTATACCTCAACTACTGTGTAGACATCCAGACAAAGTGTACTAGGGAAGGCTGCCAGAAGCTGCCTTCCTGGCCCAAACTTACCTACCCAGTCAGGTTTCAAGGGGAGTAAAACTCTGGAGAGAGAATCTCTCAAAAGTCAATCAGAAAGCAGCAGAATCCCTTGCTGACCCAACAGAGTATGAAAACCTGTTCCCTGGATTAAAAGAAGCCTTTGTTGTTGAAGAATGGGTGAAGGAAACACATGCTGATCTGTGGCCAGCCAAGCAATACCCACTTGTCACGCCAAATGAAGAGAGAAATGTGATGGAAGAAGCAAAAAGACTTTCATCCCTCAAGATCTACAGCTCAACAGGAACTTGACGGTAAACCTGCTTCTCCTACTCCAGTTATTGTGGCCTCCCACACAGCCAACAAGGAAGAAAAGACTTTACTCGAACTAGAAGTAGATTTGGAAAATTTGGAATTAGAAGATATTGACACAACAGATTTCAATCTGGATGAAGTTGTTTTGGATGACTGACTGTAATGTTTTCCATTTACCTGACTAAACAGATCATTATTATATATAGGTATTAATTGTTACCCTGACCACAGTGCTTTGAACTATGAGAAACTTCAATTTTTATGTGTAAAGGCTGTGGATCACTGGGTGCACAATGCCTACATCATCTTAAGAGTTCATGTGCAGCATTTAAATCAGTTTTCCTTGTTAACTAAAACAGACATGGACTTTGATTTTTTTCATACTATTAGATCGTATCTCATAAAACATTTTGAATTAATGAAAAAAAAAAACAAACAGGTTGGGCAGGTATGGGCAAATCCCTCTATAAATTGGTACACTAAATGTAGAGTACTTGTCTTTTTTTTCTCAATATACATCCATTTATTAAAGCATATGCCACAGGATGGCATCACATCATGATTTTAGAGAAGTCACTAACAAAGCAGTTGCCTAATAGTTTAACATGAATTAGCCAACCTCACTGTTCTGTAATTTTACACTCAGTAGCAGAATGGTTCTGACAGCATGATACTAATCACTTCTGTTCTTAACATATTACATCAGCTTGTTCACAAAGCACAATATTTATAACAGTTTCTTGTTTCTGCTTTTGTAAGTAGTCTCTAAGAGTTATAACCATAAGTTATAATTAGAAACTACTTGTTTTACAGCCATATATTTTGACATAGATTCTAAAAAGTCAAATCAGAATGTAACTGGGTGTACCAGGTTCTTGGTCCCCCTGCTCCAGGAATCGGAGAAGAGGCCCTGGAGGAAAGAGAAGTAGGAAGAGGGAGAGAGAGGGAACTCCCATGCTGCTGTGGGAGGGGATCCAGAGATGGAGTCCATACAGGTAAGGGGCAGCATGACTTTTAATCTCAGAGTTACTCCCACCCCGTTCAAGTCTTCATCCGGTCAGAGCATTTCTTCCAAATTCCTCTGAAGTGAATGATTTTTGACTCTGTAAGAGTCAAATATGATACTTATACACCATGTATGCCCCTCCACCACAAAGAGGGGCATATAAGTACTTGCATGCCATGGAGTACTTTGTACTCATGTAGTATTTTGAGAAATAGCTCCTGGTATTTTACTGGGCTCTGGTCATGTGGTACCAAGTGATCATCCATCCTAAACAGCCTATTATGAAATGGTTTGTCTGACCTACCACACCATAGAATACCACTGGATCTGTCCAGGTCTATAAGATGGAAGTGGTTAATCTGGGACTGAGCCTGATAGAACCAGAGAGCATACGTTGCATGAACAGGTAGTACAGATTCAGGGAACCCACAACATTTGCACCAGTCCTCCTTCCTCACATCTGGTCATGGCTCTGTGGAGTAGGGCCATATGACCAACTGAAGCTACAGCCTGTTTCCAGATGCACTGGCAAGCTATGGTCTAAGATGTATGGCACATGCATTATAGCCATACACAGGAGCAATTTACAGAGAATGGAGAAGCAGTCTTCAATTAGTCATTACCTCGCTTGTGCAAGCAGACATCTATACAATGGTATAGAAGCCTTTTACAGAGCCCTTCCCCCGCTCAGCATGTAGCAGACTTTATTTTATATGCAGTGCAGGCAGCACTGACCAGGCCAGACATGGCGTTAAGAGTGGCTCCCTTCCACCCCAGCTCTGATATCAGAGCCCTGGCCAGTGGGGAGAGAAGTACCAGGCTGGTCTTTAACAGGGTAGTGGGATTAATGGTGGGCCTGAGGCCAGAGCCCAGAGGGGCTGGAATGATCAAACCCTTCTTCTAGAGAGTTCTGCTTCCTGGGAATCCCTGGCATTGAGGTCCTAGCCCAGCACCAGTGCAGACTCATCCTCACTTATAGAAGTAGAGTCTCCCTCCTCTTCAGGGCCCATGACGAGGAAAGGCCCAGGGGGCCAGTGCTGAAAGAGAGCTGCCCTGTTCTGCTGCTCACCTTTCTTCACCCAGTGCCCATAGAGCTGGAAGGCACAGTTGTTTATGAGGCACCACACTGACTGCAGCACATAAGGGTCCCTCAACAGTGCAGTCTTGGTCAGTGGCTGTACTCAATGGGTGCTTAGGGCCACTCGTCCAGCATCCAGCACTGTCCACACTGCCACCTGGAACCACTAGCAGGGGGTGAGGTGCTAGGATTGGTTGTTTTCACAACGCTTAAAGAAGTGGTGCTGTAGGGCCTGCTCAGCTGTCAGGCATGCCTCAGGATCCACCTGCAGCAACCTGGAGATCAGGTCTTTGACAGTGCTAGAATGGTCATCCCACTCAGGGGAACTGAATTGATACTGGCCCAATAACAAAGATGTACCAGTGAGGTACAACAGGGGATGTTGCACAAGCTCTTAAGTTCCCCATCCACACTTCTTCATGTGTGTGGTATGTACCTTCCATGCTGGGAGCCAGGTAATCAGGCTCGGCTGGTCCCACCCCCACAGAAAGATGGCAATTGGAAACGATGATGGTTGAGAGTTTCACAGCAAGTATAGCTGAACCTGGGAAGGTCCAGCTCTCTGGAGGAGGGGCGTCTGCCAAAGTAAAACAAAGAAACAGAAATAACATCACCACCAACAATCTGGACATCCACTCAGAAACCCAATATGAAAGTTAAAGACGGTAGGTGTATAAATCCGCAGAGATGGGAAGAAACCAGCACAAAAAGGATGAAAACATCCCAAATCACAATGCCTCTCCTCCTTCAGGGAATCGTAGCTCCTCATCAGCAAGGGAACAAGGACTGATGGAGAACCAGTGTGATGAATTGTCAGAATCAAGCTTCAGAAGGTGGATAATAAAAAAACTTCTGTGAGCTAAAAGAACATGTTCTAACCCAATGCAAAGAGACTAAGAAACGTAAAAAAAGGTTTGAAAAAGTGCTAACAAGAATAGACAATTTAGAGAGAAATATAAGTGAACTAATGGAGCTGAAAAACACAACATGAGAACTGCGCAAAGTATGCACAAGTTTTAACAGTCGAATTGATCAAACAGAAGAAAGAATATCAGAGGTCGAAGACCAACTCAATGAAATAAAATGAGAATACAAGATTAGAGAAAAAAAATAAAAAGGAATGAGCAAAGTCTCCAAGAAATATGGAACTATGTAAAAAGATCTAATCTATGTTTGATAGGTGTACCTGAATGTGATGAAGAGAATGAATCCAAGCTGGAAAATACTCTTCAGGATATTATTCAAAAAAACTTTCCCAACCTAGCAAGGCATGACAATATTCAACTCAAGGTATTACAGATACCACAAAGATATTCCTCAAGAAGAGCAACCCCAAGGCACATAATCATCAGATTCACCAGGGTTGAAATAAAAGAGAAAATCCTAAGGGCAGCCAGAGAGAAAGGTCGGATCACCCACAAAGGGAAGCCCATCAGACTCACAGCAGATCTCTCGGCAGAAACCCTACAAGCCAGAAGAGAGTGGGGGTCAATATTTAACATCCTTAAAGAAAATAACTTTCAACTCAGAATTTCATATCCAGCCAAACTAACCTACACAAGCAAAGAAAAAATCAAATCTTTTGTGAATAAGCAAGTACTTAGAGATTTCATCACCACCAGGCCTGCTTAACAAGAGCTTCTGAAAGAAGCACTACACATAGAAAGAAACAACCAGCATCAGCCTTTCCAAAAATATACCAAAAAGTAAAGTGCATCAACAAAATGAAGAATTTACATCAATGAATGTGTAAAACGGCCAGCTAGCATCAAATGGCAGAATTAAACGCACATATATTATTACTAATTTTAAATTTAAATTGACTAAATCCCCCAATCAAAAGACAGGTAGATTCGATGGAAAGCCAAAACCCATCAATATGTTGCATCCAGACCCATCTCACATGCAAAGATAAACAAAGACTCAAAACAAAGGGATGGAGAAAGATTTACCAACCAAATGGAGAGCAAAAATATATAAATAAAAAAAAGCAGGAGTTGCAACTCTCACCTCTGATAAAATAGACTTCAAAGCAACAAAGATCAAAAGAGGCAAAGAAGGACATTACATAACGGTAAAAGGATCAATGCAACAAGAAGAGCTAACAATCCTAAATATATATGCACCCAATACAGGAGCACCCAGATATGTAAGACAAGTTCTTAATGACTTATAAAGAGACTTAGACTCCCACACAATAATAGTGGGAGACTTTAACATCACATTGTCAATATTAGACAGATTAATGAGACAGAAAATTAACAAGGATATCCAGGACTTGAACTCAGACCCAGAACAAGTAAACTTAGTAAACATTTATAGAAATCTCCATCCCAAATACACAAAACATACATTCTTATCAGTACCACATCACACCTACTCTAATAGTGACTACATAATTGGAAGTAAATTAAAAAAGAAAGAAAGAATTTAACAGGTAACATATTAGTGTCTAAACTCTCATCAAATAGTAAATGATCACCAAGAGTATTCCATAATTAAGCAATTATAGGGGCTGTTAAATAATCCCCTGCACAAGATCCACAGGTGCATAATTGCATAACTTTATTTATTTATTTTTGGAAACAGGGTCTTGCTCTGATGCCCAGGATGGAGTGCAGTGGCATGGCCATGGCTCACTGCAGCCTTGACCGCCCAGCCTGAAGCAATCCTCCCACCTCAGGCACCCAAGTAGATGGGACTACAAGTGCACACCACCATGCTCAGCTCTTTTTTTTTTTTAGAAATGGGGTCTCACTATGTTGCCCAGGTTTATCTCAAACTCCTAGGTTTAAGGGACCCTCCTTCCTCAGCCTCCTAAATTACTGGGTAATATAGTACTGGGTAATGTGTCACCATACCCAATGACATATGACTTTTCCTAGAGAAATTAAAAGCATATAATTCTATGCTATAGAATCAAACTAGAAAAAATAATTTTCTGTAATGTGAAAGAATATATTATCCCTTTGGTCTTATCCCTTTCAGAAATATTCAGACATAAATAACACAGCTTATTAAAAATTACTCAATACAATATTGAAGAGATATTTGCATTCTCATGGTTATGGCAGCACTGTTCACAGCAGCCACAATCTGGAAACAACCTGTGTCCAGCAATGGAAAAATAAATAAAGAAAATGTGCTACATATGTACAATGAAATACTATTCAACCATAAAAATGAATAAGATTTTGTCATTTGAAGCAACATGAATGGAACTGGAAATGATTGAGTTAGTAAAATAAGTCAAGCACAAAAAGACAGACATTGCTTGTTCTCACTTGTGGCATCTAAAATTGACAACAATTGAACTTAAGAACATAACAAGTAGAAAGATAGTTACCAGAGGCTGCAAAGGGTAGTGACGACGTTGGAAGACATATGACAGGTTAATTGGTAAAAATAAATATAAAGAATGAATAATACCTAACATTTGATATCAAAGTAGGGTGGCTATAGTCAATAAAAATCTAATTGTATATTTTAAAATAACAAAAAGCATAATTGGATTGTTTGTACAAAATGCTTGAGGGGATAGATACGCCACTCTCCATGATGTAATTATTACTCATGGCATGCCTATTAAAACACTCATGTACCCCATAAATATGTGCACCTACAATGTACCCACAAAAAATGAAATTTAAAAATTAAAAAAAACACTACTTATAACCAAGCAACAGATGCCTAAAGCAATCAGACCATCTGAGGTCCCACAGCAGGTGGGAGTGAATACAATTTAGAAGTTTCTCTGAAGAACTCTGTGCAATGAAATCAACCCCTCAAAAGTTGTAAAAAGTAAATTGGGCCATACCCAAGGTAATTTTATCTTTGTCATTCAGAAACCTAGAGCCACAAGTAAGCTCTGAATCTATTACTTCCAAATTGCTTAAGCTATTTTACACTTTTATGGTCAAACCTGATTCTGATTCATAGGGAAAACTTCAACTTAAAATACTGTTTTTATAGTTTTTCTTTTAACAAATGTATATTTTATTAAGTATATTTTTTTATCTTTCTGCTCCAAATTTCTATAGAACTTACGGTGTAGCCTACACAGCTTGTCATTTCATTATATAGTGCCTGTCTCTGTTGTTGCATGAAGTCAAGTTTTTAATGCTAATAGATTAGCAGATCTGTGGGCACAGGTACCCCATCATAACTGAGTGTTTGAGAGCACACATTTGGCTAAGCCTTTCCTCCCTATTGTGTGCTCTTGAGCAGATTATTCAACTCTGTATTCCTTGAATATCTCCTCTGTGAAATTATCAGAACCATAGAACCTATGCCATTCAGTTGATGGAAGGATAAATGAGATAATTCATAAAAGGTGATAAGCATAGTCTCTGGAAAAGAGTAAATTAATTTGAAGTACTATAGCCCATTCACCATTACATTCTACTTCTTTTTTTTTGAAAGAAAAAAGGAGTGAAGGAGAGAAAAAAAGAGAAAGAAAAAGAGGGAGAGAGAATGAGAATACTGCTTTATTCTAAAAATGAGTATCAATAATGGCCGATCAATATTTTTTGTATTTAAGGTGGAGAATGTATATTTTGTGTATTTAAAATGGAGAGCTCTATAAACATTTATTGAGTTTACTTGTTCCGGATCTGAGTTCAAGTCCTGGATATCCTTATTAATTTTCTGTCTCATTGAGTCTAAATCTCTTTATGAGTCTTATGTATCTGGGTGTTAGGATTGCTAGCTCTTATTGTTGCATTGATGCTTTTACCACTATATCTTTTTTGCTTTGAAATCTATTTTATCAAATGCAAGAATTGCATCTCCTGCTTTTTATTTATTTATTTATTTATTTATTTATTTTTGCTCTCCATTTGGTTGGTAAATCTTTCTCCATCCCTTTGTTTTAAGTCTCTGTGTATCTTTGGTTGTAAAATGGGTCTGGATGTAGCATATTGTTAGGTTTTGGCTGTATCTTTTGATTGAGGGATTTAGTCAACTTAAACTTAGGGTTACTGCCATTTGATGTTAACTGGCTATTTTATCCATTCGTCGATGCAAATTCTTCTTTATGTTGATACTCTTTACTTTTTGGCATATTTTTAGAAAGGCTGATACTGCTTACTCCTTTCTATGTATAATGCTTCCTTCAGAAGCTTCTGCAAAGCCAGCCTGGTGGTAACAAAATCTCTGAGTACCTGCCTGTTTCCAAAAGACTTTATTTTTCCTTCAATTGTGAAGCTTAGTTTGGCAGGATATGAAATTCTGGGCTGAAAGTTCTGTTCTTTAAGGATGTTGAATATTGGCCCCCACTCTCTTCTGGCTTGTAGGGTTTCTGCCAAGAGATCTGCTGTAAGTCTAATGGGCTTCCCTTTATGGGTAACCTGACCTTTCTCTCTAGCTGCCTTTAGT
>CM052650.1:151752271-151816240 GCA_028533165.1 Leontopithecus rosalia | reverse complement strand
TGTTGTGTTTTTCAACTCTGTTAGTTCATTTATATTCCTCTCTATATTGTCTATTCTTGTTAGCATTCTTGTTAGCATTTCATACAACCTTTTTTTTAAAGTTCTTAGTTTCTTTACATTGGGTTAAAACAAGTTCTTTTAACTCTCAGAAGTTTCTTATCATCCACCTTCTGAAGCCTACTTCTGTTAATGGGACACAGTCCTTTTCCATCAGGGCTTGTTCCATTGTTGATGAGGAACTGTAATCCCCTGTAGAGGAAAAGGGGCTCTGATTTTGGGCATTCACAGCCTTCTTAGGCTGGTTTCTTCCCTTTATTACAAATTTATCCATTTGTTGTCTCTACAATTACTGCCTTTGTAATTGGGTTGCTGAGTGGACGCCCAGTTCATTGACTCCCAGCACTGAAATCCAAGCAACCCACTGCACCGGCCAAAACAGCAGCGATAAGACTGATGGTGCTCTTCTGCCGGGAAATCTCCTCCCGTTTACACTGGACAAAGAGCTGCCATGCCCAGGCGCCGGCAAAACCGCTGCACCAGCCACAAGAGTCACAGTGGCGACCCCTGGGGCCCCTCCACTGGGAATCCTCTGGTCCATGAGCAACAAAAACTCATCTGAAAGTGTGGCATCCTCTCGTTCTCTGTGCTTTCACTGGGAGCTACAATCCCGAACTGTTAGCAATCAGCCATCTTGGATCTATTAAGTATTTTTGAATGATTTGGTTTTGGTTTGTTTTTTTTTCTAAATCAACCCCAACCAAAAGGTGGATTTTTCTTGAGGCTGTTGAACCTTGAGTTCTCCCCAGAAAATGCTTCCGTGACTAGCAGAGCCAATGAGACCTGAGAACATGTCATGTAGCTTAAGGCCTCTCCTGAAATTATATGAGCTTCAGGCTCCACAAAACTTGGCTCTATTCATGCCTATTACTCTATGATGAGTAGTCACATGACTATGTAAGCTATTTTTAAAAAAACTGTTGCTGTTTTCTGTTTCCAAAAATATCCTGACTTTGATATCTCTTGGAGGTGCATTCAAATAGAAAAAACAAAGGTCTATTTACTAGTTTGAAGGTTCTTTCCAAAAAATCTGAGCTCAATTATCTCCTGAAACACTTTGTCCTCTATCTCACATTTCCCCAGACAGAGTTCACTACATCAGTGAATTAATTCTCCTGTCCCATGGGCAGAGCTTCTCCCAGGCTGGCCTTCCTACATCAAGCTGATCACCAGGAAAAGCAAAATCACTCTAGGCAAGCAGTAAGTACATTATTCAGGCAAAGGAAAGTCTGAGCAACTCAAAATATCAGCAGGATTTTAGTCCCTATTAAACAAGGCAGAAATTTCTTTAGAGCTATGGAACGAGCTGGCACTCATGGCATTACTGGAAATTGAATAAGCTCATTTAGCAATGAAGAGGATTGACATCACTTATCAGGTAATTACAAATAATCTACTTGCACTGAAATAACATAACTTCTGAAAAACAAAATTGCTGGGTAGGGACATACACCACGCACAGCACTGAGTATTTATTTGAATTAATGCTTATTATTTAATACTTAACAATGTAGCATGATGCTTAGTGCCTCCATTCTGCATGCATATATTTTTACACAAATAATTAAGGTTAATCATATAATAAGGTTAGAATAATAACTACACTGCAAGTGTATCACTACAGTATCACACCATGCATGTTTTTTATGCTTGAAAAATATTCTATTATGCAATCATTTCTATTACAGGATGATACTAATTGACTTTCACCAAAGATGCTATAAAATACTGCTTTAACACACTGGGGGATGGAATTTTACTGTGTTGGTAAGGCTGGTCTTGAACTCTTGACCTCAGGTGATTCCAACCCACCCCTTGGTTTCCCAAAGTGCTGGGATTACAGGCATAAGTCCCCACATCTGGTCTCTTTACGGAATGTCTTATTTCTTATTCCTCACTTGCAACTTGTTATACATAAAATGATGTTCTTATGTCCTCCCCTCAAGAAAACTTTATTAAGCTTAATGTGGACTAGCTTCAAAGTTAAAAACTCCTATGGATACAATCTATAAGGGACCTAGACCTCTATGGACTTTACCTCCAGAAGGCCCACCAGGATCTCATGGTTAAGAACTGAGGAAATCCCCTTTCTGTTTTGTCAAGGGGATAGAAAAAGTAACTATTGGGTTGGGCGCCGTGGCTCAAGCCTGTAATTTCAGCCCTTTGGGAGGCCGAAGTGGGTGGATCACGAGGTCAAGAGATTAAGACCATCCTGGTCAACATGGTGAAACCCCATCTCTACTAAAAAGTACAAAAAAAATTTAGTTGGTCATGGTGGCATGTGCCTGTAATCCCAGCTACTCAGGAGGCTGAGGCAGGAGAATTGCTTGAACCCAGGAGGTGGAGGTTGCGGTGAGCCGAGATCGTCCCATTGCACTCCAGCCTGGGTAACAAGAGTAAAACTCTATCTCAAAAAACAAAAAACAAAGAAAAGAAAGAAAAAGTAACTATTGTGAAATACTTCCAGAAGAAAAGTAGCCATTTTGAAATAAGCAAAGAGCATCTCCTCAACAAAGGCCTTTATTACAAGCAAAAATACTTCACCAGAGCCTTAGCCAAGTTGAGGGATGGAAAATTACCTAACTCTAGCCCTCTCTCGCCATGCCATCTCCTGTAAGGATAAAATTAATAAGCTGAGAAACACCTGTGAATTTCCGAGCCCAGAGGCACAGGCCCTCTAAACACTGAGATCTTACCAGAGCAGAGCAGAATGCATCTTCTCCTCCCATGATGTATCAAAAGGGTACCCAGGATACCACAGTGTGGATTATAGCTGGAAGAACAGCATGGCTCAGACTCCACTTATGAAGTAGTTTCGAGGGAGACCCAAAGACAGCAGAGGAGATAAAAGCAAAAACACTAAAGGAAATTATATTCTGTGACACCTACAGCTAATGCAAACAGCGAACCCAGCCAGACTCCTAGCCAGATAACACAAAAGCTCACAGTAAAAGTCAATCTATCTCAGTTTCTTTTACCTTATATATTATGTCTAGATTTCAAAGAACGATAACAAGGGATGCTAAAAGACAATTAAAAAGACAATTTAAAGAGACAAAGGTGGCACTAAAAACAGACTCATGGCAAAAGTGTGAGAATTACCAGATCAGAAATTTAAAATAATTATAATTATATGTCAAAAGTCTACTGGAAAAGTGAGCAAGATGCAATAATGTATAAGAAATGTAAGCAGAAAGATT
Organism: Leontopithecus rosalia; assembly: GCA_028533165.1. Classification (NCBI taxonomy): domain Eukaryota; kingdom Metazoa; phylum Chordata; class Mammalia; order Primates; family Cebidae; genus Leontopithecus; species Leontopithecus rosalia. The sequence goes on along the minus strand of CM052650.1, from coordinate 151,812,983 downwards.
GAGATTCTAACAAAGAATCAAAAAGAAATGCTGCAATTCAAAACATCATAACGGAAATGAAAAAAAAATTTTTTTGAGATGGAGACTTGCTCTGTCACCCAGGCTGAAGTTCAGTGGCTTGATCTTGGCTCACTGCAACCTCCATCTCCTGTGTTCAAGTGATTCTTCTACCTTGGCCTCGAGTATCTGGGACTACAGCATGTGCCACCACACCCAGCTAATTTTTGTATTTTTAGCAGAGATAGGTTTTTGCTATGTTGGCCAGGCTGGACTTGAATTTCTGACCTCAGGTGATCCACCCACTTTGGCCTCCCAAAGTGCTGGGATTACAGCCGAGAGCCACCATGCCTGGCCTAAGAATATCTTTAATAAGTGCACCAGAAAACTGGACACAGTGGAGAACAAAATCAATAACCTTGAAGGTAAGTCAATAGACCCTTCTTAAATTGAAAAGTAAAAAGAAAAACATGGGAAAAAACATGCAGAATATTTAGAAACGCTGTGACAATTGCAATAGGTGTAAATATTCAAGTTTGCAAGCATATGGTTTTTATAATATTCATTTACGATTCCTTTAATGTCATGACATTAGTAATAATGACCTCCCTGATTTCCAAAGTTAGTAATTTTTGCCTTCCCTGTCTGTCTCTCTGTCTGGTTCTGTGTCCTTTTCTCTCTCATTCTCTCTTTTTCTCAGCTTTTTTCTCTTTCTTCTCCTCCTCCATCTATTCTTATGCATTTATATTAGATAGAATTAAGAAAAATGAAGATTGTTCTTAATTTTTGCTTATTCCTTCTCTATTGCTCTCCATTCTTTATGTAGATCTGAATTTCTTACTTATTGTTTTCCTTCTTCCTGAAAATCTTCTTTAAAACTTCTTGCAAGATATGTCTACTCATGACACATTTCCTCAGTTTTTGTTTCTATGAGAAAGTCTTTATTTCTCCTTCACTTCTGAAGGATAACTTTACTAGGTTCAACATTATTAGTTTATGGTTTTGTTTTTCCAAACCTTAAAATATATTATCTTGCTCTCTTCTTGATTGCATGGCTTCTGTTAAGAAATCCAGTGTTAAGTCTCATTTTGTTCCTCTATAAATAAAATATTTTATTCCTCTGATTTTCTGTCTTTGGTATTCTGCAGTTTGAAAGTGATTTGCCTATGTCTATATAACAGTTTTTATTGTTCTGAATTTCCTGGATTTTGGGGTTGGTTCCTATAATCAATGTTAGAAAATTCTCAGTCAATATTGCTTAAAATATTTGTGTTCTTCTTTTTATCTATTTTGTTTCTAGTATTTCCACTATGCATGTTACAACTTTGGCAATTGTCTGGTAATTCTCACACTTTTGCCATATGGGTCTGTTTTTAGTGTCACGTTTGTCTCTTTAGATTGTCTTTTTACTTGTCGTCTATTATCCCTTGTATTTTTCTTTGAAATCTAGACATAATATATAAGGTAAAAGGAACTGAGTTAGATTGTACTATACTGTATTGTATCTTTTTTTTTTTTTTTGAGATGGAGACTTGCTCTGTCACCCAGGCTGGAGTTCAGCAGTGCAATCTCTGCTGACTGCAAGCTTTACCTCCAAAGTTTGAGCAATTCTCCTACCTCTGCCTCCTGAGCAACTAGTACTATAGGCACACCACCACACCCAGCTAATTTTTGTATTTTTTTTAGTAGAGATGGGGTTTCACCATGTTGACCAGGCTGGTCTCAAACTTCTAACCCAGCCTAAACACTTAAACTAAATAGACACAAACTACCAAAACTCACTGTTTTAGGCTGGTGCCATGGCTCACACCTATTATCCCAACATATTAGGAGGCCAAGGTGGATGGATCACCTGAATTCAGGAGTTTCTAACCAGCCTGGCCAACCTGGTGAAACCCCATCTCTACTAAAAATAAAAGAATTAGCCAGGTGTAGTGGCACATGCCATATTTTACACCTTTTTTTATACCTAATGTCAGCTACTCAGGAGGTTAAGGCAGAAGAATCACTTGAACCCACTGGTGGAGGGTGCAGTGAAGTGAGACTGGGCCACTGGGTGTCAGAGTAAGACTCTATCTTAGTTTCTTTGGGATGCTATACCAAATTTTACAACCTGGGTGGCTCAGATACCCAGCAGTTTATTTCTCATAATTCTGGAGTGTAAGAAGTTAAAGATAAATTTTAAACACCAGCAGATTTGGTTTCTGGTGAAGACCCATTTTCTAGTTCATAGGAGGCATCATCTCACTGTGTTTTTATGTATCAGAAGGGGTAAGGGACCACACTAATTCCATTTATGAGAGCTTCATCCTCATGATCTAAGCACCTCCCAAAAGTCCTTCCAAATACTGTCACATTGGGGATTAAGATTTAACACACAGATCTGGGGAGACACAAGCATTTAGTCTATAGCATTTAGAAAAAGTGAAACACATAATTTAAATTGGTTTTTATCTACTGTAGAAATGTATAAGTAATTAACAATTTTCTAAGAAAGCAGCAGACCCAGATTATTAAACTGGTGAATTCTATAAAATATTTAAGAAAGAAATGATATCAATTATTTATAATTTCTTCCAGAAAATAGAAGATAAGGAACATTTCCTGGGTATTATAAGGTCCTAATACCCAAACCAGGTGACAGCATTAAAAGAATTAAAATGTTCAGATCAATATCTCTCATGAAAATAGATGCCAAAATCCTCAACAAAATATTAGAAAACTGAATCCAGCAATACATATGAATTCTACATCAACAAGAAGTGAAATTTTTTTCCAGGTATGCAAGACTGTTTCAACATTCAAAATAACAGTTAAGGTAATCCATCACACAAATAGCCTAAAGAAAAAAAGTTTGATTACATTAATAGGTTTAGAAAACGTATTTTATAGAATTCAGTGCCCATTGATGATTACAAACTCTCAGCAAACTTGGAATAGGAGGGAAATTTCTCAACTGAGTAAAGAACATTGAAAGAAAGACAGAAAGAAACAAAAAAGAAAGAAGTAAGAAAGAACAAATTAAACAAATAATATCATATATGATGTAAAAAACTGGTTATTTTACCCTTAAGATCAGGAGCAAGGCAAGGATGCCCCCTCTTACTGTTCCATTCAACATCATATTGAAATCCCAGCTAACACAATAAGTCAAGAAAAGAAAATGAAAGGTATACGGATTGGATAGAAAGAAATAAAATGCTCTTTGCTTGTAGATAACTTGATATTTATGCAGAAAATACCAAATAATTAACCAAAAAAACCTCCAGGATTATAGCAAGGTTGCATGACATGAGGTTAATATACAAAGTTAATTGCTTTCTTATATACCAGGAATAAACAATTGAAATTAAAATTAAAAACACAATGTCATTTGGATTAACATCAAGAAAATAAAATATTTAGACATAATCTGTCAAAATATAGACAAGGTCTATATGAGGAAAACTACCAACACTGTTGAAAGGAATCAAAAAAGATCTAACTAAATAAAAAGATAATCCATTTTCATATATAAGAAGACTCAATGTTGTTAAGATGTCAATTTTCTCCAACTTGATTTATCAATTCAATGCAATTCTAGTCAAAATGAGCAAGTTATTTTTTGGAAATTGACAAAAATTCTAACCTCTATACAGAAAGACAAAAAAAACAGAATAGTCAACAATATTAGAGAAGAATAAAGTTGGAGGACTTGCAAACTGATAAATTGAACAGACTAGAGATTCCAGAAATAAAAGCACACCACATGCACATACATAGTCAATCAGTCTTATACAAAAAGGTAATGTCAGCTGAATGGAGAAAGAACAGCTTTTTCAAAAATGGTGATGAAAGTGGTGTGTGTACAAAAACTACAGAGTTGAGATACTTCTTGCTCCTCAAAAATTAATTCAAAATAAATCTTAGAGATGACATTTTCTACCTTTCTCACAGAAAGGAAAGAGAATGTAGAAGCAAACAATAGACTGGGAGAAAATATTTGCAAAACACATCTCTTATAAGAACTTGCATCAAAACTATATGAATAACTCTTAAAACTCAACAATAAGAAAAAAGGCAACCCAATTAATAAGTGGACAAAAGGTCTAAAAATAATTTTACTAAAGATGATATACAGATTTTAAAAAACTTAAGAAAATATGCTTAACATCATATGTCATTAAATAATTGCAATGAAATACTACCACACATCTATTAGAATGACTATTTTTTCCCCAAAATGACAAAGTACCTAAGAGAATGTGAAATGACAAAGTACCTAAGAGAATGTGAAACAAAAGGAACTCTGATTTTTTGTTTGTGGGAATATAAAATGATACAATCACTCTCGAACATAGTTTCAAACTTTCTAACAAAGCTAAACATAGTTTTAGAATATGATATACTCTTAGGTAGTTATCCAAATGGGCCAAAATGTTACATCCACCCAAAAGCCTGCACAAAAATATTAATAACAGTGTCAGTCATAATCACTCAAATCTGAAAACAACCTACATGGCATCTTCAATAGTTTGATGGCTAAGCACACTGTCTACATGCATACAACAAAATATGATTCAGCAATGAAAAGAATGAAAAGACATGAAATAATTTGAAGCAGATATTGCTAAATAAAAGAGATCAGTCTGAAAAGACTACACATTGTATGATCCCAACCATATGACATTTTGGGAAAAGTCAATCTGTAGAGACAGTAAAAGGATCAGTGATTACCTGAATTTGAGGGAGAAGATGAGAAGAGACAAACAGGTATAGCACCAGGGATTTTTAGGGTGGTGAAACAATTCTGTATGAAGCTTTAATGATGGATACACACCATTATGCATTTGTCAAAACCCACATAACTGTATAACTCAAGAATGATCCTTAATGAAAAATACAAGTAACAGTTAATAATGTAGTACTAATACTTGGTCATTAATTGTAACACCTGTACCACACTGATGCAAAATGTTAATGACAGAGAAAGTTGTGTGTGAATAGAAATGTGGGTATGGTGTAGGTATATGTAACATTATGTATCATCTGCCCGACTAGTATGTACAACTAAAATTGTACTAAAAATCATTCACTACTTATTTTTAAGTCAGGAACAGAGAGATCTCTAGAAAAATCTCCAATTATGGCCGGGTGCAGTGGCTCAAGCCTGTAATCACAGCACTTTGGGAGGCCATGGTGGGTGAATCACGAGGTCAAGAGATTGAGACCATCCTGGCCAACATAGCGAAACCCTGTCTCTAGTAAAAATACACCAAAAATTAGTTGAGCATGGTGACATACACCTGTAGTACCAGCTACCTCGGAGGCTGAGGCAGGAGAATTGCTTCAACCCAGGAGCCAGCCGTTGCAGTGAGCTGAGATTGTGCCACTTCACTCCAGCCTGGTGCCTGGTGACAGTGCAAGACTCTGTCTCAAAAAAAAAAGAAAAGAAAAGAAAAGAAAAATCTTCAAATATTTGGAAGTAAATAGCAGAGTTCTAAATAATCCATAGGTCAAAAAATAAAATTAATTTTAAAAAGCATTTTCAACTGAATATAAAATATCATATTAAAAACTTTGAGATGCCTCTACTTTTTTGGAAAAGTTTTGGTACTATGTGAATGTTAGGAAAGAAGTGATTTAATCGGTGATTTCAGTTCGTACCTTAAGACATTAGAAAAAGGAAAAACAAATAAAGCACAAGTTTTTCCTGACCTTCCCCTGCCCTTCTGTATCAGACCACTCGTTCTCCTTACTGGGACTAGCCATAGAAATTACAATCTTCCTTTCCCAGTGCAGGTTATAGAATTCCAGACCTGTTTTCCTTAAAACCAGCCATAGCACCTAAAAATATTACTCTAGTTCTTTTCCCTCATGTATCTGTGTGAAAATTGACCATACAACATAGTGAAACCCTGTCTCTACAAAAAAATTACAAAAATTAGGCTGGCACACACCTGTAGTCCCAACTACTTTGGAGGCTAAGATGGGAGAATCAGCTGAGCCTGGAAAGGCTGAAGCTTCAGAGAGTCATGATCTTAGCATGGCATTCCAGCCTGCACTCTCTGTGTAGAGAGAGAGACCCTGTCTCTAAAACTAAACAAAGCAAAAAATACTGGCCATAAATAAATTATCTGACCTACTTTATTTTGCTGTGGATTAGGAGGCTCCTCCGCTGCAGAGTAGTTCCTTTCTGCAAACCTAGAAGGAAGGGATGCTGTTCAGAGGCCAAGTAGAATTTAAACAGACAGGCCTGGCTAGGTTTCCCCACCCAGGGTATTAGCAGTAGATCATATTCTTTTCCTCCAACCCTATCTCTATGCTACTGTCCATACTCTGTTGAACTTAAGAATAAAAATGTACAGTTTTTCCTGTATCTTTGAGTCTTCATTCTGAAAGTTTCTGTGTCATGTAAAACTGTGATTAAGTAAATGTGTGGGTCTTTCCACATACTTACCTGCCTTTGTTAGTTAATTTTCAGTGAACCTTCAAAGGGTAATGTGAAGTCATCCCTCACTTCTACATGCACAAGGCACATCAGTCTTGGTTTACTTTTTCCTTCATACATGAAGTGGGCTTGCTAAAAGATCTGTATTTTTACATTGATTTCTTAGACTCTTGAATGAAAAATTTCCCTCTCATGCTTTCTTTCCTGGTGGGAGAAAACCAAAAAAGAGCAGCCCCTGACATGTAGAAGGGGGGCTGGCACTCACAGAAGGTGTCACAGATCCCTAATACCAGACAAGGTTCACCTGACACCTTGATAAAGCAAGACAAGATGAGGGCTATTTACAATTTTCCAAGTAAAGAGAAACTCAAGAACACTGTGCCACCCCCAAAAATACCAGACACTTCACTGACTTGGTTAAAATGAGGGACATCAACCTCATTCTCAGTAACAGATTTTTCCTGGCCATTGGCTGCCCTCTTCTAGATAAGATTCATTGAGATATGGAACAATACAAAAGCCTCCTCCATCAGAAGGAATCCAACTTAGAGTGACACCTCCACACTGTCAGACACTCTCCCAGATCACCCAATCACAGTCCATGTCCTACGAAAGTTTCTTTTAATTCAGTGCCTCTGAGACCACCCACAGCTCCTCAGGCTGTGCTCCTCCCTCACCATGAAGGTAATCAGCACAGCTTGATCTAAGTTGGCTTGGTTCACAGGGGAGTTACTATTGGTCTTGTTCTTTTTGGACTCCCCTATGAGGCCAGGCCCTGTGTACTGAATTACCGAGGACCGTGACCCTTCTTCCCTTATGACAGACTCTGTACACCTGGACATGTTGCTCCTAGCACCCTGAAACCTTCTTGTGGGCCAAGTGAGGAGGGATGTGTGCCCAACCAGACTCCTGGTACTTACTTACTGTGGCCCTTGTTAAAAATTATTTCATAAAATCTTCTTAATTAGTGAGCACAGGAATCAATGCTTCCTAATCTACCTTAGATATAAGTTGAACACTGTAATTATATATATTTTTGGTAATAATGTTTTTGAAAATAGTCTTAACTTTTTCAAGTAGTCAATGAATTGTTTTCAGAAAAATCTTTCAAAATAAAATGGCATTAAGACTTCAAATTTAATGGTGCAAAGAAACTCCCAATTATTCAATTTAGGTTATTTATTTTATACGTAAAATATGAATATTCTTGTAACTTCTGATATTCTTCAAAGTAAAATTTTGGAAAAAGTAAAATTGATTCAAAATATTCTTTGAAATATGCCATAAATTTATTTAAAAAATGGTTACCAAAGGCTTTCAATAAAAGGTTACCAAAGGTTATCATGGTGAGCCGAGATTGTGCCATTGCATTCCAGCCTGGGTAACAAGAGCAAAACTCCATCTCAAAAAAAAAAAAAAAAAAGATCAGAGTAATGAAGGTGAAGACCGGCACGCTCGCTGGCCAAGGTGGGTATTCAGTAAAATACTGAATCTATTTTCAGTATTCAATAAAATACCGAATCTACTTTATTTTACATTCATGGACTGTGTGTGCAGTTTTGTTACATGGATGCATTGTGTCAGGCTGAGGTTTGACTAAAGATAAACCTATCACCCAAGTAGAAAGCATAGTACACAGTAGGAAGTTTTTAGGCAATGTACGTCTCCCTTCCTCCTTCCCACTCTGTTACTCCCCAGTATGTACTGTTCTCATCTTTATGTCTATGGGTACTCAGTGCTTAGTTCCCACCTATAAGTGAGAACACGGTTTTCTCTTCCTGCATTAATTCATGAAGGACAATGACCTCTGGCTGCATCCATGTCATTTTATTTATTCAGCCCAATGTTGATAGCCATGTAGATTGATTTCATGTCTTTGCTAGTGTGAATAGTGCTGCAGTGAAGATAAGGACACATGTGTCTTTTTCGTAGAATGATTTATTTTCTTTTGGGTATATAACCGGTAATGGGTTAGCTGGGTCAACAGTAGTTTTAAGTTCCTTGAGAAATCACCAAACTGCTTTCCACAGTGGCTGATATAATTTACATCCTCACAGTGTATAAGTGTTTATAATGCATAAGTAATAATACACAAATTATAATGTATAAGTGTAGGTATACATAGAGGTTTGTAATGCAGGTTTTATTTACAAGCCTGTGATCCATTTTTTATGGATGAGGTGTTAGGATTAGGCTGAGTTTTTTGAGCCTATGGATGTTTATTTTCTCCAGTAGCATTTGATAAAAAGACTATCCTTTTTCCTTCCATTGCTTTTGTACCTTGTCAAAAATGAGTTGAGCATAATTGAATGGGTCCATTTCTAGGTTTTTTATTGTGTTCCATTGATCTGTGTATCCATCCCTCCACTGGTATCATACTGTTTGATTACTGTAACCATGAGCTAAATTTTAATATCTAGTAAAATCATCACTGTGGTTTGGTTATAGTTTGCTTGGCCTCAGCAATTCTCCTTTGCAATCTGATCCTTAGGTACCAGAATGAGCTAACTTTATGTCTCAAACTAATAGGACAACTTGCTGAGATCTGGCATCACCTCCTCTAGAGAATCCCTGATCTCTTAAAACCTGTTAGAGATCTAAAGTTTATTTTGCTTCACAACTCCTTTTTTTCTGGAGTTTAACTTGCTTCCATCAAGTAAGGCAAGATTTCCTGTTTCCATGGCAATGGAAGGCAGGTAACCTTTTATGTATTCTGAGCCCACTCCTAGTAGGGAAGACAAGTTTGAGGTTTTATTCTTCTGCTTCTGGGATGATAGAGAACAGTCTTCAGCCTGAGACCCATCCCTAGGTAAGTAGCTGAACTGTGGTTTTGCATTTCCTGAAGATTAACAACCAGCTAATCTTAATTTCTCTTTACAATTATAGCACTCAGTTCTGTGATTGCTTGTTTTGCTTAACCGTTTTTTGTAATTGTTTCTATTTTTGTTGTTTTTTCAGTCTTTCTCACATTGGGCTGGACCAACTCTATCTGACTTGATGAAGAAAGTTCCAAATTATGGGGAACAAGGCCTTTGATGTGGGTAAATTCCCTACTTTCCCCACAAAAGATGGTGTGGTGGGAGAGAAAAATGGCAGCAACATATAAAGAGGAAAGACTTTTGATATTGACTACTAAAAGGGTTTTATTTACATAACAAGGCCACCTTTTCACTAGTCACACAGAACTGATGAGCAATGGCTACTATCCCATGCTGTAGCTGGATAGCTGAGATTCTTCTTTTCCACCATGACAGCCTGGGTTTGTTTCCTAAATCAGTCATGTTCCAGCTTGATACTGGGTACTTCTGAAATAGCAGGAATTTGCTGAAGCTTAAATATGGTAAGGAAATTAAATATTTTTGAAGGAGCTCAGGGGTTAAAGTCAGCTTAATTAAAAGCTAACATTCAAGGTGTGTGTATGTGTGTGTGTGTGAGTGGGAGGGGCACTGCACTTGCATGTCTGTATTTAAAATACCTTCTTTTTTTTCTTCCTAGGACCTTGTCTTTTTTTGTTGTTTTAATTTTTATTTATTTTTTATCTTTAAGATTGTCTTTTTCTGAGCAGAGGTTTTTTTTTGTTCTCAATTGAATGAATTCCATTTTCTTCATTTGCTTTTGCTGTTCCTCCTTTCTCTTGCATTCTGCTGCATAAGTAACCTAAAATAGTTTATAATAGCCTGGAGTTTCTTAAAGTAAATGTAGAAATTGACAGGCTTCCTTTTGGGAGAAAACTCCGTTTTTTTCTTGTGGTAAACAAATAAGTTCATCTCAGCTCTTAAAAGAGTTGCTTTTGTATTGTGTCACCTGAATTTTTAACAAAAATAGCAATTGCCACAGAGGCTAACTACTCTTGGGTTTTTAAGAAAGAGTGTAGTTTAGTCATTTAGAAGTATCTTTGATTAAATTTCTTTTTAAAATGAACTGTAAAACATCATGTAACCTGGTCTAATCATTCTTTTTTTGAAGATGAAAGATACAGTGTAAACTCTGCCCAGAGCTCAGAGATCCAGCTAAAAGATAGGTAGTCCCCATTTAAATAGAATTGGTCTACACAATCCCATGAACGATTTCTATGATTTTGTGTTTGATTTGGCATTCATATTTAATCTCCATCTAGCACCAACAGACATTTTCTCTCTGCATCTTATGATGTAAATTTTGTTATTTGATCTTCACCTGAGTTGTTTTCTTTAATATGCAAATTTAAGGCTATTTAGCAGAAGACTACCTAGGGTTGTAAAACAGGTTATCAAGAATTTGAAAGTCTAACAGAAACATTTATCTTGGAACCTCAGGAGAAGAAGAATTCACCTCATAGTCATTTCATAGTAAAAATTTATGGCTGGGTTGGGCTTTAAAAATGTCCTATCTGGGACTTACCCTTCTGTAGAACAAAGTTTCCTCAAAGCCAATTTAAAATCCTATGTAAAATATATATATTCTTGCTGCACTGCCTACAAATAACCGGGTTAAGTGTAATAAATCAAATCAGTCCTACTATGATTTGTCTTCAGTAAAAAATAAGAAACTGGAGATTAAAAAATTATGTTTTAAGAACTGTAGTATATCTGTGTTTAAATTCTAGTCTTTCCTAATATTTTTCAATTTTTGCTATTTTTTACAGTTTAGACTAAATTCTAATTTTTTTTGGGCTACAAATCTGTAAAATAATGTTTCAATTTTTTCCCTTCATTTTTTTCATTTTTTTTCTAATTTGTAGTCAACAAAAACTAAGCTGTGCTTTTGTAAATCCCTTTGAACTAAAGCTGGACAACTTAAACCTCAAAAGAATGTAACAGCAACCTATTGCCTATATTGATTTTTCAGGATTGTTCTTTGGTTTGTTGTTGTTTTTCTCTATTTTTTCCCCTATTTTCTGTTCATAGGACATGAGACTTCACAATCTGCTAAAAATGAACTTACCTAATAACTTGGGACCTATCCATCCAGGAATAAATTATTCTAGCCATGAATGATTAGATGAAACCTGAGACCAGAAACTTACTTTCTTCTGAAATGCTTTTTCCAAAAGAATTTTTTTTAAAAAAGGGGAAAATGTAAAAGAAAGATTAATCTTGGGGCCCCAAAATCACTAAGGTAAAAGAAAAAGTCAATCTGGGAACTTCTTAAGGCAAACAAGCCTCCCATTCTATTCAAAATCTCACTTCTGCTCACTGACATAAATGGATCTGCTCACTGAAATAAATGGGTCTGATTTCCTCCTTTGAAGAGGATAATTAAAAACTCAAAAGAATGCAAATGTTTGTCTCTTATCTTCCTGTATCTTGGAAGCCCTTTCCTGCTTATTTCTGATATCTCTTCTTTAACTTTAATTGAGAAATAAGAGTTTTATATATTTCTGGTATGCAAAATGATATTTGTATGTGTGTACACATGATTGGATATTTAAACCAAGCTCAAGCTCATTAACCTGTATTACTTCAATGTATTTTATGTGTGTGGTGAGAACAGTTGAAATTTACTCTTTCAGCAATTCTAAAATATACATTACTACTAATCTATCCACCATGCTTGCAACATCTCTCAAAAACATACTTCTTTTAACTGGAACTTGTATTTTTGACCCTGTACCTCCACTCTCTCCCACCCCAGTCTCTGATAGCAACCATTCTACTCTCTGCTTGTATGAGTTCAGCTTTTTAGATTCTGTGTATAAATGAGATCAGGAAGTATTTGTCTTTCTGTACCTGGATTATTTTACTCAACATATTGTCCTTTAGGTTAATCCATGTTGCCCCAAATAGCAGTTTTGTATTTTTTTAAGGTAGAACAGTATTTCATTATTAATGCACACATATCGCACACCATGTTCTCTTTATGTATCTTTCAATGCATAAAAACACAGGTTTTTTTCCACAATTTGTTTAAACAGTGCTGCTATCAGTTTCACAAGTGAGAGTGGTTATCTCGTCACCATTTTAAACCCTTTGTATATATACTCAGAAGTGAGATTCCTGAATCGTATGGTAGTTTTATTTCTGATTTCTGGGGGATCCTCTATCCATTAGAGATGTACTCATTTTCATTCTCACCAAGAGTGTACATCTTTTCCCTTATTTTTGTATCCTCATCAACACTTGTTAACCTTCATCTTATTAATAAAAGAAATTCTTACAAGCATAAGATGATAACTTATTGTGATTTCCCTTGCATTTTCCTGATAATTAGTGATGTTGAACATGTTTATATATGTCTGCTGGCCATTTACATCTTTCTTTAAAAATTATATTCAGGTGTCTTGCCCAGTTTTGTTATTATTATTTTTATTTTTGCTATTAAATTATGTGAGTTCCTTACAGGTTTTGAATACTAACTTCCTAGCAGATGTATATTTTGTAAATAATTTTTCCAGTTCTGAAAGCTGACTCTTACTCTGTCAGTTGCATCCTTGTGCATAAGTTTTGAATTTGAGGTAGTTTCATCTGTTGATTTTTGCTTTTGCCTGTGCTTTTGAGGTCTAATTTAAAAAATCAGTGAATAGGCCAGTGTTGTGGGGTTTCCCCTCTCTGTTTTCTTCTTGTCATTTTGAGTTTCACATCTCACATTTATGTTTTCAATTCATTTCTACTCAATTTTTCTATATATTGTAAGATAAGTTCCAATACTGTTATCCTGCATGTGGATATCTAATTCTCTCTATATCCTATTTTAAATAAATTGTCCTTTCCACATTGAGTGTTCTTAGCACTATTGTCAAAAATCAATTTACAGTCAATGGGTTAGTTTATTTCTTGTTTTGTATCTTGTTGCATTGGTAAGAGCATATATTTCTGTGTGGTATCATGTTGTTTTGATGACTGTAGCTTTTTAGAGTATCTTGAGAACCGGTAGTGTGATGTCTGACTTCAGCATTGTCCTTTAGCTCATTATTGTTCTGCCTATTGTGATTTCATATAAATTTTAGGATATTTTTCAGTTGTGTTAAAAGTGTCATTGGATTTTTGATAAAGATGACATTGAATCTCAGGATCACTTTGAGTAGTATAGACATTTTAATAATCGATATTTCTTCCAATTCATGAATAGGGAAAATCTTTCCACTTATTGGTGCTAATATTTCTTTTATTAGTATAATTTTCAATGTACAGATTTTTTACTTCTTTGGTTTAATTAAAACCTGTCTTAATTTTTTAAAATAACTATTGTATATGAAATTGTTTTATTGATTTGTTTTCAGATGGTTTACTAAAAATATGTTGAAAAGCTACTAATTTTTATGTCAGTTTTTTATTTTTTTGGTGGTACTTAGGTTTTTCTACATACATATACCTAGAGAGAGTCTGCCATGACAAAGTTGGGCCACCATTTCTGAGGCAGTTATAACCAGATGCATATGAATAAGACAGCAGGGAAGTTCGCAGGGCAGAGCCCAGAGCAGCTCAGCAAAGCCTCTAAAGGCAGACAGTGACTAGGCTGCCTCCTTGCTGGGCAAGGCAGCCCTGAAAAAAGAAGGCAGGAACACAACAGAAACTCATAAATAAAGCCCTAACTCCCCAGGTCAGAACACCTGGGGGATAAAAAGGGGGTTTATGAGTTCTGCTGCAGCAGACTTAAACATACATGCCTAGCAGCTCTGAATGAACAATGGAGGTCACAGCTCAGCACTTGACCTCTATAAAGGACAGACTGTCCTCTCAAGCAGCTCCTTGACCCCCATATATCCAAAGAGTCACCTCACAAAGGACTGATTAGACTGACATTTGGCAGGCATTATTCTGGGGAAAAGACAGCAGAAGAAGAAACTGGTAGCAATCCTTACTGTTCTGCAGCTGCTGCAGGTGATCCCCAGGGGTGAAGGGCCTGAAGCAGACCTCAACAGTCCTACAGCACAGGAGCCAGACTGTTAGAAGGAAAACTAAGAAACAGAAATAACTTCATCAGCAACAATCTGGACATCCACTCAGAGACCCAATCTGAAAATCAGCAACTACAAAAATGACAGGTGGATATCCACAAAGATGGGAAGCAACCAATGCAAAAAGGAGAAAAGCACCCATAACCAGAGCACCTCTCCTCCTACAAGGGATAACAACTCCTCACCAGCAAGGGAACAAAGCTGGATGAAGAATGAGTGTGATGAAATGAGAGAATTAGACTTCAGAAGGTGGGTAATGAGAAATTTCTGTGAGCTAAAAGAACGTGTTCTAACTCAATGCAAAGAAACTAAGAACCTTGAAAAAAGATTTGACAAAATGATAACAAGAATGGACAAATTAGAGAGAAATATGAGTGAATTGGTGGAGCTGAAAAACACAACATGAGAACTTTGTGAAGCATGCACAAGTTTCAACAGCCAAATAGACCAAGCAGAAGAAAGGATATCAGAGATCAACTCAATAAAATAAAGTGAGAAGGCAAGATTAGAGAAAAAAGCTTAAAAGAAAATAAACCATGTCTCCAAGAAATATGGAACTATGTAAAAAGACCTAATCTACGTTTGATAGGTGTACCTGAATGTGATGAAGTGAATGAATCCAAGCTGGAAAATACTCTACAGAATATTATCCAGGAAAACTTCCCCAACATAGCAAGGCAGGTCAATATTCAAGTCCAGGAAATATAGAGAACAACACAAAGACATTCCTCAAGAAGAGCAACCCCAAGGCACATAATTGTCAGATTCACTAGGGTTGAAATGAAGAAGAAAATGCTAAGGGCAGCCAGAGAAAAGATCAGGTTACCCACAAAGGGAAATCCTTCAGACTCACAGCAGATCTATCAGCAGAAACTCTACAAGCCAGAAGAAAGTGGGGGCCGATATTCAACATCCTTAAAGAAAAGAACTTTCAACACAGAACTTCATATACAGCCAAACTAAGCTTCATAAGTAAAATAAAAATAAAGTCCTTTGCCAACAAGCAAGTACTCAGAAATTTTGTTGCCACCAGGCCCACTTTACAAGAGCTCCTGAAAGAGGCACTACACATAGAAAGTAACAATCAGTACCAGATGCTCCAATAACATACCAAATGTTAAAGAGCATCAACGAAATGAAGAATCTGCATCAACTAATGGGCAAAACAGCCAGCTAGCATCAAAATGGCAGTATCAAATTCACACATAACAATAGTAACCCTAAATGCAAATGGCCTAAATGCCCCAATCAAAAGACACAGACTGGTAAATTGGATAAAAAGCCAAAACCCATCGATGTGCTTTATCCAGGAAACCCATCTCACATGCAAGTATACACAAAGGCTCAAAATAAAGGGGTGGAGGAAGATTTACCAAGCAAATGGAGAGCAAAGAAAAGCAGGAGTTGCAATTCTCATCTCTGATAAAATAGACTTTAAAGCAACAAAGATTAAAACAGATAAAGAAGAACATTACATAATGGTCAAAGATCGAAGCAAGAAGAAGAGTTAACAATCCTAAATATATATGCACCCAATACAGGAGAACCCAGATGCATAAAGACGTTCTTAATGACGTACAAAGAGACTTAGACACCCTCACAATAATAGTGGGAGACTTTAACACCCCATTGTCAATATTAGACAGATCAACCAGACAGAAAACTAACAAGGATATCCAGGACTTGAAATCAGACCTGAAACCAGCAAACCTAATAGACATTTACAAAACTCTCCACCCCAAATCCACAGAATATACATACTTCTCAGCACGACATTACACCTACTCTAATTGGCCACATACTTGGAAGTAAATCACTCCTCAGCAAATGCAAAAGAATGGAAATCATAACAGTCTTTCAGACCACAGTGCAATCAAGTTAGAACTTAGAATTCAGAAACTACCACAGAACCACACAGCTTCATGGAAACTGAACAACTGGCTTTTGAATGCTGATTGGATAAACATTGAAATAGACGTTCTTTGAATTTTACAAGAATGAAGACACAACATACCAAAATCTCTGGGACACATTTAAAGCAGTCTCTAGAGGAAACTATATAGTAAGAAGTGCCCACATGAGAAAAAAGAAGAGATCCAAAATTGACACCCTATCATCAAAATGGAAAGAGCTAGAGGAGAAAGAGCAAAAAACTTAAAACCTAGCAGAAGACAAGAAATAACTGAGATCAGAGCAGAACTGAAGGATATAGAGACACAATAAACCCTTTAAAAAATTAAAAAATTCAGGAGCTGGTTTTTTGAAAAAATCAACAAAATAGACAGACCACTAGCCAGATTAATAAAAAAGGAAAGAGAGAATAACCAAATAGATGCAATGAAAAATGATAAAGGGGATATTAGTACAGATTTCACAGAAATTCAAACCATCATCAGAGAATATTACAAACAACTCTATGCATATGAACTAGCAAACCTGCAAGAAATGAATAAATTCTTGGACACTTGCCTCCTCCCAAGCCTAAACCAGAAAGAAACTGAAATTCTGAACAGACTAATAACAAAATCTGAAGTTGAGGCAGCAATTAAGAGCCTACCACACAAAAAAAGCCCAGGCCCAGATGGGTTTACAGCTGAATTCTACCAGTCACACAAAGAGGAGCTGGTACCATTCCTTCTGAAACTACTCCAAATAATTCAAAAAGAGGGAATCCTTCCCAAATCATTTTATGAGACCAACATCATCCTGATACCAAAACCCAGTAGAGACTCAACAAAAAAAGAAAACTTCAGGCCAATATCCATGATGAACATACATGCAAAAATCTGGCAAGCCCATGGCAACAGCACATCAAAAAGCTTATCCACCATGATCAAGTAGGATTCATCTCGGGGATGCAAGGCTAGTTCAACATATGCAAGTCTATAAATGTAATTTACCACATAAACAGAACCAAAGACAAAAACCACATGATTATCTCAATTGATGCAGAGAAAGCCTTTGAGAATATTCAACAGCCCTTTATGCTATAAACCCTCAATAAACTAGGTATTGATGGAACGTATCTCAAAATAATAAAAGCTATTTATGACAAACCAACAGCCAATATAATACTGAATGGGCAAAAACTGGAAGCATTCCCTTTGAACTCTGGCAATAGCCAAGGATGGCCTCTCTCACCACTCCTATTCAATATAGTATGAGAAATTCTAGGCAGAGCAATAAGGCAAGAAAAAGAAATAAAGGGTATTTAAATACAAAAGGAGGAAGCCAAATTGTATCTATTTTCAGATGACGTAATTGTATATCTAGAGACCCCATCATCTCAGCCCAGAAACTCCTGAAACTGATAAGAAACTTCAGCAAAGTCTCAGGATACAAAATCAATGTGCAAAAATCACAAGCATTCCTATACACCAATAACAGACTTAAAGAGAGCCAAATCAAGAATGAACTGTCATTCACAATTGCTACAAAGGGAATAAAATACCTAGGAATACAACTAACAAAGAATGTAAAGGACCTCTTGAAGGAGAACCAGAAACCACTGCTCAACCAAATCAGAGAGGACACAAACAGATGGAGAAACTTTCCATGTTCATAGTTTAGAAAGAATCAATATCATGAAAATGGCCATACTGTCAAGTAATTTACAGATTCAATGCCATCTCCATCAAATTACCAATGACCTTCCTCACAGAATCATTCTACTATAAGGACACTACTTAAACTTCATATGGAACAAAATCACATTAAACTTCATATGGGACCAAAAGAGAGCCCGCATAGCCAAGTCAATTCTAAGCACAAAAAAAAAAAACAACAGCAGGATGCACCACACTACCACACTTCACACTATACTACAAGGCTACAGTAATCAAAACAGCATGGTACCGTTACCAAAACTGAGATACATACCAATGAAACAGAACAGAGGCATAAGAGGCAACACAACACGTCTACAACCATATGATCTTTGATAAACCTGAAAAAAACAAGCAATGGGAAAAGGATTCCCTTTTTAATAAATGGTGTTGGGAAAACTGGCTAGCTATATGCAGAAAGCAGAAACTGGACCCCTTCTTGACACCTTACACTTAAATTAACTCCAGATGGATTAAATACTTAAACAAAAGACCTAACACCATAAAAACCCTAAAAGAAAATCTAGGCAAAAGCATTCAGGACATAGGAGTAGGCAAGAACTTCATGACCAAAACAGCAAAAGCATTGGCAACAAAAGCCAAAATAGACAAATGGGACCTCATCAAACTCCACAGCTTCTGCACAGCAAAAGAAACAGTCATTAGAGTGAATCAGCAACCAACGGAATGAAAAAAAGTTTTGCAGTTTACCCATCTGACAAAGGGCTGATATCCAAAATTTACAAAGAACTAAAATATATTTACAAGACAAAAAACAAACAAGCCCATTCAAAAGTTGTCAAAGGATATGAACAGACACTTTAAAAAAAAAGACATACATGAGGCCAAGAAACATATGAAAAAATGCCCATCATCACTGGTCATTAGAGAAATTCAAATCAAAACTACATTGAGATACCATCTCACGCCAGTTAAAATGGTGATCAGTAAAAATTATGGAGACAATAGATCCTGAAGAGAATGTGGAGAAATAGGAACACTTTTACACTGGTGGTGGGAGTGTAAATTAGTTTAACCATTGTGGAAGACAGTGTGGCAATTCCTCAAGGACCTAGAAATAGAAATTTCATTTGGCCCAGCAATCCAATTACTGGGTATATATCCAAAGGACTATAAATTTTTCTACTATAAGGAAACATGCACACGAATGTTCACTGCAGCACTGTTTACATTAACAAAGACCTGAAAACACCCCATATGCCCATCGATAATAGACTGGCAGGGAAAATGTGCCACATATGCACCATAGAATATTATGCAGCAATCTAAAACAATGAGTTTGTGTTTTTGGTAGGGACATGGATGAACCTGGAGATCATCATTCTCAGCAAACTGACACAAGAACAGAAAATGAAATACCACATGTTCTCACTCAAATGCGGGTGTTGAACAAGGAGAACACATGGACACAGGGAGAAGAGCACTACACACTGGGGTCTTTTGGGTGGAATGGGGAGGAATAGTGGGGGTAGGGAGTTGGGGAGAGATAGCATGGGGAGAAATGTTAGATATAGGTGAAGGGGAGGAAGGCAGCAAATCACACTGCCACATGTGTACCTGTGCAACTATTTTGCATGTTCTTCACGTGTACCCCCAAACCTAAAATGTAATAAAAATTAAATAAATAAAAATAAAAATAAAGATGGAGAATGAGAAGTGAAAGAAAAAAGAAGAAAGAGAGACAGCCAATAAAGAAAGAAAAAGTAAATAAAGAATGAAGAAAGAAACAAGAGAGAAAGAAAAGAAAGGACAGAAGAAGAAGAGAGAAAGTGAATAAAATAAAGCTAGAAAATAAAATTGGGCAGCTCATCCTGGCTAATCAACTAACGCCTATAATCCCAACATTTCAGGAGCCTGGGGTGGGAGAACTACTTGAGGCCAGGAGTTTGAGGCCAGCCCTCCAACACAGAGAAAGTCTGTCTCTACTAAAAAAATTAATCAATTAAAAAGTTAGCCAGCTGTGATGGTATGCACCTGTAGTCCCTGTTCCCTCAGAGACTGAGGTGAGAGGATTGCTTGGCTCGGGAGGTGGAGACTGTAGTGAGCCATGGTCAGGCCAATGCACTGTAGCCTGCTACTTAGGCTGGGCTCAAACTCCTGAACTCTAGTTATTTGCTTACCTCAGCCTCCCAAATTGCACCCACAATATCCAACAATCCTGGAGGTGTCAGTGACAGATTTTTAGTAAAGGCAATATTTCACCATGTTTTTCAGGTTGGTCTAAAACTTAAACCCAGGAGTTTGAGACTGCAGAGGAACTGGTGTCTGATGGTGCGCCCCATGGTTCCTGTCCACGTAGTGTTCATGCGAGCTCAGAATGATCATTTGGGTCACAGCTCCTCTCTCCTCTCCAGGTGTTTGGTGATGGGAGAGGAGCCAGTTGTCACCCTTGCAACCTTCCTCCACTCTCCGCTGCCTGGGGCAACAAGCAGACTGGGTCAACTGGGAAACTGAGAGCAAGTCGGCAGAGTTAGATGATGGCTGCAAAGGTGGGACGACTTAATATGATAAAGTTCCACCTGGTTCTGATGGCTTCCATCTGGGAGTGCTACAATTTGCCTGTAGGGTGAACCTGGGAGACCAGATACCTGCCACTGGCTTCTGGATCAAATGGTGAGTTGACCACGTGGGGGAAGTGAGCAGCATCAGGTTGATTTGGACACAGGCATCTCTGCCTGGAAGACAAGGGAATAAAGGAAGAAAGAAAAGAAAGGAAGAATGTAAAGAAAGGAAGGAAAAGGAAGGAAGGGAGAGAGGGAGGGAGGGAGGGAGGGAGGGAGGAAGGAAGGAAGGAAGGAAGGAAGAAGGAAAGAAAGAAAGAAAGAAAGGAAAAAGAAAGAGAAAAAGAGCAGGAAAAGGAAGGAAAAATAAATAAAAAATAAAAATAATAAAGAGGGCAGGGCATTGTGGCTAACACCTATATTCTCAACATTTTGGGAGTCTGGGGTGAGAGAACTGCTTGAGATCAGGAATTTGAGACCAGCCCTGGCAACACAGAGAAACTCCATATCTACTAAAAAAATTAATTAATTAATTGATTGATTAATTAGAAAGTTAGCTGGGCATGAGCAGTGAGAAAATGTTGCACCACTGCACTGCAGTCTGGGTGATAGTGCAAGACTCTGTTTCAAGGTAAAAAACTAAACAACAAAAAACATTACAATAATAATAACCAACAATACAAATAAACTAATAGCAAACAACAGTACTAATAATAAACAAACTAGTGGGAGTTTTACATTTTTTAATGTAAAAGTTAATTAAGGACAAAATTAATTGTAGTTAATTTCAACAAAGTTTCTTCATTAGCTTGTCTCCCTCAGTTTCTAAAACAGGGCCTTTCTCTGTCACCCAGGCTGGAGGGCAAAGGTGCGATCATGGCTCACTTCAGTTTCAACGTCCCAGAGTCAAGCAATTCCTGTAGTCTCAGCTACTTGGGAAGCTGAGATGGGAAGATTACCTGTGAGAGCCCAGCAAGGCTGAGGCTGCAGTGAGCCAGGGATGCATTCTTACACTTGCCTTGGGAAAAAAAAGTAAAAGTAAAACAACAGCGACTTCAGTGTGTAGAAAGAGAAGTAAGAAAATTAAAAGAAAAAAAAGAGCAACTGAAAGTACTATTCAAAAAATTGGAGACAAAGAAACGATGTAGTAAAAGACTGACACCTAGTGAATGCAAGTGGTAGTGCTGGTGACCAGAATTAACTTGTCTACCTTAGAAATCTCAAGTTGAGGGTTAAGTCCAAGGCCGCCAACATCTGGTGGGCCTGTGACCCAAGACCTCAGGCCTTAGGCCTTAGGCCCTAGTCCCTGGTCTTCCAGACAGAGAAGCCAATGGCCAAGTCAACTTCATGTTCTTGCTTCCCACAGTGGTTCTCACATGTTGATCCAGAAGACAATGGCTGGTATCTGGTCTACTGGTTCCAACTTGCAGGCCAAATGTGATGCTTGCAGAAGGAAGCAGTCAGACCCAGTTGGAACCTTACCACACTGGGCCATCCCACCTTTGTGGCCATTATCTAACTCTGCCAACTTGCCTGCAGTTTCCCTGAGGTCCACTGGTTGATCCAAACAGTGGATAGAGGAGGAAGAGCACAAGAGCGATGACTGGTTAATCTCTCATCCCCGCACACCTGGGGTGGAGAGAGGGGCAATTACCCTAATGGCCACCCTGGGCACATGTGAACACTACTGGGACAGGAACAACAGTGTCACACCTTCCTACATGTACCCCTCAGCCATCTTCACTAAGTTCATTAAATCCAGTCTCAGCCCTTGGAAAAGTTTCCTGTCAGGTAGGGGGAAGAGGCAGAATTAGGCCAGAGGCCCAGCAGTGGCTCCACCCCTACCTCAGCAATCCCCAGGGAGGAACCATCTTGGAAAGCCCATAGGTGTGAATGGGCAAACACATGGTGGGTGTCAATGGGCTCTCAGGAGAAACACCAACTGTAGGCTCTGGCGCCTCAGAGCAGGTGGGAACCAACTATTGTGAAGTCTCTATCTGAAAAATCACATATTTCTCTTGTTTTCCAGAATTGATTCTGGTTTCTTTTTTAGCTCATTTGATTACTTTTTGTTTGTTTGTTTTTGTTTTCATTTCTTAATTCCAGTACATTTTTTGGTGTCTCTTCATTGAATACTATTGTAGTCCACACAATATTGGTGGATTTGTAGCCATTGTTCTTGGGAAGGCTTTACAGATATTTGAAAAGACTTGGGTGTTGAAATCCAAGCTTTTTCTACTTTAGGGGAAACCTCAAGCCCAGTAACACTGTGGTTTTTGCAGACGCATTCAGAAACTACCCTGATGGTCTTGTACGAGTTCCAGGAGAATTTTCTGGATTACCAGGCAGATACTCTTCTTCCATTTATTCTCTTACTTTCTCTCAAACAAATGTAGTCTCTGTGTGTTTGTGCATGTGTGTGTGTGTGTGTGTGTGTGTGTGTGTTCTGAACCAAATGAAAGTGATGTGGAGTGGCATAAACATCCCTGTGGTCACCACAACTAGGATTGCTCCGGGATAGATCTGAATCCAGCAGAGTGCCAGGTCTCACCCAAAGCCTGCTGGCACAGCTTCCTGCTTACTGCCTATGTTCGCTCAAGGCACTGGTGCTCTAAAATCAGCAGGTGAAAGAGCAAGCCAGGCCTGCATTCTACCCTTCACTGTGGCTAGGATCTTCAAGCCCCAGGTTGTCTCAGAGATGTTATTCATGAGTCAGGGACTAAAATTAAGATATCTAAGATTTTGGCAGTGAGAGTCTGGGTGGAGCATGGGGAATAGATCTTTAAAATGGCAATAGTTTTTAAATAAATATTGGAACCTGATGGGTAAATAGTGGAGAATATACAAAAAAAATTATGTGCACATTACTTTTGCTTCTTATTCAATTATTCCAGGCCTCTTTCTGAAAGAAGACTAGATTCAGGGATTAAAAACTAGTGCTTTTACTTATGAAATACATTCTTTCTTTCTTCTGGGCACTGGTAAATCAAACACTACTACAAATAAAATACATCTTTCAGTCACGTAGTGTAGATTATATAAATCAATGTGCAAAAATCACTTGCATTCCTCTTCCAACAATAGCCACACCAGCAGCCAAATCAGAAAGGTCATCCCATTCACAATTGACAGAAAATAATAAAATATCTAGGAATACAGCTGACCAGGGAGGTGAAAGAGCTCTTTTATGAGGATTGCAAAACACTGCTCAAATAAATCAGAGATGATACAAACAAATGGAAAATCATCCCATGCTCATGGATAGGAAGAATCAATGTCACTAAAATGCTTTACTGCACAAAAGGATTTACAGATACAATGATATGCCTATCAAATTACCAATGAAATTTCACATAACGCTAGAGAAATCTATTTTTAAATTCTTATAAAACCAGAAGAAGCCTGAATAGCTGGAGGCATCATGTTACATGACTCAAACTATACTACAGGGCTACAATAACCAAAATGGCACACAAACAAGTGGAAGAGAATAGGGAGCCCAGAAATATGACTCTGCACCTATGGCCATTGGATCATTTAAGAAAAGTGACAAAAACAAGCAAAGAATAAAAGATTTCCTATTTAATAAATGGTGCTGGGATAACTGGCTAGCCACATGCAGAAGATAGAAAAATCAACTCAAGATGGATTAAACACTTAATTTATTTATATTATATTTTAAGTTATGTGGCACATGTGAAGATCATGCAGGTTTGTTACATAGGTATACATGTGCTATGGTGGGGGTTTGCAGCATCCATCGCCCCATACATGAGGTATTTCTCCTAATGCTGTTCCTCCCCAATCCCTTGATCCCTGCTATTCCTCCCCTAACCTCTCACCCGCCAGGCTCTGGCATGTGATGTTTTTCTCCCTGTATCCATGTGTCCTCATTGTTCAACACCCACTAAGGAATGAGAACATGCGGTGTTTGGTTTTCTGTACTCGTGTCAGTTTGGTGAGAATGATGGTTTTCAGTTTCATCCATGTCCTGCAAAGGAAATGAACTCATCTCTTTCATAGTTGCATAGTATTCCATGGTATATATGCGCCACATTGTCTTTATCCAGTCTATCATTCATAGGTATTTGGATTGGTTCCAAGTCTTTGGCTATTGTAAACAGTGCCACAGTAAACATGTGTGCACATGTGTCTTTATAAAGCCCAGATTTACGATTTATGATCTTTCAGTATACACCCAGTAAGGGGATTGTTGGATCAAATGATATTTCTATTTCTAAACCCTTGAGGAATCACCACACTGTCTTCCACAATGGTTGAACTAATTTAGACTCCCATCAACAATGTAAAATCGTTTCTATTTCTCCACATTCTCTCCAGAATCTGTTGTCTTCTGATTTTTTTAATGACTGCTGTATGGTCCATCCCTACAGGATTCTGTGAGCCACTCCCAGCTGGTGCAGAGACAAGAAATTCTAGAAATAAAAGACACAAGTCACAGAGATAGAGAGAAAATAGTTTGGGCCCAGGGGTCAACTGCTACCTAAAACTCAGGGCCCAGCAGTGGCCTGAATGCTGGAACACTCTCACTTTTGAGTTGCAAATCTGGGGGCAGAGTAGGTGGGGCATGGACTTGGTGGTTGGTGACTGGGGGCAGTGTAGATAGGGCATGGCAGTGATAGGGTCAAGTACATCAAGTGTCATTCAGGGAGGAGCTTAGAAATTTCTGGCACTTGAGATCATGCTTGGAGTCAACTGCGGGTTTGCACCTGCCTGCTCTCTCCCTGTGGGCCTCGGAGATAGCATCCCACACAGTGCAGAGGCAACTTGGCTGCAACCCGGACTCAGCTCGAGGTTTTCAAAATTAGCAAGAGCAGTCATAGGCATTCCAGAGTGGAAGACTGTCCAGTGAGAGAAACTGACTGCCAGGATTCTAGAAAGATCTCTGCCATCTCTCAGTCAAAGAGTATGTAATAGAATTTAAAGTCATGAAGAAGATCCAAGATGGCCCTTTAGGAGCAGCTCAGGATTGCAGCTCCCAGTAAAAGTGCAGAGGGTGAGTGGATGCTGCATTTCCAGACAGATCTTTATTGCCAACAGACCAGGAAATTCCCAGGCTGAGGAGCCCCATGGGTCACCAGCATGGCTGTTTCAGCTGGCACAGCTGTTTTGCAGGTGCCCCAGCATGGCGGCTTTCTATACAAAATACACTGGTCCAGTTGTCCTTTTAAGCAAGAAATTGAAGTTCTGGGAAGGCAGATTTGCCCATTCATCTGACTAAATGGGTCTGAAACAGAGAGCCAGTACAGGAGATTTCTGGGCAGTGCCATTGTTTCAGCCAAAGCAGTGGGTCGCCTCATGAGAAATTGCACAGATCCCAGAGCCCTTTCAGCAGGTGACTGGAACACCTGGAATCAGCTGTCCCACTTAATTAAAAAAAAGGCTCTGAGGTAGGGAACCAGGTGATCAGGCTCAGTGTGTCTCACCTCCACAAAACAAACAAACAAAAAAACAGCAATTGGAAACCCTAGGGGTTGAGTGTTTCACAGCAAGCACAGCAGAACCCAGAACAGTGCAGCTCAGTGGGGGAGGGGCGTCTGCCATTACCGAGGCACTGCATCCCTATGGAGGTAATCCACCATTGCTGAGACAGCCTGCCATTGCTGAGGCAACCTGCCATTGCCCAGGAGACCTGCCGTAACAGAGAGTCCACCATTACAGAGGTGGGCCACCATTGCTGAGGCAGTTCTAACCACACCCATATAAACAGGACTGCAAGGAAGTTCACAGGGCAGCAGGGCAGAGACCACAGCAGCTCAACAAAGTCTCTGCAGGCAGACAGTGACTAGGCTGCCACCCTGCTGGGCAGGGCAGCCATAAATAAAACAGACAGCACCACAATGGATACTCATAAATAAAGCCCTAACTACCCAGGACAAAGCATGTGAGAAAAAAAGGGGTTTATGAGTTCTGCTGCAGCAGACTTAAACGTACTTGCCTAGCAGCTCTGAATGAACAATGGAGCTCACAGCTCAGCACCTGAACTCCTGTAAAGAACAGACTGTCACCTCAAGCAGCTCCCTGACCCCCATATATCCAAAAAGTCACCTCAAAAAGGACTGATCGGACTGACACTTAGCAGGCATTATTCTGGGAAAAATATAGTAGAAGAAGAAACTGGTAGCAACCCTTACTATTCTGCAGCTGCTGCAGGTGATCCCCAGGCAAGCAGGGCCTGGAGTGGACTTAAGCGGTTTTACAGCAGAGGGGCCAGACTGTTAGAAGGAAAACTAAGAAACAGAATAAGTTCATCAGCAACAATCTGGACATCCACTCAGAGACACAATCTGAAAATCAGCAACGACACAGACAACAGGTCGAAAAATCCACAAAGACGAGGGAAAAACAGCACAAAAAGGAGAAAAACACCCAAAACCAGAACACCTCTCCTCCTACATGGGATCACAACTCCTCATCAGCAAGAGAACACAGCTGGATGGAGAATGAGTGTGATAAAATGACAAAATCAGAATTCACAAGGTGGGTAATGAGAAAATTCCGTGAGCTAAAAGAACATGTTCTAACTAATGTAAAGAAACTAAGAACCTTGAAAAAAGATTTGATGAAATGATAACAAGAATGGACAACTTAGAGAGGAGTATGAGTGAATTCATGGAGCTGAAAAACACAACACAAGAACTTTACGAAGCACGAACAAATTTCAACAGCCAAATTGACCAAGCAGAAGAAAAAATATCAGAAGTCGAACATCAATTCAATGAAAAAAATGAGAAGGCAATAATAGAGAAAAAAGTACAAAAAGGAATGAACAAAATGTTCAAAAAATGTGGGACTATTTGAAGAGACCTAAACTACGCTTAATAGGTGTAACTGAATGTAACGAAGACAATGAATCAAAGCTGGAAAATACTCTACAGGATATTATCCAGGAGAACTTCTCAACCTAGCAAGGCAGGCCAATATTCAAGTCCAGGAAATACAGAGAACACCACAAAGATATACCTCAAGAAGAGCAACCCCAAGGCACATAATTGTCAGATTCACCAGGGTTCAAATGAAGGAGAAAATGCTAAGGGCAGCCAGAGAAAAAGGTCGTGTTACCCACAAAGGGAAACCGATCAGACTCACAGCAGATCTCCTGGCAGAAACCCTACAAGCTAGAAGAGTGGGGGCCAATATTCAACATCCTTAAAGAAAAGAACTTTCAACCCAGAATTTCATATCCAGCCAAACTAAGCTTCATAAGTGAAGGAAAAATAAAACCCTTTGCAAACAAGCAAGTACTCAGAGATTTTGTCACCACTTTACATGAGCTCTTGAAAGAGGCACTACAGACAGAAAGGAACAACCAGTCCCAGCCACTCCAAAAACATACCAAATGGTAAAGAGCATCAGCAAAATGAAAAATCTGCATCAACTAATGGGGAAAACAGCCAGCTAGCATCAAAATGGCAGTATCAAATTTACACATAACAATATTAACCCTAAATGCAAGTGGCCTAAATGCCCCAATCAAAAGACACAGACTGGTAAATTGGATAAAAAGCCAAAACCCATCAGTGTGCTGTATCCAGAAAACCCATCTCACATGCAAGGATACACAAAGGCTCAAAATAAAGGGATGAAGGAAGATTTACCAAGCAAATGGAGAGCAGAAAAAAAGCAGCAGTTGCAATTCTTGTCTCTGATAAAATAGACTTTAAAACAACAAAGATCAAAAGAGACAAAGAAGGACATTACATAATGGTAGAAGAATTGATATAACAGGAAGAGCTAACTATCCTAAATACATATGGACCCAATACAGGAGCATGAAGATACATAAGGCAAGTTCTTAATGACTTACAAAGAGACTTAGACTCCCACACAATAATGGTAGAAGATTTTAACACTCCACTGTCAATATTAGACAAATCAACCAGACAGAAAATTAACAGGGATATTCAGGACTTGAACTCAGAACTGGAAGAAGCAAACCTGATTAACATTTGCAGAACTCTCCACCCCAAATCCACAGAATACACATTCTTCCCAGGACCACATTACACCTACTCTAAAATTGACCACATAATTGGAAGTAAATCACTCCCCAGCAATTGCAAAAAAAACCCGGAAATTATAACAGTCTTTCAAACCACAGTGCAATCAAGTTAGAACTCAGAATGCACAAAGTAACTCAGAACCGGAAACCTTCATGGAAACGGAACAACTGACTCTTGAATGTTGACTAGATAGGCAATGAAAAGAAGGCAGAAATAAAGACGTTCTTTGAGTTTGCTGAGAATGAAGACAAAACATACCAGAATCTCTGGGACACATTTAAAGCAGTCTCTAGAGGAAAATACATAGCAATGAGTGCCCATATGAGAATAGTGGAGAGATCCAAAATAGACACCCTGTCATCAAAACTGAAACAGCTAGAGAATCAAGATCAAAACCTAGCAGAAGACAAGAAATAACTAAGATCAGAGCAGAACTGAAGGAGATAGAGACACAAAAAAACCTTAAAAAAATCAATAAATCCAGGAGCTGGTTTTTTGAAAAGATCAACAAAATAGACCACTAGCCAGATTACTAAAAAAGAAGAGAGAAAATAACCAAATAGATGCAATAAAAAACGATAAAGGGTAAATCACCACAGATCCCACAAAAATTCAAACCATCATCAGAGAATATTACTAATATCTCTATGCACATAAATTAGTAAACCAGGAAGAAACGAATAAAATCCTGGACACTTGCGTCCTCCAAAGCCTAGACCAGGAAGAAGTTGAAACCATGAATAGACCGATAACAAGACCTGAAGTTGAGGCAGCAATTAACAGGCTACCACACAAAAAAAGCCCAGGTTCAGATGGGTTTACAACCGAATTCTACCAGACACACAAAGTGGAACTGCTACCATTCCTCCTGAAACTATTCCAAACAATCAAATAAAAAAATAGGAATCCTTCCCAATTCATTATATGAGACCAACATCATCCTGATACCAAATCCCAGCAGAGACTCAACAAGAAAAGAAACCTTCAGACAAATATCCATGATGAACGTACATGCAAAAATCTTCAATAAAATACTGGCAAGCCAATTACAAAAGCACATTAAAAAGCTTATCCACTATGATCAAGTAGGCTTCACCCGGGGATGCAAGGCTGGTTCAAAATATACAAATCTATAAACGTAATTCACCACACAAACAGAACCAAAGACAAAAACATGATTATCTCAATTGATGCAGAGAAAGCCTTTGACAAAATTTAACAAGCCTTTATGCTGAAAACTCTCAAAAAACTCGGTATTGATGGAACATATCTCAAAATAATAAAAGCTATTTATGACAAACCAACAGCCAATATCATACTGAATGGGCAAAAACTGGAAGCATTCCCTTTGAAATCTGGCACTAGACAAGGATGCCCTCTCTCATCACTCTTATTCAATATAGTACTGTAAGTTCTAGCCAGAGCAATCAGGCAAGAAAAAGAAATAAAGGGTACTCAAATAGAAAATGAGGAAGCCAAATTGTCTCTATTTGCAGACGACATGATAGTATATCCAGAAGAATCCATCGTCTGAGCCCAACATCTCCTGAAACTGATAAGCAAATTCAGCAAAGTTTCAGGATACAAAATCAATGTGCAAAAATCACAAGCATTCCTATACACCAATAACAGACTGAAAGAGAGCCAAATCAAGAACTAAATGCCATTCAAAATTGCTACACAGAGAATAAAATACCTAGGAATACAACTTACAAGGGACGTAAAGGACCTCTTCACAGAGAACAACAAACCACTGCTCAACGAAGTAAGAGAGGACACAAACAGATGGAGAAATATTCCATGTTCACGGTTAGGAAGAGTCAATATCGTGAAAATGGCCATACTGCCCAAAGGAATTTACAGATTCAATGCTATCCCCATCAAGCTACCAATGACCTTCTTCACAGAACTTGAAAAAGCACCTTAAACTTCCTATGGAATCAAAAGAGAGCCTGCACAGCCAAGTCAATTCTAAGTAAAAAGAACACAGCAGGAGGCATCACACTATCGGACTTCAAACTATACTACAAGGCTACAGTAATCAAAACTGCATGGTACTTGTACCATAACAGAGATATAGACCAATGGAACAGAACAGAGGCATTGGAGGCAACACAACATATCTACAACCATACAATCTGATAAACCTGACAAAAAGGAGCAATGGGGAAAGGATTTCCTGTTTAATAAATGGTGTTGGAAAAACTGGCTAGCTATGTGCAGAAAGCAGAAACCAGACCCCTTTCTGACACCTTACACTAAAATTAACTCCAGATGGATTAAAGACTTAAACATAAGACATAACACCATAAAAACCATAGAAGAAAATCTAGGCAACATTCAGGTCATAGGAGTGGGCAAGGACTTCATGACCAAAACACCAAAAGCATTGGCAACAAAAGCCAAAATAGATGAATGGGACCTAATCAAACTCCACAGCTTCTGCATGGTAAAAGAAACAGTCATTAGAGTGAATCAGCAACCAATAGAATGAGAAAATGTTTTGGCAGTTTACCCATCTGACAAAGGGCTGATATCCAGAATTTACAAAGAACTAAAACAGATTACAAGAAAAAACAAACAAGCCCATTCAAAAGTGGGTAAAGGATATGAACAGATACTTTACAAAAGAAGACATACACGAGGCTAAGAAACATATGAAAAAATGCTCATCATCACTGGTCTTTAGAGAAATGCAAAACAAAACTACATTGAGATACTATCTCACACCAATTAGAGTGGTGATCATTAAAATATCTAGAGATGAGAGATGCTGGAGAGGATGTGGAGAAATAGGAACACTTTTACACTACTGGTGGGAGTGTAAATTAATTAAACCATTGTGGAAGAGAGTGTGGCAATTCCTCAAGAACCTAGAAATAGATATTCCATTTGACCCAGCAATCTCATTTCTGGGTATATAGCCAAAGGATTATAAATTATTCTATTATAGGGACACATGCATGCAAATGTTCATTGCAGCACTGTTTACAAAGTGCTGCACTTTGATTCCAGCAAAGACCTGGAATCAACCCAAATGCCCATCGATGATAGACTGGACAGGGAAAATGTGCCACATCTACACTATGGAATATTATGCAGCAATCAAAAATGATTAGTTCATTTCCTTTCAAAGGACATGGATGAACCTGAAGACCATCCTTCTCAGCAAACTGACACAAGAACAGAAAATTAAATACCACATGTTCTCACTCATAGGTAGGTGTTGAACAATGAGAACACATGGACAGAGGGGAGGGAGCACTAAATACTGGGGTCTGTTGGGGGAAATGGGGAGGGACAGCATGGGGTGGGGAGTTGGTGAGAAATAGCATGGGGTGAAATGACAGATATAGGTGAAGTGAAGGAAGGCAGCGAATCACACTGCCACATGTTTACCTATGCAACTATCTTGCATGTTCTTCACATGTACCCAAAACCTAAAATGCAATAAAAATAAATAAATAATGAAAAAAATAAAATTTCTGGCACCCAAAATGAGGTAAGAAGCATAATGCATCAGCATCATTTCCATACTTACCAAGAAAGAAATAAAACATTAAAATTTATATTACTATTACTGATTACCTTATCTAACACAAAAGGAACCAGGTGCAGAAGGAGAACATAAGAGTAGACATGGAACATGATCACTGAAGCACAACATCACACAGAAACAGTTAAGCCCCCAGATGTCTGCAGGCCTCCGTGGCAGCTGTCAGGTCTCATCACAAGATCTTGGAGAAGAAGAGTTTTTTCCATACATTTCCAGGAAGGCAATGTCTCGGCCATTTTGGACTTTTCCTTCCGTTGCTGGCTAAACAGTGGGCACTTTCACTGCACTGGTGCCGCTGCATGGCCGAGGCACCCTCCAACATCCCTTATGGGGGGTGATGAAGGGCTTCAAACATCTTGGCTTAGTGTCATTCATTACACAATGTCACTCCAGGTTCATACTTCCTACATGATAGGCATTAATAAAAGAATTGAGGGGTGGAGCAATATGGCCATTTAGGAGCAGCTCAGGATTGCAGCTCCCAGTGAAAGCACAGAGGGTGAGTGGATGCCGCATTTTCAGACCGATCTTTATTGCCCACAGACCAGGAGATACCCAGGCAGAGGAGCCCTATGGGTCACCAGCATGGATGTTTTGGCTGGCACAGTTGTTTTGCTGGTGCCCTGGTGCGGCAGTTCTCTGTAAAAAAAAAACACCCTGGTCTATTGCCCTTTTAAGCTGGCAATTGGAGCTCTGGGAAGGCAGATTCACCCATTCATCTGTTTAAACATGGGACTGAAACAGGGAGCCAGTCCAGAGACTCCCAGGCAAAAAAGCACCACGAATCTTAGTGCCATTGTTTCAGCTGATGCAGTGGGTCACCACACGGGAAATAACACAGATCCCAGCGCCTTTTCAGCAGGCGACTGGAACACTTGGGAGAGAGTTAGCCATTCAACTTAAAACAAAAAAAAGGTCTCTGAGGCAGGGAGCCAGGTGATCAGCCGTGGCGGGTCCCACCCCCACAAAAACAGAAAAAAAAACCCAGCAATTGGAAACACTCAGGGTTGAGAGTTTCATGGGACAGTGCAGCTCAGTGTGGGAGGGGTGTCTGCCAACACAGAGGCACTCCACCTCTATGTAGGTAGTCCACAATTGCTGAGGCAGCCTGCCATTGCAGAGGCAACCCGCCATAACAGAGAGTATCTGCCACTACAAAGGTGGGCCACCATTGCTGATGCAGTTCTAACCACACCCATATAAACAGGACTGCAGGGAAGTTCACAGGGCAGCAGGGCAGAGACCACAGCGGCTCAACAAAGCCTCTGCAGGCAGACATGACTAGGCTGCCTTCTTGCTGGGCAGAGCAGCCCTGGAAAAAAAGGCAGCAGCACAACAGATACTCATAAATAAAGCCCTTACTCCTCAGGACACAGCACCTGGGTAAAAAAGGGTTAATAAGTTCTGCTGCCACAGACTTAAACGTACCTGCCTAGAAGCTCCGAATGAACAATGGAGGTCACAAATAAGCACTTGAGATCCTATAAAGAACAGACTGTTTCCTCAAGAAGCTCCCTGACCCCCATTTATCCAAAAAGTCACCTCAAAAATGATTAATCAGACTGACACTTAGCAGGTATTATTCTGGAAAAAAGATAGCAGAAGACGACACTGGTAGCAACCCTTACTGTTCGGCAGCTGCAGCAGGTGATCCCCAGGGGTGCAGGGCCTGAAGGGGACCTCAGCAGTCCTACAGCACAGGAGCCAGACTGTTAGAAGAAAAACTAAGAAACAGAAATAACTTCATCAGCAACAATCTGGACAACCACTCAGAGACCCAATCTGAAAATCAGCAATGACACAGACAACAGGTCGATAAATCCACAAAGATGGAAAGAAACCAGTGGAAAAAGGAGGAAAATGCCAGAAACCAGAACACCTCTTCTTTTACAAGGGATCACAACTGCTCACCAGCAAGGGAACAAAGCTGGATGGAGAATGAGTGTGATGAAATTATAGAATCAGAATTCAGAAGGTGGGTAATGAGAAAATTCTGTGAGCTAAAAGAACATGTTCTCACTCAATGCAAAGAAAATAAGAACCTTGAATAAAGATTTGACAAAATGATAACAAGAATAAACAAATCAGAGAGGAATACAAGTGAATTGGAAGAGCTGAAACACACAACACGAGAACATTGTGAACCATGAACAAGTTTCAACAGCCGAATTGACCAAGCAGAAGAACGGATATCAGAGGTCAAAGATCAACTCAATGAAATAAAATGAGAAGGTAAGATTAGAGAAAAAAAGCACAAAAAGGAATGAACAAAGTCTCCAAGAAATATGGGACTATATGAAAAGATCTAATCTAACTTTGATAGGTGTACCTGAATGTGACAAAAAGAATGAATCTAAGCTGGAAAACACTCTTCAGGATATTACAGAAAAAATTCTCCAACATAGAAAGGCAGGCCAATATTCAAGTCCAGGAAATACAGAGAACACCACAAAGATATTCCTCAAGAAGAGCAACCCCAAGGCACATAATCGTCAGATTCACCAGGGTTTAAATGAAGGAGAAAATGCTAAGGACAACCAGACAAAGGTCGGGTTACCCACAAAGGGAAGCCCATCAGACTCACAAAAGATCTCTTGGCAGAACCCTAAAAGCAAGAAGAAAGTGGGGGCTAATATTCAACATCCATAAAAAAAGAACTTTCAACCCAGAATTTCATATTCAGCCAAACTAAGCTGCATAAGTGAAAGAAAAATAAAATCATTTGCCAACAAGCAAGTACTCAGAGAAATTGTCACCACCAGGCCCACTTTACAAGAGCTCCTGAAACAGGCACTACACATAGAAAGTAACAACCAGTACCAGCCACTCCAAAAACATAACAAATGTTAAAGAGCATCAACAAAATAAAGAATCCACATGAACTTATGGGCAAAGCAGCCAGCTAGCATCAAAATTGCAGGATTAAATCCACACATAACAGTATTAACCCTAAATGTAAATGGTCTAAAGGCAGCAATCAAAAGACACAGACTGGAAATTTGGATAAAAAGCCAAAATTCATTGGTGTGCTGTATCCAGGAAACCCATCTCACATGCAAGGATACACAAAGCCGCAAAATAAAGAGATGGAGGAAGATTTACCGAGCAAATGGAGAGCAAAAAAAGACAGGATTTGCAATTCTTGTCTCTGATAAAATAGACTTTAAAGCAACAAAGATCAAAGAGACAGAGAAGGACATTAAATAATGGTAAAAGGATTGATGCAACAAGAAGACCTAAGATTCTAAATATATGTGAACCTAATACAGGAGCACGAAGATACATAAGGCAAGTTCTTAATAACTTACAAAGAGACTTAGAGACTTAGACTCCCACACAATAATACTGAAAGAATCCACTGTCAATATTAGACGATCAATCAGATAGAAAATTAAAAAGGATATCCAGGACTTGAACTCAGACCTGGAACAAGAAAACCTGATAGACATTTACAGAACTTTCCACCCCAAATCCACATGATATACATTCTTCTCAGCACATCACACCTACTCTAAAATTGACCATATAATTGGAAGTCTATCACTTATCAGCAAGTGCAAAAGAAGGAAAATCATAATAAACAGTCTCTCAGACCACAGTGCAATCAAGTTAGAACTCAGAATTCAGAAACTAACTCAGAACTACACAGCTTCATAGAAACTGAACAACTGGCTCATGAATATTGACTGGATAAACAATGAATTGAAGGCAGAAATAAAGAAGTTCTTTGAAAACAACAAGAATGATGACAAAGTATACCAGAATTTCTGGGACACATTTAAAGCAGTCTTTGGAGGAAAATATATAGAAAGAAGTGCCCACTTGAGAAGAAAGGAGAGATCCAAAACTGACCCCCTATCTCAAAATTGGAAGAGCTAGAGGATCAAGATAAAGAAAACTCAAAACCTAGCAGAAGACAAGAAATAACTAAGATCAGAGCAGAACTGAAGGAGATAGAGACACCAAAAACCCTTCAAGAAATCAATAAATTTAGGAGCTGGCTTTTTGAAAAGATCTACA
Organism: Leontopithecus rosalia; assembly: GCA_028533165.1. Taxonomy (NCBI): domain Eukaryota; kingdom Metazoa; phylum Chordata; class Mammalia; order Primates; family Cebidae; genus Leontopithecus; species Leontopithecus rosalia. The sequence continues at coordinate 151,776,953 of CM052650.1, read as the reverse complement.
AAATAGACAGACCACTAGCCAGATTAATATAAAAGAAAACAGAATAACAAAATAGATGCAATAAAAAACGATAAAGGGGAAATCACCACAGATCACACAGAAATTCAAACCACCATCAGAGAATATTACAAAACAATCGATACACATAAAGTAGTAAATCTGGAAGAAATAGATCAATTCCTGGCCACTTGCCTTTTCCCAAGACTAAACCAGGAAGAAGTCATAACCCTGAAGAGACCAATAAAGATCTGAAGTTGAGGTAGCAATTAAGAGCCCACCACACAAAAAAAACCCAGGTCCAGATGGCTTCACAGCCAAATTCTACCAGACACACAAAGAGAAACTATTACCATTCCTTCTGAAACTATTCCAAGTAATCCAAAAGGTGGGAATCCTTCTCAAATCATTTTATGAGACCAACATCATCCTGACACCAAAACCCGGCAGAGACTCAACAAGAAAAAAACCTTCAGGCTAATATTTATAATGAACATAGATGCAAAAATCTTCAATAAAATACTAGCAAGCCAATTACAACAGCATATCAAAAAGCTAATCCACCATGATTAAGTAGGATTCATCCCGCGGATGCAAGGTTGGTTCAACATACACAAGTCAATAAATATAATTCAACACACAAACAGAACCAAAGACAAAAACCACATGATTATCTCAATTGATGCAGACAAGGCCTTTGACAAAATTCAACAGCCCTTTATGCTAAAAAGCCTCAATAAACTAGGTATCAGTGGAAAGTATCTCAAAATAATAAAAGCTTTTTATAACAAACCAACAGACAATATCATACAGAATGAAAAAGTTGGAATCATTTACTTTGAAATCTGGCACTAGACAAGTATGCCCTCTCTCACCACTCCTATTCAATATAGTACTGGAAGTTCTAGCCAGAACAATCAGGAAAGGAAAAAAAAATAAAGGGTATTCAAATAGGAAAGGAGGAAGTAAAATTGTCTCTATTTGCAGACGACATGATAGTATATCTAGAAGACCCCATCATCTCAGCCCAAAACCTTCTAAAACTGACAAAACAACTTCAGCAAAGTTTCAGGATACAAAATTAATGTGCAAAAGTCACAAGCATTCCTATACACCAATAAAAGACTTAAAGAGAGCCAAATCAAGAAAGAGCTGCCTTTTACAACAGCTACAAAGAGAATAAAATTACTAGGAATGCAACTAACAAGGGACGTAAAGGACCTCTTCAAGGAGAACTACAAACCACTGTTCAACAAAACAAGAGAGGACATAAACAGATGGAGAAAAATTCCATGTTCGTGGTTAGAAGAAATAAATATAGTGAAAATGGCCATACTTCCCAAAGTAATTTACAGATTCAATGCTATCCCCATAAAACTTCATATGAAACCAAAAGACAGCCTGCATAGCCAAGTCAATTCTAAGCAAAAAGAAGACAGTGGGAGGCACCACATTACCACACTTCAAACTATACTACAAGCCTACATTAATTAACACAGCATGGTACTGGCACCAAAACAGAGATATAGATCAATAGAACAGAACAGAGGACTCAGAGGCAACACAACATGTCTACAACCATACAATCTTGGATAAAACTGAAAAAAACAAGCAATGGGGAAATAATTCCTGGTTTAATAAGTGGTGTTGGGAAAACTGGCTAGCTATATGCAGAAAGCAGAAACTGGACCCCTTTCTGATACCTTACACTAAAATTAACTCCAGATGGATTAAGACTTAAACATAAGACCTAACACCATAAAAAACCTTAGAAGAAAATCTAGGCAAAACCATTCAGGACATAGGAGCAGGCAATGACTTCATAACCAAAACACTGAAAGAATTGGCAACAAAAGCCAAAATAGACACATGGTACCTAATCAAACTCCACAGCTTCTGCACAGCAAAAGAAACAGTAGTTAGAGTGAATCGGCAACCAACAGTATGGGAAAAAATTTTGCAGTCTACCCATCTGACAAAGGGCTGATTTCCAGAATCTACAAAGAACTAAAACAGATTTACCAGAAAAAAAAACAAGCAAGTCCATTCAAAAGTAGGCAAAGAATATAAACAGACACTTTACAAAAAAAGACATACATGAGGCCAACAAACATTTGAAAAAATGCTCATCATCACTGGTCATTAGAGAAATGCAAATCAAAACTACATTGAAATACCATCTCACACCAATTAGAATGGTGCTATTAAAAAATCTGGAGACAACAGATGCTGGAGAGGATGTGGAGAAATAGGAACACTTTTACATTGCTGGTGGGAGTGTAAATTAATTCAACCATTGTGGATGACAGTGTGGTGATTCCTCAAGCACCTAGATGTAGAGATTCCATCTGACCCAGCAATCCAATTACTGGGTATATATCCAAAGGACTATAAATCGTTCTACTATAAGGACACATGCACATGAATGTTCATTGCAGCACTGTTTACAATAGCAAAGACCTGGAATCAACCCAAATGCCCATCGATGATAGACTGGACAGGGAAAATGTGCCACACATACACCATGGAATATTATGCAGCAATCAAAAACGATGAGTTTGTGTCCTTTCTAGGGACATGGACGAACCTGGAGACCATCATTCTCAGCAAACTGACACAAGAATAGAAAATGAAATACCGCATGTTCTCACTCATATGCGGGTGTTGAACAATGAGAACACATGGACACAGGGATGAGAGCACTACACATTGGTGTCTGTTGGGGGAATAGGGGAGGGACAGTGGTGGGTAGGGAGTTGGTGAGAAATAGCAGGGGGAGAAATGTCAGATATAGGTGAAGGGAAGGAGGGCAGCAAATCACACTGCCACATGTGTACCTATGCAACTATCTCACATGTTCTTCACATGTACCCCAAAACCTAAAATGCAATAAAAAATGGTGTCTGCCTCAGTTCTTGGCTCTTCATCTGCCTTCTGCTCTAGGGTAGTACTGAGCTGTGCTACCCCCAACCCCTCAGGCTCATGTTCTTCACATGTACCCAAAAACCTAAAATGCAATTAAAAAAAGGAAAAAAAAAGAAAAAAATTAAGATTATCTATGAATAGCTAAGATCACATATGAATAACTAATAACTAGTAAGGTTATATTTCTAATTACTTTCTTCTTTTTTGTTTATGTGGAAATAGGCTGAGGCATTTTGCTTCTTTCTCAGGGTTTATGGGATCTTCCCTCTACAGATCATTATTCTAACTGTCTTGAGATGGTATCTCAGTGTGGTTTTGATTTGCATTTCTCTAATGACCAGCAATGATGATCTTTATTTCATATGGTTCCTGGATGCATAAATGTCTTCTTTTGAAAAGTGTCTATTCATATCCTTTGACCACTTATAGATGTAGTTGTTTATTTCTTGTAAATTTATTTAAGTTTTCCGTAGATTCTGGATATTAGCCCTTTTTCAGATGGAAAGATTGCAAAAACTTTTTTTATTATGTTGGATGCTGGTTCACTCTATTGATAGTTCCTATTGCTGTGCAGAATATCCTAAGTTTAATTAGATCCCATATGTCTATTTTGGCTTTTGATGCCATTGCTTTTGGTGTTTCGGTCATGAAGTTCTTGCCTATGTCTATGTGCTGAATGGTATCACTTAGGTTTTCTTCCACAGTTTTTATGATTTTAGGCCCCCTGTTTAAATCTTTAATCCATCTAGAATTAATTTTTGTATAAGGTGTAAGTAAGGTATCCAGTTTCATCTTTCTGTATATGGCTAGCCAGTTTTTCAACATCATTTATTAAACAGGGAATCCTTTTCCAGTTGCTTGTTTTAGTCAAGTTTTCCAAAGATCAGATGATTGTAGTTGTGTGGTGTTCTTTCTAAGGCCTCTGTTCTGTTCCATTGGTCGATATCTCTGTTTTGATAGCAGCACCCTGCTGTTTTGATTACAGTAGTATTGTGATATAGTTTGAAGTCAGGTAGCATAATGCGTACTGCTTTTTTTTTTTTTTTTTTTGCTTAGGGTTGTCTTGGCTCTGCAGGTTCTTTGTTTGTTCTACTTGAAGTTTAAGGTGTTTTCTTTTCCAATTCTGTGAAGAAAGTCATTGGTAGCTTGATGGGGATAGCATTAAATCTATAAATTACTTAAAGTAGTATGGCCATTTTCATGATATTAATTATTATCAACCATGAACATGGAAGGTTTTCCCATCTGTTTGTGTCCTTTCTTATTCCTTGAGCAGTGTTTTTCTTAGTTGTCCTTGAAGAGGTTCTTCACATCCATTGTTAATTGTATTCCTAGATATTTTATTCTCTTTGTAGCAATTGTGAATGGGAGTTTGCTCATGATTTGGCTCTCTGTCTATTATTGCTCTATAAGAATGCTTGTGATTTAGTTATAAAGCCTAAAACTTTGAAAACTCTGGAAGATAACCCAGGCAATATCATTCTGGGTACAGGAATGGGCAAATACACTAAAATCAATAGCAAGAAAAACAAAATTTGACAAGTTGCATCTAGTTAAGAGCTTTTGCATAGAAAAAAACATGTCAATGGAATAAAGAGACAACCTACAGAGTGGAAGAAAATATTTGCAAACTGTGGATTGACAACGATGTAATATTCAGGATCCATAAAGAATTTAAATTTACAAGATAAAAACTAATAATTGCATTAAAAAGTGGGCAAAGGACATGAACAAACACTTCTCAAAAGAAAACATACATGCAGCCCACAAGCTCAATATCACTAATCATTAGACAAATGAACACCAAAACCACAATGAGATATCATCTTATACCAGTCAGAATGGCTATAATTAAAGAGTCAAAAATTAAATGCTGATGAGGTTGTGGAGAAAAGGGAACACTTACACGCTGTTGGTGGGAGTGTAAATTAGTTCAACCACTGTGAAGCAGTTTGATAATTTCTCAGAGACCTGAAAGCAGAACTGCTATTTGATAGTTCTGCTAGCAATCCCATTACTGTGTGTATACCCAGAGAAATGTAAGTTATTCTATCATAAAGACAATTCATGCAAATGTTTCTTGCAGCATTACTCACAGTAGCAAAGACATGGTCAAACTAAGCCCCATCAATGACAGTGTGGATAAAAATATGTCGTACATATACACCATGGGAAACTATGCAGTCACAAAAAGGAATGCAGTTATTTCTTTTGTGGAAGCATGGATGTAGCTGAAAACTATTATCCTTAGCAAACTAACACAAGAACAGAAAATCAAATACCTCATGTCCACACTTGTAAGTGGAAATTAAATGAGAACTTATTAACACAAAGAAGACTAAAACAGACACTGGGGTTCATTTGAGGGTGGAAGATGGGAAGAGGGACAGAAGCAGGAAAGATATCTGTTGTTGCATATTGGGCTTAATACCTGGGTGATAAAATAACCTGTATAGCAAACCTCTGTGACACATGTTTAGCTATGTAACAAATCTTCACATGTACCCCTGAACCTAAAATAAAACTTTCGAAAGTTAAAACTTCTAAAACTCTTAGAAAAGAAGCATAAGCAAAAATCTTTGGACATTAAATTTGCTGATGGTTTCTTAACTGTTGATGCCAAAAGCACAGGCATCAAAATAAAATAAAAAAGATAAATTGGACTTAATCAAAGTGTGAAAATTTTATATCAAAAAAAGAAGAAAAACAGGTGAAAAGACCACTGCTGAATGAGAAAAGTTATTTGCAAATTATGTATATAATTAAGTACATAAAGTGTTCACAGAATATATAAATAACTCCTAAAACTCAACAAAAAGACGAATCAGCAAAAGCATTTATAAAAAGGTGGAGGACTTGAATCTACATTGGGTCAATAAGTATGTGGAAAAATGCTCAGCATCACCAGTCATTACGGAAACACAAATCCAAACCACAGAAAGATACCTATTCACACTTAGTATAGTGACTATAAAAAAAATAAAAAATAACAAGTTTTGGCTAGGATGTGGAGGAAGTGGAATGCTGGCAGATGGCTGGTGAGAATATCGAATGGTTTACTGACTGTAGAAAATGATTTGGCAATCTGTCAGAAAGTTCTAAATAGAATTATGATCTGTTTCAGTAATTCCACTACAGATGTCTATCCAAAATTGTTGAAAGCAAGGACTTCAGCTGATACTTTCACATCAATCTTTATAGCCACATCATTTACAGTACAAAATGTGGAAACAGACACAGATATCTTTTAAGAGACAGAGAAAATATGTTATATACAAGCAATGGAATATTATTTAGTCTTTAAACAAATGCAATGCTGATGGACATGGTGCTTTATCCTTATAGTTTCCCAGTACCTTGGGAGGCCAAGATGAGAGGACATCTTGAGCCTAGGAGTTTGAGACCAGTCTGGGCAACATAGCAAAATTCTATGTCTTCAAAAAATACCAAAATTTGCTGGGCTTTAGGATATGTGCCTGTAGTCCCAGCCACAAGGGAGGAACACCTGGGTCAGAAGAATCACCTGAGCCTGGGGAGATTGAGGCAGCAATGAGTCATGATTGCATTGCTGTGCATTCCAGCCTGGGGGACAGAATGAGACCCTGTCTCAGAAAAATAAAATGTAATGCCGATACATGCTACAACGCGGATGAACCTTGAAGACATTTTACCATGTAAAATAAGCCAAATACAAATGGATAAAAATTGGATGATTTCACTAATATGACGTACATACTTAGAACAGAAAGTTCAATAATAGAGAAAGTAGAACAGGGATTACGAATGGTTAAAAGGAGGGTGAAACTGAAAAATGATGCTTAATGAACACAATGTCAGTTTAGAATTATAAAAAGTTTTGGAAATGGGCACCACCATGCCCAGCTAATTTTTTGTATTTTTAGCAGAGACAGGGTTTCACCATGTTGACCAGGATGGTCTCGATCTCTTGACCTCATGATCCACCTGCCTCGGCCTCCCAAAGTGCTGGGACTACAGGCATGAGCCACCATGCCCAGCCTGAGATCGAGCAACTGCACTCCAGCCTGGGTGGCAGAGTGGGACTCCATCTCAGAAACAAAAAGAAAAAAAAATTGCAATTATTTATTGATCCTAATGTCCATCACTGTGAAAAAGTGTTACTGGCCGGGCACGGTGGCTCACGCCTGTAATCCCAGCAATTTGGGAGACTGAGGCAGGTGGATCAGAGCCCCCAAGCCTTCTCAGGTGCTGGTCCTGTGATATGCATAGTCTGGACATGCCCCATAAATAACTCCAGCTCAGACACTCTTCCACTGCATGACTAGTCACAGGATAAAGATCAACATCTCCCTCCCTTGGCCCCAGCCTGGCTGAGCTGGGAATGGGAGACAACAGCCCATGTGTTCTCTATTCACATTCAGCCACCAGCTGTGTGTCCTTGGCAAAATTGCCTTCTCTCTCTGATCAACCATTTTCTTGTTACCAAGTGGGGTCATTAGTCCCTACTCTCACATTCCAACTGGATGATTCTGAGGATTCAGTGATAGGGTTGTGGCCCCACTCTGTTCCTGGCACTGCATAGGGGAGTAATACATTGGGATTACATTCATGTTTTCTCTCCATAGGGCTGGTGTTGAGTAACCACTGGAAAAATTATAGCAATTGTATTTATTATTATTTCTCCAATCCTGCTAGCAGACAGGGAGCACCAAAGTTGTGATGCTGAAGCTTCAAAAAGGAAATGGGCTTTTTCAGAGGGCTGGGTCATCTGAGAGACAGGGTTGGAGATCATTCAGTCACTTGGACTTCAGGAAAACTCCAGCTCTCAAACCTGCTGCTGTGTATGTGGCCAGGGATAGACTGGGCTCCCCTAAAACTAGAGGGGATGGAGGCTGGGGAGCTGCAGACTCAGCTCTACCTCCCAGATGGGATGGAGCATTACCTTCTGTGGGATCTTGTCCTTTATTTGAGGATCTGCAGAGCCCTAACACCTTAGTTATTCCTGCAACACCCCCAGTCTCCATCCAGGCTATTCTATCTGCTTTCACTGCTGGGACTGCTGCCCTGTGCAGGCATATCCCAGACTCCCAAAATCCAACTATGCCACCTTCAAGAACCAGCCTGGGGAATCTCCTCTGAGTCCTCCATGGTGACTTTATCTTCCAAACCTCACTTTTCTCCTCATTTTACAGAAGGGGTAGCTGAGACTCCATGACTTGAGGACCACCAAAAAATCTGGGTTAAAAACCAAGAGCCAGGCCAGGTGCGGTGGCTCAAGCCTGTAATCCCAGCACTTTGGGAGGCTGAGGTGGGGGGATAACGAGGTCAAGAGATTGAGAACATCCTGGTCAACATGGTGAAACCCCGTCTCTACTAAAAATACACAAAGTTAGCTGGAAATGGTAGCACGTGCCTGTAATCCCAGCTACTCAGGAGGCTGAGGCAGGAGAATTGCCTGAACCCAGGAGGAGGAGGTTGTGGTGAGCTGAGATCATGCCATTGCACTCCAGCCTGGGTAACAGGAGTGAAACTCCTTCAGAAAGAAATAAAAAACACAGAGCCATGAAGACTTCAGTGAGTTTGCAACCTACAGGGTCACTTCACTCACAGTCCCACTCCCCAACACAACTTTTCTCCCCATTTCTGTATGTATGCATGTATGTATGCAGGTATGTATGCAGGTATGTATGTATGTAGAGATGGGATTTTGCTGTGTTGCCCAGGCTGGTCTTGAACTCCTGGGATCAAGGGATCCTTCCTGCTCAACTTCCCAAAGTGCTAGGTCTACAGGCTTAAGCCACCGAGGCTCTCTCCACCAGTGCAGACAGCAAAGGCTGCTTCTCTCCCTCCATAGGTGCTCCATGAAAGCTGGGGCATCCCCCATCTCTCACAAGCTTTAGATGGTGGAAAGGAGGAAAGCCAGCTTTCTTCTCCCCCACTTCAAGCCAAAAGCAGAAGGTAGTGGCCAGAGAAGAAGTTATTCCCAGCACCGCTCACTGTTCCAGCTTCAGCATTCTGGCCTAGCTGTGGCCAAACTTGAGGTGGGCCTGAGGTGGGGCCCTGCAGCCTCAGGGTGGGGGAGCATGGGACTGAGGGGCAAGGGGTGGGGTACGGGAATTGGGCATGAGGGTCTCCTGGCTGAGCAGCTGCAACTGACTCTGTCAGAGATCTTCCAAGTGAGAGTGCAGACTCCACACTAGAGTGGTCCCAGAGGATGGAGATATGGGCCTGGATTTTTCTAGCCACTCCCAAAGGACCCAAGGGTACATGGAGACCCACATTCCTCATGGCCTCATTGTATCTCTTCCTGAAAGGCCTCCTCTCTCCATCTCTCCCCTGAAGGTACCTTTGCTGGAGCCTCACAGGACTAGGCACAGCTGATAGCCAAGAGCAGAGAGGGGTGATCCCAGGACAGCCCATGACTTGGGCCCAACACATGGAGGGGCTGGAGCTGGGCTGGGCAGGAAGACCCAGAGGGAGACTTAGGAGTGCAAAACACCTGGTCTGCAAAGGGGAGTAGGCACTTGGAGGTGGCCAGCGTGGGGAATTAGGTCACTTCCTGTTAAAGGCAGCTTTCTCTCACAGGCTGCTGCTGCCACCACACCCTTGTCTCTTCTGTGATGGCTCTGTCACCATACCTGCTGTTCTTGCCACTGCTGCTTCTGCTGCAGTGTCCTGGAATTTTTTTTCTTTTTATTGCTTTTTAGGTTTTGGGGTACATGTGCAGAACATGTAAGATATTTGCATAGGTATATTATGCAGTAATCAAAAATGATGAGTTCGTGTCCTTTGTAGGGACATGGATGAATCTGAAGAACATCATTCTCAGCAAATTGACACAAGAACAGAAAATGAAACACCGTATATTCTCACTCATAGGTGGGTGATGAACAATGAGAACACATGGACACAGGGAAGGGAGTACTACACACTGAGGTCTATTGGGGGAAATAGGGGAGGGACATTGTGGGGGGAGCAGGGGAGGAATAGCATGGGGAGAAATGCCAAATGTGAGTGAAGGGGCAGAAGGCAGCAGAATTTTTTTTTTTTGAGACAGAATCTTGCTGTGTCGCCAGGCTGGAGTGCAGTGGCAACTTCCACCTCCCGAGTGCAAGCAATTCTCCTGCCTTAGCCTCCTGAGTAACTGGGACTACAGACCTGTGCCACCATGCCCAGCTAATTTTTGTATTTTTAGTAGAGATGGGTATTCACCATGTTGGCCAGAATTATCTTGATCTTTTGACCTCATGATCTGCCTGCTGTGTCCTCCCAAAGTGGAATTACAGGTGTGAGCCACCACGCCCTGACCAGAAATCTTTTCAAGAGGATTTAAACAGGCCGCCAAATGCCTGCCAGGTAGGGATGGTCATGTAACAGGTTCCTCCCATCTCCCCAACTCCATAGGAGAGGACCAAGACCTCAGGGGACTGAATGTCCTTAGTTCAGTCCCCGGTGCTGCAGCCACACACTCTCCCATTATTTCCCATCCGATGACTGTCTTACATGTTCCTGGCCCAAGGGTTCATGAAGCACCTACTCTGTACTCTGGGACAGGAGCTGGGGTTCATCTCGTGGGCCAGGGAACTACTATGCAAGCCAAGCAGCTTGCCGCTGCCATCAGCTTGCATCTTTACTGCTCCCATGTGCATTCCTTCCAGCCAGGACACTGCTCTGCTGGTTCTAGGACCCAGCCAGCAGATGCCCAGAGGCTGGCTCACACTCTCATGGCACCAGCAACAAGGGCCACCAATGATATTGCCACTGCACTCCAGCCTAAGCAGCAGAATGAGACCCTGTCTCTTTTTTCTTTTTTTTTGAGACAGAGTTTTGCTCTTGTTATCCCGGCTGGAGTGCAATGGTGTGATCTCAGCTCACCACAACCTCTGCCTCCTGGGTTCAGGCAATTCTCCTGCCTCAGCCTCCAGAGTAACTGGGATCACAGGCACATGCCACCATGCCCAGCTAAATTTTTTGTATTTTTAGTAGAGATGGGGTTTCACTATGTTGAACAGAATGGTCTCAATCTCTTGACCTCGTGATCCACCCACCTCGGCCTCCCAAAGTGCTGGGATTACAGGCTTGTGCCACCGCGCCCAGCTGAGACACTATCTCTTAAAAAAAACAAGTTATATTAAAAAAAGAAAAGCATTGATGATACTTTATTCACATATATATGGGCACTCTTACAAGAAAAATGAAGACCCAAAAAAGTGAACAGATGTAAGTGTTTATGTGCTAGGTTGTACAAAGAGTGACAGTTGTTGAATAGGCTACACTGTGCTCTGAATTGGCATTCCTGAACTACAGTGTTACTTTTAAACTCATATTAGCCGTTTTTATTTCCTCATTTTTTTGTTGTTTTATGTTTTGTTTTTTGGACAGAGTTTTGCTGTCACCCAGGCTGGAGTACAATTAATGGCATGAACTTAGCCCAGTGCAGGCTCAGCCTCCTGGGTCCAAGCAATTCTCCTTTCTCAACATCCCCTCCCCACTCAAGTAGCTGGAACTATAGGCATGCACTACCACACATGGCTAATTTCTGTATTTTTAGTAGAAACAGTGTTTCACCATGTTGATGAGGCAGGTCTTGAACTGACCTCAGGTGAATCCAAAGTTCTGGGATTCTAGTCCTGAGCCACTGTGCCCAGCCCCTCACTGTCTTTTTTAATGGATAATTTGAGTTTATATTTGTGATTTTTTTCAAGTTCCACAACATAAACCTGTGATGAACCTATGTAAGTGCCAGATCACACATCAGCAGATGAATCAGTGAGTCAAACAAGAGCTCACTTGCTTTCAGAGAACACACATTCCAGTAGCAACAGAACAAGATGCACAATACATCCTTGACATAGAATATATGGAGAGACTTCACAAAGTTAATGGAAAATGCATATTATAAAAAAGCTATGCATGGATTTCATTTCGGCACCTAAATAAACTCATATTAATTTGCTATGACATATCTGTACAAGATCTACAAGGATATCAATTTAGAAACAGCCCTTATCAGAGCAACGTAAATTCTGCTAAAATTGAAGCAAAACATAATTTATTTATATGCCTCAGAGGAAGAATAGTAAAGTTATTGATGCCTTGGGAAAAGATTATGAGAGCAATGACCCAGGGAAATCAGTAATTTCTGTTGATGCTTGGGTGGAAGAATAATAAAATCATTGATGCTTTACCAAATGTTATGGAAGTTCTATCATATTAGATAGTGAATGGTTTTGAAAAAGTAAAATGAGAATAAATGGACTGTCTGAAATTGGCATTTTGCTTTAAGTAAGAACAAGGCCATGCTAAAGATAAAGTCCACAGTGGAAGATCACCCATTTCAATTTGTGAGAAAAAATTAATCTTATTAGTGCCCTAATTGAAGAGGACTGAAGGTTAACAGCAGAAACGCTAGCCAACAACACAGACATTGGAACTGATTCAGATTACAAAATTCTGACTGAAAAATTTAAGTTGAGCAAAGCTTCCATTTGATGGGCATCCAAACCCTTACACCCAGATCAACTGCAGACAAGACCAGAGCTTCAGTGGAAACTAAAAAAGTGGGATCAAGATCCTGAAGTGTTTCTTGAAGTCTGTTCCAGCAGATGAAACAAGGCTTTACCAGTATGACCCTAAAGACAAAATACAGTCAATGAAATAGCTACCAAGAGGTGGAAGTGGGCCAAGGAAAGCAAATATGACCAGTCAAGAGCAAAAGTCATGAGAACGGTTTTTTGGGGATGTGCAAGGCATTTTACTTTTTAACTTTCTGAAGAGGAAAAGAACAATAACAACTACTTACTGTAAGAGTGTTTCGAGAAAGTTAGCCAATATTTCACAGAAAAACTCTCAAGAAATCTTAACCAGAATGTCCTTCTGCTTCTCGAGAATGCTCCCACTCATATCTCTCATCAAACAAGAGAAATTTTGCAAGAATTTTGATGAGAAATCATTAGGCGCCCACCTTATTTGACTCATTTACAGTCTTATTTACAGTCTTTATTTGACTCATTCTGATTTCTTTTTGTTTCCTAATTATGAAAAAAATCTATACAAGGCATTCCTTTGTCTTAATTTAAGAATGTAAAAATGACTGCATTGAAATGGTTAAAATTCCAGTTCTTAGGGATGGATAATGTGGCTGGCATCATTAATTTCAAATGTATTTTGACCTTGACGAAGCTTATGTTGAAATGAAGTTTATATATATATATATATATATATATATATATATATATTATTTTTATGTTTTAATTTTATATTTCCATACAGCTTTTGAAGTTCTTTCATATTAGATGATGAATGCTTTGGAGAAACATAAAATGAGGAGAAATGAACTTAAGTTGGAATGGTCCTGAGTGGCTATATTAAGAAACTTGCAATGTAAGTTAATAAATTTTGTTGGTTTAATTTATATCAAATATCTTCCACAGTTTATACCATAACTATTCAGATTTCTCAAACCATTTCATTCTCTTTGCAGTTTAACTAATGACAGGGAGTGAACAGCTTTGGCACTACCATTAATGACAGGAAACAGAATGTAACTTCAAGTAAGAAAAGCAAGGAATTCTTCCCTGAGCACAACTTTCATGTTCGTAGACCACCTCACTCAAAACTTACAGTAATTACTTGCTTTTCTTAAGCTTTACAAACCGTGCAATCATGTCCAAAAATATAAAGTTTAATGTAACTGGTGATTTTCTTTTTTTTTTTTTTTTTGAGACGGAATTTTGCTCTTGTTACCCAGGCTAGAGTGCAATGGCATGATCTCGGCTCACCGCAACCTCCGCCTCCTGGGTTCAAGCAATTCTCCTACCTCAGCCTCCTGAGTAGCTGGGATTACAGGCACACTCCACCATGCCCAGCTAATTTTTGTATTTTTAGTAGAGATGGGGTTTCACTATGTTGACCAGGATGGTCTCGATCTCTTGACCTCATGATCCACCTGCCTCGGCCTTCCAAAGTGCTGGGATTACAGGTTTGAGCCACTGCACCCAGCCGTAACTAGTGGTTTCCTATAAACTGAATCCTACCGATTGCTACAATCATTTTTGTCTCACTTCTTTTGCTCAACATTATTTCTAAGATTCACCCATGTTTTTGCTTGTGGTTAACAAGTGAGTATATTATCTTTGTTGCATTACACTCTATAAAATAAACATGTCACAATGCTTTTGCATGTGTCTGTTGGTGGGCATTTGGCTTGTTTACATTTACCATATGATGCCCACAATTTTAAAAAGCACTTGTAACAGTTTACATGTCCGTAGCCAGTGGATAAGTCCTTACTCCGCCAAAACACTTGATGTTGTGACTATGGACTCTGAGTTGGACTGTCCTGTGTTTGTGACACTATACCCCTCCTCAGGAGCTTTCGCAAGAAGTTGGTGCCCTAAGAATGCCTGAGCTCCATCTGGGCCTAGCAGAACAGAAAGGCTGAGGATCACAACATCCTCTCTCTGTGCCACCACCACCCAGGTCCACACTGCAACCCACTGTGTCATCAGCTACTGACTCAGGGAACACAGCCTGAGGGATGGTGGAACACTGAATTAAGATGGTCAGTGTAAACCAGAGGAGTGTCTGAATTCCCTCTCTGGACACATTGGAACTGGCTCTTCTCTCTCTGCTCTCAGGGTTGGCCTCTGTGGTCTGAGCCCTGCACATTTCCTTGGCCCTTTCTGGCAGAAGTTTATTGATCTTGACTCCCACAGCCCTGGGATGTCTCCTTGCATCCTACCTAGGCTCCTCCATGGCTTGCACTAAAATCCTCCTCTACGGGCCTCAAGGGTTCCTCCTGTGGCTCCTTGGGCCTCAGCTTCATATGAAGGGAGAAGTCAGCAGAGGGGGCTGAGGCTGGACCAGGCAGGGCTCCAACTTCAGACCTCATGGCTCATTCTCTTCCCTCCCCAGGAATGCCTCAGCCTCAGGATCTTCTCACTCCATGCCATCCTCTCTGCTCTGAAGAGCACCCTAATCCATCAGCTCAGGATGACATGGGGTAAAGTGTCCAGGTGGGAAGGTTGAACTAAAATTCTCCCCATAGGAGCACCAGGGTGGACCATGGACCCTAAAGATCTCACCATGCACCCTCAGGGATCCTGGGAGGTTCTGGGATGCCAGATTCAGTGGAGACAGTGATAGGCTGATGGGGCAGGAGGGGAGTTTCTAAGCTGTCCTAGAATTCTAGGCCAAAATTTTTAACTCAGGACTTGGGTTTTTTTAACCATCAGGAACAGGTTGGAACTGATTGGAGGCTTTCAGGTGTTTCTACACAGCAATGGAACTCTGTGCCCAACTGAAATCTAACTGTAAGCACACAGATACTCAGAGTAATGGGAATGAGGCCAAGGGAAACATGAGCTTCCATCCTGGCTTCATCCTCTTTGTTTTCACTTTATTGGGAGGGCTTGACACACAGAGAAGAACCATCCCAATAGAAGGCATGTGTGGGTGACTGGAATGAAGGACACCAGGGCTTCCTTTTCTGGGAAAAAATGCTGCCTTGTCAGCCAGAGATGGTGCTTTGGGAGACCAGTTTCTGAGTGGATGAAGAGAGTTCTGTGCAGAAAATTCCCCTGGGAGATCACTGGGGAGGTAAAGTGTGGCCTCAAATACAACTTGTGGGGCAGAAATTCCAGTGGGCTGAGACAGGCAGGTGCCATTCAAACAGGTCTCCCAGGGTACCCTGTTTCTTTTCCACTATGACTGCTTGGCTGGAGATGTGGACACTAAAGAGACTCCAAAGAACAGGACTCTGATGGGCTGATGAGTGGTGGTGCTGGGGTGTGGGGTGAAGCCAGATGGGACAGGGCTTCCAAGTGTGGGAGGATCTAGCCTCTCTCCTGGGGGCCCAGTGCCCCAGGGCTGATGGCAGTGCAGTTAGGGTGTAACTAGGGAGGGGGAGGAGCACCTCACTGACTGGGCCCTTAGACTTGTAGGTGGGGATCCCTAAGCTGGCCACCCAGGACAGAAAACCCCCAATGAGGTGCAAAGAGAGAGGTGTGTGAGCCTGTGGCAGGGAGGAGGTGGAAGTGGTCAGATAACAGGACTTCTCCCTCCCCACTGAAGGCCTCCACATTAAGAGAGCAGGGGCTTCCTCACCAGCCCTGTCCTGCTGTGGCCACAGGGCCAAAAACACCACCATTAGACCAGAGCAAGAACCTGGGACAGCTAGGCTCAGAGTGCATGTGGGGAAGGACCGGGCTGGAGACCACATACCCTTGTGTCTTGGTAAAATCCCACCATAACATTACCAGGTGATGCCTGGTGGCCTTGGGAGCCAGCTGGGGGAGAGAAAGGAGATAACTGGGAGAGGGAGCTGAGGGTCTTTGGCTGCTCCAAGTGGGAGACTTGGGGAGGGGTGCCTGGAAGATAGGGGCTGTTGGGATTTCATAGGATAGGGCCTTGGGCATGTACCTGGGGGCACTCATCATCACTAACCTCCTCTCTTAATGGCACAGGCTGTGGTCCCCTTCCTGGGGACCTTCCTCAGTGACTTGGTAATGTTGGACCCTGACCCCTTTAGGACTATGTGGATGTGAATGAGCCTGGGAGTGGTGCATCAGAAACCAGGATCCTGAGGTTTGGGAGGAGAGGGCCCTGGACCAAGCCCTTAAATCTCAGCCCTCACTTGGCAAACCTCCTCTCCTGAAAGCCTCGTATCTCAGCCTGTAAAGGGAGAGATCAGCCCCAAGGCACCTTTGAGTGATGGAGGCTCCACAGCAGCTGTCAGACCCTGTCCCTGAGTGGTGACACTGAGGGGCTGCCTGACTGCAAAGCTGCATAAAGTGTGGGCTGAGCTGGCCTCAGCCTCCCTTTTGGGTAGCACCCATGAAAGTTTGAAACTGGGCCCCTCCACGGACAGGCTGTTATTACGTAGCTGAGTGCTTGCTTTCTACTCATGGTCCCAGTTTTTTTGTCATACAAGAGGGCTGGGTCAAATGACCCAAAGCCTCAGCATCCATGACCCCTCCTCTAGAGCCCAAAGCCTAGTGCAGGTCCGAGTCCTGTCATGTGTACATGCCCTGGCTCTAGTGGCTCTGGCAGTGGTGCAGCATGGGGTGGGGCTAGATGGGGCTCCTTGTGGGTCAGGAGGTGACCAACAATGAGAAAAACAGGAGGGTGAGCAGCTAGGGGTCTCATGGTGGGAGAAGATGGAGAAGTAAACATCAGAGACCATCCATGGAAACATCCTAGGGAGACCCCTGGCTCCATTCTCTGCATCTTAGATTTATTGGAAAGTTTTAACATTCAGAGGAGAAGGAGACTGGTGTCAAGGACCAATTCCTGGAGAAGGGGCTGTTTACATCCAACTCTGAGAACAGGCTGGGGCTGCATAGGATTGGAGGGGAGGATGACACCCTCAGGAAAACAGCCCCAGATACTGGCCCCTGCCCCCTCCATCCCCAGGACCCCTCCAGCATCTTCCACTCATGCCCTATCAATGCCTTTTCTTATCTCTAACTTTAGGACGACAATGTCCTCCCTGAGACGATGGCGCCAAAAACACACAATGGGGAAATAACAATTTATTTAAATTATTTTAGATGGCTGCAGAAAATTATCACTCTCAGCCTGAGGAGCAATTTCTGGCCTGGTTCCATGCAGTGGAGTAGGTCAGTGAGGAGGACAGGTGGGGACTTAGCAACGGGGCAGAGTGTAGGCAGAGGCTGTCTTGTGGCCAGCTGCAGAGAGCTTGTTGTCATAGTGCCCTGATCCATGTTAGGTCCTGTTGCAATGGTGATCACTGGGGCTGCAGGCTCCACCAAGGCAGGAAAAGGGAGGGAACCTGTAGTGTGGCCCCTGATGGCCTCACAGCTGCCTCTCTGTCCTGACAGTTGCAGCCCCTAAACTAGTAGGCTAGCAACATCCTACAGGCCAGAAAAAAAATAGGCCATTATGTGGTGAGGTGCAGGTAGCAGCAGTAGAGTGCCTCGGAGCACAGTGAAATTTGAGCTGAGTGAGTGCTCTGGGAGTCAGACGCTGCACTGGGCTCCCAGCTTTGTTACTGCCCAGTCCCGGGACTGGGGTAAGCATGAGGCACTGCTCTGGTACTTGAGGCACCATGGTCATACATTAAAAATGCCTTTCCAATCCCCTTTTCTGTTTCTATAATCACTATATACTACTGACCTGTTAGTGCTTTTATTCAAATTGATAAGTATGTTATATGTTATATAATTTTTTGCATAATTTCTTCACTGTAGCTAATATTGGAAGATTATTTTCTATTAACACATTTAATTTATTGCACTTGAATCTTAGGGAATGCTCTATGAGAGCAGGAAAGAGACATAGAAGCTCGTTGTAATATAAGCCTACTACATAGTATGTCTAGTTTCACAGACATGAAAGCTCTTTCTAGAATAAGGCTACTATAAATCCATCTGCACAGAAGGAAGTTGCATGAAGCTTCATGGTCTCTTGTCTAGAGATTCCATAAGAATATTCTTCTAATGGAGATCTGGTGGATTGCTTGGTTTCTGCTTTAATGACACTGTCTGATTCTTTTTGCCTCCTACACTTCCTGGAATGTATTTTACAATATTTTTTAGCATTTTAATATTAATTTTGAACAAGTTCATAAAGTAATACAGTATAATAGCAAACTTTCTCAAACAGCCTAAAAATTGAAGAGGAGGAAATACTTCCAAACTGATTTTTTGAGACCAGTATTACCCTGATATTAAAGCCAGAAATAAAAAAAAAACTTTACACACAAAAGAATTATAGGTCAATGACCCTCATGAGCATAGATGTAAAAATGTTCAACAAAAGGCCGGGCACGGTGGTCAAGCCTGTAATCCCAGCACTTTGGGAGGCTGAGGCGGGTGAATCACGAGGTCAAGAGATCGAGACCATCCTGGTCAACATGGTGAAACCCTGTCTCTACCAAAAATACAAAAATTAGCTGGGCATGGTGGTGTGTGCCTGTAATTCTAGCTACTCAGGAGGCTGAGGTAGGAGAATTGCCTGAACCCAGGAGGCGGAGGTTGCAGTGAGCCGAGATCATGCCATTGCACTCTAGCCTGGGTAACGAGCAAAACTCCATCTCAAAAAAAAATGTTGAACAAAAAATCAGCAAGCAGAATTTAGGAGCACACTGAGAGAATCATTCACTGATTATGAGAGATTTATCCCTAAGATTCAAGGATGACTGAATACCTGCATCCTATGGATACACCACATTAACAGAATGTAAAACAAAATCATATGATTATATAGATAGATGCAGAAAAAATATTTGACAAAATTAAATATTCTTAGAATTTTTTCAATTACAAAAATTTTATTTAAACACAATAAAGATTATATATGACATGCCCACAGCTAACATCATAGTTAATAGTAAAAATGTCAAATGTTTATATCTAAGGTCAGGAACAAGACATAGAGGTCTTCTCTGATCTCTTCTATATCAACTTAGTACTAAAAAATTTAGCCAGATAAATTAGGTGAGAGAAAGAAATAAAAGACACCCAATTAGGGAAAGTAGAGTAAAATTGTTCTGGTTTACAGAAGAGATCCTGGGTTCAGCTGTGCTTGCCATGAAAGTCTCAACCCCAAGCATTTCCCCAGCGTTTACAATAGCTGTATTTTTTTTGTAGTGTTGGCACCCGCCGAGCCTGATCACCTGGCTCCCTGTATTAGAGCCTTTTTTTAAGTTGAACGGTTGACTCTCTCCCAAGTGTTCCTGTCACCTGCTGAAAAGGCACCGGGATCTGTGTAATTTCCCATGCAGTGACACACTGCAATGGCTGAAACAATGGCGCTGAGATTCGTGGTGCTTTTTTGCCTGGGAACCCCTGGCCTGGCTCCCTGTTTGAGTGCCTGGTCTCATCAGATGAATGGGCGAATCTGCCTTCCTGTAGCTCCGATACCCAGCTTAAAAGGGCGACCAAACCAGTGTGTTTTGTATGGATAACTGCTGCACTGGGGCACAGGCAAAATAGCTGCGCCAGCCAAAATGGCTGTGCTGGTGACCCATGGGGCTTCTCTGCCTGGGAATCTCTTGGTGGATTGTGGACAATAAAGATTCATCTGAAAATGTGGCGTCCACTCACCCTTTGCACTTCCACTGAGAGCTGCAATCCTGAGCTGTTCCTAAAGAACCATCTCTCTCCAAGACTCACTGCTATTTCTTATATTCCAAGATATGGCAGAAAATGTCTGTTTTCAGATTCTAAACATAAAGAATTTCCAAACTTCTGTATAAACACATCAGTTTAATTCTGTAAGTTAAATGCTAACATCGGCAACTATTCTGTTGGATAGTTCCATTTTCGTTTACGAACAAGATATTTCTCATTACAGCATACACTAATATTCACTCTTCAATGTCCAAACGTGGCTCCTAGAAGAAACGTGTTTCTAACTCACTGAATGTAACAGAGATTCAACTCTCTTAGTTGAACGAACACAGAGGAGAGCAGTTTGAAAGATACGTTTGTTTTGTGTTTTAGGTGCAGTCTTACTGCTATTTCTTAGATGCTGGGATTTGGCTGGAAATGTCCATTTTCATATTCTTCACAGAAAGGGTTTCCAAACTGCTGAATACACACATAAGTTTAACCGTGTAAGTTGAATGAACACATTGACAACCATTCTGTTAGATAGTTCCATTTTTGTTTTAGAACCAGATATTTCTCATTACAACCTATATTCCCATTCACTCTGGAATTTCCAAATGAAGCTCCTAGAAGAAACGTGTTTCTAACTTGCTGAATCTAACCATAGATTCAACTCTCTTAGGTAAACAAACACACAGCAGATCAGTTTGAAAGATACGTTTGTTTTGTGTTTTAGATGCAGTCTTACTGCTATTTCTTATATATGCTGGGATTTGGCTGTAAATGTCCGTTTTTAGATTCTCCACAGAAAATGTTTCCAAAGTGCTCCATAAACACATCAGTTTAACTCTGTAACTTGAATGAACTCATTGACAACCATCCTGTTAAATAGCTCCATTTTTATTTGAGAATGAGATGTTTGTCATTACAGCCTATACTCCCATTCACTCTGAAATTTCCAAATACAGCTTCTAGAAGAAACCTCTTTCTAACTCTCTGAATCCTGCCATAGATTCAACTCTCTTAGTTGAACAAAAACACAGTACAGCACTTTGAAAGACACGTTTGTTTTGTGTTTTAGACGCAATCTTACTGCTATTTCTTATATATGCTGGGATTTGGCTGCAAATGTCTGTTTCTAGATTCTCCACAGAAAATGTTTTCAAACTGCTGCATACACACATCAGTTTAACTCTGTAAGTTGAATGCACACATTGACCACCATTCTGTCACATAGCTCCATTTTCGTTTGAGAAGAAAATGCTTCTCATTACAGGCTATGCTCCCATTCACTCTGGAATGTTCAAATGCAGCCCCTAGAAAAAACGTGTTTTTCACTCACTAAATCCAACCATAGACTCAACCCTCTTAGTTGAACAAGCACACAGCAGAGCAGTTTGAAAGATACGTTTGTTTTGTGTTTTAGACACAGTCTTACTGCTATTTCTTTTATAGGCTGGGATTTGGCTGGAAATGTCCATTTTTAGATTCTCCACACAAAATGTTTTAAACTGCTGCATACACATGAGTTTAACTCTTTAAGTTTAATGCACACATTGACAACCATTCTGTTAGATAGCTCCGTTTTCATTTTAGAGCCAGATATTTCTCATTACAGCCTATGCTCTGAATCATTCTGGAATTTCCAAATGCAGCTCCTAGAAGAAACGTGTTTTTAACTCACTGAATTCAACCATAAATTTAACTCTTTTAGTTGGACAAACACACAGCAGAGCAGTTTGAAATATGCATTTGTTTTGTGTTTTAGACACAGTCTTACTGCTATTTCTTATACATGCTTGGACTTGGCTGCAAATGTCCATTTTCTTTATTTTATATTATTTTATTTTTTAATTGCATTTTAGGTTTTGGGGTACATGTGAAGAACATGCAAGATAGTTGCATAGGTACACACGTGGCAATGTGATTTTCTGCCTTTGTCTCCTTCACCTATATCTGGCATTTGTCTTCATGTGCTGTCTCTCCCCAACTTCCCACCCCTCACTCTCCATTTCATATTCCCCCCAACAAACCCCAGTGTGTAGTCCTCCCCTCTCGTTTCCATGTGTTCAAATTGTTCAACACCCTTCTATGAGTAAGAACATATGGTATTTCATTTTCTGTTCTTGTGTCAGTTTGCTGAGAATGATGTTCTCCAGGTTCATCCATGTCCCTAGAAAGTACACAAACTTATCATTTTTGATGGCTGCATAATATTCCGTGGTGTATATGTGCCACATTTTCCCAGTCCAGTCTATCACTGATGGGCATTTGTGTTGATTTCAGGTCTTTGCTATGTTAAGCAGTGCTGCAATGAATATTCGTGTGCATGTGTCCTTATAATAGAACGATTTACAGTCTTTTGGATATATACCCAGTAATGGGATTGCTGGGTCAAATGGAATTTCTATTTCTATGTCCTTGAGGAATTGCTACACTGTCTTCCACAATGGTTTCACTAATTTACACTCCCACCAGCAGTGTAAAACTGTTCCTATTTATCCACATCCTCTCCAGCATCTGTTGTCTCCTGATTTTTTACTGATTGCCATTCTAACTGGCGTGAGATGGTATCTTAACGTAGTTTTGATTTGCATTTCTCTAATGACCAGTGATGATGAGCATTTTTTCATATGTTTTTGGCCTCATATAAGTCTTCTTTCGTAAAGTGTTTGTTCATATCTTTTGCTCACTTTTGAATGTGTTTGTTTGTTTTTTTCTTGTAAATCTGTTTTAGTTCTTTGTAAATTCTGGATATAAGCCATTTGTCAGATGGGTAAACTGCAAAAATTTTTTACCACTCTGTTAGTTGCCGATTCACTCTATGACTGTTTTTATTGCTGTGCAGAAGCTGTGGAGTTTGATTAGGTCCCATTTGTCTATTTTAGCTTTTGTTGCCAATGCTTCTGGTGTTTCTGTCATGAAGTCCTTGCCTACTCCTATGTCCTGAATGGATTGCCTAGATTTTCTTCTAGGGTTTTTATGATGTTAGGTCTTATGTTTAAGTCTTTAATCCATCTGAAGTTAATTTTAGTGTAATGTGTCCAGTAGGGATCTAGTTTCTGCTTTCTGCACATGGCTAGCCAGTTTTCCCAACACCATTTATTAAAAAGGGAATCCTTTCCCCATTGCTTGTTTTTTTTAGGTTTATCAAAGAATATATGGTTGTAGATATGTTGTGATGCCTCTGATGCCTCTGTTCTGTTTCATTGGTATATATCTCTGTTTTGGTATCGGTACCATACTGTTTTGATTACTGTATCCTGGTAGTATAGTTTGAAGTGCGGTAGTGTGATGCCTCCAGCTGTGTTCTTTTTACTTAGAATTGACTTGGCTATGTAGGCTCTCTTTTAGTTCCATATGAAGTTTAAGTTGTTTTTTCCAGTTCTGTGAAGAAAGACATTGGTAGCTTGATGGGGATAGTGTTGGATCTATAAATTACTTTGGGCAGTATGGCCATTTTCACGATATTAATTGATTCTTCCTAACCATGAACATGGAATATTTCTCCATCTGTTTGTGTCCTCTCTTATTTCGTTAGCAGTGGTTTGTAGTTCTCCTTGAAGAGGTCCTTTATATTCCTTGTTAGTTGTATTCTGAGGTATTTTATTCTCTTTGTAACAAATGTGAATGGCAGTTCATTCTTTATTTGGATCTCTTTAAGTCTGTTATTGGTGTATAGGAATGCTTGTGATTTTTGCACATTGATTTTGTATCCTGAGACTTTATTGAAGTTGCTTATTAGTTTCAGGAGATTTTGGGCTGCGACAATAGGGTCTTCTAGATATACAATCATGTCGTCTGCAAATAGAGACAATTTGGCTTCCTCCTTTCGTATTTAAATACCCTTTATTTCTTTTTCTTGCCTGATTGCTCTGGCTAGAAGTTACAGTACTATATTGAATAGGAGTGGTGAGAGAGGATATCCTTGTCTAGTGCCAGGTTTCAAAGCGAATGCTTCCAGTTTTTGCCCATTCAGTATGATATTGGCTGTTGGTTTGTCATAAATAGCTTTTGTTATTTTGAGATACGTTTCTCAATACCAAGTTTATTGAGGGTTTTTAGCATAAAGCGCTGCTGAATTTTGTCAAAAGCCTTCTCTGCATCAATTGAGATAATTGTGCTGTTTTTGCTTTTGGTTCTGTTTATGTGGTGAATTATGTTTATAGACTTGAGTACGTTGAACCAGCCTTGCATCCCCGGGATGAAGCCTACTTGATCATGGTGGATAAGCTTTTTAATGTATTGTTGCAATTGGTTTGCTAGTATTTCATTGAAGATTTTTGCGTCTATTTTCATCATGGATATTGGCCTGAAGTTTCCTTTTCTTGTTGAGTCTCTGCCTGGTTTTGGTGTCAGGATGATGTTGGTTTCATAAAATGATTTGGGAAGGATTTCCTCTTTTTGGATTATTTGGTATAGTTTCAGAAGGAATGGTAACAGTTTCTCTTTGTGTGTCTGGTAGAATTCGGCTGTGAACCCACCTGGACCTGAACTTATTTGTGTGGTAGGCTCTTAATTTCTGCCTCAACTTCAGATCTCATTATTGGCCTATTCATGATTTTGACTTCTTCCTTGTTTGTGCTTGGGAGGATGCAATTGTCCAGTAATTTATCCATTTCTTCCAGGTTTACTAGTTTATGTATATAGAGTTGTTTGTAATATTCTCTGATGATGGTTTGAATTTCTGTGGGATCTGTGGTGAT
>CM052650.1:151686955-151752171 GCA_028533165.1 Leontopithecus rosalia | reverse complement strand
TTATAGTTTTTTACTGCATCTATTTGGTTATTCTCTCTTTCCTTTCTTATTAATCTGGCTAGTGTCTGTCTATTTTGTTGATCTTTAAAAAAAAAAACCAGCTCCTAGATTTATTATTTTTTTAAGGGTTTTTGGTGTCTCTATCTCTTTCAGTTCTGCTCTGATCTTAGTTATTTCTTGTCTTCTGCTAGGTTTTGAGGTTTTTTTTAATCTTACTCCTCTAGCTCTTTCAATTTTGATGATAGGGTGCCAATTTTGGATGTCTCCACTCTTCTCATGTGGGCACTTATTGCTATATATTTTCCTCTAGAGACTGCTTTAAATGTGTTCCATGGATTCTGGTGTGTTGTGTCTTTGTCCTTGTTGGTTTCAAAGAACTTCTTTATTTCAACCTTCATTTCATTGTTTATCCAGTCAACATTCAAGAACCAGTTGTTCAGTTTCCATGAAGTTGTGTGGTTCTGAGTTAGTTTCTGAATTCTGAGTTCTAACTTGATTGCACTGTGGTCTGAAAGACTCTTTGTTATGATTTCCGTTCTTTTGCATTTGCTGAGGAGTGATTTACTTTCAATTATGTGGTCAATTTTAGAGGATGTGTGATGTGGTGCTGAGTAGGATGTATATTCTGTGGATTTTGGGTGGAGAGTTCTGTAAATGTCTATCAAGTTTGCTTGTTCAAGGTCTGAGTTCAGGTCCTGGATATTATGTTATTTTTCTGTCTGGTTGATCTGTCTAATATTGACAGTGTAATGTTAAAGTCTCCACTACAATTGTGTTGGAGTCTAAGTCTCTTTGTAAGTCATTGAGAACTTGCCTTATGTATCTGGGTGCTCCTGTATTGGGTCCATATATATTTAGGCTCATTAGCTCTTCTTGTGTCAATCCCTTTACCATTATGTAATGTCCTTCTTTGTCTCTTTTGATCTTTGTTGCTTTAAAGTCTATTTTATCAGAGATGAGAATTGCAACTCTGGTTTTTTTTTTTTTTTTTTGCTTTCCATTTGCTTGGTAAATCTTCCCCCATCCCTTTCTTTTGAGCCATTGTGTATCCTTGCATGTGAGATGGGTTTCCTGAATACAGCACACTGAAGAGTTTTGTCTTTTTATCCAATTCGCCAGTCTGTGTCTCTTGACTGGTGCATTTACTCCATTCACATTTAGGGTTAACATTCTTATGTGTAAATTTGATACTGCTGTTTTGATGCTAGCTGGCAGTTTTGCCTGTTAGTTGATGCAGACTCTTCATTTTGTTGATGCTCTTTACCGTTTGGTATGTTTTTGGAGTGACTGGTACTGGTTGTTCCTTTTTATTTGTAGTGCCTCTTTCAGAAGGTCTTGTAAAGCAAGCCTGGTGGTGACAAAATCTCTGAGTACATGCTTTTTCGCAAATAATTTTATTTTTCCTTCATGTATGAAGCTTACTTTGGCTGGATATAAAATTCCGGGTTGAAAGTTCTTTTCTTTAAGGATGTTGGATATTGGCCCCCACTCTCTTCTGGCTTGTAGGGTTTCTGCCAAGAGATATTCTGTGAGTCTGATGGGCTTCCCTTTGTGGGTAACCCGACCTTTCTCTCTGGCTGCCCTTAGCATTTTCTCCTTCATTTCAACCCTTGTGAATCTAATGATTGTGTGCCTTGTGGTTGCTCTTCTTGAGGAATATCTTTGTGGTGTTCTTTGTATTTCCTGAACTTGAATATTAGCTTTCCTTACTAGGTTGGGGAAGTTTTTCTGAATAATATTCTGAAAAGTATTTTCCAGCTTGGATTTATTCTTTTCGTCACATTCAGGTACATCTATCAAATGTAGATTAGGTCTCTTCACATAGTCCCATATTTCTTGGAGACTTTGTTCATTCCTTTTTGTGCTTTTTCCTCTAATCTTACCGTCCTGCTTGATTTCCTTGAGTTGATCTTCGACCTCTGATATCCTTTCTTCTGCTTGGTCAATTCAGCTTTTGAAACTTGTGCATGCTTCGTGAAGTTTTCGTGTTGTTTTTCAGCTCCATGAATCCACTCATATTCCTCTCTAAGTTGTCCATTCTTGTTATCATTTCTTCAAATCTTTTTTCAAGGGTCTTAGTTTCCTTGTATGGAGTTAGAACATGTTCTTTTAGCTCACAGAAGTTTCTCATTACCCACCTTCTGAATTCTGATTCTGTCATTGCAACACACTCCTTCTCCATCCTGCTTTGTTCCCTTGCTGGTGAGGAGTTGTGATCTCTTGTAGGAGGAGAGGTGTTCTGGTTTTGGGTGTTTTTCTCCTTTTTCTGCTGGTTTCTTTCCATCTTTGTGTATTTATCTACCTGTCATCCATGTAGTTGCTGATTTTCAGAATGTGTCTGAGTGGACATCCAGAATGTTGATGATGAAAGTTATTTCTGTTTCTTAGTTTTCCTTCTAACAGTCTGGCCCCTCTGCTGCAGGACCACTGAGGTCCACTCCAGGACTTGTTTGCCTGGGGATCACCTGCAGCAGCTGCAGAACAGTAAGGGCTGCTACCAGTTTCTTGTACTGCTATCTTTGTCCCAGAATGAGGCCTGCCAACTGTCAGTCTGATCAGTTCTTTGTGAGGTGACTCTTTGGATATACGGGAGTCAGGGAGCTGCTTGAGGGGACAGTCTATTCTTTATAGGAGCTCAAGTGCTGAGCTGTGAACTCTGTTGTTCATTCAGGGCTGCGAGGCAGGTACATTTAAGTCTGCTGCAGCAGAACTCATGAACCCCCCTTTTTTTCCCCCAGGTGCTCTGTCCAGGGGAGTTAGGGCTTTATTTATGGGTATCCATTGTGCTGCTGCCATTTTTTTTCAGGGCTTCCCTGCTCAACAAGGAGGCAGCCTAGTAACTGTCTGCCTACAGAGGCTTTGCTGAGCTGCTGTGTGCTCTGCCCTGCTCCCCTGTGAACTTCCCTTCAGTCCTGTTCGTATGGGTGTGGTTAGAACTGCCTCGGCAATGGTGGCCCGCCTCTGTAATGGCAGACCCTCTCTGTTATGGTGGGTTGCCTCAGCAACAGCGAGTTGCCTTGGCAATGGCAGGCTGCCTCAGCAATGGCGGACTACCTCCGTAGGGGTGGAGTGACTTGGTAATGGTGGACACCCCTCCCCCACAGAGCTGGACCATCCCAGGTTCAGCTGTGCTTGAGTTTCATATTTTTTTTTGTCTGTTTTTATGGGGGTGGGACCCGCTGAGCCTGATCACCTGGCTTCCTCCCTCAGAGCCATTTTTTTTAAGTTGAATGATTGACTCTCTCCCAGGTGTTCCATTTACCTGCTGAAAGGGCGCTGGAATCTGTGTGGCTTCCTGTGCGGTGACCCACTGCACCGGTTGAAACAATGGTGCTGCCTGGGTATCTTTTGGCCTGTCTCTCAGTATCAGTCCTATTTAATCAGATGAATGGGTGAATCTGCCTCCCCAAAGCTCCAATTGCCAGCTTAAAAAGGCAACCATACCAGTGTATTTTGTATGAAGAGCCACTGCTCCAGGGTGCTGGCAAAACAGCCATGCTGGCCGAAACAGCCACACTGGCAACTCGTGGGGCTCCTCTGCCTGGGAATCTCCTGGTCTGTGGGCAATAAATATTTGTATGGAAATGCAGCATCCACTCACCTTCTGTACTTTGACTGCAAGATTTGAGCTGCTTCTAAAAGGCCATTTGCATCTTCTCTTCAAAATGTCCATTTTTAGATTCTCCACAGAAAATGTTTCCAAACTGCTGCATACACACAGCAGTTTAACTCTGTAAGTTAAATACACACATTGACAACAATTTTGTTAGATAGCTCTGTTTTTCTATAAAATCCAGATATTTCTCACTAGAGCCTATACTCCCATTCACTCTGGAATTTACAAATACAGCTCTTAGAACGTGTTTCTAACTAGCTGAGACTAACGAGAGATTGAAATCCCTGAGTTGCACAAATGCGCAGCAGAGCAGTTTGAAAGATAGGTTTATTTTGTGGTTTAGAGGCAGTCTTACTGCTATTTCTTATATATGCCAGGATTTGACTACAAATGTCTGTTTTTAGATTCTCCACAGAATATGTTTCCAAACTGCTGCATACACACATCAGTTTAACTCTGTACATTGAATGCACACATTGACAACCATTCTATTATATACCTCCGTTTTCATTTTAGAACCAGATATTTCTCATTGCAGCCTATCCTCCCATTTACTCTGTAATTTCCAAATGCAGCTCCCAGAACAATTGTGTTTCTAACTTGCTGAAGCTAATTATAGATTCAACTCTCTTAGTTGAACAAACACACAGCAGAACAGTTTCAAATATATATTTGTTTTGTGTTTTTGATGCAGTCTTACTGCTATTTCTTATATATGATGGTATTTGGCTGATAATGTCCATTTTGAGATTCTCCACAGAAAAAGATTTCAAAGTGCTGAATACACACATCAGTTTAACTGTGTAAGTTGAATGCACACATTGACAACCATTCTGTTAGATAGCTCCGTTTTTGTTTTAGAACCAGATATTTCTCATTACAACCTATATTCCCATTCACTCTGGAATTTCCAAATGCAGCTCTAGAAGAAATGTGTTTCTAATTCGATGAATCTAACCATAGATTCACCTCGCTTTTTTGAACAAATATAGGGCAGAGCAGTTTGAAATACATGTTTGTTTTCTGTTTTAGACACAGTCTTGCTACTATTTCTTACATATGCCGGGATTTGGCAGGAAATGGCTGATTTTAGGTTCCCCACAGAGAATGTTACCAAACTACTCCATACACACATCAGTTTAACTCTCTAAGTTGAATGCACACATTGACAACCATTCTGTTTGATTGATCCATTTTTGTTTGAGAACCAGATATTTCTCATTACAGGATATACCCCCATTCACTCTGCAGTTTCCAAATGCAGCTTCTAAAGAAACGTGTTTCTAACTCAATGAATCTAATCATAGATTCAACTTTCTTAGTTGAACAAACACACAACAGAGCAGTTTGAAAGATACGTTTGTTTTGTCTTTTAGATGCAGTCTTACTGTTATTTCTTATGTATGCTGAGATTTGGCTGGAAATGTCCGTTTTGAGATTCTCCACATGAAGGTTTCTGAACTGTCACATATGCACATCAATTTAACTCTGTAAGTTGAATGCACACATTGACAACCATTCTATTAGATAGCTCCGTTTTTGTTTTAGAATGAGATATTTCTCATAACAGCATATACTCCCATTCATTCTGGAATGTCCAAACGCAGTTCCAGAAGAAACGTGTTTCTAGTTTGCTGAATCTAAACATAGATTCAACTCTCTTAATTGAACAAACACACAGCAGAGTAGTTTGAAAGATACGTTTTTTATGTGTTTTAGACTCAGTCTTATTGCCATTTCTTATATATGCTGTGATTTGGATGGAAATGTCCGTTTTGATATTCTCCACATTAAGGGTTTCCAAACTACCACATACACATCAGTTTAACTCTGTAAGTTGAATGCACACATTGACAACCATTCTGTTTGATAGCTCCGGTTTCGTTTTAGAACTAGATATTTCTCATTACAGCATATACTCCCATTAATTCTGGCATGTCCAAACTCAGCTCCTAGAAGAAAGGTGTTTCTAACTCGCTGAATCTAAACATAGATTCAACTCATTTGGTTAAACGAACACACAGCAGAGCAGTTTGAAGGATAGGTTTGTTTTCTGTTTTAGACACAGTCTTACTGCTATTTTTTTATGTATGCTGGGATTTGGCTGGAAATTTTTGTTTTGAGATTATCTGCAGAAAGGGTTTAAAAACTGCTGCATACACACACCAGTGTACCTCTGTAAGTTGAATGCACACGTTGACGTCCATTCTGTTAGATAGCTCCATTTTCATTTTAGAACCAGATATCTCTCATTACATCATATACTCCCATTCATTCTGGAATATCCAAACGCAGCTCCTAGAATAAACGTGTTTTTAACTCGCTGAATCTAAACATAGATTCAACTCTCTTAGTTCAATGAACACACAGCAGAGCAGTTTGAAAGATATATTTGTTTTGTGTTTTAGATGCTGTCTTTGTGCTATTTCTCTCTTATTTTTCAATTGCATTTTAGGTTTTGGTGTATCTGGGAAGAACGTGCAGGATAGTTGCATAGGTACACCCGTAGCAGTGTGATTTGCTTCCTCCATCCCTTTCACATATACCTGACATTTCTCCCCATGCTATCTCTCCCCAACTCCCCACTCCCTGCTGTCCCTCTCCTGTTCCCCCAACAGACTCCAGTGTGTAGTGCTCCCCTGCCTGTGTCCATGTGTTCTAATTTTTCAACACATGCCTAGGAGTGAGAACATGCTGTATTTTATTTTCTGTTCTTGTGTCAGTTTGTTGAGAATGATGGTTTCCAGGTTCATCCATGTCCCTAGGAAGGACATAAACTCATCGTTTTTTATTACTGCATAATATCCATGGTGTATATCAGCCACATTTTTTCTGTCCAGTCTATCATCTATAGGCATTTGGGTTGATTCCAGGTCTTTGCTATTGTAAAGATTGCTGCAGTAAAAATTCGTGTGCATGTGTCCTTATATAATGATTTATAATCCTTCAGATATATACCCAGTAATGGGATTGTTGGGTCAAATGGAATTTCTATTTCTAGGTACTTGAGAAATCGCCACACTGTCTTCCACAATGGTTGACCTAATTTACACTCTCACCAGCAGTGTAAAAGTGTTCCTATTTCACCACATCCTCTCCAGCATCTGTTGTCCCAGATTTTTTAATAATCACCATTCTAATTGGCGTGAGATAGTATCTCAATGTATTTTTGATTTGCATTTCTCTAATAAAAAGTGATGAGCATTTTTCATATGTTTGTTGGCCTCCTGTACACTTCTTTTGTAAAGTGTCTGTTCATATCATTTGCCCACTTTTGAATGGGCTTGTTTGTTTTTTTTTTTCCTTGTGAATTTGTTTTAGTTCTTTGTAAATTCTGGATATCAGTCCTTTGTCAGATGGGTAAACTGCCAAAATTTTTTCTCATATTGTTGGTTGCTGATTCACTCTAGTGACTGTTTCTTTTGCCGTGCAGAAGTTGTGGAGTTTGATTAGGTCCGATTTGTCTATTTTGGCTTTTGTTGCCATTGCTTTTCGTGTTTTGGTCATGAAGTTCTTGCCTACTCCTATGTCCTGAATGGTTTTGCCTGAATAATTTTCTAGGGTTTTTATGGTGTTAGGTCTTATGTTTAAGTCTTTAATTTATATGGAATTATTCTTAGTGTAAGGTGTCAGGAAGGGGTCCAGTTTCTGCTTTCTGCACATAGCTAGCCAGTTTTCCCAACACCATTTATTAAACAGGGAATTCTTTCACCATAGCTTGTTTTTGTCAGGTTTATCAAAGATTGAATGGTTGTAGACATGTTGTGTTGCCTTCAATGCCTCTGTTCTGTTTCATTGGTCTATATCTCTGTTTTGGTACCAGTATCATGCTGTTTTGATTACTCTAGCCTTGTAGTATAATTTGAAGTCCAGTAGTGTGATGCCTCCTATTGTGTTCTTTTTACTTAGAATTGACTTGGCTATGTGGTCTCTCTTTTGGTTCCATATTAAGTTTAAGGTAGTTTTTCTAGTTCTGTGAAGAACGTCATTGGTAGCTTGATGGGGATAGCATTGAATCTGTAAATTCCTTTGGGCAGTATGGCCATTTTCACGATATTGATTCTTCCTATCCATGAATATGGAATGTTTCTCCATCTCTTTGTGTCCTCTCTTATTTCATTGAGCAGTGGTTTGTAGTTCTCCTTGAAGAGGTCCTTTACATTCCTTGTTAGTTGTATTTTTCGGTATTTTATTCTCTTTGTAGCAATCGTTAATGGCAGTTGGTACTTGATTTGTCTCTCTTTAAGACTGTTATTGGTGTATAGGAATGCTTGTGATTTTTGCACATTGATTTTTGTATCCTGAGACTTTGCTGAAATTTCTTATCCGTTTCAGGAGATTTTGAGCTGAGACTATGTGGTCTTCTAGATATACTATTATATCGTCTGCAAATAGAAACAATTTGGCTTCCTCCTTTCCTATTTGAATACCCTTTATTTCTTAGTCTTGCCTGATTGCTCTGGCTAGAAATTACAGTGCTATACTGAACAGGAGTGGCGAGAGAGGAAATCCTTGCCTAATGTCAGATTTCAAAGGGAATGCTTCCAGTTTTTGCCCATTCAGTATAATACTGGCTGTTGATTTGTCGTAAATAGCTTTTATTATTGTGATATACGTTTCACGAATACCGAGTTTTTGAGGGTTTTTAGCATAAAGTCCTGTTGAATTTTGTTATAGGTCTTCTCTGCATCAATTGAGATGTTCATGTGGGGTTTTTTCGTTCTGTTTATGTGGTGAATTACATTTATAGACTTGTGTGTGTTGAACCAGCCTTGCAACCCCGGGATGAATTCTATTTGATCATGGTGGATAAGCCTTTTGATGTGCTGTTGCAATCGGCTTGCCAGTATTTTATTGAAGATTTTTGCATCTATGTTCATCATGGATATTGGCCTGAAGCTTCCTTTTCTTGTTGAGTCTGCCGGGTTTTTGTATCAGAATGATGTTGGTCTCATAAAATGATTTGGAAACTATTCCCTCTGTTTGGATTTTTTGGAATAATTTCAGGAGGTATGGTAACAGTTCCTCTTTGTGTGTCTGGTAGAATTAGGCTGTGAACCCATCTGGACCCAGGCTTTTTTTGTGTGATAGGTTCTTAATTGCTGCCTCAACTTCAGATCTTGTTATTGGTCTATTCATGGTTTGGACTTCTTCCTGGTTTAGGCTTGGGAGGATGCAAGTGTCCAGGAATTCATCTGTTTCTTCCTGGTTTACTGGTTTATGTGCATAGAGTTGTTTGTAATATTCTCTGATAATGGTTTAAATTTTTGGGGGGCCTGTGGTGATTTCCCCTTTATCATTTTTATTGCATCTATTTGGTTATTCTCTCTTTTTTGTTTAATTAATCTGACTAGTGGTCTGTCTATTGTGTTGATCTTTTCGAAAAACCAGCTCCTAGATTTATTGATTTTTGAAGGGTTTTTCTTCTCTCTATCTCCTTCTGTTCTGCTCTGATCTTAGTTATTACTTGTCTTCTGCTAGGTTTTGAGTTTTTTAATCTTGCTCTTCTAGTTCTTTCAATTTTGACTGTAGGGTGTCAATTTTGGATCTCTCCACTCTTCTCATGTGGGCACTTATTGCTATGTACTTTCCTCTAGAGACTGCTTTAAATGTGTCACAGAGAATCTGGTATGTTCTGTCTTTATTTTCGTTGGTTTTAAAGAACTTCTTTCTTTCTGCCTTCATTTCATTGTTTATCTAGTCAACATTCAAGATCCAGTAGTTCAGTTTCCATGAAGCTGTGTGGTTCCGAGTTAGTTTCTGGATTCTGAGTTCTAACTTGATTGCACTATGGTCTGAGCTGTTTGTTATGATTTCACTTGTTTTGCATTTGCTGAGGAGTGCTTTACTTCCAATTTTTTGGTCAGTTTTAGTGTAGGTGAGATGTGCTGCTAAGAAGAATGTATATCCTCTGTGGATTCGGGGTGGAGAGTTCTGTAAATGTCTATTATTTTTGCTTGTTTCAGGTCTGAGTTCAGGTCCTGGATATCCTTGTTAATTTTCTGTCTGGTTGATCTGTCTAATATTGACAGTGGAGTGTTAAAGTCTCCCACTATTATTGTGTTTGAGTCTAAGTCTCTTTGTAAGTCATTAAGAACTTGCCTTATGTATCTGGGTGCTCCTGTATTGTGTCCAAATATATTTAGGATCCTTAGCTCTTCTTGCTGTATTATTCCTTTTACCATTATGTAATGTCCTTCTTTGTCTCTTTTGATCTTTGTTGTTTTAAAGTCTATTTTACCAGAGACAAGAATTGCAACTCTTGCTTCTTTTTGCTCTCCATTTTCTTGGTAAATCTTCCACCATCCCTTTATTTTGAACCTTTGTGTATTCTTGCATGTGAGATGAGTTTCCTGCTTACAGCACACTGATCGGTTTTGGCTTTTTATCTAATTTACCAGTCTGTGTCTTTTAATTGGTGCATTTACCCCATTTACATTTAGGGTTAATATTGTTATGTGTAAATTTGATACTGCCATTTTGATGCTAGCTTGTTGTTTTGCCCATTACCTGATGCAGATTCTTCATTTTGTTGATGCTCTTTACCATTTGGTATGTTTTTGAATTGGCTGGTACTGGTTGTTCCTTTTCATGTGTATGCCTCTTCCAGGAGCTCTTGTAAAGCAGGCCTGGTGGTGACAAAATCTCTGCAAACTTGCTTGTTTGCAAAGGATTTTATTTTATCTTCACTTTTGAAGCTCCATTTGGCTCAATATGAAATTCTGGGTTGAAAGTTCTTTTCTTTAAGGATGCTGAATATTGGCCTCCACTCTCTTCTGGCTTGTAGGGTTTCCATCAAGAGATCTGCTGTGATTCTGATGAACATTTTTTTTGTGAGTAACCCGATCTTTCTCTATGGCTGCC
Source organism: Leontopithecus rosalia (assembly GCA_028533165.1). Taxonomy (NCBI): domain Eukaryota; kingdom Metazoa; phylum Chordata; class Mammalia; order Primates; family Cebidae; genus Leontopithecus; species Leontopithecus rosalia. The sequence continues at coordinate 151,741,691 of CM052650.1, read as the reverse complement.
CTTAGCATTTTCTCCTTTATTTCAACTCTGTTGAATCTGATGATTATGTGCCTTGGGGTTGCTCTTATTCAGGAATATCTTTGTGGTGTTCTCTGTATTTCCTGGACTTGAATATTGGCCTGACTTGCTAGGTTGGGGAAGTTTTTCTGGATAATATCCTGAAGAGCATTTTCCAGTTTGGATTAATTTTCTTTGTCACATTCAGTTACACCTATCAAACATAGATTAAGTCTCTTTACAAGTCCCACAAAGTCTTGGAGACTTTGTTCATTCCTTTTTGTGCTTTTTTTCTCTAACCTTGCTTTCTCGTTTTATTTGAGTTGATCCTCTACCTCTGATATCTTTTCTTCTGCTTGGTCAATTTGGCTTTTGAAACTTGTGCATGCTTTGCAAAATTCTCGTGTTTTGTTTTTCAGCTCCATTAATTCACTCATGTCCCTCTCTAATTTGTGCATTCTTGTTATCATTTCCTCAAATCATTTTTAAAGGTTCTTAGTTTCTTTGCATTGAGTTAGAACATGTTCTTTCAGCTCACAGAAGTTTCTCATTACCCACTTTCTGAATTCTGCTTCTGTTATTTCATCACACTCATTCTCCATTTAGCTTTGTTCCCTTGCTGGTGAGGAGTTGTGATCCCTTGTAGGAGGAGAGGTGTTCTGGTTTTGGGTGTTTTTCTCCTTTTTGCACTGGTTTCTTTCCATCTTTGCAGATTTATCCACCTGTCATCTGTGTAGTTGCTGATTTTCATATTGGATCTCTGAGTGGATATCCAGGTTGTTAATGATGAAGTTATTTCTGTTTTTTAGTTTTCCTTCTGACAGTCTAGCCCCTCTACTGTAGGACTGCTGAGGTCCACTCCAGGCCCTGCTTTCCTTGGGATTACCTGCAGCAGCTGCAGAACAGTCCCAGCAGCTGCTATCTTTGTCCCAGAATGATGCCTGCCAAATGTCAGTCTGATCAGTGTTTAGTGAGGTGACTCTTTGGATATATGGGGGTCAGGGAGCTGCTTGAGATAACAGTCTGTTTTTTATAGGAGCTCAAGTGTTGAGTTGTGAGCTCCATTGTTCTTTCAGAGGTGATAGGCAGGTATGTTTAAGTCTGCTGCAGCAGAATTCATAGACTGCCTTTTTTTCCCCTGGTGCTGTCCTGGAGAGTTAGGGCCTTATTTATGAGTGTCTGTTGTACTGCTGCCTTTTTTTTCAGTGCTGCTCTGCCCAGCGAGGAGACAGTCTAGTCACTGTCTGCCTGCAGAGCCTTTGCTGAGCTCCACCCTGCTGTTGTTGAGCTACCCTGTGGTCCTATTTATATGGGTGTGATTAGAACTGCCTCAGCAATGGGGTCCCACCTCTGAAATGGCAGACTCTGTCCCTTATGGCGGGTTGCCTCAGCAATGGCTGGTTGCTTTGGCAACAGCAAGTTGCCTCAGAAATGGCAGACTACCTCTGTAGGGGTGGAGTGCCTCGGTAATGGTGGACGCCCCTCCCTCACCGAGCTGCACCATTTTGGCTTCAGCTGTGCTTGCCATGAAACTCTCAACCCCAAGCGTTTCCAATTGGTGGGTTTTTTTGTTTCTTTTTGTGGGGTTGGGACCTGCCGAGCCTAATCACCTGGCTCCCTGCCTCAGAGCCTTTATTTTAAGTTGAATGGTTGACTCTCTCCTAGATGTTACAGTCGTCTGCTGAAAGTCCGATGAGATCTGTGTGATTTCCCATGCAGCAACACACTGCACTAGCTAAAACAACAATGCTGCCCAGGAATCTCCTGGCCAGCTTAAAAGAGCCACCAGACCAGTGTATTTTGTATGGTGAGCTGCCACACTGTGGCACTGGCAAAACAGCCACACCAACTAAAATAGCCGCACTGGCCAAAACAGCCACACTGGCAACCCATAGGGCTTCTCCACCTAGGAATATCCTGGTCTGTGTGGTAAAAATGATCTGTCTGGAAATGCGGCATCCACTCACCCTGTGTGCTTTCACTGGGAGCTGCAATCCTAAGCTGTTCCTAAAAGGGCCATCTAAGATCTTCCTAATGCTATTTCCTATATAGGCTGCAATTTGGCTGGAAGTGTCTGTTTTGAGATTCTCCAGAGAAAGGTTTAAAAACTGCTGCATACACACATCAATTTAACTCTGGAAGTTGAATGCACACATTGACAACTGTTCTGTTAGCTCCGTTTTCATCTTAGAACCAGATATTTTTCATAACAGCATATACTCCCATGCATTCTGGAATTTCCAAATACAGCCTCATTTCTAACTCGCTAAATCTAAACATAGATTTAACTCTCTTGGTTGAGTGAACACACAGCAGAGCAGTTTGAAAGATAAGTTTGTTTTGTGTTTTAAATGCAGTCTTAATGCTATTTCTTATATACGCTAGGATTTGGCTGAAAATATCCGCTTTGTGACTCTCTACCAAAAGGGTTTCCAAACTGCTGCATACACACATCAGTTTAACCCTCTATGTTGAATGCACACATTGGCAACCATTCTGATAGAAAGCTCCGTTTCTCTTTTAGTACTGATATTTCTCATTACAGCATATACTATCATTCATTCTGGAATATCCAAACGCAGCTCCTAGAAGATACGTGTTTCTAACTCACTGAATCTAAACATAGATTTAACACTCTTAGTTGAATGAACACACAGCAGATCAGATTGGGAGATATGTTTGTTTTGTGTTTTAGACGCTGTCTTACTGCTATTTCTTATATATGCTGCGATTTTGCTGGAAATGTCTGTTTTAAGATTCTCCAAAAATAAGGGTTTCCAAACTGCCTCATACCCACGTCAGTTTAACTCTGTAAGTTGAATGCACACTTTGACAACCATTCTGTTAGATAGCTCCATTTTTGTTTTAGAACCAGACATTTTCCATTACAGCATATGCTCCCATTCATTCTGGTATGTCCAAACACAGCTTCTAGAGAAAACTGTTTCTAACTTTCTGAATCTACACCTAGATTCAACTGTCTTAGTTGAATGAACACACAGCAGAGCAGTTTGAACGGTACTTTTGTTTTGTGTTTTAGACGCAGTCTTACTGCAATTTTTTTATATGCTGGGATTTGGCTGGTAATGTCAATTTTGAGATTCTCCACAGAAAGGTTATCCAAACTGCCCCATAAGCACATCAGTTTAACTCTGTAAGTTGAATTCACCCATTGGCAACCATTCCGATAGAAAGCTCTGTTTTCATTTTAGAACCAGATATTTCTCATTACAGCATATGCTTCCATTCATTCTGGAATGTCCAAGTGCAACTCCTAAAAGAAACATGTTTCTAACTTTCTGAATCAAAACATAGATTCAACTGTCTTAGTTGAACGAACACACAGCAGAGCAGTTTGAAAGATACGTTTGTTTTGTATTTTAGATTCCAACTTACTGCTATTTTTTATATGCTGGGATTTGGCTGGAAATGTCTGTTTTGAGATTCTCCACAGATAGGATATCCAAGCTGCCACATACACACATCAGTTTAACTTTGTATGTTGAATGCACACATTGACAACGACTCTGTAACATATCTCCATTTTTGTTTTAAAACCAGATATTTGTCATTACAGCATACACTCTCATTCATTCTGGCATGTCTAAAAGAAGCTCTTAGAAGAAAGTTGTTTCTAACTCACTGAATCTAAACATACATTCAACTCTCTTAGTTGAATGATCACATAGCAGAGCAGTTTGAAAGATACGTTTGTTTTGTGTTTTGGATCCAGTGTTACTGCTATTTCTTACATATGATGTAATTTGGATGGAAATGTCCATTTTGAGATTCTCCACAGAAAGATTTTCCAAACTGCTGTATACACACATCAGTTTAACTCTGTAAGATGAATGCACACATTGGCAACCATTTTGTTAGATAGCCTTGCCCTGCCTTGCCTAGAATTGCTCTGCCTTGCCTTGCTTGAATTACCTTGCCTGGATTTGCCTTTCCCGGCCTTGTCTTGCCTTGCCTTGCCTGGAATTGCCTTTCCCTGCCTTGTCTGCCTGGAATTGCCTTTCCTGCAATTGCTTTGCCTGGAATTGCATTGCCTTGCTTTGCCTTTATTTGCCTTGCCTTGTCTGGAGTAGTCTTGCCTTGCTTTGCCTGGAATTGCCTTGCCTTGCCTTACCTGGAATTGCCTTGCCTGGTATTGCTTTGCATTGTCTTGCTTTTCCTTGCCTGGATTTGCACTGCTTTTCCTTCCTTGGAATAGCCTTGACTGAAATGCCTTGTTTTGCCTTGCCTTGACTGGAATTACCTTGTTTCGAATTGCCTTGCCTTGCCTTTCCTTGCCTGGAATTGCCTTTCCTAAAATTGCCTTGCCTTGCATTTCCCTGCTTTGTTTTGCCTGGAATTGCCTTGCCTTTTCTTAGCTGGAATTGCATTTCCTGGAATTGACTTTCCCTGCCTTGTCTTGCCTTGCATTGCCTGGAATTTCCTTTCAGGCAACTGCCTTGCCTTGAATTGCCTTGCCTTACTTTGCCTTGCCTTGCATTGCTTTGCCTTGCCTTGCCTGAAATTGTCTTGCCTTGAATTGCATTGCTTTGCCTTATCTTGCCTTGACTGGAATTGCCTTACCAGAAATTGCCTTTTCTTGCCTTTCTTGGAATTTCCTTGTCTGGATTTGCCTTGCATTATCCTGCCTTGCCTTGCCTGGAATGGCCTTGCCTTGTCTGCAATCGCCTTTCCTGGCATTGCCCCTTTTTTGCCTTGCCTTGCCTTTTCTTGCCTCAAATTGCCTTGTTTGGAATTTCCCTGCTTTGCCATGTCTCAAACTGCTTTGCCTTAAATTTCCCTGCTTTGCCTTGACTTTCCTTACCTCGAATTGCCTTGCCTTGAATTGGCCTGCCATGCCTTGTTCTGCCTTGCCTAAAATTTCCTGGCCTTGCTGGGAATTATCTTGCATTGCCTTTCCTTGCCTAGTCTGAAATTGCCCTGTTTGAAATTGCCTTGCTTTGGCTTGCCTTAACTTGCCTGAAATTGCCTTGCCTAGAATTACCTTGACTTGCCTTGTGTTGTCTGTAATTGCCCTGCCTGTAATTGCCCTGCCTTGCCTGAAATTGCCCTGCCTGGATTTGCCCTGTCGTGCCTTGCCTTGAATGGAATTGCCTTGCGTTACTTTGCTTTGTCTTGCCTAGATTTGCCTTGCCTGCAATTGCCTTGCGAGCCTTGCCTGGAATTTAATTACATGGAATTTCCTTGCAATTATTTGCTTTGCCAGGAATATTCTTGCCTGAAATTGCCTTGCCTTGCCTTGCCTCGCTTGGAATTGCCTTTTCTTTCCTTTCCTTTACTTGAATAGAATTGCCTTGAGTTGCCTTTCTTTGCCTTGCCTGGAATTACCTTTCCTGAAATTGCCTTGAATTGCCTTGCCTTGCCTGGAATTGCCTTGCCTTGATTTGCCTTGCCTGGAATTTCCTTGCCTGGGATTGCCTTACCTTCTGTTGCCTGGCTTGGCATTTCCTGAAGTTGCATTGCCTTACCCTACATGGAATTGCCTTGTCTTGCCTGCCTTGCGTGGAATTGCCTTTTTCGCAATTCCCTAGCCTGGAATTCCCTTGCCTTGCCTTGCCTTGATTTGCCTTGTCTTGCTTTGCCTTGCCTTTTCTTGCCTAGAATGGCCTTACCTGAACTTGACTTTCCTTGCCTTGCTGGGAATTGCCTTTCTTTGCCTGGAATTTTCTTGCATTGCCTTCCTTAGCAAAGCCTAGAATTGCTCTGCCTGGAACTGCCTTGCCTTGCCTTGCCTTGCCTGTAATTGCCTTGCCTAGAATTTTTCTGCCTTGCCCTGCACGGAATTGCCCTGACTGGAATTGCACTATCCTGCCTTGTCTTGCCTGGCCTTGCCTGGGATTATCTTTCCTGGAATTGCCTTGCATTATCTTGCCTTTTTTTGCATGGGATTGCCTTGCCTGGAATTGTGCTGCCTGGAATTGCCTGGCTTTGCCTTGCTTTTCCTTGCCTTGTGTTGCCTGGAATTGCCTAGCCTGAAAGTCCCTTGCCTGAAGTTGCCTAAAATTGCCTTGTCTTGCCTTGTTTGACTTGACTTGCCTTGCCTGGAATTGTCTTGCCTCTAATTGCCTGTCCTTGCATTGCCTTGCATGGAATTGCCTTGCTTGAAATTGCCTTGCCTTGCGTTGCTTGGAATTGTTTTGGCTATAATTTTTTTGTCTTGCCTTACCTGTAATTGCCTTGCCTGGAATAGCCTTTTTTGCAATTGCTTTGCCTGGAATTGCCTTCCCTTGAATTGCTTAGAATTGCCTTGCCTTGCTTTGCCTTGAATTGACATTCCCTGAATTGCCTTGCATTGTCTTGCCTTTCCTTGCATGGGATTGCCTTGGTTGGAATTGTCTAGCCTGGTATTGCCTTGCCTTGCTTTGCCTTGCACTTTGTTGAGTTGCCTGGAATTGCCTAGCCTAGAATGGCCTTGCCTTGCCTTGCTTTTCCTTGCCTGGAATTGCCCTGCCTTTCCTTGCCTTTGGAAAGCAAACTGGAATTGCTTTGTTTTGAATTACCTTAACTTAACTTGCCTTGCCTGGAATTGACTTTCCTTGCTTTGTCTAAAATAACCTTGTCTGGAATTGTCTTGCCTAGTCTTGACTTGCCTTGCCTGAAATTGCTTATTTTGCCTTGCCTTGTCATGCCTAGAATTGCCTTGTTGGAAACTTCCATGCCTTGTCTCGCCTCGAATTGCCTTTCTTGGACTTGCCATGATTTGCCTTGCCTTTCCTTATCTCGAATTCCCTTGCTGGGAATTGGCCAGCCTTACCATGTTTTGCCTTGCCTGGAATTGCCATGCCTTGCCTTGCCTGATATTTCCTTGCCTTGCTTTAAATTTTCTTGCAATGCCTTTTCTTGCCTAGCCTGGAATTGCGCTGTGGAATTGCCATGCCTTGGCTTGCCTTGCTTACCTGGAAGTGCCTTGCCGAGAATTGCTTTGCCTTGCCTTGCCTGGAATTGCCCTGTCTGGAATTGCCCTGCCTTGTCTCATCTTGCCTGAAATTTCCTTGCTTTGCCTTGCCTTGCTGTGCCTGGATTTGCCTTGCCTGTAATTGCCTTGCCTAGCTTGCTTGAAATTTACTTGCCTGGAATTGGCTTGCATTGACTTGCCTTGCCAAAAATTTTCTTGCCACGAATTGCCTTTCCTGGAATTGCCTTGCCTTGTTTGGAATTGCCTAGCCTGGAATTGCTTTGACTTGCCTTGCCTGGAGTTGTCTTCCCTGGAATTGCCATGCCTTGCCATTCCTGGATTTGCCTTCCCAGGGATTGCCCTGTATTGCCTTACGTGGAATTACCTTGCCTGCAATTGCCTTGTCTCGCCTTGCCTTACCTGAAATTGCCTTTTCTGTAATTGCCTGGCCTGGAAATGCCTTGCCTTGGCTTGCCTTGCCTTGCCTGTAATTGCCTTTTCTGGATTTGCCTTGTCTTGCTTTGCCTTGAATTCCCTTGCCTGAATTTTTTTTGCCTTGCTGGGAATTTTCTTGAATTGCCTTTCCTTTCCTAGGCTGGAATTGCCCTTTCTGGAATTGCCTTGCTTTGCCTTGCCTTGCCTTGCCTTCCCTTGCCTAGAATTGTCTTGCTTTGCCTTGCATTGTCTGGAATTGTCCTGCCTGAAATTGCCCTGCCTTTTGTTGCCTTGCCTGAAATTGCCCTGCCTTGCCTTGCCTTGCCTTGACTGAATTTGTGGTGCATACAATTTTCTTGCCTAGCCTTGCCTAGAATTTACTTGCCTGGAATTGCCTTGTATTGACTTGCCATGCCAGGAATTTTCTTGCCTGGAATTGCCTTATCTTGCCTTGCCTGGAATTGCCTTGAATTTTCTGGCCTTGTTTTGTTTTGCTTTGTTTGGAATGGTCTTTTCTTGCCTTTTCTTGCCTGGAATTGCCTAGCCTGGAATAGTCTTGCCTTGCCTTGCTGAAGTTGCCTTGCCTTTAATTGCCTTGCCGTGACTTGCCCAGATTTGCCTTTCCTGGAATTTCCCTGCCTTACCTTATGTGGGACTGTGTTGCCTGGAATTGCCTTTTCTTGCCGTGGCTTGCCAGGAATTGCCTTTCCTGGAATTGCCCTGTCTTACTTTACGTGGGACTGTGTTGCCTGGAATTGCCTTTTCTTGCCGTGGCTTGCCTGAAATTGCCTTTCCTGAAATTGCCCAGCCTGGAATTGCCTTTCGTTGCCTTGCCTTGCCTGGAACTTCCTTGCCTTGATTTGCCATCTTGTTTTGTCTTCAATTGCCTTGCCTGGAATTTACTTGTCTTTTATTTACTTGCCTGGTATTGCCTTGCCTTGCCTGAAATTTTTGTTGCCTTGCCTTCCTTTACCTAGCCTGAAATTGCCCTGCCTGGAATTACCTTGTCTTGCCTTGACTTGCCTGGAATTGCCTTTCCTGCAATTGCCTATCTTGGGATTGCCTTGCCTTTCCTTGCCTGGAACTGACTTGCCCGGATTTGCCTTGTTTTGCCTTGTCTTTCCTTGCCTTGCCTTGCCTAGAATCATCTTGCCTGGAATTGCCTTGGCTGGAATTGCCTTGCGTTTCTTTACCATGGCTTTCTTTGCCTTGTCTTTTTTGCCTTGCCTGGAATTGCCATGCCTTGCCTGAAACTTTTGCACTGCCTTGCTTTGCCTAGCCTGGAATTGCCCTGCCTGGAATTGTTTTGCCTTGGCTTCCCTTGTCTTGCCTTGTCTTGCCTGGAATTGCCTTGCCTATAATTTTTTGCCTTGTTTTGCTTGGAACTGACCTGCCTTGCATTACCTTGCCTGAAGTTTTTCTGCCTGGAATTGCACTACCTTGCCTTGCCGTGCCTGAAAATGCCTTTCATTTTCTTTCCTGTAATTGACTTTCCTGGAATTGACTTGAATTGCCTTGCTTTTTTGGCATAAAATTCCCTTGCCTCAAGTTGTCTTTCATGTAATTGCCTTGCCTTGCATTGCCTAAAATTGCCTAGCCTGGAATGGCCTTGCCTTGTCTTGCCTAGGATTGCCTATCCTTGCCTTGCCTTGCTGTGCCTAAAATTGACTTTACTGAAATTGACTTGCTTTGCCTTTACTTTCCTAAAAGAGCGTAGCCTGAAATTGCCCTACAATGCCTTACCCTATCTTGCCTGTAATTGCCTTGCCTATAATTGGGCTGCCTTCACTTGCCTTGCCTTGCCTACAATTGCCTTGCCTGGAATTGCCTTTTCTTGCCTGGAATTTCCTTGCTTGGAATTGCCTTGCATTGCATTGTCTTGCCTTGCATTGCTTTACTTTGCCTGGAATTGCCTGACTTGCTTTTTCTGGAATAGCTTTACCTGGAATTGCTTTATTTTGCCTTCCCTTGACTGGAATTGCCTTGTTTTGAATTGCCTTGCCTTTTCTAGTCTGAAATTGCCTTACCTAGAATTGCCTTGCCTTGTGTTGCCTTGCCTTGCCTTTCCTAGAATTGCCTTGCCTGGAATTGCCTTTACCAGTCTTGTCTTCCCTTGCCTTGCTTGGAATTGCCTTTGTGGTAATTGCCTTACCTGGAATTGCCCTGCCTTGCAATGCCAGGTATTGCCTGGAAGTGCCTTGCCTTGCCTTCCCTTGCTGTGCCTTGCCTAAAATTGACTTTCCTGAAATTGCCTTGCATTGCCTTGCCTTGCCTAGAAGAGCCTTGCCTGGAATTGCCCTACATACCCTTGCCCTGTTTTGCCTGGAATTGCCTTGCTGAGAATTTCCCTTTCTTGCCTTGCCTTGCCTTGCTTTGCCTTGCCTTGCCTTGCCTTGCTTTGCCTTGCCTTGCCTTGTTTTGCCTTGCCTTGTCTTGCCTTGCTTTGTCTTGCTTTGCCTTGCCTTGCCTTGCCTGGCTTTGCCTTGCCTGGCCTGAAATTTCCTTTCTTGGAATTGCCTTGCCTTGACTGAAATTGCCTTGCCTGTAATGTTCTTGCCTTATCTAGCCTTTCCTTTCCTTTTCTTGCACTGCCTGGAATTTCCTTACTTGGAACGTTTTTTGCCTTGCCTTGCATTTACTGGAATTGCCTGGCCTAAAATAGCCCTTTCTTGCCTTGCTTTGAGTGAAATTGCGTTTCCCTGCGTTGTCTTGCCTTGCCTATAATTGTCTTGCCTGGAATTGACGTGCCTTGTCTTGGCTGGAGTTGCCTTCCCTGGAATTGCCTTGCCTTTCTTCAACTGAAATTGGCTTGCCTGGGATTGCATTTCCCTGCCTTCTCTTGCCTTAATTTTTCTGGTATTGCTCTTCCAGCAATTTTCTTTCATGGAATTGCCCTGCCTTGCATTTTCTGGAGTTGCCTTCCCTGGAATTGCCTTGCCTTGCCTTACCTAAAATTGCCTTTCCCGGAATTGCCTTTCTCTGCTGTGTCTTGGCTGGAATTTTTTTTCTGCAATTGCATTGCCTAGAATTGCATTGCCTTGCCTTGCCTTCTCTTACCTTGCCATGCCTGGAATTGCCTTGCCTGGCATTGCATTGTCTTTCCTTTCTTTGCTTTGCCTTGCCTTCCCATGGATTACCTGGAATTGCCTTGCCTGGAGTTGTCTTGCCTTGCCGTACCTGGAATTGTCTTGCCTGGAATTGCCTTGCCTGGAATTGTCTTGCCTTGCCATATTTGGAATTGCCTTGCATGAAATTGACTTGCTTTTCCTTGCCTGGAATTGCCCTGTCGTGCCTTCCCTGGAATAGTCTTGTGTAGAATTGATTTGCCTTTACTGGAATTGCCTTGCTGTGAATTGCCTTGCCTTGCCTTTACTTGCCTGAAATTGTCTTGCCTTGCATTGCCTTGACTTACCTTGACTGAAATTGCCTTGCCTGGAATTGTCTTTGCTTGCATTATATGAAGTTGCCTTGCCTGGAAATACCTTTCCCTGCCTTGTCTTGCCTTGAATTGCCTTTTCAGCTATTGTCTTACCTGGAATTCCCTTGCCTTGCATTGCCAGGAATTGCCTTGACTGAAATTGTTTTGCCTAAAATTGTCCTGCCTTGCATTGCCTTGGCTTGCCTAGAATTGCCTTGCCTAGAATTGCATTGCCTTGACTTATCTTGAATTGCCTTGAATTTCCTTTCCTGATATTGCCTTTCCTTGCCTTCCCTGGAATGTTCTTGTCTGGAGTTGCCTTGCCTTATCTTTTCTTGCCTTACCTGAAATTGCCTTGCCTTACATTGCCTAAAATTGCCTTGCCTGGAATTGCCATTTTTTGCTTTGACTTGCCTTGTCTCAAATTGCCTTGCTTGGACTTTCCCTGTCTTGCCTTGCCTTGAATTGTCTTGCCTTTAATAGCCCTGCTTTGCCTTGCCTTTCCTACCTCGAATTTCCTTGCCTGGAATTGGCCTGCCTTGCCTTGTTTTGCCTTGCCTTGAATTCTCTTGCCTGGAATTTTTTTTGCCTTGCTGGGAATTTTCTTGCATTGCCTTTCCTTGCTTAGCCTGGAATTGCCCTGTCTGGAATTGTCTTACTTTGGCTTGCCTTGCCTTGCATGGAATGGCATTGCCTAGAATTGTCTTGCCTTGCCTTGTGTTGTCTGAATTTGCCGTGCCTGAAATTGCCCTGCCTTGCCTTGCCTTAAATTGGCCTACCCACAATTGCCCTGCCTTGCCTTGCCTTGCCTGGAATTGCCTTTCCTTGCCTGAATTTGCCTTGACTTCAATTACATTGCCTAGCCTTGCCTGGAATTGCCTTGAATTGACTTGCCTGGTCTTGCCTTCCCTGGAATTGCCTTGATTTTCCTGGCCTTGCCTGGAATTGCATTTCCTGGAACTGCACTGCCATGCCTTGCCTTGACTGAAATTGCTGATTCAGTAATTGCCTTGCCTTGCCTACCTGGATTTGCCTTTCCTGGAATTTCCCTGCCTTGCCTTACATGGAATTGCGTTGCCTGGAATTGCCTTCTCTTACCTTGCCTTGCCTGAAATTGGCTTTCCTGCATTTACATAGCCTGGAATTGCCTTGACTTGCCGTGCCTTGCCTCGCCTGGAACTGCCTGGCCTGAAAATTCCTTGTTTTGCCTTATCTTGCCTTGCCTTGCCTTGCCTTTCCTAGAATTGTCTTTCCTGAAATTTTATTTCCTGAAATTGCCTTGCCTTTTTGTCCCTTGAATTTCTTTGCCTTGCCTTTCTTTGTCTTGCCTGGTATTGCCTTGCCTTTCCTGGAATATTTTTGGGTTGCCTTCCTTTGCCTAGCCGGGAATTTCCATGCCTGGTATTGCTTTGTGTTGACTTGCCTTGCCTTGCCTGGAATTGCCTTGCCTTTTCTGGCCTGGAACTGACTTGCCTTGCATTATTTTGCCTGAAGTTTCCCTGTTTGGAATTGCACTGCCTTGCCTTTCCTTGCCTATAATTGACTTTCCCGGAATTGTTTTGCATGGCCTTGACTTTCCTTGCATTGGATTGGCTTGCCTGGAATTGCCTTGCCTTGCCTTGCCTTGAGTTGCTTTGCCTTGCCTTGCTTTGCCTAGCTTTGCTCTGCCTAGAATTGCCTTGCCTAGAATTGCCTTGCCTGGAATTGACTCTCCTTGACTTGCCTTGCCTTGCCTTGCTTTGCCTTGCGGTGCCTAAAATTGACTTTCCTCAAATTGCCTTGCATTGCCTTGCCTTGCCTAAAAGAACCTTCCCTACTTGCCCTACATTGCCTGACCCTGCCTTGTCTGGAATTGCCTTGTTTAGAATTGTGCTGCTTTCCCATGCCTTGCCTTGACTAGAATTGCCTTGACTGGAATTGCCTTGTCTTGCTTTACCTGAAATTTCCTTGCTTGGATTTGCCTTGCCTTGCATTGCCTTGCCTTGCCTTGCTTTTTCTTGCCTGGAATTGCCCTGCCTTGCCTTCCCTGGAATAGCCTTGCCTGGAATTGCCTTGATTTGCCTTGCCTTGATGGTAATTGCCTTGTTTTAAATTGCCTTTCCTTGCCTGAAATTGCCTTTTCTGGAATTGCCTTGTTTTGAATTGCCTTGCCTTGCCATTCCTCACCTGGAATTGCCTTTCCTAGAATTGCTTTGCCCTGCGTTGCCTTGCCTTGCCTTACCTGGAATTGCCTTGCCTGGAATTGCCTTGCCTGGAATTGCCTTGCCTTACCTTAGCTGGAATTGCCTTGCCTTACCTTAGCTGAAATTGCCTTGCCTGGAATTTCCTTTCCCTGCCTTGTCTTGCTTTGCATTGCCTGGAATTGCCTTTATGGCAATTGCCTTGCCTGGAATTGCCCTGCCTTGCATTTCCAAAAATAGTCACCCTGGAATTTCCTTGCCTTATATTTTCTTGTTTTATATTGCTCTGCCTTGCCTTATATTGCATTGCCTTGCCTTACCTTGCCTTGCCTGGAATTCCATTGCCTCAAATTGCCATTCCTTGCCTTGCCTGAAATTACCTTGTATGGAATTGCCTTTCCTTTTCTTACCTTGCGTTTGCTAAAATTGCCTTGCCTTGTCTTTCCTGAAATAGCCTTGCCTGGAATTGTCCTTATTTTGTCTTGCCTTGCCTTGCCTCAAATTGCCTTGTTTGGAATTTCCCTGCCTTGCCTTGCCTCGAATTTCCTGGTCTGGAATTGGCCTGTTTTGCCTTCTTTTGTCTTGCCTGGAATGCCCTTGCCTGAAATTGCTATGTCTTGCCTTTCCTGAAATTGCCGTGCCTAAAATTTTCTTGCCTTACTGGGAGTTTTCTTGCATTTCCTTTCCATGCCTAGCCTGGAATTGCCTTGCCTAGAATATCTTTGTATTCTCTTTTCTAAAATTGCCCTGCCTGAAATTGCCCTGCCTTGCCTTGCCTTGCCTGGAATTGCCTTGTTTGCTTGCCATGCCTTGCCTGGAATTTCCTTGCCTAGAATTGCATTGCCTTACCTTACCTTGACTTGCCTGTTATTGCCTTTCCTTACCTTGCCTGGAATTACCTTGGCTGGAGGTGTCTTGTCTTTAATTGCCTTGACTTGCCTTGGTTGAAATCACCTTGCCAGGAATTTCCCTTTTTCTTCCTTTCCTTGCCTTGCCTTGAATTTGCCTTGCTTGGAATTTTGCTGCCTCGACTTGCTCGAATGGCTTTATCTGGAATTTCCCTGCTTTGCCTTGCCTTGCCTTTTCTCAAATTACCTTGCCTGGAATTGGCCTGCCTTGCCTTGTTTTGCCTTGCCTGGAATTGCCATGCCTGAAATTCCCATGCCTTGCCTTGCCTGGAAATGCATTGCCTAGAATTGCCCTGCCATGCCTGACTTTGCCTTGCCTGGAATTTCCTTGCCTAGAATTGCCTTGCCTTGCCTTGCATGAAATTGCCTTGATTGGAATTTTCATGCCTTGCTGGAAATTTTCTTGCATTGCCTTGTCTTACCTAACCTGGAATTGACCTGTCTGAAATTGCCTTCCCTTGGCTTGCCTTGCCTTGCATGGAATTGCCTTGCCTAGAATTGCCTTGCCTTGCCATGACTAAAATTACCCTGCCTGGAATTGCTATGCCTTTCTTTGCCTCAAATTGAATTGCCCTTCCTTGCCTTGCCTTTCCTGGAATTGTCTTGCCTTGCCTTGTCTTGCCTTGCCTAAAATTGACTTTTCTGAAATTTCCTTGCATTGCCTTTCCTTCTCTAAAAGAGCCTTGCCTGGAATTGCCAAACAGACACTTGCTCTGCCTTGCCTGAAATTACCTTGCATAAAATTGCCCTGCCTTGCCTTGCCTTGCCTTGCCTGGAATTTCCTTATTTGGAATTTCCTTGCATTGTGCATTGCCTCGCCTTGCCTCGCCTTGCCTCGCCTCGCCTCGCTTGCCTAGAATTTCCTTACCTGAATTTTTTTTGCCTTGCCTTGCATTGCCTGGAATTGCCTTGCATGGAATAGCCTTGCCTTGCCTTGCCTTGGCTGGAATTGCCTTGCCTTGCCTTGTCTGGAGTTGGCTTCCCTAGAATTGCCTTGACTAAAATTGCCTTGCCTTGCCTTGACTGGAGTTGCCTTGGCTGGAATTGCCTTGCCTTGCCTTGTCTGGAGTTGCCTTCCACGGAATTGCCTTGCCTTGCCTTACCAGGAATTGCCTTGCCTGGGATTGCCTTTCCCTCTCTTCTCTTGCCTTAATTTTCCTGGAATTGCCTTTCCAGCAATTGCCTTGACTGAAATTGCCCTGTCTTGCATATCCTAGTGTTGCCTTCCCTGTAATTGCCTTGCCTTGCCTTAACTAAAATTGCCTTGCCTGGAATTGCCTTTCTCTGCCTTGTCTTGCCTTGCCTTGCCTTGACTGGAATTGTCACGCCTGGAATTTTCTTGCCTTTCCTTAGCTAAAATTTTCTTGCATGGAAATACTTTTTCCTGCCTTGTCTCGCCTTGCCTTACATGGAATTGCCTTTATGTCAATTGCCTTGCTTAAAATTGCCTTGTCTTGCATTGCCAGAAATTGCCTTGCTTGAAATTGCCTTGCCTTGCATTGCCTTACCTTGTCTGAAATTGCCTTGCCTAGAATTGCATTGCCTTGCCTTGCCTGGAATTACCTTGCCTGGAATTGACTTTTCTTGCCTTGTCTGGAATTTTTTTGTCTGGAATTGCCATGCCTAGTCTTGTCTTGCCTTGCCTTGCCTGAAATTGCCATGCCATGCCTAAAATCGCCTTGTGTGAAATTGCCTTTTTTGCCTTGCCTTGCCTTGCCTTGCCTCGAATTGCCTTGCTTGGAATTTCCCTGCCTTGCCTTGCCTCGGGTTGCCTTGCTGAAATTACCCTGCTTTGCCTTACCTTTTCTTACCTTAAATTGACTTGCCTGAAATTGGCCTGCCTTGCCTTGTTTTGCTTTGTTTTGAATTCCCTTGCCTGGAATTTTTTGCCTCGCTGGGAATTTTCTTGCATTGCCTTTCCTTGCCTAGACTGAAATTGTCCTGTCTGCAATTGCCTTGCTTTAGCTTGCCTTGCCTTGCCTCAAATTGTCTTGCCTTGCCTTGCGTGGTCTGGAATTGCCCTGCCTGCAATTTCCCTGCCTGCAATTTCCCTGCCTTGCCTTGCCTTGCCTGAAATTGCTCTGCCTACAATTTCCTTGCCTTGCCTTGCCTGGAATTGCCTTGCCTTGCCTTGCCTTGACTGGATTTGCCTTGCCTGGAATTTTCTTGCCTAAAATTGCCTTGCATTGACTTGCCTTGGATCAGGAATTTTCTTGCCTGGAATTGTGTTGTCGTGCCTTGCCTGAAATTACCTTTACTTTCCTGGCCTTGCCTGGAGTTGCCTTTCCTGGAATTGCCTTGTCTTGCTTTGTCTTCCCTAGAGTTGCTTAGCCTAGAATTGCCTTGCTTTACTTGCCTGGAATTGCCTTGCCTTGCCTTGCCTAAATTTGCCTTTCCTGGAATTGCCCTGCCTTTCCTTACGTGAAATTGCCTTGTCTGGTATTGCATTGCTTTGACTTGCCTTGCCTGGAATTGCCTTTTCTAAAATTGCCTAGCCTGGAATTGCCTTGCCTTGCCTTGCCTAGACTGCCTTACTTAGATATTCCTTGTCTTGCCTTGTCTTGCCTGGCCTTGCCTTGCCTAGAATTGTTTTGCCTGGAATTGCCTTGCCTGAAATTGCCTTGCCTTTCCTTTTCTTGACTTTCCTTGCCTTGCCTGATATTGCCTTGCCTTTCTTGGATTTTTTTGCATTGCCTTGCTTTGCCTCACCTGGAATTGCCCTGCCTGGACTTGCCTTGCCTTGGCTTCCCTTACCTTACCTGGAATTTCCTTGCCTATAATTTCCTTGCTTTGTCTCGCCCAGAAGATGGATCTTGCATTATCTTGCCTTAAATTTTATTGCCTGGAATTGCACTGCCTTGTTTTCCCTTGCCTGGAATTGCCTTGCCTTTCCCTGCCTGGAATTGACTTTCCAGAATTCCCTTACATTGCCTTCCCTTTACTTGCCTGGGATTCACTTACCTTGAATATCCTTACATGAAATTGCCTAGCCTGAAATTGCCTTCCCTTGCCTTACCTGGAATTGCCTTCCCTTGCCGTGTCTGGAGTTGCCTTCCCTGAAATTGCCTTGCCTATTCTTAACATAAAATTGGATTGCCTGGGATTGCCTATACCTGCCTTCTCTTGCCTTAATATTCCTGGTATTGCCTTTTCGACAATTGCCTTGCCTGAAATTGCCCTGCCTGAAATTGCCCTGCCTTGCATTTCCTGGAGTTGCCTTCCCTGGAATTGACTTGTCTTGTGTTACCTAAAATTGCCTTGACTGGAATTTCCTTTTTCTGCCTTGTCTTGCCTTTCCTTGCCTGAAATTGCCATCCCTGCAATTACATTGCCTAGAATTTTATTGCTTTGCCTTGCCTTCCCTTGCCTTGCCATGCCTGGTATTGCGTGTCCTGCCCTTGCCTTACCTTGCATTGCCTGGAAATATGTTCTTCTGCCTTGTCTTGCTGGCCTGGTCTTGCCTTGCCTTGACTTGACTTGTCTGGAAATACCTTTCCCTGACTTGCCTTGCCTTGCCTGGTATGGCCTTGTGTTGCTGTGCCTTGCCTGGAAATACCTTTCCCTGTCTTATCTTGCCTTGTCTGGCCAGGTCTTGCCTTGCTTTGCCTTGACTTCAAATATTTTTCCCTGCCTCACCCTGAATTGCCTGGTCTGGCCTGGCCTTGCCTTGCCTGGAAATACCTTTCCCTTCTTTGCCTTGCCTTGCCATGCCTGGGCTGCCCTTGCCTTGCCTTCTCTGGAAATACCTTTTCCTGTCTTGCCTTGCCTTGTCTGTCCTGGTCTTGCTTGCCTTGCCTTGCCTGGAAACAACTTTCCCTGCCTTGCCTTGAATTGCCTGGCCTGGTCTTGCATTGCCTTGTCTGGAAATTCCTTTGCCTGCCTTGCCTTGCCTTACCTTGCCTTGTCTGGTCTGGCCTGGTCTTGCCTTACCTTGCCTGGAAATACCTTTTTCTGCCTTGCCTTGCCTTGCCTGGAAATACCATTCCCTGCTTTGCCTTACCTTGTCTTGCCTGGCCTTGTCTTGCTTTGCCTGGAAATACTTTTCCCTGCCTTGCCTTGTCTGGCCTGGCCTGGACTGGACTGGCCTAGCCTTGCCTGGACTGACCTGGCCTTGCCTTGCCTGGCCTGACCTGGCCTTACCTTGCCTGGCCTTACTTTGCCTGGAAATACCTTTTCCTGTTTTTCCTTGCCTTGCCTGGCCTGGCTTTGCTTTGCCTTGCCTTGCCTGGAAATACCTTTATCTGCCTTCCCTTGCCTTGCCTGGAAATACCTTCCCCTGCTTTGCCTTGCCTTACCTGGCCTGGCTTTGCCTTGCCATGTCTTGCCTGGAAATACGTTTTCCTGCCTGGCCTTGCCTAGTCTGGTATGGCCTGATCTTGCCTTGCCTGGAAATACCCTTCCCTGCCTTGCCTTGCTTGCCTGGAACTACCTTTCCCTGACTTGCCTTGCCTGGTCTGGCCTGGCCTGACCTAGACTTGCCTGGCCTGGCCTGGCCTTACCTTGCCTGATCTTAACTTGCCTGGAAATACCTTTCCCTGTTTTGCCTTGCCTTGCCTGGCCTGGCTTTGTTTTGCCTTGCCTTGCCTGGAAATACCTTTCCCTGCCTTGCCTTGCCTTGCCTTGCCTTGCCTTGCCTTGCCTTGCCTTGCCTTGCCCTGCCCTGCCCTGCCCTGCCCTGCCCTGCCCTGCCCTGCCCTGCCCTGCCCTGCCTTGCCCTGCCTTGCCTTGCCTTGCCTTGCCTTGCCTGGAAATACCTTTTCCTGCTATGCCTTGCCTTGCCTTGGCTGGAAATACGTTTTCCTGCCTGGCCTTGCCTTGCCTGGAAATACCTTTCCCTGCCTTGCCTTGCCTTGCCTTGTCTGTCCTGTCCTTGCCTTGAATTGCCTTGCCTTGCCTTGCCTTGACTGCAAACAACTTTCCCTGCCTTGTCTGGTCTGGCCTGGCCTGGCCTGGACTTGCCTTGCCTGGAAATACCTTTTTCTGCCTTGCCTTGTCTTGCCTTGCCTGGCCTGGCCTTGCCTGGTCTGGCCTGGGCTTGCGTTGCCTTACCTTGCCTGGAAATACTTTTCTCTGCCTTGCCTTGCCTTCCTTGGCTTCGCCTTGCCTTGCCTTCCCTGGAAACACCTTTCTCTGACTTGCCTTGCCTTGCCTGGCATTGCATTGACTTACCTTGCCTGGAAATACCTTTCCCTGCTGTGCCTTGCCTGGCCTGGATTGGTCTTGCCTTGCAGTGCCTTGACTGGAAATAACTTGCCCTGCATTGCCTTGCCTTGCTTGGTCTGGCCTTGCCTTGCCTTGCCTTGCCTTGCCTTGCCTTGTTTTGCCTTGCCTTGCCTTGCCTGGAAATACACTTCCCTGCCTTGCCTTGCAATGCCTTGCCTGGCTGGTCTTTGCCTTGCCTTGCCTTGGCTGGAAATACCTTTCCCTGCCTTGCCTTGCCTTGTCTGGCCTGAGCTGAGCTTGCCTTGCCTTGACTTTCCCAGAAACACCTTTCCCTTCCTTGCCTAGACTTGCCTGGTCTGACCTGGCCTTGCATTACCTTGCCTTGCCTGGAAATACATTTTTCTGCCTTCTCTTGCCTTGCCTGCGCTGGTCTGGTCTGGTCTTGCCTTGCCTTGCCTTGCCTGTAAATACCTTTCCTGCCATGTCTTGCCTTGCCTGGCATTGCCTTTACTTGCTTTGCCTTGCATTCCCTGGAAACAACTTGCCCTGCCTTTCCTTGCTCTTCCTGGCCTGGTCTTGTCTTGTCTTGCCTTCCCTGGAAACACCTTTTTTTTCCTTGCCTTGCCTTGCCTTACCTTGACGGTCCTTGCTATGCCTTACCTTGTCTTGCCTGGAAATACCTTTCCTTGCCTTGTAATGCCTTGCCTGGCCTGTTTTTGCCTTGCCTTGCCTTGCTGGGAAATACCTTTCCCTTCCTTGCCTTTCCTTGTCTGGCCTGGGCTGCCCTTGCCTTGCCTGGAAATATCTTTTCCTGTCTTGCCTTGCCTTGTCTGCCTTGGCCTTGCCTTGCCTTTACTAGAAACACCTTTGCCTGCCTTGCCTAGCCTTGCCTGGTCTAACCTGGCCTTGCATTACCTTGCCTTGCCTGGAAATACATTTTTCTGCCTTCTCTTGCCTTTCCTGCGCTGGTCTGGCCTGGTCTTGCCTTGCCTTGCCTTGCCTTGTCTTGCCTTGCCTGGCATTGCCTTGCCTTGCTTTGCCTTGTGTTCCCTGGAAACAACTTGCTGTGCCTTGCCTTGCCCTGCCTTGCCTGGTCTTGTCTTGTCTTGCTTTCCCTGGAAACACCTTTCCTTTCCTTTTCTTGCCTTGCCTTACCTTGCCAGTCATTGCTTTGCCTTACATTGTCTTGCCTGGAAATACCTTTCCCTGCCTTGCCTTTGCTTGCATTGACTGGTCTTGCCTTTCCTGGCCTTGCCTTGCCTGAAAATATCTTTCCCTGCCTTGCCTTGCCTTGCCTTGCCTTGCCTTGCCTTGCCTTGCCCTGGAAACACATTTCTCTGCCTTGCCTAGCCTTGCCTGGACTGGCCTGGCGTTCTCTTGCCTTGCCTGGAAATATCTTTTTGTGCCTTGTCTTGCCTTGCCTGGTCTGGCCTTGCCTTGCCTTGCCTTGCCTTGCCTGGCCTGGCCTGGGCTGCCCTTGCCTTGCCTTGCCTGGCCTGGCCTGGGCTGCCCTTGCCTTGCCTTGCCAGGAAATACCTTTCCCTGTCTTGCCTTGCCTTGTCTATCCCAGCCTTGCCTTGCCTTGCCTTCCCTGGAAACACCTTTCCCTGCCTTGCCCTGCCTTGTCTGGCCTGGCCTTGCCTTGTCGTGCCTTTGCTGGAAACACCTTTTCCTGCCTTGCCTTGCCTTGCCTGGCCTTGCCCTGACTTGACTTGCCTTGCCTGGAAATACTATTCCCTGACTTGCCTTTCCTTGTGTGGCCTGGTCCTCCCTTGCCTTACCTTGCCTTGCCTGGAAATACCTTTTTGTGCCTTGCCTTGCCTTGCCTTACCTTGCCTTGCCTGGCCTGGGCTGCCCTGCCTTGCCTTGCCAGGAAATACAGTTCCCTGTCTTGCCTTGCCTTGTCTGTCCCGGCCTTGCCTTGCCTTACCTTGCCTTCCCTGGAAACACATTTCCCTGACTTGCCTTGCCTTGTCTGGCCTGGCCTTGCCTTGTCATGCCTTTCATGAAAACACCTTTTCCTGCCTTGCCTTGCCTGGCCTTGCCCTGACTTGTCTTGCCTGGAAATACTTTTCCCTGACTTGCCTTGCTTTGTGTGGCCTGGTCTTCCCTTGCCTTACCTTGCCTTGCCTGGAAAGAGCTTTCCCTGCCTTGCCTTGCCTTGTCTTGCCTGGAATACCTTTCTCTGCTTTGCCTTGCCTTGTCTGACCTGGTCTTGCCTTGTCTTGCCTGGAAATACCATTCCCTGCCTTGCCTTGTGGGCCTTGACTTGCCTTACCTTGCTTTGCCTGAAATTGTCTTGCATGGATTTCCCTTTCCTTTTCATTCCTGAAATTTTCTTGTCTGGAATTACCTTGCCTTGTCTTGCCTTGCGTGGAATTGTCTTGCCTTGTCTTGCCTAGCCTGAAATCGACTTGCCTGGAATTGCCCTTTATTACCTTGCCTTGCTTTGTCTCAAATTGCCTTGCCTGAAATTGCCCTGTCTTGCCTTGCCTTGCCTTACCTCGAATTGCCTTGCCTGAAATTGGCCCAGCTCACCTCGCCTCGCCTCCTGGAGTTGCTTGAAGTTGCCTGGAGTAAGGCTATTCCAGAAAAGGCAAGGCAAGGCAATTCCAGGCAAGGCTATTCCAGGGAAGGCATGGAAAGGCAATTCGTGGCAAGGCAAATTCACGCAAGGGAAGGCAAGGCAGGACAAGGCAATTCTATGCAAGCAAGGCAATAACAGGCAAAGCAAGAAAAGGCAATGCAAGGAAAGGCAATTCCAGGCAAGACAATTTCAGGAAAACAACCCAAGGCAATTCCAGGCTAGGCAATTTCAGGCAAGGTAATTCCAGAAAAGGCAAGCAAGGCAAGGTAAGGCAATTCCAGGCAATGCAATTTCAGAAAAGGCAAGGCAAGGCAATTCCAGGCAAGACAAGGCTAGGCAAGGCATTGCAATTCCGGGCATGGCAATTTCAGGTAAGGCAAGGCAAGGCAAGGCAAGGCAAGGCAAGGCAAGGCAAGGCAATGCAAGTAAATTCCAGGAAAAACAAAGCAAGACAAGGAAAGGTAATGCCAGGCAAGAAAAGGCAACACAATTCCAGGCAAGGCAAGGCAATTATATGCAAGGCAATTCCAGGCAAGGCAATTTCAGGCAAGATAAGGGAAGGCAATTTCTTACAAGGCAATTAAGTTAAGACAAAACAAGAAAGGCAAGGCAACTCCTAGCAAAAAAATTACAGGCAAGACAAGGCAATTTCACACGAATATATTTCAGGCAAGGCACTAAAAGGCAACTCAAGGCAATTCCCAGCAAGGCAAGACAATGCAATACCAGGCAAAGCAAGAGAAGTTAATGCAAGAAAAGGCAGTTTCGGGCAAGACAATTGCAAGCAAGGCAAGGCAAGGCAATTCCAGGCAAGCCAACTTGAGGCATGGCAAGGCAAGACAAGGCAAGGCATGGCAATTCAAAGCAAGGCAATTCCAGGCAAAGAAATTTCAGGCAAGACAAGGCAATTCCAGGCATGGCAAGGCAAAGCAAGGCAAGGCAAATCAAGGCAAGGACATTATAGGCAAAGCAATTCAAGGCAAGTCAATGCAATTCCAAGTAAGTCGATGCAATTCCAAGCAAGACAATTCTAGGCAAGGGAAAACAAGACAAGACAAGGCAAAACAATTCCAGACAAGGCAAGGCAAGGCAACTCCAGGCAAAGAAATTTCAAGCAAGACAAGGCAATTCCAGGCAAGGCAAGGCAGGCAAAGAAATTTTAGGCAAGGCAAAGCAATTCCAGGCAAGGTAATTTCAATCGAGGCAAAACAAGGCATGGTAGAGCAATTCCAGACAACACAAGGCAAGGTAATTCCTGGAAAGGCAAATCCAGGCAAGTAATTCTAGGAAAGGCAATCAAGGCAAGGCAAGACAATTCAAGACAAGGCAATTCAGACAAGGCAATTTCAGTCAAGGTAATTCCATGCAAGACTATTTTTAAGAAGGCAAGGCAAGGCAAGGCAAATCCAGGCAAGGCAATTCCAGGCAATGCAATTTCAGATACAGTAAGGCAAGTCAAGGAATGGAATTCCAGGCAGGGAAATTACAGGCAAAGCAGAACAAGGCAAGTCAAGCAATTTTAGAAAAAAATTATTCCAGGCAAGGCAAAAAAAGGTAACTAAAGGCAATTCCAGGCAAGGCAAGGCACGGCAATTCCAGGGAAGGCAATTTCAGACAGGGAAATTCCAGGAAAGGCAAGCAAGGCAAGGCAATTTCAGGCAAGGCAATTCCATGCAAGACAATTTCAGGAAAGGGAGGGAAAGGAAAGGCAAGGCAAGGCAATTCCAGGTAAGGCAAGGCAAGGCAAGGCAAGGCACTTTCTTGCAAGGCAATTTCAAGCAAGACAAGACAAGGAAAGCAAGGCAAGACAAGGCAAGGCATGACAATTCAAGACAAGGTAATTCCAGGCAAGGCAAAGCAAATAAAAGAAAGGCAATTGCAGTCAAGGTAAGGCAAGACAAGTCAAGTCAAGGCAATTCCAGGAAAGGCAAGGCAAATCAAGGTAAGGAAATTCCAGGCAAGGCACTTCCAGGCAAGGCAAGTCAAGAAAAGGCAAAGGAAGGCAAAGTAATGCAAGGCAAGTCAAGGCAAGGACATTACGGGCAAAGCAATTCAAGACAAGGCAATGCAATTCCATGCAAGGCAATTCTAGGCAAGGCAAGGCAAGACAAGTCAAGGCAAAACAATTCCAGGCAAGGCAATTCCAGGCAAAACATGACAAAAAAAGCAAGGCAATTCCAGGCAATGCAATTATAGGCAAGAGAAGACAAGACAATTCCAGGCAAGGCAATTCCAGGAAAGGCCAGGCAAGGTAAAGCAATGCAATCTTAGGCAGGGCAGTTTTAGGCAAGGGAAGAGAATGCAAGGCAAGGCAATTTAAGGAAAGGCAATTCCAGGCAAGGCAAGGCAGGACCAGGCAGGGAAAGGAATTTCAGGCAAGACAATCCCAGTTAAGGCAAAAAAGAGCAATTCCAGGGAATTCAATTTCAGGCAAGGCAAGGCAAGGCACGACAAAACAATTCCAGGCAAGTGAATCCTAAGACAAGGCATGGTAAGACATGGCAATTCAGGGCAAGGCAATTCCAGGGAAGGCAAGTCATAGCAATTCCAGACAGAGCAATTCCAAGCATGGCAGGGAAAGACAAGGCATGTCCAGGCAATTCCAGGCAAGGCAATTGAAAGCAAGGCAGGGCAAGGCAAGGAAAGGGAATTCCAGAAAGGATATTTCAGGCAAGGCATAGAGAGGCAATTCAAGGCAATCCAGGCAAGGCAATACCAGAAAAGGGAATCCCATGCAAAAAAAAGGCAAGGCAATGCAAGGCCGTTTTGTTAAATTCAATTTCAGGCAAGGCAAGGCAAAGCAGTGAAATTTCCAGGAGAAACATTTCTGGCAAGGCACAAAATGGCAGGGCAAATCCAGGCAGAAAAATTCCAGGCAAAACAAGGCAAGGCAATTCTTCGCAAGGAAATTCCAGGCAAGGCAAGGCAAGCAAAGGCAAGGGTATTCCAGGCAGGGCAATTCCTGGCTAGACAATGCAAGGCAATGCAAGAAAATTCCAGGCAAGACAAAGCAATTTTTGGCAAGACAAAAAAAGACAAGGCTAGGAAAGGCAAGGCAATTTTATGCAATGAAATTCCAGGAAAGACAATTCTTGGCAACCCAAGGCAATGCAAGTCAAGGCAAGGAAATTCTACGCAAGACAATTCCAGGCAAGGCAATCCCAAGCACAGAAAGGCAAGGCAATCCAAAGAAGTTCCAGGAAAGTCAATTTCAGGCAAGGCAAGGCAAGGCAAGGAAATTTCAGGCAAGACAAGGCAAGGCAGTGCAATTCCAGGCAGGGCAATTTCAGGCAAGGCAAAACAAGGCAGTGCAATTCCAGGCAGTGAAATTCCAGGCAAGGCAAGGCCATTCCAGCCAGGGCAATTGCAGGCTAGGCAATGCAAAGCAATGCAAGAAAATTCCAGGCAAGACAAAGCAATTCCAGGCAAGCCAAAAAAAAGGCAAGGCAATTTCAGGCACTGCAATTCCAGGGAAGGCAAGGCAAAGCAAAGCAAGAAATGGCAAGGCAAGGCCAGTCAAAACAAGACAAATCTGGGCTAAGAAATTGCAGAAAGGCAATTCCAGGCAAGACAAGGCAATTCCAGGTAAGGCAATTTCATATAAGGCAAGGCAAGGCAATTCCAGGAAAGGCAAATCCAGGCAAGGCAAGAAAAGGCAACTCAAGGCAATTCCAGGCAAGGCAAGGCAAAGCAAGACAAGGCAAGGTAATTTCAGAAAAGGCAATTCCAGGAAAGACAACAAAAGGCAACTGAAGGCAATTCCAGGCAAGGCAATTCCAGGCAAGGCAATTCCTGGTAACGCAAGCCAAGGCAATTCCAGGGAAGGCAATTCCAGGCGAGGTAATTCAAGGGAAGACAAAGCAAGGCAAGGCAGGGCAAGGCAGGGCAAGGCAAGACAAGGCAATGCCAGGCAAGGCAATTTCAGGCAAGGTAACGCAAGGCAGGGCAATTACAGGCAGGAAAATTTTAGGCAAGGCAACAAAAGGATAGAAAATTCCAGACAAGGCAAGGCAATGCAATTCTAGGCAGGGCAGTTTTAGGCAAGGGAAGCAAATGCAAGGGAAGGTAATTCCAGGCAAGGCAAGGGAAGACAAGGCCAGAAAAGAAAATTCCAGGCCAGGCAATTCCAGGTAAGGTAAAACAGGGCAAATCCACGCAAGGCAATTCCAGTCAAGTCAAGGCAAGGCAAAACAAAACAATTCCAGGCAATGCAATCTCAGGCAAGTTATGATAAGGCAAGGCAATTCGAGGCAATGCAAATTCAGGGAAGGCAAGGCAAGGCAATTCTAGGCAAGGCAATTCCAAGCATGGCAGAGACAGACAATGCATGGGCAGGCAACTCCAGTCACGGCAATTGCAGCCAAGGCAGGATAAAGCAAGGCAAGGCAATTCGAGATAAGGCAATCTCAGGAAAGGTAATTACAAGCAAGGCAGCTCCTGCTAGGACAACACAAGGCAATTCCAGCCAACACAGTTCCAGACAAGGTAAGGCAAGACCATTTCAGGCAAAGAATTCCAGGCAAGACAATTCCAGGCAATGCAAGTCCACTCACGCAAGGCAAGACAAGGCAATTCCAGGCAAGGCAATTCCAGAAAATGAAAGGCAGGGCAATTCCTGGCAAGACCATTCCAGGCAAGGCAAGAAAAGCAAGACATTTCCAGTCAAGGCATATCCAGGCAAGGCAAGGCAAAGAAATTTCAGGCTATGCAATTCCAGGCAAGGCAAGGTAAGGCAATTTCAGGCAAGACAATTCCAGGCAAAACAATTCCATGCAAGGGAATGCGGGGCAATGCAAGAAAATTTCAGAAAAGTCAATTCCAGACAAGGTAATGCAAGGCAATTCCAGACAAATCAAGGAATGGCAGTGCAATTCCAGGCAGAGCAATTTTAGGAAGGCAAAACAAGGCAGGGCAATTCCAGACAGTAATATTCCAGGCAAGGCAAGACAAGGACATTCCAGGTAGGGCAATTCAAGGCTAGGCAACACAAGGCAATGCAAGAAAATGTCAGGCAAGGCAAAAAAAAGGCAAGGCAAGGAAAGGCGAAGCAATTCCAGGCAAGGCAATTATAGGCAAGGCAAGGCAAGAAATGCCAAGGCAAGGCAAGAAATGGCAAGGCAAGGCAAGGCAAAACAAGGCAAATCAGGCTAGAAAATTGCAGGAAAGGCAATTCCAGTCAAGGCAAGGCAATACAAGGCAATTCCAGGAAATGCAATTCCATATAAGAAAAGGCAAGGCAATTCCAGGGAAGGCAAATTCAGTCAAGGCAAGGAAAGGAAATCCAGGCAATTCCAGGCAAGGCAAGGTAATTTCAGAAAAGGCAATTCCAGGAAAGGCAACTAAAGGCAATTCCAGACAAGGCAAGGCAATTCCAGGAAAGGCAATTCCAGGAAAAACAATTTAGTCAAGGCAAGACAAGTCAGGAAAAGAGAACATAAGGAAATGCCAGGCAGGGCATTTCCAGGCAAGGCAAGGCAATACCAGGCAATTCCAGGCAAGGTAACGCAAGGCAGGGCAAATTCAGGCAGAAAAATTTTAGGTAAGGCAAGAAAATGAAGGACAATTTCAGACAAGGCAAGTTAATGCAATTCTAGGCAGGGCAATTTTAGGCAAGGGAAGACAATGCAAGGCAAGGCAATTCCAGTCAAGGCAAGGCAAAGAAGGGCAAGGGAAGGCAAGGCAAGGCAACGCAGGGAAACTCAATTCAAGTAAAAAATATGCAGGAAAGGCAATTCCAGGCAAGGAAGGCAAGACAAGGCAGGGAAAGAAAATTCCAGGCAAGGCAATTTCAAGTAAGGAAAGGCAGGGCAATTCCAGGCAAGGAAATTCCAGGCAAGGAAAGGCAAGACAAAACAATTTCAGGCAAAGCAATTCCAGGCAAGGCATTGTAATGCCAGGCAAATTGAGGCAAGGCAATTCCAAAGAAGGCAAGGAAAGGCAATTCCAGACAAGACAAGGCAAGGCAGTGCACTTCCAGGAAGGGCAATTTCAGGCTAAATAAAACAAGGCAGGACAAATCCAAGAAGAGAAATTCTGGGCAAGGCAAGGCAAGGACATTCCATGCAGGGCAACCCCAGGCTGGGCAATGCAAGGCAAAGCAAGAAAATTCGAGGCAAGGCAAGGGAATTTCAGGCAAGACATAAAAAGGTAAGGCAAGAAAAGGCAAGGCAATTCCGGGCAAAGCAGGGGAAGACAATGCATGGCCAGGAAATTCCAGGTATGGCAATTGCAGGCAAGGCAGGGCAAGACAAGGCAAGGCAACTTCAGGCAAGGCAAGACAAGGCAAGGAAATTCAAGGCAAGGCATTTCCAGGAAAGGCAAATACACTCAAGCAAGGCAAGACAAGGCAATTCCAGGCAAGGCAACTCCAGAAAATGGAAGGCAGGGCAACTCCAGGCAAGGCCATGACAGGCAAGGCAAGGCAAGGTAATTCCAGTCAAGGCAATTCCAGGCAAGGCAAAGCAAGGCAAAGCAATTCCAGGATAGGCAATTTCAGGCAAGGCAAGGTGAAACAATTCCAAGCAAAACAATTTCAAGCAAGGCAATCCCATGCAAGGCAATGCAAGGAAATTCCGGAAAAGTCAATTCCAGGCAAGGTAAGGCAAGGCTATTCCAGACAAGACAAGACAAGGCAGTGCAATTCCAGGCAGGGCAATTTCAGGTAAAACAAAACAAGGCAGGGCAAATCCAAGAAAAGAAATTCCGGGCAAGGCAAGGCAAGGCCATTCCATGCAAGGCAATTCCAGGCTAGGCAACGCAAGACAAAGCAAGAAAATTTGAGGCAAGGCAAGGAAATTCCAGGCAATGCATAAAAAAGCAAGGCAAGAAAAGGCAAGGCAATTCCAGACAAGGCAATTCTAGGCAATAAAAGGCAAGGTAAGAAATGTCAAGGCAAGACAAGGCAAAACGAGGCAAGGCAAGGCAAAGCAAAAACAATTTTAGGCTAGGCAATTACAGGAAAGGCAATTCCAGGCAAGGCAAGGCAAGACAAGGTAATTCCAGGTAAGGCAATTTCATAGTAGGCAAGGCAAGGCAATTCCAGGGTAGGAAAATCGAGGCAAGGCATGGAAATGCAACTCAAGGCAATTTGAGGCAAGGCAAGGCAATTCCAGGAAATGGAAGGAAAGGTAACTCAAAGCAATTCCAGGCAAGGCAAGGCTATTCCAGGCAAGGCAATTCCAGTTAAGGCAAGGCAAGGCAATTCCAGTCAAGCAATTCCAGGCAAGGCAATTCTAGGCAAGGCAAGGCAGGGCAAAGCAAGACAAAGCAATGCCAAGCAAGGCAATTCCAGGCAAGGCAAGGCAATGCCAGGCAGGGCAATTCCAGGCAAGGTAAGGCAAGCAGGGCAATTCCAGGCATGGCGATTTTTGGCAAGGCAGCAAAAGGAAGGGAAATTCCAGAAAAGGCAAGGCAATGAAATTCTAGGCAGGGCAGTTTTAGGCAAGGGAAGGCAATGCAATGCAAGGCATTTCCAGGCAAAGTACTCAAGGCAAGGGAAAGCAAAGCAAGGCAAGGTAATAAAAGGAAATTCAAGGAGAGACAATTGCAGGAAAGGAAATTTAAGGTAAACAAGGCAAGAAAAGTAAGGGAAAGGAAATTTCAGGCAAGGCAATTCCAGGTAATGCAAGGCTAGGCAATTCCAGGCAAGGCAACTCAAGTCAAGGCAAGACAAAACAATTCCAAGCAAGGCAATCCCAGGCAAGGCATGGTAAGGCAAGGCAATTTGAAGCAAGTCAATTCCAGAGAAGGCAAGGCAAGGCAATTCCAGGCAAGCCAATTCTAATGATGGCAGTGGAAGACAAGGCATAGCCAGGCAATTTCAGGGAAGGCAATTCCAGGCTAGGCAATGACAGGAAAGACATCATAAGGCAATTCCAGGCAAGACAATTCCAGGTAAGTCTAGGCAAGGTAATCCCATGTCAGGAAAGGAAAGGTATTGCAAGGCAATTTTGTGAAAATCAATTTAAGTTAAGGTAAGGCAAGGCAAGTCCAGACAAGGCAAGGCAAAGCAGTGCAATTCCAGGCAGGGCAATTTTAGTCAAGGCAAACAAAGCAGGGAAAATCCAGGCATGGCAATTCTGGGCAAGGCAAGTATAGGCAATTCTAGGCAAGGCAAGTCAAGGCAAGCAAAGGCAAGGCGATTTCAGGAAGATCAATTCCGTGCTAAGCAATACAGGAAAATTCCAGGCAAGGCAAGGCACAAAAAGGCAAGAGAAGAAAAGACAAGGCAATTCCAAGAAATGCAATTTCAGAGAAGGCAATTCCAGGCAACGCAAGGCATAGCAAGTCAATTCAAGGGAATTCCAGGCAAGGCAATCCCATGCAAGGCAAGGCAAGGCAATGCAAAGCAATACGGGAAAAGTAAATTTGAGGCAAGGCAAGGCATGGCAACTCCAGGCAAGGCAATTACAACCAAAGTAGGAAAAGGAAAGGCAAAAAAATTCCAGTAGAGGCAAAGAAAGGCAACTCAAGGCAATTTCAGGCAAGGCAAAGCAATGCCAGGCAAAGCAAGACAAGGCAATGAAATGAAAGGCAATTTCAGTCAAGACAATTCCATGCAAGAAAAGAAAATTTCAGGTAGGGCAATCCCAGGCAAGGTAATTCCAAGAAAGGCAAGCAAGGTAAGGCAAGATAATTCCAGACAAGACAAGTTCAGGAAAGCCAAGGCAAGGCAAGGCAATTTTAGGCAAGGGAAGGCAAAACAAGGCAATTCTGGGCATGGCAATTCCATGTAAGGCAAGGCAAGAAAAGGCAATTCGATACAAGGCAATTTCAGGTAAGACAAGATAAAAAAGGCAAGGCAATTCCAGGCAAGGCAAGGCAAGACAAGGCAAGGAAAGGCAATTCGAGGCAAGGCAAAGCAAGTAAAAGCAAGGCAATTGCAGGCAAGGAAAGCAAGACAACTCAAGGCAAGTCAATTTCAGGCAAGGCAATTTCAAGCAATGCAAGGCAATGCAATTCAATTCAAGGGAATTCCAGGCAAGGCAACCCCATGCAAGGAGAGGCAAGGCAATGCAAAGCAATTCGGGAAAAGTAAATTTTAGGCAAGGCAAGGCAAGGCAACTTCAGGCAAGGCAATTACAGCCAAAGCAGGACAAGGAAAGGCAAAAAAATTCCAGGCAAGGATATTCCAGGCAAGGCAAAGAAAGGCAACTCAAGGCAATTCCAGGCAAGGCAAGGCAATACTAGGCAAAGCAAGACATGGCAATGAAATGAAAGGTAATTTTAGGCAAGACAATTCCAGACAAGGCAAGGAAATTTCAGGCAGGGCAATCCCAGGCAAGGTAATTCCAGGAAAGGCAAGCGAGGTAAGGCAAGGTAATTCTAGGTGAGACAATTTCAGGAAAGCCAAGGGAAGGCAAGGGAAGGGGAGGCAAGGCAAGGCAATTCCGGGCATTGCAATTCCAGGTAAGGCAAGGCAAGGCAAGGCAAGAAAAGGCAATTCAATGCAAGGCAATTTCAAGTTAGACAAGATAAGAAAGGCAAGGCAATTCCAGGCAAGTCAATTCCAGGCAAGGCAAGGCAAGACAAGTCAAGGCAAGGCAAGGCAATTCAAGGCAAGGCAATTCCAGGTAAGGCAAAGCAAGTAAAAGCAAGGCAATTGCAGAAAGGGAAAGCAACACAAGTCAAGGCAAGGCAATTCCAGGTAAGGCAAGGCCAGTCAATTAAGGAAATTCCAGGCAAGGCAACTCAAGACAAAGCAGAGCACGGCAAGTCACGTCAAGGCAAGGACATTACAGGCAAAGCAATTCAAGGCAAAGAAATGCAATTCCAAGCAAGGCAATTCTAGGCAAGGCAGGGTGAGACAAGGCAAAACAATTCCAGGCAACATAATTCCAGGTAAGGTAAGGCAAGGCAAGGCAAGGCAATTTCAGGCAAAGAAATTTCAGGCAAGACAAGGCAATTTTAGGCAAGGCAAGGTAAGGCAAAGCAATTTGAAGCAAGGCAATTCCAGGCAAGGACAGGCAAAAAAAAGTAGGGCAATTACAGTCAAGGCAATATTACAAAATGCTACTCAAGGCAAGAAAGGCAATTCCAGGCAAGGCAAGGCAAGGCAATATCAGGCAAGGAAAGGCAAGTCAGGGCAAGGCAAATCCAGGCAAGACAAGAAAAGAAGGCAAGAAAATTCCAGGCAAAGCATTTCCAGGCAAGTCAAGACAAGGCAATTTCAGGCAAGGCAATTTCAGAAAATAAAAGGCAGGTCAATTCCAGGCAAGCCCATTCCAGGCAAGGCAAGGCAATTTTAAGCACAGCAGGGGAAGACAAGGCATGGCCAGGCAATTCCAGGCAAATCAGGGCAACATAAGGCAAAGCAATTACAGGTAAGGCAATTCCAGGATGACAAAGAAAGACAATTCAAGGCAATTCCAGGCAAGACAAATCCAGGCAAGGCAATCCCATGCAAGAAAAGGCAAGGCAATGCAAGGTAATTTTGGAAAAATCAATTCCAGGCAAGGCGATGCAATGCAATTTCAGGCAAAGCAAGGCAAGTCAATGCAATTCCCGGCAGGGCAATTTCAGGCAAGAAAAACAAGTCAGAACAAATCCAGACAGGAAAATTCCAGGCAACAGAAGCGCAGGCAATTCTAGGCAAGGCAAGGCAAGGCAAGCCAAGCGAAGCCAAGACAAGGCCATGACAGGAAGAGAAATTCAAGGCTAGGCAATGCAAAGCAGCGCAAAAAAATTTCAGGCAAGTCAAGGCCATTCCAGGCAAGGTATAAAAAGGCAAGGTATGGCAAGGTAAGGCAATTTCTGGCAATGCAATTCCAGGCAAGGCAATTCCAGGCAATGCAAGGCAAGGGCTAGGCAATTCCAGGCAACGCAATCCCATGCAAGGAAAGGCAAGGCAATGCAAAGCAATTTCGAGAAAGTCAATTCCAGGGAAGAAAAGGCAACGCAATTCCAGGCAAAACAAGGCAACGCAATTCCAGGCAAGGCAATTTCAGGAAAGGCAATTTCAGGCAAGACAATTCCAGGTCAGGCAAGCCAAGGCAATTTCAGCCAAAACACGGCAGGGGAAGGCAAGGCAAGGCAAGGAAAAGCAAGGAAATTCCAGGCAAGGCAATTCCACTCAAGCAAGGCAAAACAAGGCAATTTCAGGCAAGGCAATTCCAGAAAATAAAAGGCAGGGCAATTCCAGTCAAGGCCATTCCAGTCAAGGCAAGGCAAGGTAAGGCAAGGCAATTCCAAGCATGGCAGGGGAAGACAAAACACGGCCAGGCATTTCCAGTAATGGCAATTGCAGGCAACGCAGGGCAAGGCAACGCAGGGCAAGGCAACACAAGGCAATTTCAGGAAAGGCAAGGTTAAACAAGGCAAATCCAGCCAAGGCAATTACAGGCAAAGCATGACAAGGCAAGACAAGGCAATCCCAGGCAAAGATATTCCAGGCAAGGCAAAGGAAGGCAACTCAAGGCAATTCCAAAGAAGACAAGGCAAGGCAAGGCAAGACCATTCCATAAAGGGCAATTCCAGTCTAGGCAATGCAAGGCAGAGCAAGAAAATTCCATTTAAGACAAGGCCATTTCAGGCAAGGGAAAAAATCAAGGCAAGGAAAGTCAAGGCAATTTCAGGCAAGACAATGCCATTCCAGGCAAGGCAAAAAAAGGCAAGGCAAGAAAAGCCAAGGCAAATCCAGGCAATGCAATTCCAAACA
The DNA here is from genome assembly GCA_028533165.1 of Leontopithecus rosalia. Taxonomy (NCBI): domain Eukaryota; kingdom Metazoa; phylum Chordata; class Mammalia; order Primates; family Cebidae; genus Leontopithecus; species Leontopithecus rosalia. Next base: position 151,708,434 of record CM052650.1, on the reverse strand, counting down.
GGGCAACGCAGGGCAATGCAAGGCAAAACAAGGCAAGTAAATAAACAATGCAAATTCAGGCAAGGCAAGGAAAGGCAACTCAAGGCAATTCCAGGCAAGGCAAGGCAAAGGAAGACAAGGCAAGAAAAAAAGGCAATTCAAGGAAAGGCAATTGCAGAAAAGGCAAGGCAAAGCAAGGCAAAACAATTCCAGCAAGGCAATCCCAGAGAAGGCACGGTAAGGAAAGGCAATTCAAAACAAGGAAATTCCAGGGAAGGCAATTCCAGGCAAGACAATTTTAAGCATGGCAGAGAAAGACAAGGCACGGCCAGGTAATTCCAAAAAAGGCAATTGCAGACAAGGCAAGGCAAGGTAAAGCAAGGCAATTCCAGGCAAGGAAATTACAGGAAAGGCAAAGCCAAGCAAGGCAAATGCAGATAAGTCAAGGCCAGGCAATTCAAGCCAACACTGTTCCAGACAAGGTAAGGCAAGAAAATTCGAGGCAAGGCAATTCCAGGCAAGGCAAGTCCACTCAAGAAAGGCAAGACAATGCAAGTCCAGACAAAGCAATTTCAGAAAATAAAAGGCTGGGAAACTCAAGGAAAGGCCATTCCAAGCAAGGCAAGGCAAGGTAACTCAATTCCAAGCATGGCAGGGGAAGACAAGGCATGGCTAGTCAATTCCAGGCAAGGCAATTTCAGGCAAGGCAGGGTAAGGCAAGACAAGGCAATTCCAGGAAAGGCCATTCCAGGCAAGGCAAGACAAGTCAATTCAAGCACAGCAGGGGAAGACAATTCCAGGCAAGGCAACTGCAGGCAAGGCAGGGTAAGGCAAGGCAAGGAAATTCCACACAAAGTAAGTCCACTCAAGCAAGGCAAGACAAGGCTTTTCCAGGAAAGGCAATTCCAGAAAACGAAAGGCAGGGCAATTCCAGTCAAGGCCATTTCAGGCAAGGCAAGGCAAGGCAAGGCAATTTCAAGCAAGGCAGGGAAAGACAAGACATGGCCAGGCAATTCGAGGCATGGCAATTGCAGGCAAGGCAAGGCAATTCCAGGCAAGGCATAAAAAAAGGCCACTCAAGGCAATTCCAGGCAAGGCAAGGCAAGGCAATTTCAGGCAAAGCAATTCCAGGAAAGGCAAGGCAATTTGGGGCAAGGGAATTCCAGGCAAGGCAAGTCCACTCAAGCAAGGCAAGACAAGGCAATTCCAGGCAAGGCAATTCCAGAAAATGAAAGGCAGGGCAATTCCAGTCAAGGCCATTTCTGGCAAGTCAAGGCAAGGCAAGGCAAGGCAAGGCAACGAAAAACAATATCAAGCACGGCAGGGGAAGATAAGACATGGCCAGGCAATTCCAGGCATGGCAATTGCAGGCAAGTATATTCCAGGCAAGGCAAGGAAAGGCAATTTCAGGCAAGGGAAGGCAATTCGAGGCAAAGCAATTCCAGGTGAGGCAAGTTCACTCAAGCAAGGCAAGACAAAACAATTCGAGGCAAGCCAATTTCAGGCAAGGCAACTTCATGCAAGACAATTTTAGGAAATGCAAGGCAAGGCAAGGCAATTTCAAGCAAGGCAACGAAAGGCAAGACAAGACAATTCCTGGCATGGCAATTCCAGATAAGGCAAGACAAGGCCAGGCAAGGCAAGAAAATTCCATGCAAGGCAATTCCAGGCAAGACAAGACAAGGAAGGTAAGGCAAATCCAGGCAATGCAATTCCAGGCAAGGCAAGGCAAGACCCAGCGAGGCAAGGCAATTCAAGGAAAGACAATTCGAGGCAAGGCAAAGCAAGTAAAAGCAAGGCAATTGCAGCCAAGGAAAGGCAAGACAAGTCAAGGCAAGGCAATTTCAGGCAAGGCAATTCCAGGCAAGGCAAGTGAAGACAAAGACATTACAGGCAAAGCAATTCAAGGCAAGGCAATTCTAGACAAGGCAAGGCAAGGCAAGTCAAAGCAAAACAATTCCAGACAAGGAAATTTCAGGTAAGGCAAGGCAAGACAAGGCAAGGCAATTCCAGTCAAAGAAATTTTAGCCAAGACAAGGCAATTCCACGCATAGCAAGTCAAGGCAAAGCAACTTCAGGCAAGGCAAAGAAATTCCAGGCAAGACAATTCCAGGCAAGGAAAGGGAAATTAAGGTAGGGCCATTCCAGTCAAGGCAATTTTAGGAAATGCTACACAAGACAAGGCAAGGCAAAACAAAGCAATGCAATGCAAGGCAAATCCAGGCAATGCAAGGCAAGGCAATTCCAGGCAAGGCAAGGGAAGTCTGGGCAAGGCAATTCCATGCAAGGCAATTCCAGGCAAGACAAGAGAAAGAAGGCAAGGCAATTCCAGGCACTGCAATTCCAGGAAAGACCAGACAAAACAATTCCAGGCAAGGCAATTCCAGGAAAGGCCAGGTAAGGCAAGGCAATGCAATTCTAGGCAGGGCAGTTTTAGGCAAGGGAAGGCGAGTCAAGGCAAGGCAAGGCAATTCAATGAAAGGCAATTGCAGGAAATGCAATTCCAGGTTAGGCAAGGCAAGACAAGGCAGTAAAAGCAAATTTCAGGCAAGACAATTACAGGAAAGGCAAGGTAGGGCAATTCCAGGCAAGGCAATTTCAGGCAAGGCAATTCCAGGCAAGGCAAAGCAAGGCAATTCCAGGCTAGACAATTGCAAGTACGGCAATTACAAGCAAGGCAAGACAAGACAAGGCAAATCCAGACAATGAAATTTTAGGCAAAGCAGGAAAGCTCAAGGCAAGGCAATTCAAGGCAAGAATATTCCACGCAAGTCACATAAAGGCAACTCAAGGCAAGGCAATACCAGGCAAAGCAAGACAAGGCACTGCAAGGAAAGGCAATTTCAGGCAAAACAATTCTAAGCAAGGCAAGACAAGGCAAGGCAATTTCAGGCAAGGGAACACCAGGCAACATAATTCTAGGAAAGAAAGTCAAGGCAAGTCAAGGCAACTTCAGGAAAGGCAATTTCAGACAAGGCAATTCCATGCAAGGCAATTTCAGAAAGAGCAAGGCAAGCAAGGCAATTCCAGGCAAGGCAAGGTAAGGAATGGCAAGGCAACTCCAGGCACAAAAATCCCAGGTAAGGCAACCAAACGCAAGGCAAGGCAAGGCAATTCCAGGCAAGACAATTCGAGGCAAGACAAGGCAAGGCAATGAAAGGCAATTTTAGGCAAGAAAAGGGGAGACAATTCCAGCCAAGGCAAGTCAAAGCAATTCCATGCAAGGCAATTACAGGCAAGGCAAGTAAAGGCAATTTTATGCAAGGCAATTTCTGGCAAGACAACACAAGGAAGGCAAGGCAACTCCAGGCAAGACAATTCCAGGCAAAGCAAGGCAAGACAAGGCAAGGCAAGGCAATTCGAGGCAAGGCAATTTCAAACACATTGCCAGGGTGGAGTACAGTGTCACAATCTCGACTCACTGCAACCTCCACCTCTTGGGTTTAAGTTATTCTCATGTCTCAGCCCCCGAGTAGCTATAATTACAGGCATGTGCTAACACACTCAGCTAATTTTTGTACTTTTAGTAGAGATGGGTTTTCCCCATGTTGGACAGAATGTTCTGCATCTCCTGACCTCTTGATCTGCCCATCTCAGCCTCCCAATGTGCTGGGATTAGAGGCATGAGCCACCACTCCTGGAAAATTGTCTATTTTTAAAACAGAACTCATAATATTTCTGCTATTTTGTAAATCAAATCAGAATATTTTATTCATGTCAATCTGCTCATGACTCTATCACTTCTCTTTCTTCTCAATGTAATAACATAGACTAAAACTATCTGACCTGATTTCAGTACATTCTTAGTCCTGATCTTCCAGAAACTTCTTTTTCAGTGTACCCCAGTCCTTCTCCCCTCCTTGCTCAAAGTTGAACATTTGCACCTCTTTGTACCCTCTTTTCCTCTTTCGGATGTAATGCCCCTGAATAACTGCAGATCCTTTCTTTCAGGTCTGTAGGTTCCCTCAATTAGGCCTTCAGGAGTTTTGGTAGTAAACGGTACAACTACTTTCACCCTTATCTGTCAGAATCTCCTTAGCTTTCTGGTTTTGTTGTGGTTGCCAAATAAGTGTTGAATATCATCTATTACAAAGAAATATGTTACATATTTTTTACCACATATTTATTAAATGATTGTCTCTTCTAATAAGATTGCTAATATGTGGAAGTTGGGATTTTATTTGCTTAATTCACTTCTATCTACACATACACATATATACACACACACAAAATAAGCAAAATGGGCCAGGTGTGGTGGCTCACCCCTGTAATCCTATCACTTTGGGAAGCCAAGGTGGGTAGATAATGTGAGGTCAAGGGTTCGAGATCAGCCTGGTCAACATGGCAAAAGCTCGTCACTTCTAAAAATACAAACATTAGCTGGGTGTGGTGGCACATGCCTGTATTCCCAGCTACTTGGGAGGCTGAGGCAAGAGAATCACTTGAATACAGGAGGCGAAGGTTGCAGCGAGCCAAGATCTTGCCACTGTACTCCAGGCTGTGTAACAGAGTGAGACTTCATCTCAAAAAAAAAAACAATCAAAAACAACAAAAGACAAAAATAAACAACATAAATATGTAAGTAGTAAAAACATAATGAAGCAATTTTAATCTGTATGCTTTTATGAGTGAAGGAAATGTATCAATATCAGTCAGTGGGGAAAAAAGCAGAATACTATTATGCGCTACTATTGGGTAAAAATTATATTAATAGATAGAATGTTTAGTTTATTCTGGAATATCTCTGTATACATGCAGAAAGAATCCTAATAAAGGAAGATAAAGAGATGCTGAATGAGTAGTAAGACAGAACTCTTGTATTTTACTTTTAATTTGTAATCTGTTTATTTGATCATGTATATGTTAAATATTTCCAAATATATACAGTACTCAGAATAATAAAACTAACAAAATTTGACTATTCATGAACTGAGTATGCCCTCAAAACAGGTAAATTTGTAAAACTATAAAGTAAAACACATTTATTATCTACTATACTTAAAAGCTGAGGTAGGTGCTTTAAGCATATTAGAAATATGTAAATTACACTTCTTTGTTAATAGGGCACACAACTAGTTTGAAAATATAAGATATAATTTTTGAAATTTTAAATAAATATCTAATATAAATTTAGAATTTTAATCCAGGAATATCTTCTGTGAATAGTTTATGCAAGAATATTTCTGGGTTATCTGGGATACAGCAAGCTATTTTAGTATTCCAAGCATTCATACTCTAAATGAAAGGTAAGAACATACTGCCCTGTCCTTCCTCAATAAACATAGGAATTCTGCATGTTGTTATCCAGTTTGCACAATGACCCAAGCCCTTAATGAGAAAGTGTTCAAAGAGTTATTGATGATGATGGAAAACCAGAGTTGAACCAGAACCCACAAGCCCCTTTAAGTTTGCACCATTTTTTCATTTAAAGGTCAGGTTGGGAGAGCAAAATTATCAAGAAAATTCCATGAGAGAATACCCTTCCCTCACATAGCTTTTTATATGTTTATGCTATTCCAAAACAGGCTAAATCATCTTTATATTATTTGCAACAGGAAACATGACATAAAAACTCAATCCTAGAAAACAAATGTAGAGCTCTACCAGAGAGATTTCATATTAAACTTGCTGATATCAGTTAGATGTCCAGATATTCCTCTGAGAACCAGTTCAGTGTAGCTAAACAGCCCTGTGCTAGACTACATGGAACAGAAAAGTATACAGGAGGAGCCATTTCTCCACAGGCTTTTCTCTTCTCTCTCCCCTCTATCACTGGTCTATAGAGTTCTATTAGATGTACAATTCCCAGTAACATCACAGTCGTTTGGACTTTAATGGGGCCTTCGATGCCTGTTTGCATAGCTAAAGAAGACGCAGCAAAATTCAAAAGATTGCAAAACATATGAGATAAAGTCAATCACACCAAAACCAATTGGAACACTATAAATGATCTGCCTGCACCTTCACATATTTTACTGAGATTTCAATTTGAGCTAAGGTATTGCAACCAGGGGAGCATTCCCAGCTCCCAGTTCCAAAGGTTATTGGCCTCTCTTACCCTAAAGAATGAAGAAAGGGGCCCTGGATGCATGGTGAGCTTACCATTTAAATAAATATTGTGGATCTAAAGAGTTTTGCAGGAGAGTAATTTATTAGACAGAGAATGAGAGAGAGAAAGAGTGAGAGAGACAGCTTTCATACTGTTGTGAGAGGGGAGCCCGGAGTGGGATATCTCTTCAGGTAAGAAACAGCTGAAGTTTTAATCCTTGTGTTATTCCCTCCCCATTCACGTTCTCGTCCAATGAGGGGAGTTCTTTCAAACTTCCTCTGGAGTAATTGATCTTTGAATCTGATACTGAATAGGCTACTTGGTCCACAATCCTGAGTTACAGACCCCCTCCACCCAGAGCTTTTGACAAGATTTTTGGGACAAAGGAGCCTCACCTGGCATTCTCTACTTAGCCCATGGGCCGGAAACCCAGAGAAAGAACTTCACATTTGAAACCCTTCTGGTTCTCAGATGGATGTGTGGAGCCAGGAAACTCCTGCCTTTGAAACCCCACCCTCAGGGACTCCTCAGTCCCCTTTCTGAAGAGGAAAGTCCAACCGCTGTTGGGACATGAGAGTTGATCATTCTTTAATTACTTCCTGCTGAATTGGGACATAGAAAGGTCCCTGCAGTTAAGGTTTCCTCCAGAGGGGATTCTTCCCAGGATGCAGGTTGATCCAGAGGTTCATGTTAGAACTCGTAAGCTAAGGACATTCGGGGTTTCATTTGCAGGACCATTTGTAGCCTTATGGCCTCAATTTTAAAAGAAATGAATTTGACAAGAAGGTTAACGATGAGAGGCCCAAAGGCCAGCAACAATAGAATGGTTATAAACAGGCCTAGAAGAGGGTAGTTCCAGGACAGCCAGTTGTTACACAAGCTCCACCATCTTGATTTTTGAAGATTTTTAGCCCTGTGTTTGATTCAGTCTCATCCTCATGTTCTAAGTCAGGATCCCAACAAGGGTTCATGCTAGGGACTGCCTGTCTACTGTAAGGAATCTATCCTTCTCTTCTGACATCATTTGATCATGTACTTGAGCAAGGTACCACGTGTCCCCAAACTGTTGAGTTGCTGCTAGAGCAGCCTCTCTCTCATTGCTGGTTAGGGTCTGACTAAGCAGGAACAGGAAATATTTCCAATCTAATAGAAGGACTGACCCAGGCCCTTCTATTAGAAGACAGGACATCTGTGTCCTTGTCTGGGTCATCTGAAAATTTTTCTAAGTCTGCCTTGATTTACTTTAAGTCAGAAAGTGAAAAGGGAGTGTGTACTTTGGTTTGGCCAAATTCTCCTCCTACTGCCTGTAGGGGACAGAGCTGGGCCATCCTAGTAGTCTTGGTGCCTTGGCCATTTTGGCCTTCCCTGACTCCCCTTGGGTTATAGGAGCTTAGGAGACCTGGTAAGCATTGGTGGAGGGAGAAGCCACAGGGAATCCTGGATATGGGACCATATCCTAAGAAGGTACCAGTAGTGTATAGGTTACAAGCCTTACATAGCAGAGGAATATCCCCTAGAGAAAAGAAAACTTGTACATAAGGGACCTCAATCCATTTACCTTCTCTCTTATAGAAAAGGCCTAATTGTAGAAGAGTGTTATAATTTACACTTCCCTTAGGAAGCCAGTTTTCTCCACTTGGCAGAGGGTAATGCAGCCACACTGTTTGGCAGAAAAAAAAATGAGCTTCTTCTTCTTCAAAGATTGTGGGTCAAATTGATCCCAGTTATCCAGGATACACTTTCAGGGTGATTTTGCCTTGGGAAGAGTCGCACCCATCTGAAATTGAACTCAGGTATTCCCGCATCCCTGGTTATTTCTTGCAACTTCTAACCCTGGGGCACCCCCATTACAGGACCTTGTAGTTTCCTTGTGCCCTAGATGCGTGACATCTTCTGGCCTCCCTCTCCATGTGCCGGGTTTAATCAAACTTACCAGTGTCATGGGCAGACCCTCACTAGCTAACGTCCTCTTTGACGACCATAAGGACATGGGGACTACTGGGTTTAGTGACCCTGTATTGGTGCATTCTTGAAGAACTAGGCCAGTGAGCCTTGGGCAGTAGGTGCCAATATTCCTTAGCAAGAGTTCATTTAACATAGGCCTGGCCATAAAACTGCCCCAGGAGGATAAACTCCTTGGGCAGGCCATCTAAGCCCAATAGTCTTAAAGAAGGTAATGGCTGGTCAAATGGCCAAGGCAAGAACAATGCCCTCATGACCCAGGCCTACTCCCCACCCTACTTTTCATTCTAGGAATATGTGCTAAGGTTGTGGGGCCTGTAATAAACTATTTGAGACCTGGACCAGGTCTGACTATGGTATTGTAGTTGGAGAAGTTCTGCTGTACAGAGATGATTCTAGGCAAGACAAATTATATGTCATTGGATTCTGGCACCACTCAGTTGGATTGGGAATCTGTGGGTGACAAAAAACACAATGTCCTCTAACCTCCAGTACCCTCTGATAGACTCTGGCTCCATTAGGACATAACCCAGCACAGAATACTAAGATAACTGGCTCTATATACTCTAAGGGGTCCTCATAGGTACAAGCCTGAGGGCACCACGGGCATGGGTCCCTGGACTGCCACCCCAAAAGCCTCAAAGTCCTAGCAGAAAGATTAATATCCTCATGTGTAGGAAATATCTTGGAGAAAAGAGTAGGGAAGAAGTTTGCCTTACAGTTATCTGGACCCAGGACATTGAGGTCTGAAAGGCTGTGTGTTGCTCCCTTAGGTGGCTTTTTCTCTGAAGTTCTGAGCAGGGCCACAACCTCAACCAAACTGAACCAGGAGTTCGGGACCATGACCCTTTTCTCCTCCTGGCCCTCAGCTTGGCCCAGAGAAGAAAGAACAGTAAGAAATGTAAGCTGGTTTGGGGCTGACCAACCCTCCCAATTTCAAAGGTCTGGAAGAGCTGGGGTTGTTGAAGAGTTCATTCCCAGAGAACCTGACACCCATGTCTTTAGACCAGCACAGGGCTAATGACACTTAAATTGGCTGACAGGTGCCCAGATTTTTACCTCCTTAACAAATTTAAAAGAAGGGAAAAGACAAATTAGCAAGTGAAAGGTGTCTGATATCACTCATTGCTCTGAAGTCCAAAGTCCTCCTAACTGGCTTGCCAAAAGATGTAACCAGGAGAGCATCTCCAGCTCCCAGTTTCAAAGAGATTCTTAGCCTCTCTTAACCTGTAGAATGGGGAAAGGGGCTCCAGAGGCACGGAGAGCTTACCATTCAAATAAATATCATGGACCCAAATAAGGGAATGTGTTCTCTTTCCAGGTCCACAATGGAAAGTAGTTGTAAGGGCAGGAATTTTCCAGGGCCATGACCCCCACCCATCTCTCTGCATCCCAGAGATTTAACAGTTTATGTTTAAATTTCAAAGGCACAGGAAGAAACCAAGAGTCAATCACTCCAGCAGAAGTTTTAAGGAACTCCTTTCATTGGCCGGGTGTCTTAGAGAAGGTGGGGGATTTTCCCAGGTTAAAAGTCCCCTTCTTGAACACCCCTTCAGACTCCATGTTTGCATTAACTTCCATGAACACTCCCTTCATGGAAGCTGTCTGTCTTTCCTGGATTTTCCTTCTGGTGTCCCCTTCCACACTCTCTCGTGAAAGCCTGTCTTCCCTTCCTAAACTCCATTTCTCTCTATTCCCTTCCACTCAGTGTGGAAGCTGCTTTCCTCTCCTGGATTCCATCTTTCTGGATTCTCTCACTCAGTGTAAAAGTTAACTGTTTCTTTCTCTCTTCTTATCCTGTTTCTCTCTTTAAATAAATCACTTTCTACAAACACTTTTAAGTCCGGCATTTATCACGCACTGTGCTGTAGCCTCCTCTCTCAATCTTAAAAGGGCAGAAAACCCAAAACCTGAAATAAAATCCTCTCAGGGGAGCTAAGGGCACCCTAATCCCCTAAACTCCAATATTACACTAAGGGTTTTGTGAGAGAGCGATTTATTAGACAGACAGAGAGAGAGAGAGAGGAAAGGAGGGAGAAAATGAGAGAGAAGGAGGGGGAGAGAGAGAGAGACAGAGAGAGAGAGAGAGAGAGAGAGAGAGAGAGAGAGAAAGCGTCCATGCTGTTTTGGGAGGGGAACCTGGAGAGGGATATTTGCTCTGGTAAGGAACAGCTGAAGTTTTAACCCTTGAGTTATTCACTCCCCATTCATATTCTCGTGCAATGAGGGGAGTTATTTCAAACTTCCTTTGGCGTGATTGTTTTGACTCTGGTACTGAATGTACCAGAGTTACAGAGCCCCATCCTGAGTTACAGAGCCTGAGTTACAGAGTCCCCTCCTCCCAGATGGTTTTTGGGGACAAAGGAACCTCACCTAGCTTTCTCTACCTAGCTGCCAGGCAGGAAACTCAGACAAAAAAAAATTTTACATTTGAACCCCTCTGGTTCCTGGAGCCACTCCTGCCACTGAAATCAAGCCCCTCAAGGACCCTCTGTATTGACTCAAAAGTAGTATAATACTTAGACATTTTATACCCCTCTTCTTATAGAGCCTTCAGGAGTTCAGGGTCAGTGAAATCTGGAAAGAGTAGTATTTGCTGTGCTTAGCATTAAAGACCTAGGCTATCTGATCAGAAAATTCCCATACAGTGTCCCATAAACTTGAGATAACTCATTGGGCTTCATAATCATCTGTGCTTAATGATGAAAGCCTATGTATCTCAGGCTTTTGTCACAGAAAAGTTGTGGTCTTGACACTAGGGACAATATAAAGAAGTGTCACTAATAATTTCTGGGTTTTTAGCAATCTTTGAAAAATAAGTGTTCAGGTCCAACAGGGAAGCAGGGGAGTGCCTGCCATTTGCAGGAGAAAACAAATCAAAGAGGGACAAAAATTTCCACCCACAGTTGTATTCCAAACAACATCTGCATCTATCCAGTATTTATACATATTTTGGTGGGCACACAGCTTGGTGGCTGTTAGAGAATATAATTAAGGTAGCTTCTTAATTATATGATGGAGAAAACTATGTCCAGGGTATTAAGGAGCAGTTCTGTTTTTTTTTCCAGCTATTGTGGAGAAGTACTGATTCTATTGGAAACCAAAATATTCAGGTGAAAATATCAGGGATAAAATTAGCAACTACAAAGGAAAAAATAGAGGGTACGCTTTGTTTTCCAAAGACCTTCTGACTTCACACTCCTAACACATGGAAATTCAGCTTAGGTAGAATGAGAATGATTGTCTGTAACTTATAAGCAGTTGAAAACAGTTCTTACAGAATGTTTCTTCATAGAAGCTGGCATAGGTTGCCAGTAGAATAGGCCTCGTAGTTCTTGGTTATAATTCCATTGCTGTAATATTTTGAGCCTAAATCCACCAAGCCATAATAGAATTGAGTACATAGCTAATTAAATCTAGAGAATTTTCTTTAAATGGTTGCTCTCTGTATAATGGTACATGTGAAATATATTTTTATATAAGTTATACATATATATGAGAGACAGTCTATAAATTAAATGTACATTATATCACTACATACTTTGTTACCAACACCTTGGTGTCCTAGTGGCCTCATCATAGAGCTAAGCCATTATTAGTAATTACCCATGAGTCTCCATACAGATACATTTCAATCCGTCTCTTTATGCTTCATATTCCAGAGAAAAACCTGAAATTAAGCCCGTTATAAAGACTATCCAATACTATACACAATCCGTTTTTTGTTATGTTTATGGGAGATTCTTGTAGCATTGCACTAAATATTCCATGCTGGAAGTGGGTGTTTTCATCAGCAAATCATGCTGTCTTATCTGGTGACAAGTTTTACAGCTGAGATCCTCTTACACTGGTAGTTCAGACAGTACAGTGGTACTGATTCTGCTGATCATGGGTTTGTTCCTTGCATCTCTTTCTTCAAATTGGCCAAGGATTTGAGGACCTCTGCTGGCCATAACAGGATACACCATTTTGACTTTACAATGGAGGACAGTGAAATACTAGGACTCTAAACTGTATTCTCATTCAAGGCCCAACCAACTTTGATCACTGCAGTGTGAACAGTTTCCTCAGTGGGAGTAACCATCAGAATGTCTTCAATGAAAAGAAAATATTTTAGCACATACAAGTAGCTCATACAATACTAAATTTTGTCTAATTATTTGATAAAATACTGCAGAATAATTCACATACTGAAAGGAGTGCAAAGATGTATGCAAGCTTTCCCACATAGAAACAAATTGACCCTGGTCTTTTTTGGAAGAACCATATTAAAAAAATACAAAGTGTTGAATGTCCAAAGCTTCATACCAGCTACCAGACATGGCAGCAGTCTGTTTAGTCACAGTGATAACATCAGCTGTTGCCTGTGAAGCAGGAGCTAATTTTTTATCTTAGCCTTGATATTCCACAGAAGGGACCCAAGCATCAGTGATGTTCACTGGTAATGGAATAGCATCTCAAAGAGCTCCTACGTTCATAAAATATCTTTGAGAAAATTAGTACTTTCTTTTCCTGTTGTTATGAGATATTGGGTCAACTGTATAATCTTGACAAGTTTTGTAAGTACTGCAGATACCCAGCAATGAGCTTCAAATATAGTAACAGAACCTAACAGCAACAGTTCATGCATGTGTCTAACTAGTTTGCTTATACTCGGTGTTTTAACTTAAAATGTCCATATTTAGTATAGTATTTATCCAATGACCATGAATCACAATTTAATTAGTGACCCAGGAATACATAAAATAATTGTGATAGCTGTCTCTTGGTCAAAAATAATGACATTCTGTGATAATAAAAGGGAAACTTTTTAAGACCCTACTTTGCTTTAGAAATAATAGCTACCCATTCTTCAATTCCAAGCAAGACCACAACTACCTGACAAACCCCAATATTCTTTTTGTTTGATTTTTGTAGGGTACACAATTTGGACAGCAGAGTCAAGAATTCCATTAAGGGTGACAAGAAAACAGACTTGGTTACTAGTCTTCATTTTGCTAACATGATCTCACTGCTGGGTTAGGGAACGGTCCACAATGAAAACAGAAATAATGGGTCACATTCAGCTGCTCAACCCAAAGGAACATCACAAGTTGCAATTCTAAGGTGTCCATTCTATTGTTACACTAGAGGTTCCCCTTTCTCTGCTTAGAACTTGAAACTTCTTTAAAGTGGTGAGAAGCAGCCAGGTATTCAAGATTTAAGTAGACATGCTACCCTTGGTTGCTCTCTACAGTCATATTCTATTGCTTCCCTTAAAATTCACCTAAAAAATAGACAGACCACTAGCCAGACTGATAAAAAAAGAAATGAGAGAACAACCAAATAGATGCAATAAAAAACGATAAAGGGAAAATCACCACAGGTTTCAAGAAATTTAAACCATCATCAGAGAATATTACAAACAACTCTATGCACATAAACTAGTAAACCTGGAAGAAACAGATAAATTTGTGGACACCTGTGTCCTCCCAAGCCTAAACAAGGAGGAAGCCAAAACTATGAATAGACCAATAACAAGGTCTGAAGTCGAGGCAGCATTAAGAGCCTACCACACCAGAAAAGCCCAGGGCCAGATGGGTTCACAGCCGAATTCTACCAGACACACAAAGAGGAACTGGTACCATTCCTTCTGAAACTATTTCAAATAATAGTTTCAGAAAGAGGGAGCCCACCCAAAAAGAGGGAGCCCTTCCCAATTCATTTTATGAGATCAACATCATCCTGATACCAAAACGCGGCAGAGACTCTACAAGAAAAGAAAACTTCAGGCCAATATCCATGATGAACATAGATGCAAAAATCTTCAATAAAATATTGGCAAACCGATTGCAACAGCACATGAAAAAGCTTATCCATCATGATCAAGTAGGATTCATCCCGGGGATGCAAGGCTGGTTCAACATACGCAAGTCTATAAACATAATTCACCACATAAACAGAACAAAAAACAAAAACCACATGATTATCTCAATCGATGCAGAGAAGGTTTTGACAAAATTCAACAGCTCTTTATGCTAAAAACCCTCAATAAACTCTGTGTTGATGGAACCTATCTCAAAATAATAAAAGTTATTTACAAAAAAAAAACAGGGAGGAAGTCAAATTGTATCTATTTCCAGATGACATGATAGTTATCTAGAAGACCCTATACTCTTAGCCCAAAAACCCGTGAAACTGATAAGCAACTTCAGCAAAGTCTCAGGATATAAAATCAATGAGCAAAAATCACAAGCATTCCTATACACCAATAACAGACTGAAAGAGAGCCAAATCAAGAACGAACTGCCATTCAAAATACCTAGGAATACAACTTACAAGGAACGTAAGGGACCTCTTCAAGGAAAATTACAAACCACTGCTCAACGAAATAAGAGAGGACACACACAGATGGAGAAACATTCTATGTTCATGATTAGGAAGAATCAATATAGTGAAAATAGCCATACTGCCCAAAGTAATTTACAGAATCAATGCTATCCCCATCAAGCTACCATTGACTTTCTTCACAGAGCTGGAAAAAAACACCTTGAACTTCATATGGAACCAAAAGAGAGCCCCCATAGCCAAATCAATCCTAAGCAAAAAGAACACAGCAGGAGACATCACACGACCAGACTTCAAACTATGCTACAAGGCTACAGTAATCAAAACAGCATGGTACTGGTACCAAAACAGAAAAATTGACCAATGGAACAGAACAGAGACATCGGAGCCAACACAGCATATCTACAACCAGACAATCTTCGACAAACCTGACAAAAACAAGCAATGGGGAAAGAACTCCCTGTTTAATAAATGGTGTTGGGAAAACTGGCTAGCCATTTGCAGAAAGCAAAAATTAGACCCCTTCCTGACACCTTACACTAAAATTAACTCCAGATGGATTAAAAATTTAAACATAAGACCTGTCACCATAAAAACCCTAGAAGAAAATCTAGGAAAAGAAGAATATTTTAAAAGAAATACTTTCTAAAATCTAATAATAATAAAAATGGCACAAAGAACTCAAACAAATTTACAGGAAAAAAACAAACAAGCCCATTCAAAAATGGGCAAAGGATATGAACAGACACTTTACAAAAGAAGACATACATGAGGTCAACTAACATATTAAAAAATGCTCATCATCACTGGTCATTAGAGAGATGCAAATCAAAACCACATTGAGATACCATCTCTCGCCAGTTAGAATGGCGATCATTAAAAAAATCTGGAAACAACAAATGTTGGAGAAGGTGTGGAGAAATAGGAACACTTTTACACTGCTGGTGGGAGTGTAAATTAGTTCAACCATTGTGGAAGACAGTGTGGCGATTCCTCAAGGCCTTAGAAATAGAAATTCCATTTGACCCAGCAATTCCATTACTGGGTATATATCCAAAGGACTATAAATCATTCTACTATAAGGACACATGCACACGAATGTTCATTGCAGCACTGTTTACAAGAGCAAAGTCCTGGAACCAACCCAAATGCCCATCGATGATAGACTGGACTGGGAAAATGTGGCACATATACACCATGGAATATTATGCAGCAATCAAAAATGATGAGTTTGTGTCCTTTGTAGGGACATAGATGAATCTGGAAAACATCATTCTCAGCAAACTGACACAAGAACAGAAAATGAAATACCACATATTCTCGCTCATAGGCAGGTGATAAAAAATGAGAACACGTGGACACAGGGAAGGGAGTACTACACACTGGGGTCTGTTGGGGGGAATAGGGGAGGGAGTGCAGGGGGCTAGCTGGGGAGGGATAGCCTGGGGAAAAATACCAAATGTGGGTGAAGGGTGGAAGGCAGCAAAACACACTACCATGTGTGTACCTATGCAACTATCTTGCATGTTCTGCACATGTACCCCAAAACCTAAAATGCAATTTCAAAAATGGTAAACATTTGTAAAACACTTTGCTATATTCTGAAGTCTCCCTCTAAACAAATGCAGATCATCTTATTATATTGCAAGGCTAAAAAAGCTGACCTTGTGATTGACAAGACCATCTTTCAAAGACAACAGCCACATTGAATCTTCACAAGTTTTTCTAAAAATTACCCAAAAGAAGAGGTGGAAGTATATGAAATATTTTTGAAAAATAGATAATGAGGTATTATTACTTGTTCTTATGAATTATTTAAACACATGTACTATTAAAATGCTTTTAAAGTATAAAATGATACCTTTCTGTCCCAGGTATGAAAATGATAAAAAAGCAAAGTGTTTACAAGTCTCTGTCTTTGAATCTTCAAAAGCCAGAATTATCTGTAGCTAGGGGTCAAGGCTAGTATACAAAATCAATGACTGTATATCAGGTAATAATGTTTTGTGCAATTTCACCCAATCATCTTTTCTCATATTTTTGAAACTATGTAAATCACTTAGACTTAGCAACTGAAATGGAGGTGAATAAAAGAAATCCTGGTTTTATTTAAATAAATTGTGAAACAATAAGAAAATAAGATAGAATTCAGTCTGGGCAAAATTGAGGTTGTGGGAGAGGAAATTATTATTGGTGCAAGTTATATATAACATACTTTATTTATTTTTGCATAAGGGTCTCTTTCCATTTCCACCCCAATGAGTCAGGCCATAGGGTTATTAAAAGCTCAACTGGTTTCTCCTCTTTCTCCATTTACCATAGATTTTCATCCTAACTCATTTTCTACTTTGATGTGGACACCGAGGCCTATGTTACAGAGTTGGGCATTCTTCAACTGTTTGCTTTGCACAAAAGTATAATCTCCTTCAACTAGAACATATGCTGAGCATCTGCATGCCAGGGCATCTCGTATGATTGCATGTGATCTGGGATTCCCAGTGCTGGGTGGGCATAGCAGTGGCTTTTCCAAGGATACACCTAGACAGAAAATTTCACTGACTTCTCAGTTCCTAACCCATCATTGAAACTTTAATGATATGCTTTTTCTTTATGTCTATAGTCATTGAGTATTTCTCATGATGAACATAGACTAGCTACAAAGAGAAGGAGAAAAAAATAACTATTTTTCTTTTGAGAGCATATGTAGTGAGCACACCAGAAAGAAATGTGAAAAGAGGCTGCCATGAACATTTGTAAAAGCATAGTCATGACTTCCTTTACTTTCTTTTGACTTCCATTGAAAACCAATATCTTATTTTATTCTTCCAGAAGAAAATAAATCATGAAATTTTTGGTAGGAAAGTATCTTTTTATTTTTCATCCTATTCATCTCTCCTCACAGTCAAAAGATTCCAACTTCTGTGGACTCAGATGCTTAGATCTTGCTCTATTCATCACTTATTAATTCCATTTTCTTTATATGAAGCCCTAAGTATCCACCACTTAGCTTGTTGTAAAGGCCTTCTACTTCACTTCTTCTTCTTCACTACCTTGCAAACACCCCCCACAATATGGATGTGATTCTTCTAGAAGAAACATCTGAAGCACATTTGCCTTCTCAAAATCTAGTTAGGTGCCACCTATAAATGTAATATATATAATATATTTAAAGAATATTTTAAAATATACTTTTTAAAATGTGAATAACTATGAAGAAACATAACAAAATATGTTGAAGACCTGTACAGAAAAAATATTTTAAAAATTTAGAAAAAATAAAGAATAGCTAAATAAATAAAAAAATTATTTTCAAGGATTGTGAAACCTAATACTGTAAATATAAAACATAGATTTTGCAAACGATGAATTTGAAAAAAAACTCAAATTATGAAACTATAAGTAACTACTACACAGCAATGACAAATGGAAATTCTATCTCATAGATATTTCGGCAAGGTGACAGAGTAGGCTTGTCATGAATAAGATTACCCTAAAATTTACTAAATGTAATAAAAAGTGGACAACTGATTAGAAAATTATGCAAATACAAATTAAAATCACAAATTACAATAAGTTATATAAAAATACATTAACCAGAATTATTAATATTTAAAACAACTGTTTCCAAGGATTTGCAGAAACAGAAACCCTCATAAACACCAGCAGCATAACAATCACTTTGAAAAAAATCAATGTGTCTTTGTCTACAAGGTTAAACATATGTATGTATGCTTCATATGTATGTATGCTACCACCTAGCCATTTCGTGCATGTATGTGTGTATCTTGGTACATACATGTGTACCCCAATGACATATAAAATTAATAGCATTCTTATTTATAAAGCCACACATTTAAATAACTGAAATGTTTACCATTAGTGGAATGGTTGTATGCTGTTATTTTTATACAATAAAATGTTATTATGTAGCAATTAAAATTAATGTACTAAAGCTATAGACTAAAGCATAATGTTGAGTAAAAAATACCAGGCATAAAGAAATAAACACTTCACAATTTTATTTATTTTAAGCTCAAAACCAGGAAAAAACTAGACTACAGAGTTTAAGTCAAAATAAAGAAACCTTAGAGGCAGAGGCAAAAAATGATTAGTAACTAGAAAAAGGCAAGAGTAGGCTTCTAGCATGTTAGCAATAGTTTATTTCTTACACATATTGCAGTTGCATACTTACATGTATTGTGATAATGTATTGGGCATATATGTTTGGTGTATTTTCTTTAATATATGCTATATTTCAGTTAAATTTAAAAATATGAAAATACAATTTAACATTAGAAAATATTTATACATTTCCACAAATGTTAATTTGAGGATTAAGATTTATATGTGACACAAATATTACATGACTACAATAATTTATCCCCACTCAATATTCCATCCTCCTATTAAATGATAATAGTAACATGAGGTAACATTTATTGAGTTTATAACAACTAATGAGGTATTGAACTAACATTTACATAGTCATTGCCTTAACTACTGAATAATCTGAGACACACTTATATTATGTAACTTCAGGTTTAGAAACCTAATTAGTGCCACAGTACTAACTCATATCTTAGCAGTTTGCCTCAAAGTTAAATCTGCTTAACCACTATATTGTCTGTGATGTACATCTCCTAATCATCTCTCTAGAAACAGAACAAAGAGTAAACAGCAAGCACAAAGAGAATAAAATATCTAGGAATACACCTTACAAGGGATTTGAAGGACCTCTTCAAGGAGAACTACAAACCACTGCTCAAGAAAATAAGAGAGGACACAAACAAATGGAAAAACATTTCATGCTCATGGATAGAAAGAATCAGTATCATGAAAATGGCCATACTTCCCAAAGTAATTTACTGATTTAATGCTATCTCCATCAAGCTACTATTGACATTCTTCACAAAATTAGAAGAAACTACTCTAAATTTCATATTAAATAAAAAAAGGACCTGTATAGCCAAGGCAGTTCTAACCAACTTGAACATACCTGGAGGAATCACACTACCTGACCTAAAACTATACTACAAGCCTACAGCAACTAAAACAACATAGTACTGGTACAAAAAAGGATATATAGACCAATGGAACAGAAAACAGGCCTCTGAAATAATGCCACGCATCTACAACTATCTGATCTTTGACAAACCTGACAAAAACAATGGGTAAATAATTCCCTATTTAATAAATGGTTCTGGGAAACTGGATAGCCATATGCAGAAAACTGAAACTGGACCAGTTCCTTACATCTTATACAAAAATTAAAAGACGGATTGAAGACTCAAATGCAAGACACTTAAAACCATACAAAAAACCCTATACAAAAGCCTAGGCAATACTATTCAAGACATAGGCATGGGCAAAGACTTCATGACTAAAACACCAAGAGCAATTGCAACAAAAGCCAAAATTGACAAATGGGATCTAATCAAACGAAAGAGCTTCTGCACAGCAAAAGAAACTCTCTTCAGAGTGAAGAGGCAACCTACAGAATGGGAATTTTTTTTAAATCTATCCATCTGCCAAAGGAATAATATCTAGAATATACAAGGAATTTCAACAAATTTACAAGAAAAACACAAACAATCCCATCAAAAAGCGAGCACAGTATATGAACAGATACTTCTCAAAAGAAGACATTTATGTGGCCAAGAAACATGAAAGAAAGCTCATCATCACTGGTCATTAGAGAAATGTAAATCAAAACCACAATGAGACACCATCACACACCAGTTGGAAAGGTGATAATTAAAATGCAGGAAACAGCAGATGCTAGATGTGAATAAATAGAAATGCTTTTTCATGGTTGGTTGCAATGTAAATTTATTCAACCACTGTGGAAGACAATGCGGTGATTCCTCAGGGATCTAGAATCAGAAATAACATTTGATCCAGCAATCCAATTACTGGATATATATAGATGAATCATTCTATAATAAAGCCATGCACATGTGTATTTATTGTAGCACTGTTCACAACAGCAAAGACTTGGCAGCAACCCAAATGACCATCAATGATAGACTGGATAAAGAAAATGTGGCACATACATCATGGAATACTATGCAGCCATAAAAAGATCAATTCATGTCCTTTGCAGGAACATGGATAAAGCTGGAAACCATCATTCTCAGCAAACACAGGAACAGAAAAACAAACTCCATATGTCTCACTCATAAGTCAGAGTTAAACAATGAGAGCACATGGACACAGGGATGAGAACATCACACACCGGGGCCCGTTAAGGGTTGGGGGGCAACAGGTGGTAGAGTATTAGAAGAAATACCTAATGTAGATGAGGGGTTGATGAGTGCAGCACCCCACCATGGCACATAAATACCTATGTAACAAACCTGCACATTATACACATGTATCCCAGAATATTAAGTATAATAATAATTTTTTTAAATTATCACAGTTAAATTCTAATTCAGAGGGAAGTTGACTGGCTGAGCCAAAAAGCATAAAACTTGTGCAATATAATGCTGGACTAGAAAACCCATTACATCTATGAAGTTTAGATGTCAGCAGCTCATTATTTCTATTTGGCTGGTAGGAAGAAATAGAAAAGATCCTGGAAATGAGCAAGTTTTCTGGAAAAACGCACAACTAAAAAACAGGCCCAGTAAAGTATTATTGCTGAAGCAGGATATGAAACACTCTAAAAATACCTAAATTTTATCCCAGCACACGGTGTTAAAAGAATTGTTACCAATATTTAAAGAATAGATGATGTTTATATTTTTAGAGGTATGCTAGTATATAGAAATTACTGGAGAACTTTCGGACTTATTTTATGGGCTTAGCAGATCACTTTACAAGACAGAGAGTGCAAAATAAAGTAAAAGATTAGATTTAACAATAGTAAACAAACACACACTCAGATTGCAATGCACTCACAGTCACACACACACAAAATTATTTATAATAAATAAAACCATAAGAGAGTTAAAATTCACATGCATGTAGACTCAATGAAAGTCTTTAAAAGACTCTGCAGAAGTCCTTGCCTACTCCTATGTCCTGAATGGTTTTGCCTAGATTTTCTTCTAGGGTTTTTATGGTGCCAGGTCTTATGTTTAAGTCTTTAATCCATCTGGAGTTAATTTTAGTGTAAGGTGTCAGGAAGGGGTCCAGTTTCTGCTTTCTGCACATGGCT